>CM077118.1:15842500-16483750 GCA_039645545.1 Dendrolimus houi
AATTCCAATGGCCCATTTCCCCCTTATTCCAATCCCATATTCCATCCTTTCTATCCTATTCCTCCTGTATGATCCCTCTATCTCATCCTCCTATCCCATTGTCATTATCCCATCCTAGACAGCCTTTAGCATGGGATAAAGAGGACGGGAAAGCGTTGGGAGGTAACGCGTTGGCTTGCCTCCTAACTGAACTCGTGTTGAAAATGTCTATAGGTGGCGGTAACCACTTCCCAATAAAAATAAAGCTTTCTCTAACGTGATAGCGCCATGCTAGAATCATTATCACATTGTTACAGTTTTAAGGGTACTCTCGATCGGTGTGATAACACGCTCTCATAGAATATCGACGTGAAACAGTTAGCTTTGTGCGTATCGTGTATCGTACGATCTGTGAGAGTTCCAATGTGGGACATTTCCCACTTTGCCCTCTCTTAAGCCATTTTCCCTATCCCATCTTCATATCTCATCTTCCCCATTCCATTTATTCATTTTCTATCCCATCACCCTATTTCATCCTATACCATCATAAAAAAAAGTTTTACAAAATGCACGATTTTATCATAAAGCAATAATTCTGATATTGTTCATGCTTTTAGATCACCGCGTTTTATTCAGATATGATATCATTTTTCAATGTGTTCATAAAACAAAATGCACTTTACTGTGTCTGTTTATTTATATTGCAATAATGAAGATTAAATTATAATGTGTGGATGTAAACACTATCCAGCTATTAAATTATTCTTGTGACTCATTTCTGACACAAAGAAATATATGTTGTACCATTATTTTGTTGGAAATTGTTTATATCATCTCATTTATATGATTTCCTGGAGTTATAATGCTCAACTACGTATCAATTTTGTAGAACGTTGATTCTAATATAGAAGAAAGTACTATGCAAATAATATAATATAATTAAATCTATAATATTATAAAATTCTAAACATGCCGTGTCTGTACATTGAAGCTATTTAAAAAAGCCAACTGGAATACACTATATAAACGATGTAGAACACGATGCATTTTTTTTTAGATTTCTTACCTGTTTGTTCGGGATTCACGTAAAAACTGTTGGCCGATTTCGATGCGGTTTTCGCTGATCGTCAGCAAATTTTATGTAATAAAATGTGTTATATTTTTTATCTCGGGAATCCCGCGGTAATTTTCCTGTGAGAGGTTTGTGGTTGTTCGAGTGCAGAAAAATTAGCTTATTCCGACACAATCTTCACTAAAACAGTAGCTAACATTCCTTGAAATGAAAAGTCACGGGCATATCCTAGTATACTATAATTTCCTGCAGAAACGACATTCGGCCAGTAAAATATTCTAACTAAAACGCTCCTACATGGCACTACAGATCTCGTTCTCCCCTATAGTGGGAGGCCCGAGCCCAGCAGTGGGACATTTATGGGCTGCTATTATTATTTTATTATTTACTAGAGTTTGCCCCGCGGTTGCGTTGCGTGTCAAACCCTAGGCAGTAACTTTGTTTTACTTACACAAAACCTTAATGCGGTTTTTTACATACAATAATAACAAAGAAACTAAGTACATATATTTTAAACAACTGCTCAGCAAAGCATACAGATAAGTCAAAGGGAACCTAATTTGAGAAGTAGGTAATACAATGAAGACTTGTCTCCTATGACAAAGTAGGCATTTGTTAGTGAATTGAAATAACGCGATTGCAGCGTCATCTATTTAACTAATCTATCTATTTTATGGAAATGACATCATTTATCGGGATAAAAAGTATCCTAAGTGTTGATTTGGGATATAAGCCAGCTTTGTGTCGAATTTTAGTAGTTTTCAAAAAGGATGCGATCGCATCGCCATCTTTTTGGATATTGTTATCTATCCCGCGAAAACGACGCCATTTATTGGGATAAAAAGTACCCTGAGTTACACCCCGGGATATGAGCTAGCTCTGTCTCGAGTTTCTTTTAAATCCGTTCAGTAGTTTTCACGTGAAGCTCTAACAGACAAGCAAAAAAACAGACAGATAAAAAAAATCTAAAAATTGTATTTTCAGAATCTCCTGGTCCGAATTATCCCTCCTGACTTTTTTCATATTTTTAAACGCATTGTACAAACTCGAACCATTTACAAATTTATTATAGTAGAAGGATTGACCCGCGACTTTGTCCACGTTGGCCGGATTAAGCTAATTTATACGTGTCCTAAGAACTTGAAACCACTCCCAGGAAAAATCCCGCAGCATTCCCGGGATATAAAGTATCATAGATTTTATGACAGACAATTTGTTATAGATCAGTTAAATACATTGGAATCGTTTTTTTTTCAACCGGGCCACTTTAAACCACTCCCAAGAAAATTCTCGTAGGATTCCCGAGACATAAAGTACCACAAATATTAAGTCCAGAAATTTGCTGTCGATCAACGAAAACTGCATCGAAATCAGCCTAGTAGTTTTTACGTAAATCCCGAACAAGCAAAAAAAAAATAAATACAAAATACTACACTTTTACAATTTGATAATATTATAGATAGTAATATAGTAATAGATATGAAGAATGGAGAATAGCCATCTAGTCACATAGATATTAAGGTATTTCCTAGTATTTCAGAGTTATGTTTTTTATAGAGCGATTGTCACTGCGCTTATGCTCCAAAGCGGCTGAACTGATTTAATTTTCAATGATAAAGTTAGTAACTGAAAAACAATATTATCTTGAACTTCCATCTATATTTTATTAAAATATCGTACAGTGTCCACCAAATATGAATTAGAAAGCCGATATTAGACGGTTGTTTTCGGTCTTTCAATTTGGATGAATCAACAAAAGTGATCCATATAAACATAAACTTGAATTTTTCAAGGTCATGGAATACCGTGGTGTCTTTTCAGTTCTGCCTTTCAACCAAATTAATTCAATTTGATTGATTCGTCTAATATCATTAGCATTAAGGCCAGGTCCTAAGGGGGAATAACGTCGTAAGCACGGTTAGTATATAAATATGAAATGAAAATTTTTGGTGGATATTTATTCCTTCACAATTTTAGGAATGAAGTAAACTGCATTCAATTTGTTTTTTAAATAATGAGAATTGAACCTGTCTGATTATTAATGCAGAAAATGGAACTAAGACTTTACTCTCAAACGTCTTTCGTCGTTTATTTTCGTTTTAGACCTTCTTTCGCCTGTTTTTTGAAGTGATAACTTCTTATGGGAAAGTAAACCGCTTCGTTACGTAACGCGTTACGGCGCTAGTCTGTCTGGCTTCCTTTTCACTCACGCATACGGCAGCGGCAGGCAGGCTCCTCCTTTCTCACTCTAACCCACGCGCTATATACATAAAATTTAAGTAATAGCCTAAGCTTTTCTCAAGTTAAACAATTTCAATTTTAAATAGTTCAACTTAGATTACTTTAAGTTATCACTTCTGTCGGGCGTCCCGAGACGCACACGTTTTTTTATTGTAAGTATTTATTTAAATGAATTTGAAATTGTACATTCCATTTATATTAATTGTGTTTACTTTGTTGTAGTAGTACTAAAAAAATCTATTTTTTTTTTCTTTCTAAAATTTTATTTAATTTTTCGGAAGGATCGGATGTCAACGAAAGATAAAAGGCGTTTAGGGTAAAGCCTCTGTCTTCGCGATTTACCAGTACAAAGTTGATACGATCATCTTTTGTACAAAAAGATAGCCAAGTTAAATTGGATTATATTTTATATCTAACATATTGATACCATTCAAATAATTTACATCAGATTCCTTAAAACATGTTCATAATTCCATAACAAAACACGTGGTCCTCTACTTTGGGACAATACGGTAAACGTGACTATGATGTGACTGGTAATACAGATTAATTTATTGTTATAACTTAATCCTAATTATTCTGCATGTATTTATAATGCAATAAACAGTCTGAATTGAACTGCGCATAACACTTGACTGTATACAATAGTTCATTATGGTAAATTTTGTAATATAAAATGTATTTCATTGAATTCCTCGGATGTTGCCAAGAGATTCAGTAGTTTTCGAGAAAAATTACTTGTACAAATAGATGGACGGAAATGACAATTTCATAAGTGTTTTGCGAAAATAACTATGGAACCCTAAAAACTGTGCAAAATATCTATCCCCTTCCTTCTAAAAATTGAACTACATGGTAGAACATTCTAATACTACTCAGAGTAGAAAAGCTTAAGGCCTTATAGGCCTTGACAGTTTGGGAGGAACTTCTATATCGCTCCCCGCGTCCGGGGCTTGCATCCGGGAAGCGGGCAATATCAAAGCGGCCGGCTAACGGAGAATTCATTACAGAGCCTATCAAGTTAAAAAGAAAGATCTGATTTCTGTTACATTGAACATTTGAAATTACAACTACTAATAAGGACTATTATAAACCGTCTTCAAAAAAGGAGCAGGTTCCCAATTCGTCGTGTAAATATATTTTTTTATGTATGTTCAGCCATAATTTTGTTGTTAATGAACCGATTTTGATCATTCTTTTTGCGTTCAATTCAGCAAAGATTCAATATGGTCCCATAATTTTTTTATTGCTATCAGACTTTGTGATCCAAAGGTGTAGCTGAAAATCCTTGAAAACAGGCTGAAATGTAAAATTTTTGCGGCTTTCCAGCCATGAAATTTTTGTTTCTGAATCTATGTTAGTCATTTTTTTGCATTAGATTTAGTATAGTTTCATAGTGAACCCATAAAAGTTTCATTGATATTAGATCTTGAATTCTGAAGATATAGGAATAAATCCTTAAAATCAAGTAGAAAACATTGTAGGACGTCTATAACTTTTTTTTGTTACCTAACCAATTTTGACGATTCTTTATGCATTGCATTGAAAGTACTTTCACAGAAGTTTGGTAAATTTTTCATTACTATCGAATTTTGGGTTTCGAAGATATAGCAAAAACTCTTTAAAATCATGTAAAAATGTTTAGTTTTTGAGGTATTTCATTTATTGCTTCCAATTTTCAAAACACAATTATTGTGATAATCTCCTAAAAATACATGAGTAAATTATAAATAATAAATTATATTTGAAATAATAAATAGGAAGCTACAATTACGATATCTGTCATCAAGTTTTGAAATTAGGACATATTAATGATTTTTAATATTGCTGTTTATGTTTTTTTTTCATGATTCTAGGAACACTCGGTGCCCGACAGCCGGACGTAGATCTCAACAGGTCGGTTTTATGTTTTGGCGTACGTTTCTTGGCACAAGATCATCGGTGCATGGCTGACATGCTGACACTTTCATAATGCCTGTAAATAACTCATTAAACTTTTCCCCGTTTCAAGTTCATTACTACCTCTAAAATAGATTTTTTTATCTTTCGCATCATTTCCCCGGCACTATATTGACGAATTAACATGCACAATGAATATAAAATCTATTTGATTAAAATAAACAGATACAGTATGTAAATATAGAAATATTTCATTGCGAAAAGCTTAACATTCGACTAAAATAGAACTTTTGCGTCATTTATATTCATAGGTACCATAGGCAGACACATATGTACACGTTATATCCGTACATTCATTTAACAACACAAATTTTCAAACAGTTCATACGTAGGCATGCATGTTTTGAAAACCAACGGTAGTTTTTGTAAATATTTAAATACTTATGTGAAGTCGTGATTTACTATGTAGGTTGCTTTTACTTTATTTACATCACTTACGAATTATCGAGGAAGTGTATGTTTTGCCAAATTTACAAACTGACACCTAACTTGTATTAAACATATCTTAAATTTTTTACGCAGTCTGTTTTATTTCAGCTTCTCCCAATCATTGTGGGTCGGCACAATAGAAAAAAATAAGAACTTAAATAGCTTTTTCTTCCATACTCCTCTATTCTGGCATGCGTCCTTTGACACACCACAAATCATCATGTCATCCTTCATACAATCCATTGGTCTTTTTTTGTTCTGTCTTTCCTCATCAATCTTTTAGTTTAACATTTTTTATGCCACAATTACTTTTTACGCATAATGTAACTTCATTTTACAGAATCAAACTTATACCTCGAGAGAGATTTAATCCAGATTCGCAACAAATCAGTTATCAAAGTCGCCGTTCAATAAATTTAAATCAATTCAGTAGAAAGGATGATAATGACTATAATAGCCGTGGGTTCACCGAGCTACGCGCGCCGTTGCACTTTCTCCACGATACCCAAAAGACTGCCCCGACGAAGACGCCGGTCAAAATCCACCAACCAAGAGAAGACCCACGCCTCTTCTATCAGTCTGATACATATCTTAAAGAAGTTCATCGGAAAAATCTAAGCAATGATCTGTCACCAATATATCCGGGGCAAGATGTTATAAACGTTGGAAGTAGTCACAAAAAGTGGAATAAACATTCAAATTATTTTAACAACGAATTAGAAGGTAATTATACTTTTAACTATTTAGGTACTGTTAAAATAAAACTTGCTTGGGTACTTGACAGCCAAATCAATAGAGATACTTTTTATCGTCACGCAAAACATCACAACCTCCTTGATTTTGTATGACTGCATTATGGCGTCATAATTCTAACAAGTCAAATAGGTAACTGATAAATGTTTAAACATTAATTAAAATTATTTCTGATGAAATTTTTGAAGTAAGATATTTGAACTCATGCTGTTTTTTATGTATGTGGTGTTAGATTTTTTGTAATTAAGTCAAATGCTCAATTATCACAATGTTAATTAAATAACAAAGCAAGGCTAATAAGGATCAAACATCAGTTTCAATACTTTTGGATCTTGTGGACTATATCGTGTCCACTTATGAGTGAAATTCATACTTATTAAAGATGGAGAGATAGATAACTCTTTATTCTTTATCACATACTAAAAATAGATTATACACAATAATTTGATTTAAATTTATGGGTTTTGTGAGGTGTGTAGGTATCACGGTGGTATGCAATTGTTTTCAATAAAAAATTAAATATTTTCGTAAATACCGCTGCACTAAATTTTTGTCAAAATATTTGTTATTTAATTTCAGATTTTGGTAAAATATGCGTGAGATGTCCTCATGACAGGACCTTGATCGCAAAAGCGGGCACTGACCGAGTTATACTCCAGTACCCTCGTTTATCATCTTGTTCAGGAAGCAAGGCGCTAAGAAACGCACGTTTTGTTCATATGTACGGGCCGAAATTTGGATCCTTGATCGGCGAAGGATCCCATATAATCGTCGGGAGCGTAACATACAAGGGCCAGGTAGAATTCTTTCTTATTTCCATTCATCATCTACTAGTTTCTGTAAATAATTTAATTTACAATAGGTATAATAAAATTATATTCAAATCTTTCTTATTTATCAAATGAAAATGTTTACAATTTTAATTAATACTCGTCCCATTTAAAGTTCCTTCCTTCGCATTTAGTCTATATACCTATATTTCTTTTGTTCAACATATTAATTATGGTTGTTCACTTTTCTTCTCAAGAATTATTTTATATGAAATCCTTTATATTCTTTATATCCTAGCTATCTATCCCATCTTTATCCTTTATATCCAAGCTATTTAGGGAAATGTGATTTTTCGAGCAAGAAGTTCGTTGTGTGACCTATGTCAAACACCTACAATTTAGCTAAGGCTGTATGGAGGATTTATAAGGATCCGAGTTGCGCCTGGTGCCTATGAGCTTAGAGGATAATCTAAAAGTTTTGTATTTAGGAATATTTAACAAACTAGCTGGATCAAAAAATTGTGCGAGGCCGTATTTAAAATAAAAGAGGAACTTTCTAAGCAACAAATGCTTTTCCAAAACCGATCATATTCAAAATAAATAAAATGTAAGATAAGATACCTGTTCCCCTATAAATTAATTTCCATGTTTGCAAAACATTTACCACCTTCTGTTCTATAATTCCGTTCGTACTGTCGCATTTTCGTAAATAAAAATATCCTAATTCTATTTTCGGTTTTTAAAGGACCTACATACACATCAAATTTCATAAAAAAAAACATTACTTGACGCTTCCAGACCGACTCACTTGCACATATTTATATATATTGGCACATCCACGAAACAGATGAAACCTGTATAACGAAAATAAATGTTGATAAAAGTTAAAAATATTTTGATTTGTACAAATATATTTCTCATCTGTATCAAGGATCATTTATTTCAGACATTGCAAACATGCAATATGCAAATACATGTGCTGATTCAATCCTGCCCAATACCGAAATATTTAACATATCATTGTTCTGAGAATGATACATTAAAAATGTGCAACTTCACCTGCCGAGATTCAAGGTTGGAACTGCATGGAGCGCCAATGCTAAAATGCGGAAGTGACATGAAATGGATAGGCCGACTACCCGTTTGTAGAGGTAAGCTTTATTTCGTATTGAATATAAATTAAAGAGGCGACGAAAATTGTCCGTTTCGGCTATTTACAAGAAGCAAATATTATTTATTCAAAATAAAGGCTTCGCCTAGTTTGGCAGCAGTAGATAATGTAAATACTGTAAAATTTACTTTTTGAAAATAAAGTTTATTATTATCATGTATGTCTAAAGGACACGGACCACAAAGATCGCACGGACTTTTGGAGGGCTTGGGAAGGCCAACACCAACACCCTTGACAAATTTAATGTAAATGTGGCGTGACACTAGCCGGCAATTATCCCTGTCTACATCATTCAAAAATGCACTCAAGGAGAAGCCCCGGTCAGTGTAGGACTATTATAGGAAATGAGAACAAAAGATACCGGGCTATTGGGATGAACTGCTGGTGGAACTAGGGATCTGGGACTATGTCGTCTGCCCGTCGCAATGTTCGGGGAACATGGAAATAATGGGCAGGCGGTGACACCACTTATTATTATTATTTCGTAAAACTATTCTAAATTCAAAGTCACCGCGACTAAATTTTTTTACTGCGACAAAAACGTATTTTTAAAGTCAAAGGCGAAAATATATGAATGATAAAAAGATTGATACAACTGAGAAATCCCATGGTAGATTTTTATGTAATTATTTAGTGTTCCCAAGCAGCTTTCTTCAATAAAGTATTTTTCTAGATAACATGTTGTTCTTATAATTGGCGATTTGTTACACTGCTGTACTTTCGGGCTTCCACTTTGCAGGAGAACTCATTAGAACGCAACTTGTTTATCTTGTCCAATGAGCTACTTACTACCACTTCGGTGACGACCTTATATACACCTACTCGTATGTATAAGTACAAAAAGTGTTTATCTCTTTTTATCTGGAAAAGGTGAGTCCCGAATTCCCAAGGACATATCCTGGGGGAATACCCCCAGAATGCGATGATGATAAGGGTGCGAGGCCACAGACAACTACTGCATATATATAAGAATGAAATAATTCAAACTCAATGATTTTTATTTACGAATAAAACGTGTAGGCGGCTTACGCGTGCTCGGTATTTAAATATAATAATTTATGTCTGAAAACTCATATATTATTAATAAAACTGTAAGTTTATATAGGATTCCTTAAAATATTGATATTTCATAGAGTTGTTTTCTACGAGACATTTACATCACATCTGTTCGCATATCATGGATTCGCAATGACATATACTGAAAATCCTTATCCCTATTATTATAAATTCGAAAGTAACTGTCTGTCTGTTCCGTTTTCACGGAAAAACTACTGGACCGATTTGGCTGAATCTCAGTAAAGTATATATATATATATATATATATATATTATATATATACATATATATTCGATGCCGAGGATGAACATAGGATACTTTTTGTCCCGAAAAATGGGATAGTTTCCGGTATAAAACTATATTTATCTCTCTGTTTGTTATGCTTTTACGGAAAAACTAATGGACCGATTTGTCTGAAATTCGGCATAAGTACATGTAAATATAACACCGAGGGTGGACAATGGATTATGGGATAGATTTATGTTAAGGCTATCCCAGAAAATAGGACAGGTTTTTTATATGTGGTTTGCCATTTTCGTCATTTTTTTATTTTGGTCGTTTTGGTTATTTTGTTGTTTTCATAATATAAGTATTGGTAGATGTGGTAGTCTTTATAGTTTTCGTAATTTTGGTAGTTATCGGTCGTTTTGGTAGTTTTTGTCGTTTATGTAGTTTACAGATAGAAGGGGGCTATATAAATAAAACTAGAACGAGTTGAAACAGGGGATGAAAGGTTGTATGGGAGACCAATCATTTCTCAAGTTTATAGATATAGTTTATATAGAAAGTTCATAATGTATAAAAAATATGGGTGTAACGATCTGTCTGTCTGAATACCCAAAATGACATAGATACTTTTCATCCCGGGAGATGGGATAGTTTGCGATATAAAATGAAGTAAATCTTCCAGGGGCAAATATCACCACAACATAAAAATATAATACAATCTAACCTGTATTAACGCCTGTCCTTTAAACAAAAGGTACGAACTAGAATTTGACCAGCGGCGCAGCCGCGGTGTAAGCCCTAATAATAAAAATATATCTACATATCCCGATTCTCCACTTTTCTAAGCCAAACCTCACAGGCTACCTCGCGCACTTCGTTGGTCTACCGAAATGGAGGGCATCTTCCACTACGTTTGCTGAGACGCGGTCTCCGCTTCAGGACTTGTTGGCTCTATCGGCCACATAGGTGAACAGCCCATTGCCTCTTTAGCTTATAGTTTTACAATCTGTATCGGTTATATTAAATCCATTATGTAGGTATGATCACAAAATGTTTACTTATAGAAAAACTTATGAAAATTCGTTTTTTGTGCAAAGCCGCCGTTGCGTAGGCAAAAATCTTGTGAACTCTTTTTAACCCTTACAGGACCATAAGATGTCCAAGACTAAATATGCCAATACAACACAATATTTTAGCTATTAGTAAAGTAAGAGAATATCACCAGAAAAACATAGCAGGGTGTATAGGTTTCCTATAATTTCATGGGAAATATTTTTCCCTATGGACCATAAAAGTAAATAAACGAAGAGTTAGGTTTATTATATCGGTATTTTATTTATTGCTTTGAAATACAAAAACATAATAAAAATTATCAGAAAAGTAAAATAAATAGTTAGTTATGGTATTCTATGAAACAATTTCGTTTACTTGTTAAGCACAAGTGGACATTGCACATAACACATTTATTATGTGTACTATTTTTCATACGTCGTTTTGCACAATTTACACATTGCTTCAGTTTTTCTGCTTCTTCCATGTTGTGCGCTGGCAAATTGCGTTTATTTCCAATGCGGAGCTTTTCAGAGGAGACTAAAGTGGGTCTTGATCGCTGTCTACATGTAAAATTATTTATTAGACCTCGTGCTACATGTTGGCGATACTCGAGGCTGCTCAAAAGCGGACCTTCTACTCGGTGTTATTCGTGAAACTTTACGTACACTAAATACGAGTTATTCATAGCGATATCTAAGATGTCAAAAAAGAGGCGCAGGTAGTATTTGATTTTGGCCTTGCGATCAACCTCATAACATGCTTTGCGCTGGTCCATAAGGTCCACACCGCCCATATATTTATTATAGTGCATCACTACTTCCGGACATGTAACATTTATTTTTTGAGCAGTTCCTGCCTGCCTCCTCTTTACTGTGCTAGTTCTAGTGCTAGTAGATTTGTCGGTTCTTGAACAGAATCTTCAATTTCAACAACATCGGTTCCATAATCTACATCTTGAGCTATGAACTGCTGGTCTTCTTCGTCTAACTGTAAGTCATCTTCTCCGTCACTATTATCTGCCATAAGTAACTGCAATATTTCTTCATCTTCAATATGAAATTCTCAGTACCCTCTTTTAGCCATTTCTGTAAAAAAAACATGAAGGTAAATTATATAAAAATACAAGAAAACCATACATTATCATAAAGCACTACATATAATAATACTACAACGAATACACCAGATATGGACCAGAGGGAAAAATATTTCCCTTTAGATGATTTGGAATTTTTAGGTACTTGTGCTAATATTCTGCAGTTTACTGTATTATTATATAAAATTACACTTACCAAATAATATAAAACACGTGACAAAATACAGTTATTTTATTTTCTCAAGTCCAAAACACTTTCAAGATATTATTAGTTCAGCCCGCGAATGTTTTGGTTTTGGCGCAATAAAGTTTCACAGTTCTTTTTTTTATATTCTTTCAGAGATACTTTTGCCGCCTTGGACATACGTTTTATTTTGACATTCAGTAAAAAAAATATCGATACAATAATAATTGAACAATCGATAATGATTTTTGTAGAAGGGAAAAATATTTCCCTTGAGCGTGAAAGGGTTAAAACATTTATTGTAATGATAAATATAAGAATGTCCCCTCATATACGTCCTTCTGCTCCAAATCTAATACACTCTCGAAATTATCTACAGACAAATCTATTACGTAAACTACTATTACTAAGATCGTTCATAAAGTTTTATGTAGACTACAAACTACTCTTGACTGTATGTGTAGAATATTTTAAAGGTGTATCCACGTAAAAGAATAAATAACAATATGTATACGAAAATAATACCGCATTCCCCACTATTTAATTCTAACGAGGCGATACGTGGACGATGGTTTTGATAATGTGTAACAGAGGACAAGTGATTACCATCTAAAATACAGGCATAGCCTAGTGTGGTTGTTAGTTTTCATTGTCTTTGTACGTGCTTAAAATATTATGTTAATTTTGATGTCAAAAATATCTATGTATAATGGTGGGGCCGCACCTGCGATAATGTTAAAGATATTGAATGTGGTCGTATGCGTCTTAGAGTTAAAAATAACGTCGTTAACAAATAGGTACATTGGTGTGCATACGTACAACATACATACGTTATCTGTCAATATTTAACATCATTAACAATTAAAAACAATATCGATATAACATTTTCCCCGATGAAGCCTTACCATAAGTAAAAGCCAAGAAACTGTAGATACGTCATCGGTAATCCTGTTTATACACTGGTATAAACTTGATAGCGAGGATGTATCTATTGTGTTCAAGTGATAGCAGCTAATACGCAGTTCAGGCTTTAATGACTAACATTTCCAGCTCGTACATGGTGCGAACCACCACCGCCTCCAGAATATGGCCGCATAAGTTGCAAGGGAGCTACTGCTGGCAACGGTTCAGGCCTCGCCGAAGGAGCCACCTGTCGTGTGCGGTGTTCTCGAGGCTATCGTTGGACTCATCGGGCTGCTGCAGTGTGTCGACGTGGAAGATGGACATATGGTTTTTCTTGTCAACCAAAAATAACGAATTGATTATGTGAAATTTTCCGTTCATAGATGCATGCCATGTAAATTTGTTATTAAGCAAATATTTTACAAATACGCCTACACTTCCCCTCCCCCCATCCAATCCAATTCCATATCCCATCTCTTCCGCCCCATTCCGCCTCTCTGATCCCTCTAGCTCAACCCCTAACCCATGCTAAAGGCTGACAACGCGTTGACTTCGCCATTCGTGTTGCAACCGCCTCTAGGCGACGGTGACCACGTTCCATGAGCTGGGCCGTCTGCCTGTTTACCAGCTTCGCATTAAAAAACATGCGAGTAGGTACTTATATAATAGTATAGCAAGTACATGTGACAAAAAACTTATTTTCTGGAATAAGACGTGTTGTGCGTGCATCTTACTTATTATTAGCATATCTACATACTAATAAGTTAATTAGAACAAATAAACATATATTTTTGAATTATTATTATTTTCTATATTAGTTGAGAACAAAAATATAGGGCCTCTTTCTTAGCATTTGCATAGTTATATCTATAACTAAGGGCCGCTTGCATAACGATCGCCTTTAAATAAAAATTAGTTAATCATATTAAACTGCTTAAATATGTTTTACACAAAACGTATTTAAGATGTCTAGCATAAGGCGGTCTCCCATGTTATTTAGCTAAATGTATTTATGCCGTCGGTAAAACAGCCAGATGTGTTCCGTTTCACGCTGCGATCCATTTTTTTCTAACAAACGCACGAAATTTAGCTTTAATGTTAGGTATTTCTTGCGTAAAAGGGGATTTTAGTTGGCCAATGTCAACTTGACCTTTGAAGTTTCTTTCGTTTGGTTAAGTTTACTTCGGAATTTTTGGCGGCAACCTAAAGAATGAGATATGCTGTTTTATTTTCGATTTCAAGAATATTTAGTCTTGAGATAAATAATTAAAGCAAATAATATACGAGTGACAATCTGTAATTTACTTTTTAATAACTTACAATTTCATAAAGAATAATAAATATTAACTTATGAAAAGAGTATGTATTCAACATTTTTCTGTCCTTAAATGCGTTTGGGGGAGTTAAATACCCATTGTTGGGTGATTAACTTTGACAGTTCTTTAAACGTATTTAGCGGCAAATTTTGCATTGTGCAAGACGCTAATTGTATTTAAGTATTTAACGCGCTTTGTGTTTCTTAAATAAATTTAAGTAACGTTATGCAAGCGGCCCTTAAAGTACAAGTTTAACTAGAAATGACTAGGAATTGCAGGCAATAAATTAACTAACAGTAAGTAAATCATATTATATCTAGGGGCCATCCACAAATTACGTCACACGAATTTCACGATTTTTTACCCCTCCCCAGTCCTTGTCACAGCTGGTCACATTCGTGAGACTCCCTCCCTTCCTAGTGTGACATTACATATTTTGAAAATTTACATCAAGAAATTATTAAATTAAAACGGCAGTTCCATAATTAGGTTAAATATATTTGATTTTGAAGTGTGACGTCACGAAATTTAGGACCCCCTCCCACCCCTTGTCACACTTCGTCGCTTAACGAGTGACGTAATTTCTGGATGGCCCTCTATATCATGTTGCTAAAATCGCCAAGTTAGTTTAGGATATAAGAATTCGTGTCGGCATAAATTATGTAACATTAAATAATGTTAAAGGAAATAAATATATATTATAAAAAAAACTAAATATTAATATTTTCTACTCTCCAAAAAACAGCATTCGTGCAGGAACGGAGAAAAAATACTAATTTCTGCGGCCAGGCGGCGTGTCGTAGAGGCGACAAAACAACCCACAGCCAGGTGGGTATTTGCCCGACTGGATGGCTACCACCCCTGGTCCAAAACATGCGGCCATAACAACCTTGAATTGTGTTCCGGCATTAGTGGCCAGGTTCCACTACCATCTACGAGTCCGACAGCACATTGGTAGCACCTTAGGTGTTGCAAGTGTCTCTAGGCGACGGTGACCACTTTCCATCACAATTGGGCTGTCAGCCTGTCTGCTGTACTCCAGCAATAAAAAAACACTTCCATCCTCAAGGTATATCCAAAAGTTTTAGCTTTCAAAGTTTTAATGTTGCTGCCAAAAGATTTTTTTATATGCTGGGACTTAATCTGCGTTAGTGTTAAAAATTTAGGGCCGCTTGCATAACGATCGCCTTTAAATAAAAGTTAGTTAATCATATTAAACTGCCTAAATACGTTTTACACAAAACGTATTTAAGGTACCTTCCTTGCATAAGGCGGTCTCCCATTTATTTAGCAAAGTGTATTTATGCCTTCGGTAAAACAGCCACAAGTGTTCCGTATCATGCTGAGATCAATTTTTTCGAACAAACACACAAAATTTAGCTTTAATTTTAGTTATTACTTGCGTAAAAAGGAATTTTAGATGGCCAATGTCAACTTGACATTTGAAATTTAGTTCCTTTGGTTAAGTGCTTCGGAATTTTTGGCGGCAACCTGAAGAATGGTTTTTTGCTGTACCGTTTTGTTTTCAAATAAAAATACTGGTTAAAAATGAACAATAGTTGTATAATATTGAATAATGTAGAATTGTGCATTTGTGTTGAAAACCTCAACTATTTAGTGAAATCCAAGACCACATCATAATATGGTATAACCTCAACCATATTCTAACTTGATCGTAGCTAGATACACAAATCATAAAGACCAATAAATATTTTACTAGAAAATTAGTTTTCTCCACTATGAACACCGGGTTTGGAATTGTAATAGGTTGGGGGAAAAGTCTTTTCGCATATAGTATGTATGAACTTGTAATAAGATCTCTTTGGCTATACCATTTGTATCTGGCTGGTTTTGGTATCATTAAAAAGTTTTAATTTTAAAGAAGATAATTCCAAATTCAAATTATGAAAATGTGTGATTTTCATTTGTTTTTCTTATTGTTAAAATGAGTGAATCTAATGAAGAAATTCGATACATTTTAAAATGTTACTACAAAAAAGGTAAAAATGCAACACCAGCCGCGAAAAATATTTGTGATGTTTATGGACCTAATACAGTATCTGTGAGAGTAGCGCAAATTTGGTTTAAGCGTTTTCAATCCGGAAATTTTGATATCAAAGATGCACGTCGCTCTGGTCGCCCCGTTACGGACAAAAGTGATGCCATTTTTGAAAAAGTAGGGAAAGATCGGCATATTAGTAGTTACGATGTAGCTGGAGAACTGGGAATTGACCACAAAACGGTTTTGGCGCATTTGAAAAAAGCTGGGTACACAAAAAAGCTCGATATTAAGGTGCCTCATGAGCTCACTGAAAGAAACCTAATGAACCGTGTACTCATTTGTGATTCTTTATTACGACGTAATAAAACCGAACCATTTTTGAAGAAGCTGATAACTGGTGATGAAAAGTGGATCACGTACGACAAGAACGTGCGAAAAAGATCGTGGTCAAAGGCCGGTCAGGCTTCACAGACTGCGAAGTACCGGGCGAAACCCGGGTTAACTCGCAACAAGGTGATGCTGTGTATGGTGGGATTGGAAGGGCATTATTCATTATGAGCTGTTACCACCAGGCAGGACCATCGATTCTGAACTATACTGCGAACAACTGATGAGATTAAAGCAAAAAGTTGAGAGAAAGCGGCCGGAATTAATCAACAGAAGGGGTGTGGTTTTTCACCATGATAACGCTAGACCTCACACATCTTTAGTCGCTCAGTAAAAATTACGAGAGTTTGCCTGGGAGGTGTTAATGCATCCACCGTATAGTCCTGAGCTTGCACCTTCAGATTTTCACCTGTTTCGGTCTCTGCAGAATTCCTTAGGCAGTGTCAGGTTAACATCACGAGAGGACTGCCAAAACTACCCAAAATTTTTATAGCAATGGGATCACGTCCCTACCTACAAGATGGCAAAAAGTTATCCAACTAAATAGCACCTACATACTTTAGTCAAATGTAAATAAACTTTATAAAAAAACCTTTTGAATTTTTATATAAAATGCGAAGAAACTTTTTCCCCAACCTAATAGTTATTTTGGTTTGTATTGAACATTGAAGAGACTACTTGAGAGGAGAAATAATTGTGGGGGAAATATTAGAAATTATAAACAAAAACTTGTCAAGTGCGGTCAGTCAATTCGACGCCGCCCGATCTCACCTAGGTTAATATATCGTTCCAACACAATCCGCATCGATTTCGCCAATGTCAGAGTTAAATAATGAAAAGGCAGGTAAAAAAAAAATGTAAATCTAAAAATTTGTCTAGTTTTCATTATGTAGCTACTTTCAAAATCATCTTTTAAGTTCCCGCCAAAAAATCTAGAAAAGGACAAATTATTTTTATTGGGATTTATGGCTTGGCAGCTAGGCCTTTAAGCCAAATCTTAGATTTTACTGCTGAAGCACAGCAGACAGGCTGACGGCCCAACTGTGATGGAAAGTGGTCACTGTCGCCTATGGACATTAGCAATACCAAAAATTACACTTTAACATATTATTAAACATGAGTTTTCTCAAATCACTTTTATATAAACACTGTTGATAGTTTTTGTTAAATGTACTTTTTTAAATATCGCACAATATGCAAATATTAAAATGTATCACAAAATTCCTAATAGCTAAATAGACGGGGTAACAGCTACGATAGATATTCGAGCAACTTTTCAAAGAGAATTTAACGCTACGCTATATTGCTTTTCTTTGTACTGTCTGTGTTACTATATGAAAGACAGTGTTGACCTCCTTTTTTTCACAACTTGACAAATAGTACATGCTTTTTCTTCTTTTTACTTTTTTTCTTTGTTCCGTCGTTTCCTTAGGTCTGCGTTGTGAAGGGTAGAGGTAAGGAGAACCATCTCTGTATATGAAGAAGTTTCCATCGAAATACATTAAATTAGGGTGGCGCCACTTTGGCACCAGGATAAATTTTTTAACTCGCCATACTTCGATTCGTCTACAACAGCTACATTCATACCATACCCTTTGTCTACATCAGCGCCATTGTGGGCGGTTTTTGAACTGTTATTTATAGCATACAGCAGGACACTTTTTCAACTTTTCTCCCATAGGAGATGATTCTCCTTACTTCTACCCCCCATAGTCTACGTATAGCTTAGCTAAATTGTAGGTTACCAACTGACGCCATTCAAGGGAGTTATTGTGACAGCTTTCTCACAAAAACACATAATTACTACTGAAAAAATATCAATATTTATTTCCTACAACTATTGATCATTTTAGAGTAATTTTATACATTTTTGAAATTAAAACTTCATAGCACCACGTCCTCTTTCAGTTCTCACCAAAAATAAAAACCTATTATAGATAGCCGCGATCAGTTCGGAAATACGTGTCTGTCTTTTGTACTAGGTACTTTGAAATGTGTTTCCTAATTAATGTATTATTTGTTTTATACTCATTTCTACGAAAGCAAACAGGAAAGTGGCAAAGAAAGACGGTACTCTGAGCATACCAGGTTGAACTAAGTTGGGTTTACATACCTACTCGCGGTACCTGTATTCTTTCCCAAAATATTATCCAAAGGAATTCGAGGAATATAAGCTTATGAGATGTATTAATTAATTTTTAGTATTTTTTTAGTTCAAACCAGCTGTTGTAGGTCTCTGAGTGATAACAAACAGCAGTTCTAGTGGTAACCGGAAGCTCATTTCACTAAATAGTTCATATTTGCTCATAAATGCGCAATTTTTGCTTAACAGTCAATATATTACAAACATTGTCCATTTTTAACCAACATTATTAATATTTAGTAAATATAACTGTACAGCATAAAATCACGTTTTAAGTACCCGCCAAAAATTCCTATGTACCCACGATGGATGAGGTTGATTTTATTGAATTTTTGAACGAACTTTGCAGCTGTCACATTTGAAAATGGAACTGTTTTTTTTGGTTTGGCGGCCGTTAGATGTTTTGAGTTGACTATTCGTAATATTTGCTAAAGAAATTAAGAAATACATTGTAATTTGTTTACGTTCTTTTTAAAATGTGTATGCTATATAACTGATGCAAAGTAATTGTTCATTTTATTTTTCTGAAAGAAACGTGATTGCTTGTAAAATATGGGAAGCAATACGAGTAAACCCAATGACACAGCTGTTCTCACGCTAAAAAACGACTTGGATATGTGTGGTAATTCAGATCCTAGATCACCAACTCCCGAAATTGTAAGGACTCCTCTACAGGTATGGTAAAATTATTTTCTTTAAAATGTTTAATTTTAATTGGTTCTGTTTTATGTACGTTTTGGTCTGAATCAGCTAAATTTAGCAAAGCTATTTATAACATGTAACGCGCACAAACATCCTCGTTCGTCAGTTCGATGTTATATTCCTTTTGCGCTGTTTTGTGTATTAAGAATACTAAAGAGATATAAATAGCTCCAGTAACTTTCTCCTAAATGATTCCATTAACTGCCCACATTACAAATTATTATTATTATTACAGTAGTTTCAATAACTATATTTCTACATGAACTTGAATCTTTTGTAGCAGAATATTTTTAGTACTTGTTTGCGAGCTTTGTTTGTTTAGTCTGTAAATTATACAAAACCCAAATTAAAATGATGTTGCAAGTTTCCTTTGAGAATAAAATGTTCAGTTCATATGATGACAGGATAGGTCTAAATAGTTGTTATAGCCTGAATGCTGGTATTAAATTCAATCAATGACAACAAACTTTGATGAATTCAAGTTGAAAGGTATTGATGTTTAGGTTTTAACTTAGTACTTTTTTACAAAACTCTATTTGCCAATAATGATACACATTCCAAATATAATATTATGACTAAAATTGTTATTTATTGTATCATATTGTAAGCCTTACTAAAATAAATAAATAAATAAATAAATAAATAATAAATAAATAAATAAATAATTTCTGTAGTTATATGTGTCCAACATTGTATTTCTTTCAGAATAAAAATGGTGGGAAACACAATATTACAAAAAATGTTGACTTAAGAAAAACATTTGAGACAGCTATAGATGATGAGAAACTCATACACAATAATCCCATTCTGTCAGCTGTTATAAAAAATCACTTACAATCATATGACCCACGTTCACCCACACAAGACTTTGAACGCACACCAATTATAATAACATCAAAAATAGAAGGTTTATCAGAAATAATGCAGCAAAATAACTGTGCTAGTCCTGTTTTGCAGAATGATGACGATAACAACTATGATGCCTGTGCTGAAGCATATGAGATCAGTCCACAATTAATTGTTCCTAAAAATCTCTGTGATGGGTTTAATGATATGTCTTTAAATGATACACTTAAAGAAAGTCAAGAACCTTTGGGATCTTCAACAGCTTCTAATGAAGCCATAGAAGAAAATAGTACACATGTAAGTGAAGAAAGTAAACCAACAAAACTTTTAGAGACAAACTTTGACTATATGGAATATAATAATGAAGTTTTTCAAGACAGCCATGAAAATAATCAGGAGGAAATCGATAAAACTGATGATGTGAATTGTGTTCCTGTGTTTAAAATTCTTGATGATGATCCCCGCTCTCCATCTATTGGCATAGAAAGGACTCCAATAGTAGTTGCAAAAATGGATGAGAATACAAGTGAGGTCAATATTGAGGATATGTCAGATGATACATTGATAAAAGTTCTACAAAATACAAATTCTGAGTTGAGACAATCTGTTACCAATCCTATAGACAAAACCCCTGACGGCTTGCTTGTTTATGAAGATGAAACAGCAAACCTCTGTGACACACCTAAAAAAACAAATTCAGCAAATAACAGTGGATCCCGGACTCCTTTGTCTTGTATGAAAAATAAGACAGATGCAGCCCATGCAAGATCAAAATCTGCTAATATGTTGTATGATCCCAAAGATCAGAAGATATGTCCATCTAAGATCCCTAAAAGAGTATCACATATTCCTAGGCTTAAATCTTTGTGTAAACAATCCAAATTAACACCAACAATGAGTAGTATTTCACTGAAGAACATGTCCAAAACATCAGTTATGGGTGGTGATTGTGAAAACACACCACCTCATTCACATCGTGACATATGGGATAAAGATAACAGTATTGTACTATGAACAATAAGTTCTATTATACAATATTGAAGACAAATGTTTTATTTGAAAGAAGCTGCTATTTCAATTTGTTCTTTAAAATTTGACTAAAAAATCTAACAATATCATGTCATTATTCACTGATTACATTAAGTACTTCATGAAAAAATAAAACTAATTTTATAATTAGAGTTTTATTTACAACTAGCAGTGCCAGTGGCACTTCGTTCGCGTTGCCATGATGACGTATCTGGCAGTGAAATGAAACAGCAGCACCAAAAAATGCAGTGTACAATCCCACAGGAATAATGTCATTTATTGGGATAAAAGTATCCTAAGTATTGACACCGGATATTAGCTAGCTCTGTATCGAGTTTCATTTAAATTCATTCAGTAGTTTGAGATGATGCTCTAAAAAACAAAAATATTGAGTTGCATTTTCGGAATGTGCTGGTCCAGTTTAGCCACCTGATTTTTTTTTTCTAAATTCATGGTACAAAACAGATGTATTGTAGTAGTAGATTCATTCCATTCAAATAGGTACCATAGTACCTCATTTGCTTGTTTGATCATCCTCATAAATTATAATCACGATTATGATGATACTACATCTTTTGTATGTAGGTGAAGCGCGACTTGTACTGGAGCAATTGGAGTCGTGGAGATGAATATGTTGCGATGAGTGTATGGATAAGCGCAGCTGTCATGAAGTCCCGCATCCATGATAGCCTCGTGCCCGTAATATAACTAAGTGCAAATCTTACGCTGTTATGGCCACCTTGCACGGAAATATTAATTATGTGGGAAGCAATGTCTGGCTACACCTGATCCGGTCGAAGGGGTCGGTTTAAGAAATGCTGGCTTTGTCTTGTGGTGCGCCTTCATGTGGGATAATGTTACAGATAAGGATAGTTCCACGCAGATGTTATTTAAGATGCGACATTCTTAACGTCTTTATTTTTTGATGCTTTAAATAAGACACACTCGGTCAGTCTAAATCTTTAACATTAACGCAGATAAAGTCGCATCCATCATTAAAGAATGACATGTGTGCCAATAGTTTCACATAAAGGATGCCAAAGATCCGCAATGGAGTAGGAAAGCGGTTACCGGACTTCGACGAGTAACACCTACATGAAAATTTCGTTTTTAGTGACTTTAGCAATCTAATAAAAGTAGCTCCAGTATGTAACTCATGATTCAAATCAATAGAAGCTTACCCAGTACCCTATTGAAGGGTAGGAAGGAGACTATGAATATTATCTGTCTACGAGACAAAACAATTTCCTTAAAACAAAAAGAAAAACTGAATTAAAATAAATTTATTTAAATACATAGACCACATTTATACAATAAAACTATTTCTCTACATAACATCGACGTTTTACAATGTAAAATATAAATACAAATTATGCACGATTACAATAAAAATAGTTTATTGTATGTAGCATTGCGAGCTGGAATGGTTTTGAAATCAAACACCGAAATGAAGGCGACTTATTTGTTAATACAAATATAAGCTCCATACAAATTTATGTGCATGGATCACACGCTGGCGTAAACACTAATAGAATAAATTGTTACACTTGAATGATGATTCCCCGCTTCTCAGCTTCCTTTAAAGCACTCGGAGAACTAAAATAAATGCAAGCAAAGCATCAAATTTAATGCTATTGTCAATTAAATAAAATGTTCTGCACTATAATTAGTTACTTATTTCACATGGTTTAGAAATATCAAAAACACAATTAAACTAATATTTTTAAAACAATTTCATTTCTACCACAAAATGAGAAACTACTTTCACAAGAACACATTTTGATAGTAAACGAAGATAAAGATATAACTGGGTAATAAATAAAATTTATGAGTGACCTTAAGTAACAAACATTAAGAAATAAACGGTAGATGTAGAAATAAACTAAATACGTAATATATTATGCATACGAGTTATTATTTATTATATGCCTACAAAATAACAACTTATCATAACAAGGCAATTCCAATAAATATTAAATTTATCATGTAATCTGCAATGTATAAGATTCCTAAAATTTCCTACTAATATTTAATGCTAAATGACTGACACCAAATATCAATTAAAAATAACTAACAATATCAATTAAATGATTAAAGGCATTATCAGAAAAGCATTTACTTAAAAATATATTTACTACTTTAATGATGATGATAGACATCTACTTTGGCACACAAAATTTTATGAGTGAGTCCTATTAGTACATTGTTAAGGAATGTTTTGGTGTATAAAAAGCTATAAATTTAATATAACTTAATATATATAGTTCACAGCAGATGTTACAGCCACTTTGGCCGGTTCCTATATTATTATCTTAATAAACGTTAATTTGTCTTACTATAATACAGGTCGAAATTTGACATAAGCTGCATAAAAGTAATTTCAACTTTCTACTGATAGTAAGGCAGGTATGAATAGTAAGACAGGAACCAGCAATTAGTTGGCAATAGTACTGATGTCGTATGTCTAATGATTCCCTTATCTTACTATTTACTTACCTGCTTTACCGTTGGTATAAAATTGATGATACATGTAAGGAGCTTATGATCAATTTTAATCAGTAATAAGGCAAGGGATATTAATATATAGGAACCGGCCATTAGTATTGCTGCTGCAAAGTACGCGATTTTTCATACAGATTAAGTTATTACACACCCTTTCGCAGCCAATGCAGCGAGGCCGTAACTCTAGGCGCAGACTATATAATTATTACGATGTAATTTTAACAAAACTAAAATGCATTAGTTAGAAGTTATAATTTCAGATTTTCACGGCGGTTGAATGGTAACCATAAAGCAATGTTTTTGTTGTGGTTCATTACTATTACTATATACTGTAATCATTTTCATAACATCAATAAATATTAATATTAGTGCAAAAATTCAAAGCTTTGTAACATCGCCCATTAAATGGTTCTAAATACTGTGCTTATAATATTAAGTAGTCACTTGGAGGTAGTTGTGATTATATTTATATCGCGACTAGCAGCGTCTTCCTTCACGGGCAATATATTCGAATATCCCATAGGAAAGCGTTAATATTTCGGGATAAATTGTATCCTTACTAAATTACATACTGCCAAGTTTAAAAAAAGCACTGTAATGTTTTCGCGAAATACGCAAAACAGATAAACAATATGTATTGTTATTTATGGAATCTCCTGGTTCCAAATAGTCCCAATATCATAAAATGTGGCATGTTCTTTATTTAAATACAAATTTGACGCTCTTACAGATTTATCAAATATAGATTATAAATATGAATTGGGGCCTTGTTGCTGTTAGCACTAATCACACACCTAACATCGATATGAAAAACATCAATATTTAATCAGATCAAGCATCAGCTAAGTAAAACTTCCCATGTAGTCACATCATGCGAAACATTTATTGTTGCTTCACTGGTTTTGTCTCAGCCATGGTATCTGTCCAAAATAATGTTAGTAAGGTTATATAATAAAATCAACAAATGAAAATTATAGACATTCTATTTGAGTGCACTTTCTTTTGTCTGTTGTTGTGCATGCACATAAAACATTGTACATATGTTTTAGTATGCACAGTCCACTAATAAGTGTTATTTGTATTTACGCCAGATAGCTTCAAAGTGTACCGTCAGAATGGAAACAAACTGTAGATCGTTCAACTGTATTATTATAAAAAAAAACTAAACATGCCGTGTCTGTACATTGGAGGAATTTAAAAACAAACTGGAATAGACTATATAAACGACGGAGAACACGAAGCAATTTTTTTTAGATTTCTTGTCTGTTTGTTTGGGATTTACGTAAAAACTACTGGGCCGATTTCGATGCGGTTTTCGCTTATCGACAGAAAATTCTTAAGACTTAAAATCTGCGCTACTTTTTATCCTGGGAATCCCGCGAGAAATTTTCTGGCAATGATTTAAAATGGCCAGACTAAAAAAATCGAATTCTAATGTGATTTTTTCACTGATCGATAGCAAATTTTATGTAACAAAATGTGTGATATTTTTTATCGCGGTTTGTAATTGTTTCCATTAAAAGAATAGCTTACTTTTATTTTTAAATGCTGTGGTATTTTGTGTCCCGGAATCCCGCGGGAATTTCAAGTCAAGCGTAGACGAAGTGGCGGGCATATCCTAGTAGAAATATAATTTTTTAGCAAGTATGAACTTTTGATCATAATTTTTTTTGTTAACAGCACTTATGGAGGTTCATAATACACAAATACACTTATTGAGACACATCACTACTACAATCAGGGCTGGTTGGACTTCATGAAATAGAACATCTATTTAAGATTTATGTGTAAATTGATTAGTGACATGTTATATAATAATTATGTGCACACTAAAAAGACAATATATTAATAATTACCCTCAGTTAATCAAAATGTTATGGGTTATGTAACTATATAAATTACTATTTATAAATTAACAATACCTAATAAAAATTGGTTTAACTGCAGAACATTGCAGAGTAACTAATATGGTAAGTGGGTGGCAATCCACAAAATATGAATGATTCCTAAGAGGTAAAAACCATCAACTGTTTTTGCCATTCGGTTACAGAACCATAAAAAGCATTTTATCAAAAATATCCCAAATCCCAAAAACTAGTCAATAGATAATCAAAACCAATTTTCCTTAAAAGTATTTTTGAAATTCTACAACCTCAATATATCACTATTTCCCACTTAATATTTCAAAATTTAGACGATTGACAGAATTTTATGATTTTAGAAGCTATATATCCTCCCCTTTTGACTTAAATAATAGTGAATAAGAATAATAAAACTAATAGTTAATAGGAATACATGATGATTCCCTTCATAGTTCCTGCACCATCATACACTTACCCAATTTGATTTTTTACTTAAATTCAATGGATAAAGAGGGGGACTTTTGGGCCAAGGAAATGTAATGCGTTGAGATAAGGCTTAAAAAAGCGTTATATTTTTCTATTACAAAATGGAAAACACCAGGCTAAAATTCTGTTTGGAGGAAGGGAAATCTTCAAAATAAAGTCACAAATAAAATAAGTTATTGAATACTGTAATCAATTTATGTGAATGAATTTCAACAATTAATAATGTGAAAACACTTGCACCAAACAACTAATTAATTCAAAATAACGAAATCTACTAACTAAAAAATGACAAGAATAAAAATGAATCTTAAAATAATGCTGATCTTTTTATAATCTGAGCCCAAGAATGTATGAAAGTGTGTCTTTAACATAATAAAGTAGTCAAAAGCCAACGGTGTATGTCTAAGGGAATGTGGGAAAATATTGTATACCGATGCAGCTATATTGGTTTAGTAATAAAGATTTTTGATATATCTCACCTTGTTCTTTTTCTTCAACATTCTGACCTATAAATTCACGCAATTCTGAATAAGCTTTATCCAAAGTGTCATTGAGTATGATAATATGAAAATTTCCTGGCTCTTCACCTGAAATTTATAAAAAAAATGTGGTGTAATATTTTTTTCATGATTAGTGATTCTCTAAATTATATTCAGAAAACTTAAAAACTAAATGTGCTTAACCATCCTATACAATGATAATATATTACTCATCAAGTTTTTCACAAAAACATAACATAACAGATATAACATCATAACAAGTGGAGATCCATCATATCTGTCTTCCCTACTATGAATGTATGTATGTACATGAAGGTCTTGGTCAAAACTGCATGAACAGACTGAATTGTCTATATAGACTCACCAAGCTAAGTCATTTGATACTTTAAGTTACATAGTACTTTCCAGTGTCGGAATAAAAATTGTTCTGGGGTATATGTGTAAATATTACAATATTAATATAGTAAGTTATCCGTAAGGTACACCACAACATAAATAGCATTGAATAAAAGTCACACACAATAACAAGAATAACCAATAAGCGTGTATAAAATCTAAAATCTTTCTTCTAAATTAAGTTGTAAAAAAGAGTATGGAACCTGAGTCTGTAGTTGTTAAAAAAAATTACAATTAAAATAGTATGGCTGTAAATGATAAATTTATAAAGAAAATTACCAAATTCAATTTCACGTTTGGCTGTCTCAAGTCTCTTTTTCAATGCATCCTCAGATTCTGTGTTTCTTCCACGAAGTCTCCTTTCCAATTCCCCTATTGATGGAGGCATCACAAAAACTAGCAGCGGATTTAGGTCTGTGTGTTTTACTTGTTTCACTCCTTCAATTTCAATATCCAAAACACAAATTTTACCCATACGTCTGACATCATCTACAGCTTGTTTGCTGAAATAATGTTAGTAATTACTTAATTATGATTATAGACAAATCAAGGATATGTAAAAGTATATTCCTATTATTCATAATAGCCTAATAATATGGTTAAAGAGATTAAATTTACTACACTGGCTTGGTCACATCAGATGAGAAAGGGTTAGAAGGAAGCATACATATCTGGGGCAACCAAGCAGTAACTTTGTAATTGGCTGAATTAAACTGGAAGTAAAAGTGCAAGTTAAATTGAGTGAGTATCAAGTCTACGACTAGTAAGGAACCATATAACTATGTGATATGCTTCATATTAGAGACAAATTCAGACTGGAATACTGTGATAAAATTGTCAGTTTCTGATTGTGATCAAGTAATTTTTTTAAGATAACAAATTGTTTTATATATCACTTAAAACTCTAATGCATTTTTGATGTTGAAATAAATGGTAATGACAAATAATCAACTTAGTGCATGAGTAACATTGCTTGTAAGAAGTAAAATTATAAAAAATGAGATAAGTAGATTTAATTGTAAAAACAACTTAACAAAAATATGATATCAGATTTTATTTATTTTAATTCAATAAGTTATTGAAACCTAAAAATCTGAAAATGAAAGTTTGTGTATTAAAATGTGAATACTTTAAATTAAATCATTTTCTTAAATGTATGAAGATAAGGGAATTGTATTGTATTTAGAAACAATGTTTAACATTTTTTTGTATTTTAAACATTACATAATAAGGGTCTTAGAAATAATTTTGTCATTGAACATTAATCCCTTTATTTATGACAGTTTATAAGCTCATTAAAAAAGCGATATTCATATTCACATTCAGAAACTGCAGAAACTGTTCTGATAGAAAAACAGATAGGTGATTTGTTTAAATAAAACACGGTATCTACAGTCTTAAAACACAGACTAAAGCCCATAATCCGAGCGAGCGAAATGAGTGTGCCACAACAGTTGTCAGCGAATGTCACAATCAATTTGTAACCATTATTTAAATAGTTATTAATGAGTAAATGGTGACAGTCTGTTCTGGTATTCAACGGCCGCTGCTGCTGCATTCTCGCTCACTCGCTCTAAAGTCTAACATAACCTAAACTAACTCACCATTCTAGTCAATGGTTGTGATTTTCGACTAAAGCCCACAAGCTGAGTGATTGTGCCATGGCAGCGGCCAGCGAGTGTCAATATTATTGACACATTGATTCATTAAAGTTTATCACAATGACATCTCTACACAGAATTATCAAACCATAAAGAAAAAAACATCTGTATTTCATTATCATAATTTTTTATCTCAGCTTAATAATGTTAAACTTTATTTTCTGGACTCAGAATCAGTTTGAATGGTTAAAAACAGTTTTAGTAGTTTTATATAATATATAAGTAAATTCAAAATAGATGTCACTTTATGTAACTTTATATGACAAGTTCAATTAATTCCAACAATAACAATTCAAACCACAACCTACGGTATCTCCGCTTCTATAATATTCATGTCGCTGCTAATAAATTGAGAAAAAGCTCACACCAGCTCACACTGCGATGATATGCTGTGATTTTTGTTTTTTAAAGTAATTAATTATAATGTTTCGTTTAAAAAAAAAAAAAAAAAACTGTTAATATATAAGTATTTAAATATGTACTAATATAGTGTAAGAAAGCCCATGAGAACACGCAATGGAATATATAGTGTATATAATAATAATCCGAACGGCGGCGACGCGGCTCGCAACTCGTCACGTCTCGTTTCTCATGGGGGCGAAAAGCGGCCTGTGGAGAGCCGCTTAGCAACGATGAATGTTAGAGGAGGGATGGACAGTAAAATAGATGAAGTATGTCAGATGATGAATGAAAGAAAAATAGATTTATTATGTGTGAGTGAGACGAAGCGGAAAGGATGTGAAACCACTAAGTACGGTCAGTTTACGGCGTATTGGTCAGGAGTGAAAGCGACAGATAGAGGGAGTCAAGGAGTAGGCCTTATTCTCTCTGAAAGAATGGAAGAATATGTGAAAGAGCATGAATGTGTTAGCCCAAGACTTGTATGGATTCGACTGAAAGTTGGCTTGACTCGGCTTTTTGTGGTTGGGGCATATGCACCATCAGACATGAGCTCGACTAACTCCTCCCGACAAACCATAGAGGAAAAGGATAAGTTTTGGGAATGTTTGAGAGATGTGCTGCTTACATGTAAGCAGAACGAAAAATTAATTATGTTAGGTGATTTTAATGGCTGGGTAGGTTTAAAACGAGATGGTTATGAAAGGGTGCTAGGTACATACGGAGATGAAAGAATAAATATGAATGGTAACTGTTTGCTTGAGATATGCTTAGAATGGAACTTGTGCGTGACTAACACAATGTTCTGTCACAAGAATATTCATATGTACACGTGGGAAAATGTGAAAGGGAAAAGTATGATTGATTTTGTAATAGTAGATGAAAGATTGAGGAAAAGCATTCTGGACACTAGATCATATCGGGTACAGGAATCAATACAGATCACTTCTTAGTAGTATGCCGAATAAAAGATCTTTTCAAAACTTGGAGGCACCAACATTCCGATAAATCTAAATCTAATACACTAGAAAGAATAAAAGTTGAAAAGTTGCAAGAAGAAGAAGTAAAAGAAGAGTATAAAGCAAAATTAGAAGAAAAATTTGTTAAGATGAATGATATGTGCGAGATAGAGGAGTTATGGATGTCCTTTAAAACCGAAGTTGTGAGTGTTGCGATTGATGTGTGTGGTGTAACTAAAAGAAAAACGGGTAAATGCGTGAAGAATATTTGGTGGGATAAGGAAGTACAAAGTGTAGTGAATGATAAAAAGAAAGCATGGAAGGATTGGTTAGCTTTAAGAGCTGACCTAAGACTGAAGAATACAAAAAAGGAAGATGTAAATTCGGCAAAAATTTTGTATAAAAGGATGAATGAAATAGTTAAAATAACGGTCAAAAAGAAAAAGAATGAGCAAAAAGATGATTTGGATGAAAGAATCTCTGAAGATTTCCAGAGTAACATTAAATATTTCTGGAAATCTATAAAAAGAGCTAGAGGAAAGGCAGTCCAATCTGAGCTCAATGTAATTAGGGACAAGAATGGAAATATTGTGAAAGAAGAAAAACACATATTGAATCGCTGGAAAGAATATTTTGAAGGTTTGTTTGAAAAAGATATAGCGGATGTGAACAGTATGACTGATGAAAAGGACAATAGAGAAGACAATAGCGATAGTATAGTTATGGATGAAATTGTGAAAGCATTGAATAGTATGAAACTAGGAAAGGCTGCTGGGTATGATAGGATAACCGTAGAAATGCTAAAGGCTGGACAAGGTCTGATCGCAAGTCTTTTGTACCGCCTTTTTAATATATGCTGGAAGAGGGGCTGTGTACCAAAAGATTGGTGCAAAGCCGTTATTGTACCACTCTACAAAGGAAAAGGGTCACAACAGGATTGTAAAAATTTTCGAGGCATTAGCCTTCTTAGCGTTGTCGGGAAAATATATGCTAAAGTGTTGATTGAACGGGTATTAAAAGTAACAGAAGAGAAAGTATGGGATGTACAAGCGGGTTTTCGAAAGGGAATGGGATGTGTGGACCAAATCTTTACTTTACGATGTATAAATGAAAAGTTTTTGGCCAAAGGTCAAAACGTGTATTGTGCATTTATAGACTTGGAAAAAGCTTATGATAAGAAGTGAACTGTGGTCGGCGCTAGCTAAGTATGGGATAACAGACAACCTGATACGATCACTGAAGTCCCTCTATAGTGATTCCAGTGCTTGTGTTAGGGTCAACGGCGCCTACACTGAATGGTTTAGCATTGAAAAGGGTGTTAGACAGGGTTGTGTAGCGTCGCCGTGGTTGTTCAACATATTCTTGGACAGTTGCTTGGACAATTTGAAAGAAAGTGAAAGTGGTTTAAGAATGAATGAGTTACTTATCAAATGTCTACTCTACGCCGATGATCAGGTTATACTTGCGTCATCGGAAACGGAGTTACAGGAGATGGTAACAATTATGAGCGAGTCTTTTGAGAGAAAGGGTATGAAAATTAATGTGAATAAGACGAAAGTTATGGTGTTTGAAAGAGATGAAAGAATGACAAGTTGTAATATACAGATAGGAAATCAAAAGTTAGAGCAAGTCAGAGAATTTGTTTACTTAGGCTGCATGTTTACCAGAGACGGAAAGCATGAAAGGGATATTGAAAGGAGAGTTATGGCAGGTAATAAGGTGAATGGAGCGCTAAACTCTTTTATGAACAGCCAGAAAGTGTCTGTAAAGGCACGCTTGGCTGTCCATAAAGGGGTGTTGGTGCCAACCCTAATGTATGGCAGTGAAAGTTGGGTATGGCAGAAGAAGCATGAAAGTAGGATAAACGCAGTTGAAATGAGAGCTTTGAGAAGTATATGTGCGGTTAGCTTGAATGATATGATAACGAACAGTGTGATAAGGGAATGTTGTGGATTGAAAGAAGATGTAATAACAAGAGTTGAAAAAGGTATGTTAAGGTGGTTTGGACATGTAGAGAGAATGGATAAAAGTAGAATCACAAAACAGGTGTATGACAGTATTGTGAATGGTAGGGTTGTTGCCGGTAGACCGAGACGAACACACCATGACCAAATATCAGAAGTGTTAAAGAGAGGTCAGGTAAAAAGCATTTCAAATAAACGTGCATGTATGAAGAGGTTAATGAAAGTAGGTGAAGCGAAAGTTGTTTGTCAGGATCGTCGCAAGTGGAGATCCATAGTCTCTGCCTACCCCCATGGGAAACAGGCGTGATATTATGTATGTATGTATGTATAAGTAAATTTCTAAAGCCAAATCATACTTCATTAATATCAAAATTACCAGATCAATGTCATGCAATTTAAATTACCATAATGAATTGACCTTCTTTTTATACTCATATACAGTTTTAGTTGTTATAAATAAGTCATAAATATATTCCCAAACACACCACTAAATTCTTAATAATAAAATGGACATCATACATCTATACCCCACTCACATCCTATAACTATACACTTTCTTGACTTTTCTTCTAATAGTATTAGTACTCTTCTCTCCAAACTTGCCTACTTGTTATTTATTTTTATTATGCATTTTGTTTCATGTCTTTTTAAACCTGCACAACCAAGATTTAAGCTGTGCTTTGACATAAAGTGGCATGAGATTAAGGGTAATTTGAGTTTCAGGGTAACATATGCCTTATACATAGCCACTAGATCTGTCATTTGGGTTAAGAAATAAGTTTTTAAGGTCCACAAACAAGTTTTGAATGAATAATGGAAAAAATAATAATAAAAAGTTATACCACTTTTGTTGATAACAAAGTGCAATTTGTATTTAGGAATACACTTATGCTTATATAATATAATAATTTTTTTTGCTTATATATTGCGACAATGGTTACAAATCAGTTGTGACACTAGCTGACCACTGCCATGGCACGCTCACTTGGCTTGTGGGCTTTAGTCGAAAGTCATGCCCAGTGACTAGAATGGTGACTTAGGTTAGACTTGAAACCAGAACAAACTGGTCACCATCGTCTCAATATAGCAAAACGAATGAATAAAAAACTTTAATATCTCTAGAACTACATGTCCCCTAGACATGGGGGTTGTAGAAGGCAGAAGTACTCCCCCACAGCTCCCCCCTCCGCCCTCCCTCACTACTCAAAATTTAGTGACCACTAATCTAAAGTTTAACCAAGATTTAATATAATATAATAGTCCATGGTTACAGAAGTAAAATATATTTCTATTTTTATATTCTATTCTATATATTTTCTCAACCCAAAAAAATTATTGCTGAAATATCCTTTATTTTACATAATAATATTCTATTATTCTATCACTTTTAAACAGATATGCTTCTTGAACAGCTGGTACTATTTCCTGTATTTAAATTAAGTTCACAAAATAATAATACTCAATAAATATAAGCAGATGTACAAACAGAATACTGTATAGGAATCAAGTAAACAATGCAAAAATGGGCACATGAATAAGAACATACAATTTTTGGAACTTTGCCAAAGAATTAAAAACAACGAGCACATGGCCAAAGTCAATTCTAACCATGACAAAAATTACTTACCTGGTACCATACATGTTACCACTGAAACATGCTGTTTCTATGAATTCACCACGCTCAACAGCAGCCAGCATGTCATCTTTGTTAGTGAAATGATAATGCACTCCATTTTTCTCACCCGGTCGAGGTCCTCTTGTCGTGTGCGACACACTGAATCCGAATTTATCAGGAAACTCTTTCAGAAGCCTTTTCAGTAAAGTGCTTTTTCCCGAACCTGATGGTCCACATAGTACTAAAGGACGGGGCCCCTTTTGTACCATTCTTTTTAAAACTGAAAAATAATAAATTAGGTATTAGTTCAACATATTCAATAAACAATGTGAAAAGATAGGAAAAATCAATCGCACATTTTAAGACGTTCGTGGCGGAATTTAGGTCACTTGCTAATAACACGAATTTAGCACTGCAAATTAATTGTACAAATTTATGGATGGACGCAAGGAATTCCTAGAGAGGTATTCAGTTAACTGCCTAACTACATTAAAAGCAAAAAAATTTAAATAATTTATGAATAAGAAACCAAATCAATCTATCAACTATCAATGAGTTTCATTTGACAGTATCAAATTATCAAATGTGACAGTAGATTGGCTATAATAGTACGCAAAGGAACTTAGTTCATACAACCTTGTTTGATACGCGATAGGCCATATTTCCTCACAAAATACTTTATTATCCAAAATCTAACAATGTTGTTCATTTAAAGTAATGTTACATTTTTGAAAATAAAACTACACAGCACATATACATTTGGTTATAATTAAAATAAGGTACCTATATTTAATGCCCACTGTACAAATATACACGTTGGGTCTGCGTATTGCGCCAACAAGAATAGGTCCACTTGGTGTATTTTGGTCGTTGGTTATCAATATTGGCAAACCAGACGAGTAGTGTCAATTTGTTTTGCACACATTAAAGGACCTTGAAGCGCCCCGCCAATAACGTTCACACGTTGACCTCCTGTTTAGTTTGTTGTTACTTGTCCGCAAACTAGTCTACAACAATAATATGCGGCAGTGAAAGTTGGCTTAGTGGACTTAAGACAGAAGAAGCATGAAAGTAGAATAAAACTATTATTTGATAAGCATATCACTGCTATTACTAATAAAACTTCTAGAGCACTAGGGTACCAAAAGATTTTACTAAAGCTCAAACTTTCAAAATTCTATATTCTAGATAATAATTATGTTCGATCTCATTTAAAATACGCTTCTCAAGTTTGGATCCAAGATATCATGTCAAAATTAAACTCGTAGAAAAAAATACAAGTAAAAAATAAGAAATATATACTCCTCGACACTCTTTCCGTCTTTAGAGACTATCTCTATTTTGTATCGGTTGACATGAACTATTGCCAGAATACTTTTCTGTATCGATCGTGTACCGTGTATAATAAATTAATTCGCAGCTGTGATTTGGATATACTGGTGTCCAGTTTTAGAAATAAACTCAATGATCTATATTTTGAATTTTAATGTGTAATGAGCAGGTTTTTTTATTATGTTAGATAAATTTTTCATGTTTAAATTACTATTTTTTTCTTTGTTTTATCTCTGATTAAATAACTTAATGTACTTCTATCTTTGGTGACTTGTTAATAACTCACTATTGTTAATGTGCTATTATTATAATGTTACGAGCTCCAGGACTTGAATTAAAATAAATGCCGTTGGAATTACTATAGAGTTGATTAGAACTGTACAAACACGTATAAAACAAATACAAATAAAACTGGATGCAACCAGTTCACACTGCACGATTCAATGCAATTTGACACGCGCAAAGTCCGTCGTCTATATCGCTAACCGAGAGTACTACAAACGTCTTACTCGTATCGTACACCCCTTTATACTCGGCTCAGGACCGTGTAACAATGATTTCCACGAATTACACCTGCGCCGTCATAGACGCTATTCCCAGAAAACATAATTCTGCACACCTGCAGAATTATGTCTGCGAACGGCCATAAACAAGCACAATAACAATAGGCTATTATTTAAACAAAAGAACTCCGAATAGAGGAAGGGCAATAAACCAGGTTTTAAGACAGGCAGGTGTGCATCCCTTGTATTTGGCCCAACTTGTAACAATAATATAAATAGTTGATAGCCATCCAATAATTGTAAAATAAAAATAAACGCAATTGAAATGAGAGCTTTGAGAAGTATATGTAAGATTACTGTTAGTGTTATCATAAGAAACTATGTGTTATGGGAACTTTGTGGATTGAATATGGATGTAGTGACAAGAGTTGAAAAAGGAATGTTAAGGTGGTTTAGGCATGTAGAGAGGATGAATGAAAGCAGAATCACAAAACAAGTATATGATAGCTTATTGTCCTGGTAGAGTCAGTGCTGGAAGACAGCGACTTACTCACCATGATCAAATTGAACATATTTTAAAGAAATATCAGATAAAAAGCAGTTTAAATAAGCGGTTATGTTTGAAAAGATTAATGTATGTGAATGAAGCAAAAAGTGTTTGTCAGGGTCACAGCAGGGGAAGATCCATCGTCTCTGCCTACTCCAATGGAAAACAGGCGTGACAATATGTAATCCCAATGTGATGGGGTTTAAATGAACATCTCGGATGATTTTTATATTATAAATTATTACTTTCATATAGATAGTAAATGAACGTGCTTTTTATATAAATTGCCACTGGGTGCAATAGTTTCCACTTCTATTTTTATAAATCACTCAACGAATAATTATTAATACTTCAACATGCAAATACCGTTCTTTGCGGCAGTCCAAGTTGTTATAACCAACAACTTGGACCAACACACTGAGCCAAAATGTGCAAAGGGCATAAGCATAAAGGTGTTGGAGCCAAGCCCATTAAAATGGGTAAACAAAAATTATTTTCTACTCTATTGTTATTCGCAGAGAATCTAAAGTGTCCCATACACAGACCGGTATTGTAGTCCGCCTGGCCATCCGCCACGTAATGCAGGACTGTGAGGCCTGCAACACAGAGAAGGATCCTCTTGAGTCCTATGCAAGGCCTGTAAGCTCCGACCACTGTTTGCAGTATGCAGTGCAGGACACTCGGTGGCTTGGCGGCCTGCGCGGTGGACTGAATTTTTGCAAGCAAGAGCTTAAATTGTAATGCTGGACTGCACTAGGAGTGAAATTAGCGATGAAAAAATCTGAAATGCCATTTAACTTTTAAATAAACCAAACTACAAATGGATATAGGTAATATAAGCTTTTAATAAAAATTATAGTCAGCCTAATATCTGTCATAAAAAATGATGAACATGAAAATTACTATACATATCAATATCTTGAAGTTTTATAAATGTATGCAGTAATTTTAATATTTTACTTTGCATCCACTTTAACATTTAAAAATATTTACTTTTACTTACTCTTGAATTCAGTTTCATTTTTGGCTAGAAATTTTTTACTTTATACTTTTAAGTTACGCGTAAGGTATCCCTAATCAGGTAGCTTCTGCAATGTGGAAATGATAGCTAGATGAAATAGAACTCATAATTCAATTTACTCGATCGTGCTGTTTGTCGTTAAGGATTTCTGTTGTACGCCTTCTTAGTTCTTATCGAGTCTAACATAGCACATTATTATTATTTAAAAAATATTGATCATATTTAGGTACCTACTTGTTTTAGGATTGTCATAAACTTAACAATATTTCCAAAATTACACGTTTACTATTTGATTTTAAGGAATTTTCTACTGTATCTTCGGAATTCAATATACAATACCAATAAAAAATATATGCAACCATATAGAAACTATATCGAATCCAATACGAATGTTTGAAATCATGGGTGTGGTTTAGTTATAGGGCACAATTATTTATTATTTGAGATATAAAGTGAATTTTAGATGGTTATAAAGAAATAACCACGAACCGCCTTAGCCTTCTAAACTTCTTAAATATAGGTTATATTTATAAAGTTTAGATCTGTTCATAATAGTTTATAACAAATAAATATGCTGTATAACTATACCCCACCCGAAATCGGTTCAGAAACAAAAAACTTATGGCTGAAATTTTTTATTATTTTCTGTTTGATATTGAGGAATTTTCTGGTTTATTTTCGGGATTGATAGCAATAAAATTTAAAGGGACTACTTTTTATTTTTATTTAAAAATAAATATGACAGCAGAACAGTAATTTTCTTTTTTTTGAAACTGTAAGAACCATAATTGTAAGATCACCGACTCGAATGAGAAGCGAAACAATACTGATGCCGGACTGCAATGCAGTTCCGTGTGTGAAGTGTGAACTATATGTTTTGCAAGCCCCGCCCACTCTGTAGGCTACAATGGCGTTTAGTGTATGGGGTACTTAAAAGGTGGAGTACTTAACTAATATCAAATTATAATAAATTATTTCAATGTTGATAATTTAATATAATTTCAGTTATTCAAAATTCATAATTTTTCTGTACAGAGTATTTGGAATGTTAAATTTACGTAATTTATTTATTAGCAGCTGTACAATACACAGTACTTCCGCCAATCAATTTTTACCAATGAGGATTCTTTTCGTCTATGGTTATACCAATTGAAAATTGAGTTTTGATTTTTAAACTTTAAAATCCGTTATTCCGATTTTTGCTCTATAACCAGTATAAGCTGGTGTGTTAATATTTTAAAACTTAATACGTGGATTTATTCAGTACCTAACCATTAACGAGGGTAGGGTTATAATTGAATGTAAGTTTAAATTATCCTCCTGGTTGGAGTTACTAATACTTAACGCAAGCGATCGGCGAAACTCATAAAATGGAAGCCCAGAGGAGGCATAGAAATGTAAGTTCTATTTTTCATTTCCGAAAATGGCTAACGAAGAGAATTTTCATACCCTTTGCTTTTGTGTGTAGATTCAAGATCAAGAAAATGTAATCGTCATGAAAGAAAAAGATGTCGGAAGAGTGCCAATTAAAAAACAAGGGTTGGCTGTTCGCGGAGCTTTAGGTGACTTGAATACCAATCTTCAAGCTCAACGGGACATTGTTGGTAAAGTAGCGGTAACCGCTGCAGAATTTGAGAAGAAAGTTACGTTGAAACGTGGGGATTGCAAAAGGTAATTTTCTTACAATTTCGCCTACCCACATTTTTAACGATTGCTTTACAGTTTTATATCAATATTTTAAAATTTAAAGTAATATCAGAACAATTGAAAGTACTCTCCGCACCTTTAGAAGAAAAATACACAATTTTATAACAAGTTTTAAATTTTGTACCAAGGTTTAATCAACACATTCTTACATTGTTAGGTACAAATGTAAATTCAATTACTCAAAATTTTGTTTGAAGTTTTTTTATTCTAAGGGTGTGTTTTGCATTATTTAAAAAAGTTATGATATAAGTATAAATATTATATAATTTGCTGTTTAAATAAGTGATCTAATTAATTTAGGTAAACTATACTGAAATTAATATGATTAATAATTGAATATTGTACTTGTAATATCATGGTATTTTTAAATTGCAGTAAATTTGTCCATGTTCAATCTAAAGTGGACACTGGACTCATCATTAAGAATGTACAGCCAACATCCCGGCCTCCACTTAGACGAGAAGAAAGTACTGCTAATCTGGCTAATAGAGCTGCTGCATATACAAGGGTAAAATTACATTTATTTCTTGATCAATTTTAATTAGATATGGTCTTAATTATCAAAAATATATTGAAGTTTGAACAACTTTACTTTTCTACTCTTACCATCTTTGTGGGTACTAGTCTATGTCCTACACATCCATTTAAGTTTTTGTGTATCTTATTATTTTTCATACATAGTTTAATTTTCTTTCTTATGTAAGTTTCCAATAAGTGGTATTTTAATGTTGAAATTAACTTCACTTGTACTTTGTTGTCAAAGTTTTAGTTGTTGAATGTTTATTTTTTTTACATTATAAAAGTTGGTTGAAGACATAAAAAGATACTCAACCATCTAATCTTCCAACTCCACAGGAAGCTTTTATGAGAAAGTCATGTAGAATCAAATAAATTTGCTTAAATATAATCTGATATCTATATATCTAATATCTCTTATCTTTCATCTTTCACCTTCCCCCAATTATAAGGGGTTGACACAATATGTATTTTCCTTCTATACTCCTCTAATATGATATACATCCTCTGTGACACCATAAATCATCATATTATGTTTCACACAATCTGTCCATTAGAATAAAATATAGAAATATATTAGACTAAAAGCAGTTCAAGTTTTCTATTTTTCAGGATAAAAAGTATCCAATGTTCATCCCTGTCATATTAAGTTTGGTAATAGGTGATTTATTCATAAGACTATGAAGAAGAAACACAATGTCACTTTCACATTAATGTTGATATGTAAATATTTGAACTATGTATTATGATACATTCTCATTGTATGTAATGTGGAGGGATGAAAGTCGCATGACAAAAAGAATGTTAAACTACAAGATGATGGGTACAAATAAACATAAAGGTAGACCAAAAAAGAGATGGATGGACTGTGTGAAGGATGATATGATAATTTGTGGTGTGACAGAAGATGTCTGTCAGAATAGAGGGGTGTGGAAGGAAAAGACATTGTGCTGACCCTAAATAATTGGGATATAGTGAATGAAAAAACAGTATCACTAAAGTTAATCTCATAAATATTGAAATCTTAATTTTAACACCTAATTTTATTTTATTATTTTATTTAAGTTTATGGCTTGGCAGCTAGGCCTTTAAGCCAGATCTTAGCTTATAAATGTTGTTTCTTCATTTTCTTAAGCCTATGTGTAGGTGAACTGTAGGTTATCAGCTAGTGCCATTCAACAGAGTTCTTGTGATAACTCAAAAGGCCACATTTGACTATACAGTTCAAATTTCTCACAAAACACATAATTACTACTCAAAAACTATCAATATCCTACAACTATTGTTCATTTTAGAGAAATTTTACACATTTTTAGAAAATAAAACTGCTCAGCACAACACCTCCTTTGACTTCCTGCCAAAAACTCCCTAATACCTAATTAAACATCATCTCTTTATAGTGTAGTTAGTCTAACATTGTATGTTTTGTGTTCTCAGGATTTCAGAAAGTGATTTGAAAGATTACTGGCCAAATTTTTCTTGAATTTATATTTTTTATATGTACCTGACATTTTATCATTACTGTGATATTGGCCAAAGCAATGCAAATTGCATTGGAGCCATAACCCTTACAAAAAGAGGAGTCTTAATTATTTTCATAATTCCTTTCTTATTGCAGGCAGTGTTTAAAGATTCTCAAAACATTCAAGTAAAGAAAGTAACCCAAGAAAAGAAAACAAAACTTCCGGTGCTAAAAGAAATAACCAAAGATAAATCACATAAAGCTGTCAAAGAGCAAACGGAATGCTTGGGGAAGTTAAAATTAGAAATAAGTAATAAAATATCTGCCAAAACCCAAACCCCACCTATTGAAATCCAGACCCCTCCAATTAAGGAGCTTTCAGTGAAACTGCCTTCGGACATTGAGGATATTGATGCAGGAGATGGTAACAGCCCACTGTTGTTGTCTATCTATATCAAAGACATATACAAGTATTTGACAGAGTTAGAAGAGAAATATGCTATTGAACAGGATTATTTGAGCAATCAGGTCGGTATATTTCAATTTTGTCAGAATTTATAAATCAGTGTTTATAAATTCTGACAAAATTAGAGTACAGGTTCAGTAACCTGTACTAGAGTATAATAGCTGCATAGAAGTATAGTAATTAATTAATTCATCCAATTATTACAGTTATATATTTATTTATTTGTCTTTATTGCTGAATTGTAAACATAGTCTAAATTACATTTTTCTACACATATTATTAATATATTGAGTGTGTGTTTTGACACATAGGCCTCCTGCAACATTTTCCAGCCACTTGCTATCCTATAACCCCTGCTAATTCCTTAATTTCATCCTCCCATCTTCTTTGCTGCCTTCCTTTCCTTCTCTTTCCATCCATGGTTAGCCGTTCTGTCAGTATTTTAGTCCATTTTTTTGCTCTCTTTTGACATATGACCCATCCATAGCCATTTTAGTGTCTAACATTCTATATTATGTCTTATACTTTGGTTTTAAGTTATAATTAAACTTGTCAATGTGTGTGTGTATCCATAGATAACAATTATATATCATAGGCATAAATTAAAGAGTTCATCTTTAATGTGAAAATTTACTGTGATATTTAGCCCTAACTCTCATGTGATGCATATGATTCTATTGTTTCAGACTGCGGTAACAGGAAAAATGAGAGCAACTCTCCTTGACTGGCTAGTTGATGTCCACCAACAGTTCAACCTGATATTAGAGACATTTCAATTGACTGTCGGAATAATTGACAGATATTTACAGGTATTTTTTTATTTCTTGACAGCTTTTACTGCCTAAATAGTATTCACTTGATTTACTGGGGATATAGAGTTTTCTCAACTGCATTTTTAGTATATGCTCTATTCAGGGTTCATTGTATTTTGTATAACGCTAGTATGGATCGCACAGCTGTATAGACTTATTATTAACTAGCTGTGCAAGCTACTTCGTCCGTGTGGAATGTTTTTTTGCAGAACCCTTAAAAAGGGAAAAAAATAGCTTAACTTACTCCTTATAACATCAGCTATCTGCTAGTGAAAGTCACGTCAAAATTGGCCCAGCCTCTTCCGAGATTAGCTGGAACATCCAGACAGACAAAAATTTTAAAAATGTGATTTATTGATATAAGTACTGAATACTTTCATATACATTTAGTAAAAGGCTGTTATTTTGACATTACAAACAATTTTTTTTTAATAGATTCAATGTACAGACACAACATTTTTAGAAATTTATACTATTATAGATTTTCAAAATAAAAATTAAATAAAACTACAGTAGTTTTATTATGTGTATTAGTTGCAAAAAACTTGGGAAAAGGCTATGAAAATTTGAGTATATACTGTGGGCCACTGGATTCTGTATACTATAACTATACTCCTCCTCCCAGTGATTCAGTGATAACATTTAATTTAATATAAGATTCATTTAAATGTTGAATTGTAATGGTTTAATCTAAAAATAAGGCGTAAACAATAAAATATTCATTGAAAGTTTTATTGTTGTGTTCAATATTGGGTGAATTCTGCATGTGACACTTTGTAGGTTACAGTAAAATATTATTATCATCCATGAAAAACTGTCCCTAAATGACTTTTTCATGTGTGATTGTGGCTTCTTATATTTTTTCAATGGGCGTTTTATTATTTTATATGGAAGATGCATTTAGTAGCAAACATATATAGGCGACGGTAACCACTTTACATTAACTGAGCCGTCTGCCTACTTGCCGTCTTTACAATAAATAAATAAAAAATAGTTTTGAGTTTAACTTCTGCCTTGTGAGATAAGTTTAAATAAATAAATATTTGAACAGTGACTTTACAGTATATACTTGAATACAAAGAAATAAATATTTTAACAGTGGTATCACAGTATATACTTGAAAATAAAGAAATAAATATTTTAACAGTGGCTTCACAGTATATACTTGAAAATAAAAAATAAGTAATTTAACAGTGGCATCACAGTATATACTTGAAAATAAAGAAATAAATATTTTATCAGTGGCATCACAGTATACTTAGTCTGGCCATAAATACTGTTCCAATTAAAAAGAAACAAAATATTACATTTGAATTTGGAATCTGTCATTTTTATATGATTGGTCATTGTGTTTTCTCATTTTGGCGCCAATACATTGTACAACATTTTGCAATATTAAAATGGAGTGGGGCGATAAAGAGAACCGAATCGCTGTGATTGCATTACACAAAGTAGGCATGGGGCCAAATGCAATTTTTAAAACTCCATATGCTTGGTATTAGTCAAATGTTTGTGTACCGGGCTATTAATAGGTACAATGAGACCTCCTCTGTTTGTGACAGAAAAAGATCTGGCCGTCCACGTAGTGTTCGTACGAAAAAGGTGGTCAAAGCAGTAAGGGAAAGAATTCGAAGAAATCCTGTCCGAAAGCAAAAGATTTTATCTCGGGAGATGAAGATATCACCTAGAACCATGTCGCGTATTTTAAAAGATGACTTAGGACTTGCAGTCAGTTGCATAAGAGACGCACTGGTTATTTCTTAACTCATAATTTAAAAAAGAATAGGGTGGTAAAATCGAAACAACTACTGAAGCGGTACGCAAAGGGAGGTCACAGAAAATGTTTGTTTACGGATGAGAAATTTTTTACAATTGAACAACATTTTAACAAATAAAATGACTGTATTTATGCTCAAAGCTCTAAGGAAGCTTCTCAATTAGTCGACAGAGTGCAAGGTGGGCATTATCCCGTCTTCAGTAATGGTTTGATGGGGTGTTAGCTATGAAGGAGTGACTGAGCCATATTTTTGTGAAAAAGGTGTCAAAACATCGGCACAAGTATATCAAGATACCATTCTTGAGAAGGTAGTTAAGACACTTAACAACACCATGTTCAGTAACCTTGAATGGTCCTTCCAGAAAGACGGCGCCGGTTCATAAAGCTCGGTCCACGCAGTCTTGTTTGGAAACCAACGTTTCGGACTACATCAGAGCTGAAGACTGGCCGTCGTCTAGTCCCGATCTTAATCCGCTAGATTATGATTTATGGTCAGTTTTAAGAGAGTACGGCTTGATCTAAACGCCATGATAATTTGGAGTCCCTAAAACAATCCATACGATTGGCAGTGAAGAATGTTCCCATGGAAAGAGTGCGTGCTTCTATTGATAGCTGGCCTCAACGTTTACAAGACTGTATTGCAGCCAATGGGGACCACTTCGATTAAGCGTTTTATATTTTAAATTGTTTTATAATTATATATATTTTTTTCTATTGCAAATAACATTTATAAGTTTCACAGTGTGTTAGTTTAAACACACTGTGAAACTTATAAATGTTATTTGCAATAGAAAAAAAAAATCTTTGTTACAATATTTATGGCAAGACTAGGCAAGGTATACTTGAAAATAAAGAAATAAATATTTTAACAGTGGCATCACATTACATACTTTAAACTGTACTATAAGTTAAAAATATTTCGGACTTTCCTAGATTAGGTGATATACTTTGTAAAAATGCTAGGAACAGAAATAAATTAGAAACTCCCACATGTAGTCCATAAAGTTTACAATAGTTTCGTGGGGCAAAGTATAATGCTCTTCAAGCAAATCCCAGAATACATTTAACCGATTTTAATAAACAAATTTTAAATATTAGTAAAGCAGCGTTTGTGCGAGAAGGCTTATTATTTGACGAAAGACTTTTTAGATGACCGCATCGAATGGGTATAATGCTTTCGCCGCCAGGTTTTTTCGGTAATCATTCATAAATTTACTTTGTTAAACCTTGTATTAGTAGAAACTGCATTTAAAAAAAGATGAATAATAATAATAATTATGAAGTAGAAATATGTTGTTGGGGAGTTTGTTGCACCTTCTTCTCCTTTAACAGTAAATAAAATTGCTTTGGAAGTGGTGTTGGACTCATGACATACATACAATAAGTAATTTGTAAGATTCCATTGTGAAATAAATACATTCATTTTCAAATCTTGGTATTTTCAGGTGGCGTCCGTCCAACGTAACAGACTACAACTCGTGGGTATTACAGCGTTATTCATAGCAAGCAAATATGAGGAGATCTACATTCCAGACAGCTGTGACTTTGTTGCCGTGACTGACAATACGTACACCATATCGGAATTATTGCAGTGTGAGAAAGAGATCTTGTCAAAACTGGGCTTTTGCCTCGCAAGACCTATCCCATTAAGTTTCTTGAGGAGGTGAGTAGCCAATTAGGATTCGAATTATTAATCACCACCAATCTATGATCATCAATCATGTAAATTGCATAAATAAACATAAATTGTTTTTCATACATCTCCAGTTTTATAGTTTTCAGGATAAGTATACAAATGGTTAATTAAATTAGGTTCACTTTCGAAAATTTTGAGTCTGTGTCACCTGGTATCTGTTGTGCTATGCCCTCAAAAAAACTAATGTCGGGAATGACCGGAATGACAATAGTGTAATGTTTTTTGTGTAGTTTTATAAAAAAAATACTTGTATGTGATTTGTTTTAGGGTGATTTAACTTCCACCTGGTACCCATTTGCAGATTATTCTAAAACTTAAATACTTGTAGAGATACACAAACCGCGCTCAGCCAAAATGAAAGTGTTCTATGGACTTTGAGAAAGCTATTTTATTTTCAGATTCGTGAAAGCCGCCAACGGTACGTCCAAAAATCACCATTTAGCTAAATACTTTGTTGACCTTTGCCTAGTCGAATACACGATGGCGCATTACAAGCCTTCAGAATTGGCGGCGGCCGCCATTTGCCTGTCTCTGTATGTCCTATCTAGTAAAGATCTCGAAACACTGTGGACCCCGACTTTAGCCTATTATTCTGGCTATCCATTATCTTACGTTCAACCAATTATGTGGAAAATCGCAAAAATCGTGGTTAACGTACAAAATTCTAATCACCAAGCGGTTTTTAAGAAATATTCAGACACGACTTTGGCGAAAGTATCGCTACTGCCGCAGTTGAGAGGAGCTGCTATTCGTCAACTGGCTGAAATGGCGTCGCCTTGAATAGTGTGTGTTCGTATTAATTAGATACCTAATTAATTTGTGACATAAAATATGTGTATTGTTTTTAGAATTATATTGACATGGACTGAATTTTATATGTGATTGTTTGTATAGTTTTAGAATTAGATTTAAATATACATAATTAAATAAACTTTAATCGATGGTGAACGGTTTTCACGCGTGACATTGTTACTATTTATTAACAGTTCCATCATTCTAAACTTATTGTTGTAGATTTGACGTTTTGACGGTAGAAAACTCACTTCATATTTTACTTTGTGTTAGAGGTTAATTAATCTCGATTTTAAATATAAAATCACAGACTTGAATTACATATCTGAAATCGCTCGCTTAATAAAACAAAGAAATATTACAAAAGATGCGTTTTTGGGAAAGAGCGTTTAAAGTTTTTGCCTATTTACGGGTGGTTCTTTCTTAATTAATTAGAAATCAAAATTATTTTATGTTGTGAATGGTCTTTAATTTTAGCTGAATGTGTAAGGATTTATATTCAAGTCAAATAAATGAAGTTTATTTGTTGACAATTACTAAAAGAGTAATTTGAAAAAGACATGTTTATTCATACTTATTTCAGTTCATGATTAAAAAAGTAAACAAAATCTTATGACAACTAAGTAAACTGCACAAGTTGAAACACCAGCCACCCAAGGATTCTTCTTGTCAAAGAGCGAAAAAGTTGGATTAAGTCACTTTACAAATATAACGATATGAGAAATAAATCTCACCTGTTATTAATAAAGCGATTTATTAGCGTTTGTTTCTCTCTTTGAAACAATAATTATATTTGCACGGTTTTATTAGTACCCCAACCTGGTCGCAGGATTTGTAGAAAAAAAGAGGCACAATCCTTTATTTCGCCAACCAACGCGACGGGCAAATTGCGCGACAGTTGCGGTGATTTTATTATTTATGATCACTTCTTACGTTTTATAATGTAATCTATAAACTTATGATTTTTGAGTTATTTCTTTGTTTTATCAAGCGTGCGAAATATTGACTTAAAATTAATATGACGTACTTTATATAGAATATGAGGCAATTATTTTTTATAATATCACAGGTAGTAATTTTCTGATACTTGTAATTTTTGTTTATTTTAAAGTATTAAACCAAAACTGTTGTTTAATAGAACTAGATGTTTTAAGGTGAGTTTTGTACTTTGATAGGTAATATATTATTTGGAATGTGTGTTAATTGTATTTTTATAGACCTGTGATTAGATTGTATGCTGTATGTAATTTCTTAAAATACAAATAAAAACTTTCAATTAGTCCAGAGTTTTCGTGCTAGTACATGTTTTAAAACAATTTGGTACATATTGTTACGAGTTGCAGGAGTCGAATTAAAATGCCGATGGAATTATTATAAGAGTTTATTATAAATATACAAACACGTATAACACAGGTACATATATAACCGAACACTACAAGTCCAAACGTAATGCAGAAGGTCGTAATTCAGTAAAACGCGCAAAGTCCGTTACTATTAGATTCCCGATTGTACACACGTCACGCCTTGATCGTGGTTCTCGCTCAACTGCCTGCTCTCCGTCAGGCCGTCGTTTCATACTTCACAAATGTGTGCTCGCCTGGCAACGTGACACAATTTCCTAGTAATCGTAATCCGCACACCTGGCTAATGACGCATCCGCAAACGGCCGTAAACGAGTACAATAGAAAAACAGGCTGTTCTCCGCAATAATTAGAAACGTATACCAATAAGTAAACAAAAGAAGACGATCATAAAAGGATAACAATTCGTTCAAATGCCGACAGGTAATAAAATGTGCTTTTACAGATTTGTACGTGGAATTTGTCTTTGTCGGGGCCTAAATTGTAACAATATGTATAATAACTGTAATAAATCATAACTCCATTATTGAAGTGAAACTTCTATATAGACGGGGGGGGATCTTAGGATTTTTCTGTCACGAAAAATCGTTACGGCCGCGTGGAGGAGCGGCATAAATTTAGACTAGACGTGGTGAGAGGCGGCATAATTTTAGAGTAGACTATGGATGCGTTTTTTGGTTCCGGATCGAATTCAGTTTTTTTGTTATAAATTGCAGTAAACCTGCGAAAAATCGAAGTGTGTGCTGGGACACATAGTAGAATTAAAACTTCAACGGACATGTGGAAAAACGAATCGCAACGGACAAGTGGAAAAACGAATGGCAACGGACAAGTGGCAAAACGAATTGCAACAAAATTTTGACTTGAAGTTTTACGGGCAGATTGTTAATATACTTGTCCAATTTGAAAACCTGGCCGTAAAACTTCCAAGTGAAAATTTTGTTGCGATTCGTTTTGCCATTTGTCCGTTGCCATTCGTTTTTCCACTGGTCCGTTTCGATTCGTTTTTCCACTTGTCCGTTGCCATTCGTTTTTCCACTTGTCCGTTAAAGTTTTCATGATAGCTAAAACGTAAAAAGTGTTATGCAAAATTGGGTTCAGAATGCGATTATGAAAACATTTTTTATTAACTGTAATGAGCCTATAAACCTCGTATAATTATTATGAATAAGAGGGTAAAAGTCAAACTATGAATCTGGTTTGGCGGTCAGTCATACGTTAGGGAGGGAACGTACCCATACTACGTGATCCACTTTTTATAATTTTCACCCCTCCCCTCACGGTAACCACCCGTAGTATATGCAAAGACTCCCCCCCCTCCCGTTCTAGTTTCACGTATTAATTCGAAAAAGCGCGAGAATTCTCTAGAGGATATTGACTATGTGACGAAAACCTAAGAACCCCACCGGCCCCTGTGATCAACCGTTTTATTATGAAGATCTCTCTTCCGCCCTCCCCTGAACGGGTCACGTAATATAGGGATGTTCCCTTATAGTATAAGTGTAGAAAAGTTTTCTGCACATGCATGCTATTACAAGTGGGATTAATTGGTTACTATGAATCTTGAGTCATAGTGGTTCTAGCAGGGAACAGGTAACGAAGATGTATAAAATTCTAAGTTGATCTAAGGGTTGGAAAATTCTGAAAAAATCCAAGGTGGTAAAAACCTTTCAACTAGAATTACGTTAAAATTGAGATTATGGGCTATTTTTGATTACTTGCTTTTTAGGATTACTTAGCCAAATAAAAACAAGAACGTTGACTTAACTCGTCTCTACGTAAGCGGAAGTTTTTGTTGAGTACTTTTTGAAGGATATCTAAATACTAATACTAAGAGGCGACTGAAAAGTAGTGGAGTTAAACCAAGCTAAAATTGTTCAAAGGAGTGAATTTTTCAAACAAAATAGGTTCTAGAGACGCTCTGACATATTGATTATACAGATGAATTTATCAAGTGGACCTGAAGGCCCTGAACGGCCTAATTCTAAACTACGACCGCAAATAACTCTAAGGAGTCCCGAGGCCGACTTTGACGAAAACTAAAGTGGTATTATTAGATTTTTGAAAGATCCTTTCTATGAATCGAATCGGTTGATTGAGAAAAAATACACACCTATATTATTATAACCAAATAGTGTATGTAGATTGTAAGGATCAATTTCTGTGAAGGAATATCAAACGGTAAACCAAGGGAAAGGGTTGTTTTTGAACAAAATGTTCAATTTTCCATTCATTAATTAAACTCCAAATTGTGCCGGTCATTTGACCGCACCTCATTTTATTCAATATGGAAATGATAAGTATTATTATATTTTTAATAAGCATCTATAAATTAATATTCGAAATACACGTTATTTTACCGTAATCAATCAAATTAGGCAATGGGTAAACAATGTTTGCATTCAAATGACCCCGGCGAAAGTTGATGTTTTACGTCAAATTTTTAACGTCCTTATTGGCTCGCAATATGCATAAAAACATATCTATAAAACGAATTTATATAAAAGTTTTTAAAGCTTGGGGATAGTCTATTAGCTGACAGGAAATTAAAACTTAAGATTTTCTGTGTAATCCTTGATCTTTTGACGCTGCAGAACGAGTTTGAGGGTCGTAATATTGACAGGTTTCATTAAAGTTACTACGGCCAGTCTGAATTTTTATATATATATATATATACATATAATTGTATTTGTATAGATATAACATAACAATACTGTAATTGATAATTGTAAAGGTGGGGTCTCATCTGGGATCATGTTACAGTTATAGGCCGTTTCACGCAGATGTGGCGATGGGTGAAATGCGTTACTTGTGATGTGATATTGTTTTAAATATTTTAATGACGTTAAATATTGACAGATAACGTATGCACCTATATACACTAATGTCGATAACGGCGTTATTTTTAAAGCTTTAAATAAGACTCATTCGGCCACAGTAAGACCACAGCTATAACCTTAAACAATTTTAACTATTTTGAAATGAAAGTATTACTGTTCATTTTTAATTAAAAAAAGCGTATAAGAAAAGTATCAGTTATTGCTGTGTAAAAGTAACCTAGAAAACAGCGTTGACAAAAGATCCCGCTAATAGCTTAATAACTTATGACTCATTTATAGTGGTCTTCTATTTGAATTTTGCAGTTTCGCCTCCACAAATTAGAAAATTTATTAACGCTCGGCGGTTAGCCGAATCTTTTTGCAAAACCTTTTTGCACTGACCAAATTTCTGCAGTGGATTCTCTACGGACCAGTGTACATACAAAGAAATCTGATATTTTATTTTGGCATGCAGACCAATTTTCGTTGGTTTTGCATTAAAGATTTTTTTAAAAGCTTGTTTAATAATTTCAGAGTGCATAATCGTATAAACGTATCCAGATACAGTGTATGTAAATTTATTTAATATATAAAATAATAAATTACTAAATTGTAGCATCAGATAATTTAGATAAATAATATTTTCTTATACAACAAAACATAGACGCAATAGGAAAGGAACTAGATTGAAAGGCTGTAACAAAACTCGGCCTTATAGTTAAAAAGAGATTTCTTCCAGACGACCCTAGACTAGGAATTATGCCATAAAGTAATTAATATTTGTCGATGTTAGTTATTGGCTATGCGGGTACTTTGATATTACCTACATGTTTCTTTTGTTGTCTATTGTCTACATCATAACATCAACGGCCGCATTCAGATAAATAACTATGTAGATAAATAAAATAATAAAGTAATATTATTCAATTTATAATTAGAAAATTAACTAATATAAAATTCAGCGAAAATTTAGGTTTTTTGGACGTTTATGATCTCGGCTGCTATGTTACCTGTTTTAAGTGATGATGCAGTCTAGGATGGAGTACGTTTAGCTAGGAGATAGCTATTCATTCGTAACTTAAAGACGACCAGATTTTGTGCTTTGTTCAATAAAAACTTCGCGGAGTTCGACGCAGTGTGAAAACTACCTGGATCATTATTAATAATTAACAACAAATCACATCGACACGTTGATACAGATCTGGATATAGCCGCTGTAGCAATATTCTGGCAAAGTAAAGAGCCGGAAAATTTGCTAAAAATTACATGCCCCAGTGGCAAAAGCCTAAGTTGACAGCGGATTGTTAATGCTGGGATATGGTTTCCTCGTTGTCGCATTTTTGCAACAAGCATGCAATGCAATAAATGCACATGGTAGTAGTTATGCCGTGACTCGCTAAAGCCTGTCTCGTAAATATTTCGTGCACATAATTTACAACGTTGGGAATCCTCTTAACGTTATATTACGTAGCAGTTAGCCAGCCTCAGTATGTTTGTAATTATAGGAATACTAGAGTTTTGTACTGAAGATTCGCCTGGGTAAACTTTAGAGCAGTATCTCATGAAATTATTCTGTTTTTCGGGATAAAAATTATTCATCAACCCGACTATTTCTGAGTTACATAAATATCAAGTTTCATAGTTTCATACTCATGGCTGGTAGTTTTACATTATTATACACATACCTATTTTTTTGCTTCTTTTAGTCTTTTTGGTTGAGAAGCCTTTAAGCCATATTTGACTACGTATTGATAACTTCATTTGTTAAAATTTAGCCTTAGCGAAATTGGTCTTTGAAACGAATTATAGCAGTTCTTGTGATAGCTGAAAAGTTGTATTGTTAAATATTAGATAATTGATTACATACAAACACGCAAATTTTGCTTATAAGCTATCATCAATTACTATTGTCTATTTTTAAGTAGATAAATTTATACGTTTTTTAAATTCTTCCTAAAACTTTTTATTTTTATATAGTTACAAGAAATCTAAAAAAATTGCATCGTGTTATTAACAGCTTCAGTGCACAGACACGACGTATTTAGAATTTTATAGTATTATAGATTATCATGGAGAAGAAGTATTACTAGAGTTTTTGCAGCGGCTACGCCGTGAGTCCGTCGCTAGGAAGTAGCTCTATTTTACTTACATAAAAACTAGAGATTTGCCGACTAGTCGGTAAAGCCGACTATCCGGCCACTACCGTAGTCGGCGACTATTCGGCGAAGAACGCCGACTATCCGGCTTCTTACTTTGTAGTTTATAATCTATACTTTACTATAGTCGACGCATTATGAACTGAGGCTTAGGGTCATAAATCATATTTATCTGTCTGTCTCACTCGCACTTACAGGTCTTATGGAGAGGTGTAGTGATGTGCGTAAGAATTGTAGAGGTGCATATCGATAACGGCATAGGTACGATCGATATGCTAAATTATGTTAAGTATTAATAGGAATAATTTTTCGCGAAAATAAAAGATTTTAATTTGTAAGATAAAATGTTTGTTTCGACGTAATCATAGAGAAACTGTATAGATCGTAATGTGGCCCAGAAAAGGGCCGTTTTTATCTTTTCTAGGGATATTTCTTAGTTCTTCGTTCGTTAGAAAATAAATTCTCCATTGTGCGTATTGCGTAACGAAGCGTAAGTAATGTAATGAGTAACATAACAAAAAATATGATATTTATAGAAAAACAACAACCCTTACTCGTAACGACCAATCAGGAGTTAGAGTGCTAATGAAGGTCACGATGACGCATCGACCCCGCGTGTGCAGGTAGCTAAGTAAGGGTTGCATTGCGTGCACATTACTACTGTCAGTGACATTTATTGCTCGACGACTCGGTTTAAAATGCGTCGACTATAATACATTGTAATCCATGCACAACTTTCTTTTTGACATTATTAAATTTTAATTGAGCTCTTTCACCTTAATGAAAAATAACAGTATTATCTTTAAACATATTTTTGTTTTTTATTTTTGCACAGTACCACCGTCCTGACCTGTACAAAAGTAAAAATCAAGAAATAATGCGAAGTAAACAAAACAGTTTCCGACCGACACACTCGCATGCGGTGGTTGCGACTTGCGCGCAAATTTTATACTAATATATAAAGCTGAAGAGTTTGTTTGTTTGTTGCTTGAACGCGGTAATCTCAGGAACTACTGGTCTGATTTGAAAAATTATTTCAGTGTTAGCCCATTTATCGAGGAAGGCTATAGGCTATATATCATCACGCTAAGACCAATAGGTGCGGAGCACCAATGAAGAATGTTTCAAAATGGGGGGGTTAAACTTACTTTTTTTTACTATTCCACGCGGACGAAGTCGCGGGCAGAAGCTAGTCAGCTATAAACGAAGGGACACGGTAATCCCCGAAACCGTGATCGGCTTGGCCGACTAATCGGCCGACTAGTCGGCCAAAGTCATAATCGGCACATCTCTAATAAAAACACAATTAGGTTTATTATCCCTATTACTATTATAAATGCGAAAGTAACTCTGTCTGTCTGTTGCGCTTTCGCGGAAAAACTACTGGACCACTTTGGCTGAAACTCAGTGTATATATACATGTATTGGATGCCGAGGATGAACATAGGATACTTTTTATCCCGAAAAATGGGATAGTTTGCGGTATAAAATGAAGTGAATCTTCCGAGGGAAAATATCATTAACATAAAAATTTAATACAATGTAACCTGTATTAAGGCCTGCTCTTTAAACAAGAGGCGCGCAGTAGCGGTTGATCCGCGGCACGGCTGCGGGATAAACTCTAGTAATATATAAAAACCTTTGGTGAAAAATTGTATAACTAATGGTGGAAACCGTTTAAAAATCTGTTGTGTGGTTTAGGAGGAGTTGGCGGATAAACAGACTGACGCGGAAAGCGACTTTGTTTTATTAGTATAAAACAAAATCGCTTTCCGTATCTGTCTGTCTGTTTATCCGTCAAATCCTCCTTTTCATTTAAAGAAGATCTTCATAAGAATACCACGGTTGGTTTTCACCCGAATCAAAAAGATAAAATAGGGGTAAAGGGGGAAACCGCATAAAAGAAAAATTGCAATAAGTTAAAATTGTGTTTCGTGGACAGGCTACGTGTGGGTATCAGCTTAAACATCTTAAAGTTAGTGTTGTCTGGAAACAAAATGTTTCATATTATTGTCATGTTATACTTTCCTACTTAACGTCTCGACTCACAAGTGTCTCAAGTAACGGTGCTTCCGATGTTTCGCCAACTTTTAACGAGTTTGTTGGACACAACTAAAACGAGCCGAAGTGCCGACGACCCACGACACCGATGGTGTCTCCTGCACATATGTTGCAAACACTATTTTTATCTTTTTGACTCTTTGTACTTTAGGTTGTGTGTAGTATTTTAAGTGGAGAATAGTATCTAGTACTGTTATTAGTTTGCTATACAGCCATATACAGCAGACGAATACTTGTACGTTTTATTAATACAAGTCTTAATGGAATCCAATTGGTTCCATTGTGTAACATATAGGAGAAATATACTAAGAAAGACAATTACCCAGTAAAAATGTAACTTTGAAAAAGCTCCCGCATCCTTCATCTATACGGTGTACTATAAGTCATTCTGCTCTTAAGATTTGATGCAGAAAAATACTGCTTTATCATAATAGTAATACAAGGTTTACAGGCTTCTTAAAAATAGTGAGAACGAGAAGTGTTAATCATAATTTCATTATTAATCCAATTATCACGTGCTAATGGTGAAATAAAACTTGAATAAACCCGCGAGATAACCGATGTGTAATCAGACAGTCTACCTTGAACCAGCGTGGCGGATAGCCCTACTGTTCACCTCCTTGAAAATGAGGCACTGGAATTTATTTGAATGTTTGTTGTCCGTATTTGGTTTAAAATTTATAATAAGTTATCCCTTGACATTAGGAAATATAATGCATTTAAAATTTATAGGATTAAGTTATTTGGGAACATGACATTCTACACAATTGAAGAATTTTTTTACAATAACATTGAAGATACATATAAATTAAATGCAGTAATGCAAAATGTGTGACATTTATAAAATATAAATAAATTGCTGTAGTAATAGTAATAAATAAATGACGATGGTAATAATGATAACTTTAATAATATAATTTTGACGTATGCAAATAAATGAACAATGCAATCTTTTATTTAATAATTGTCAAGCCAGTAAATAATGTAGTCGGTGTCGATAACAATTGTATAGGGTACCTAGTCTGGAGTAGATCGCCTTTGGCAACATGACCGCCCATTGTACTTTAATGTATGTGCATTAAAGTTATTCATTCATATTTGGTATGCATTCTTAATAATGAGAAAGAACATGGGATAGTTTCCCTATAATGTGGATCCAAAGTTTACATGAGTGAACCCCATGGAAAGCCTCAGTTCTTGCTTAAATACATATAGTTTGAATGTTTGTTGCATCTTGAACCCCGCAGGGTGCAACCAAAATATACATATTTTGGTTTCATATCTTAGAATATGGCAGTTTTATTTTTATATTTGTATACTTGATACAAAAGTATCAAAGGAGAGTCACTCAAAGACTGGATTAGAAGCTAATCACCAATTTAAATCTATAAAGAGTAACTGGATTGAAAAGGCAAATGGAAATGAAAGAATATCGTAAATATCGTGTGTAATGTAAACGCTGTTGGCTGCGTTATTTATACAGCGCTTTTGAACGGTGCCCCTTTTAACGGCAGTTTTAAGTGCTACCCCGGGTATGGAGGTCCGGTGGGATCACTGATCGTCCGAACAACTTCCCAAGTTACGAGTGGAAAGCGTCTCTCTAATACTATAATTATATAAGGTCTTTGTTCTTTTAGTTAATAAAACTGTACTTTGGTGTAAGAACATGGTGTATTTATTATTTATTTTCTTTTGTACTTATATGTACTGTGTATACTTATCATTTATCTTTATTTATAGGCCGCACTACCGTCGATATTAAAAATCTATCAATCCCTGTTAAGGGTTGCCTGGAAGAGGTCGCTTTTTAGCGACAAGACCGCCCGTTATACAATCTCTTGTATTTTTCTATTTCTTTTGTGTACAATAAACAGTTATTTATCTATCTATATGTTGTTTTTTGGTGTAAAATGAAATGTTGCCAGTAATTTTTTTATTGTCTGAAGCAGGTAAACACGCTGATCCACTTGATGGAGTGTTACCGTCGCATATGGACGTTTGCAACACTAGAGGCCTCGCTAACTAGTTGCTAAATTCGAAGAAAGTTTATGACTTCCTTCTTAAATTTCAGTCAATAGGTGGTGAGATATTTGCTTGTAAAGTCGTGAAAAATGTGCTCCTCTCATTATTCTTTAAAATATTCGATGCAAAATTGTGAGAAACCGTCATCAAATATACAATGAAGAGTTACTTCAACATATTTTGTACAGTAGTTTTTGAGATACCAGGTATTTTTGGATGAATAGTTCTGAACTCCGTAGCTAAAGGCCAGATTTATATTTGCGTTAGTTAAGTAGCGACTTAACTTGCGAGACCTTCACCATTGTTTGGACAGTTGCCATTGTAACTAGTAATGTTCATTGCCAGGTAAGTAGTAGGTTGACGATTACCAAAGATAAGTAGATATGTGTACAAATAATGATAAGGTATTGACTTGCCAGCTTCGCAAGTTCTCTTCTTAACTAATGCAAGTGTAAATCAAATTATTGCGAAGAACAGCCGACGTTTTTTTTTTTTTTTTTTAATGCGGGGGAAATGCATTTCGCACATACCGGGTCCTTTGCTAGGGATTAGACCGTTGTTGATCATGGAGGCTTTCCACTGAGGCAATCCAAACAATAATCAACCGGCTTGTGTGGAGACTCGACTAATCAATACCCCACTAAAACCACCCTCCTCCCATGTGCCCCGCGCTTATGGCAGGAAAGGCGTGAGATACAGAACGTAGTTACGCCCACACCGATCTTAGCGCACAAGTGCTTGAGAATGCCCCGGGAGAGGCAAACTCACTTCGTCAACAGGGGTGAAGACTCCTCTGCTCCCTAGATGCTAGAGGGCCCCTGCAGCGGTATTTCAGGGAGGGCGGTCATGCGCATACCTGCGCCTCCGGGCTCCCAACTGACGTCGGTGCCCGCGAGACGCATGCGCACTACCATCTCTCTCCCTGTCTCGTTCCGCGGCCTCCTTATGAGACACTACCATCTCGCAGAAATTGGCCGCACCCACCCACCAATCGTCGCTGTGCAGCATGGCTTGTACCAGATCGCCCAGCGATTCGATCGGTCCTACAAGTGTCTCGAGTTCAAACCCCTTAGGTGCCCATGCTGCGCACTCGACTAGCGTGTGTAACGCCGTGTCCAGCGCGCCACATTGGCGGCATTTTTTTTTTTTTTTTTTTTTTTTTTAAGGCGGGGGAAATGCATTTCGCACATACCGGGTCCTTTGCTAGGGATTAGACCGTTGTTGATCATGGAGGCTTTCCACTGAGGCAATCCAAACAATAATCAACCGGCTTGTGTGGAGACTCGACTAATCAATACCCCACTAAAACCACCCTCCTCCCATGTGCCCCGCGCTTATGGCAGGAAAGGCGTGAGATACAGAACGTAGCTACGCCCACACCGATCCTAGCGCACAAGTGCTTGAAAATGCCCCGGGAGAGGCAAACTCACTTCGTCAACAGGGGTGAAGACTCCTCTGCTCCCTAGATGCTAGAGGGCCCCTGCAGCGGTATTTCAGGGAGGGAGGTCATGCGCATACCTGCGCCTCCGGGCTCCCAACTGACGTCGGCGCCCGCGAGACGCATGCGCACTACCATCTCTCTCCCTATCTCGTTCCGCGGCCTCCTTATGAGACACTACCGTCTCGCAGAAATTGGCCGCACCCACCCACCAATCGTCGCTGTGCAGCATGGCTTGCACCAGATCGCCCAGCGATTCGATCGGTCCTACAAGTGTCTCGAGTTCAAACCTCTGAGGTGCCCATGCTGCGCACTCGACTAGCGTGTGTAACGCCGTGTCCAGCGCGCCACACTGGCGGCATTGGGGTGAAGGCAAGCAGCTCGCAATCTGACACAGATACTTATCGAAGCAACCGTGCCCGGTAAGTATCTGTGTCATTCTGAAGGTCAGGGTCCCGCGTTTCCGCGAGAGCCATCGCAACAGCTGCGGTCGAACCGCCTCCACCGCGTCAATGCCAGCAACAGGGTTTTCCAACTCTACTGACCAAGATTGGATCATGGCCGCGGTTTCCCGCGTCCTGATCACCTGGAGTTCGGCCTGGCCATAGACCAGGCCACGGGCGAGGGCATCCTGTCGGGAGCGCCGAACTTTGGCTATCACGTCCGCCTGGAGAGGCCAGGGCGGATCGCCTGCCAAGAGTGTCGACGCCGTCCACGACACTGTACGGTATCCTCGGATGGTCCTCACCGCCAGGACCCGTTGTGCGCGGCACAACAAAGTCCTATTGTGGCGGTGAAGTGCAGTGGACCATACGGGTGCACCGTACAGGGCCATACTCCTAAGGATGCCCATGTAGAGTTTCCTAGTCGTCCCCCCGGTCCCCACGTTGGGAAGAAGCCGAGAGAGGGCGCCTGCGGACCTCACGAGCTTGGGAACTAGCTGCTTAAAGTGCGCTTTGAACAGCCATTTCCCATCAAGAATTAGCCCCAGATATTTAATCTGGGGGCCTACACGAATGTCCACCTCTTGGACTGTAACGGACAAGTCCGCGGGGGGATTACGAAACCGCCTATGGAACATGATGGCCTCCGTTTTCGCGGGGGAGACCTTCAAGCCCAGCCTACCTATTCTTCGGACCACGATCGCCAGCCCGGCGTTGGCGAGGTCCACGGATTCCGCGAATGACGCAGCGCGTGCCGTGAGTAGGGTGTCATCCGCAAAGCAGATTAGCCCTATTCCGGGCAGGACCGGAACCCGAAGGATCCAGTCATAACCGACGTTCCAAAGAACCGGCCCGAGGACCGATCCCTGTGGGACGCCGCACGCGACGCGTCGCCGACCTATCGCGCGATTCTCGGACTCGCCGCCCTCCCAAAGGATGTATCTATCCTGGAGGTACGCGCCCAACAGCCTCGTGAGGTACGGGGGACTCCGTGTGCACGAAGCCCCTCCTAATCGTTTCGTGAGGGAGGCTGTTAAAGGCGTTCGCTATGTCTAGCGAAACCGCCAGGACAGTATCCTTTGCTTGGACTGCGTCGTCCGTTACAGATCGCAGTGTCTCGAAGGCGTCCAACGTGGAGCGCCTCCGCCGAAACCCGAACTGCGTCTGTGCTAGCCCCCGGCTCCACAGTATCGAGATGCTTAACGAGGCGTTCCGCTAAGATCTTCTCGAAAACCTTGGCGACCTCGTTAAGCAACACTATGGGCCTGTAGGCGGACGGATCGTTGGGAGGACGGCCTCCTTGGGAATCAGGCATAATCGGCCCTCCTTCCATTGCGACGGGAACTGACCTGCGCGAATACAGGCATCGAACAGTTCCCGCAGCTGGCCGCGTAGGTGTTTGGCGGCCAGGAAGAGGAGCCGACCCGGAACCCCGTCGGGTCCCGGAGCCGTCTTCCTGCCCCGGAGCCGGTCCAGGGCGACGTCTAACTCTTCCTCGGTGATGGAGTGAGGCTCCACCTCCGAGGTGTCGGGAATGATTGGACCCATATCGGGGGGAGTGAAAATCCCCGGATCCGGGAAGAGCCCATCGATAACCGACCGGAGGACCTCGGGTTCGAGCGTTTCCGTAGCCGTGGAGGTGCAGGGCCGCAACGTGTTGCGGGCCGCACGGTACGGACGCCCCCAAGGGTCCCGGTCCAGTGTCTCGAGGAGCTCCTCCCGAGCCCGGGCTTTCGCTCGCAGAGTTGCGATCGAAAGGGCCTTTCTGGCCTCTCTGAACTCCCCCACGAGTCCATTCTCCTCAACATAGTCTGGAGGACGACGCGCTCTGCTGCGTTTGAGCCTGTGGCTGATTCTGCGGACTGCCCTCCGCAGTTCAGCCAGCTCCTCAGTCCACCAGTGGACCGATGTACGCGGCGGCGGTCGTTTGGCTCGAGGCATAGCAGCGTCACAAATCCTTTTGAGGGATTTGCGCATGTGCTCAGCCTGCGCCTCCAGATTCCCCAGGTCGGCTGGATAGGTCCAGCATTCGATGATAGCCCTCTCCTCGGCCTGCTCAGCGTCGAGCTTGGTAAGAGCCCAGCGTGGGAGCCGGGAGGGCCCTGAACAGGGTTAGCGCTAGGCGAGGGGAGAGCTCGAATCTGATGTACAAGTGATCAGACAGAGTCTCCACCTCCTCCAGCACTCTCCATCCTACCACTCTGCGGGCGGCCGCATGTGTGGCGAATGACAAGTCGATGATCGATCCACCCCGCGCACGTACGCAGGTCTGGACCGACCCCTGGTTCAGGATGGACAGGTTGGATTGAAGCGCCCAGTCTTCAACCGCCCGTCCCCTAACATCGGTAATCGCGTTCCCCCAGGATTGGTGCTTGGCATTGAAGTCGCCTAGGACGAATATCGTCTTCGGCGCTAGTCTGCCGACGGCTGCCCTAATGGAGTCCAAGGCGAGCTCGTACTCCGCCAGGGGGCGGCTCCGCGTGAGGTACACGCCTATAATGACGTAACCTCCGCTTTCCGCCACCGCGTAGCCCTTTCCTCTTTCGAGACTGGTGAGCGGTGTGCCAGATCCGGCTCTGGCGACCACGGCTACCACATCTTCGAGATCCCCCACCCAGTTCCTGGCTGGGGGTACGTAATAAGGTTCGCTTATTACGGCCAAGTTTGCTTGCCACTCCGCCATCGCCTGCAGGCACAGGTCCTGGGCGTCGGGGTGGTGGTTAACATTAGCTTGGAAGAGTGTTAGGGGTGTACTGGGCATTTAGGTGTCCATAGGTACCCCCTTTCCACTCGCCGGTCGTTTATTCGCCCTCGGGTGGACGAATTTACCCTTGACATATGGGGGCTGGCAGTGCCTCGCCAACGTCGGGTGGGTAGCGCGTTTGCCCCCCGCCGCGCAGACGGCGCAGTGGGGTCGCGGGCTGTGCAGTCCGGCTGCTTGTGTCCGCTCTTACCGCAGCGGAGACACAAGCCGGTCCGGTCCGGGCACGAGTCCGGGCAAGTCTGGGTGCCGTGGCCGACGTTGAAACAACGGTAACAACGTATGGGCCGGGCTTCCAGAGCCTCCACCTTCGCCGAGGTGAAGCCCACCAAAAGGTGGCCCCGCTCGGCGATGGCTTTGGCTGCAGAGACGGGGCACATCACGTATGATGCGCCCATCCCCCAGGTCCTATGCCGATGTGCCTCGCCTTAACATCGTCGCGCAGGCAGTTGCCCACGCTGGCGATGGCACTGCGAAGCCCATCTACTGTGGCCGACTCATCCAGCCCTGAGACGTAAAGCTCCCCACGCTTTACGGGGCGGATGACTTCGGCCATCCCTTGGAGCGCCCCTCGAAGGGCCTCGGCGACGCGGTTCGCCCTAGTCGCGCTTTCGGGTCCTGGGGGGAAGTCCAGGAGTCGAGCGTCCCGGGCGGTCCGCGTCACTTTCAGCCCCTCTCTGAGGCCTAGCTCGGTGATATTGACCACCGAGGCGGCCTTCGCGAAGACCTCCCGGTAGCCAATACCGTTTTTGCCGATTCCGGCAGCAACTTAATGATAATTGCTGCCGATCTCGGCTCCTGAAATACCACGGGCTTCGTAGCCCGTGGCTTGCGCGCCGGTTTCCGCCCCGATGGCGAAGCCGGTGCTTGCGCCGAGGAGGGGGCGGGGCGTTTCCGCCCCGCTCCCTGCCCTTCTTCCTTCGGACGACCGTGGACCACGCCCCCCCCTCCGGAACGGGGGCGGGGGCAGGGGCCACCGCAGCCGATGGTGGCGCGACGGCAGGTGCCGCGACGGCGCGTGCCGCGACGGCGGGTGTCGCGACGGCCGGTGTCGCGGCCGCGGGCTTAGCCATGAGTCTGGGGGCCGGCTTGGGGGCCGGTGGCCCGGGCTTAGGCGCCGGAGCAGAGGCGGCGGCGAGAGCTGCGGCTCGGCGCAGCTTCTTCGCCCTCTGCTTTACTCCCCCCCTCTTCACCTTCTTCTTGGGGGGAGGGGGTGGCGGTGGGGAGTCCGCCACCCCGACGACGGGGGCTACCACCACCTCCATCGGTACCGGGGGAATTACTTCCCCCGGGGCCCGGCGGGCGGCGGCGGCAGCTCCCGCCGTTTTAGGGAGCGGTTGTGTTTCCGCGGCCTTTTTCCTGTCCGCCGCAAGCGGCGGGCGAAGAATTGGCGCGGGCGGCAGCCGCTCCTCAATCCCGGCAAGCCGAGCGTCCAACATCGCGCCCACCGTGCGGGCGATGATATGCGTGAGCATATCATAATCCACACCGGTGTGCGCAGCGGTTGGTGTGTAGAACCGGCTCCGCCACAGCGGCGGTAGCCGGAACCGTTCTGGGGACCGCGGCGGATATATGAACCGGCTCGGGGGCCGGGACTTTTTCCGCCGCGGCGGCCTTGGCCTTCCGCTTAGCGGGCACGGGACCCGGCTCCGCCGTTACAGCGGGAACCGGGGCCGCATCCGCAGCGGGGGCCTTCATGGCCTTCCGCATCTGCTCGAACTCCTTGCGGTAGGAGAGGTTCTCCTCCCGCAAGGCGCCGAGCTCGGCGCGCAGCCTGGAGTTCTCGTTGCCGAGTCTCCAGGCTTCCGACTCTGGATTCCGCGTCACCAGCGTGTCGACTATGTCCGACAGCCGGGTCGCAGCCTCCTTCAGTCGGCGCACGTATGCGCCCTTCAGGTTGCCCGACGTCTGGGCGACCTGGAGGATGTCGGCGACCTGGGCGCTCGCCGCTGAGGCGGAGCTCCCCAGGGCCGAGCACACGCACGTCCCCTATGAGCGCGGCGCACTGGCTAGCCGCGGCCAGTTTGGCAGCAGTGGCCTTCCTGGCCCTACGGCCCTTTTCCCCCTTCGGTGCGGAGGTAGGCCTCCGCACCCGCGAGCACGCTCGCCGTCGCGTCGCCCGTGCGACGCAGCGGCGATCGCGCCCGCGCCGGCGTGGAAGCACCCGATGTGCTTTCCGAGTCGGCGCTGCGGTCCCAGAACCGCTGCCTCGACTCGGGGACGAAGCTGGACGAAGCGGTGGCGGCGACAGTCCCAGTAGGGAAAGAAGACAACATCATCGCCGCCACCGCACCTATATCACCATCCCTAACAACGACCCCGGTCGTTGGCGCGGGTGAAGCCCGCGCGGCAACCGGTGTCGCGGGGCGGTCGTCCCCCACGCTGCGCACGGGTGAAGCCGGTGCGCAAGCCGATGCCGAGGGCACGGGTGAAGCCCGCGCGCTAGTCGACACCGTCGTGGGGCCATCGCCCCCCGCTGTCGCCGAGCCGGCCGCTGTGTACACCGACCTAACCGGTGTCGGCGCACATGCAGTCGCCTCGGCGTGCGGGCCGCAGAAGACGCGAATCGCGTCGTCGAGTGCGTACTCCAGCGAATCTGGGACGCTGCCCGACGGCGCGATGTCTACGTGGTCCCCGAAGGCGCTTGGCCCCTGCACAGGTGAAGCCCGTGCAGGTGGCGTTTGCGCCCTGTAGACATTCTCTACGATGGCGTTCGCCGCGCTCACGGCCATGAGAACGGCCGAGTTCGCGGCGAGCACCACCTCCCTACCTACGGCCGTGTGTGCCGCGCTCTTGCGCGCGGCACGCATGGCGGGAACCCTAGGCGCGGCGGGAGCCGAAGGCGGCCCCATCGTCGCGCTCTCCTTATCGCGGGGCCCGGCGGCGGTGAGGTCGACCACCGCCGATGCACCCCTATCGAAGCGGGCAGCCCGGTAGCCGTGACAACGGCTGGACCCGGGCGCCCGAGACGAGGTTCCGCGGCGTTGCGGCTGCGACGAACCAGGAAGACTTCTTTTCCCGCGTCTCCCTATCTCCTTCATGGCCCATCCATTGTTGGAGCCGCTGTGATCCCGCTTGCGCGGGACACTCGGCTCCCTGGGGCCTTCAGGGTACTTGGGCCGTCCATTACTGGAGGCCCTGACCCGAGAGGAGACCAGAAAGGCGCGCGAAAACACTACACACACAAAAACCGTTACAAAAGCGCGCGCAACTGATTTTGCGCACGACACTAGCAAGCGGAGAGAGAAATGGGACTCACCGGCCAAAACTGCTTTCCGCACCGCAATCCAAACGAACAAACACTAGTACACTATCACCTGTACACAGAACTAACAATTTATCGCTTTTCCAGGTAGAAAAGCGCGAAAAATTGTATTAGATAGATGTGAGGAGCGCATTCGTGACCGCTACGCAAGGAAGCGGATCGCGAACTGACATTGGCGGCATTTTTTTTTTTTTTTTTTTTTTTTTTTTTTAAGGCGGGGGAAATGCATTTCGCACATACCGGGTCCTTTGCTAGGGATTAGACCGTTGTTGATCATGGAGGCTTTCCACTGAGGCAATCCAAACAATAATCAACCGGCTTGTGTGGAGACTCGACTAATCAATACCCCACTAAAACCACCCTCCTCCCATGTGCCCCGCGCTTATGGCAGGAAAGGCGTGAGATACAGAACGTAGTTACGCCCACACCGATCCTAGCGCACAAGTGCTTGAGAATGCCCCGGGAGAGGCAAACTCACTTCGTCAACAGGGGTGAAGACTCCTCTGCTCCCTAGATGCTAGAGGGCCCCTGCAGCGGTATTTCAGGGAGGGAGGTCATGCGCATACCTGCGCCTCCGGGCTCCCAACTGACGTCGGCGCCCGCGAGACGCATGCGCACTACCATCTCTCTCCTATCTCGTTCCGCGGCCTCCTTATGAGACACTACCGTCTCGCAGAAATTGGCCGCACCCACCCACCAATCGTCGCTGTGCAGCATGGCTTGCACCAGATCGCCCAGCGATTCGATCGGTCCTACAAGTGTCTCGAGTTCAAACCTCTGAGGTGCCCATGCTGCGCACTCGACTAGCGTGTGTAACGCCGTGTCCAGCGCGCCACACTGGCGGCATTGGGGTGAAGGCAAGCAGCCCGCAATCTGACACAGATACTTATCGAAGCAACCGTGCCCGGTAAGTATCTGTGTCATTCTGAAGGTCAGGGTCCCGCGTTTCCGCGAGAGCCATCGCAACAGCTGCGGTCGAACCGCCTCCACCGTGTCAATGCCAGCAACAGGGTTTTCCAACTCTACTGACCAAGATTGGATCATGGCCGCGGTTTCCCGCGTCCTGATCACCTGGAGTTCGGCCTGGCCATAGACCAGGCCACGGGCGAGGGCGTCCTGTCGGGAGCGCCGAACTTTGGCTATCACGTCCGCCTGGAGAGGCCAGGGCGGATCGCCTGCCAAGAGTGTCGACGCCGTCCACGACAACATTGGCGGCATTGGGGTAAGAACAGCCGACGTACGTCAACTGTAAGAAACTCTACACTGTTCGTGGACTGGAACCTACTTGGCTAATTTTATCACCGATTATTATTTGCCACTATCGAAAATTGTAAATATGGACAGATATAAAATAATTAAACTTAGGTATTCGAAAATAATTACGCTTTAACTTAATAAACTGCGCCACAATATAGGACTTAACAAATGTGTGTGGGTAAAGCTATTGAGGACATAACATTTTCGATTTAATAACGCAAGGCTAGATTCAGCGAAAATAGTTTGATTTATTCAAACGATTTTATACATAAGGTTGTAGTTGTAAGGCTGAAGCGAGCTTAAACTAGATTTGAAGGAAAACATCTATAAATTACATTGTGGGCGTAGGTACTTTATGGAAGATGAAAGTCGAGTCGCAGCGGTATTCTTAGCTCCTACTAAAACTGTACATAGATAATACTATATTTTGTTTTAGGGTTCCATAGTTATTTTGAACTGGAACCCTTATAAAATTCTTATGTCCTTTCTATACATTTCATAATAATTTTCTCAAAAGCTATATGAATAAAAGTTGGCAGAAAGGAGTATTTTAGCTGCAGATTAACAACAGAGTTGCGAAAAATTAAGGTTCATTACCATACACGTAATGTGATGCAAGTTTTTCATTTTTCTGAATTAAAAATTCAATATTATTCTGAATGTAATAATTAAAGTGAATGTGAATAAAATTACACGCAGAAGCTGGTTCTCTATAATAATTTATGATTTTTACATGTAGAAGTTTATTAGTTTGTTCTTCTCTTTGCAGGGGTAATAGACGACGAGACATTTATACATTTTTATTCCTGAAACTGTAAGAGGTGCAATCGGCTATACAGCCAAGGATTGGAGGATTGTAATTGAACCCGCGGTGAAAGCATTAACGCAATATAGGTCGATGTGTCAATAAATGTATGTTAATAGTAATCTATATTATATAAATTCCGTAAAGGGCATGATTTGCTTTATCTGTCAACAGCCATATATATTCAAATAAATATTTGTCATTGAGATCGTCTATCTCTTGACAATTTATTTTATTGGTCGCTATGCTAAAGTTTTTTATTTTAGTTAAAATATACCACATGAAACTATAATTACAAAAAAATTTAGAAACTTTACTTTCTTAAATTTGTACTTATTTTAAAAACGCTCATGTCTATCTGAATATATGAACACTAAGGTAACAGAGACCATTTTGTATTTCTGTTGACTGTTGCAGAAAATCTTCCATCAGCGCGGGTAGTTCGTGACGCTGCGGGACGCCGGCGTCAATTGCTGAATCCCTTCCGCTTCCGGCGTCTTCAGTAGTCAACTACCGGTTTAGATTTATAACTCCGGTGCTTAGAACATTGTACAGATAAATTAGCTTCGCGATGTTTTTGAGTTACATAAATAAACTAATACTTTTTATATATTTTTATGGGCAGGTACTACTTAATTTGAAACTTATAATATTAAACGATATTAAAATAATAAATATTATGTAAAATGCAAGGAGAGACTTTGGTAAGAAAGTACCAAATATACCAAATATTAACTATTTGGGCAGGGTTTCCCCTTTATTGTTCAGCCTTTGATGTGAATATCCACACAGCACAGTAAGCAATGAACACGTCTACACGCCACTACGCCTTTTATACGAAAATGCTACCCTACAAAACAATAACATTGCATCATTGCTAAAAATAGCATTTTTTGTTTAAATTTAATTTATTCACTACCATAGAATCTATGTCTTTCAGTCGGAAACATGTTTAAAATGAACTTATGCTATGTGTAGCACAGCTGAACTGTAGGTTATCAGCTGGTGCCATTCAACGGAGTTCTTGTGACAATTCAAAAGGCCACATTTGACTATACAGTTCACATTTCTCACAAAACACATAATTACTACTCAAAAACTATAAATATCCTACAACTATTGTTCATTTTAGAGTAATATTACACATTTTTAGAAAATAAAACTGCACAGCACAACATGTCCTTTCAGTTCCCGCCAAAAACTCCCTAAAAATAGCAATTACATCATAGTGTTGCCAGGATCATAAAAACAATTATAATAATTAGTTACTGATGCACTAAATTATCTAGATGATAATTTAGCGGGCTTATAAAATTAACTAACCCGTAAAAAATGGTAATTTAATTATAAATCGAATCATCTGATAAATAGACTAAAAATATTATCTATGACGATTGTCTATGTCATATTAATATACACTATGGTTCTCATGACTACTGTGGTGGACATCTTGTAACAATTAATATTAAACTAATTTTTAATACAAATACTACAAAAACAAACGCAAAAACGTTTCGAATTTATTCTGTACGCGTTCAGTTGAAAGAAGCAATAGATCGATAATTCTTTATTGTGCATCAAAGCATATAGAAATGAAGATAATATAATTTACGACACTTAATTACAAATTTATTAATAATGAGTACATACAAATCCTTGATGTGTAACAACATTGTTATGAATTAATGAGTTTATAACATATTTATGAGATTCGTAAAAGGATTGTAGCTAATCTTAATTAAAGGTTTTAGGACAAAATTCAAATATTTAAGTTATCACCATCATCATCATCTGAGTGTTAAATTCCGTTTGCGTTCGGAACTCTCGCTCCGAAGCCCATTCTCTGCTTTTCTAGTTTTTCTTCTCCACTTCGCGCGGTCTTCGGCATCCCCAGTTTTGAAAACATTGGTACGCATGTCATCCTTCAAAAGGTCATGCCAATATTTCTTGGGCCTTCGACCGGGGTCTTGGCGGAGGCGATATAGCTAGACATTTGTTCCCCACATAATTAGTCTTATATGGGATAAGTTATTACATGGCATGTAAATAGAATTTTCAATATATTTATTGGAAAGTTAAAACTGTCAACGTTATAAAACACCGTACTTACTTCAACAACGCCCTTTCAAAAATACATTTACTCGCCTAATAAAAATGTTTTACATAAAACTTTCTTCAGATTGTTACAAAGAAATAAAAACTGTTATTTTCGCATAGGTAGGTCTCGTCGTACTGCAAAGGTGGGTTGCCTACTTTTTAAGTGTATTTTGTTTTGAGGAAATACGAAGCTGGAACGTTACTTGGAACTACTTAAAACTTCGGGTGCAAATGAAGCGTTACAAAAATGAGCGTCGCTCCGGGCCATATCTCAAGTTTAGCGGGGTTTCGAAGTAATTTTGAGCGTATCAAGCTATTATTGTTTAATAACCAATGTGATCTAAAGGTCTCATTGTTGTTTCGCATGGTTCAGTAGAGCACAGATGTTCCGGGTAATGTCTTTAACCGATTTTTTTTAGTATTTACTCGTCTGGTTGTCAGTGAAATCGGCTTAAACGATCTCCTCTATGATTACGTAACATGATTAACTTGGAAAAGCAAAACTGTGTATGTTTGCTGTTTATAATTAATTTGTTACGATAACATTAAGTTACAAAAAAATTTGTAAACCCTTTAAAATAAAAAAAGTATGTCAGATAAAAGTGAATAAAGGTTTATTTTATAAAAAAGTATAAAGTACTTAATTAATTACACATGACAGTTTTGATTTGTTCGTACTGGTGATATAAAAGTTTATATGTAAGAGAGACAACCCTTGGCACTCCAACAGGCAGACATGAAAGTAATCCGAAAATAAGCGACTGATTACAAATGTTTCGTTCCGTAATCGCTATGCGAAGACTCGACGAGTCGATTGGATTCTCGCTAACCCCCTCGAGTCGGCGACAACTCGAGGCCACAGTGGATCCCAGAAGTCACTTTTAAGCCATTACTTACTCGCTTGTTTTCGATTTGTTTTTCCCCGTCGAAAAAGAGTGCGCGAAATACGAACGGGACTAACTTTGGGGCAATCAGGAGGCCCAACTTCGGGAAGGGTTAAATCAAAGGGTTCCGGTTTTATGAAGACTTATTTCAGACTTACCTTCAAGTTGAAATTAGATTTAATCTGGCTCGAAGCTTTAGGATTGAATTTTGTAAACAATTTCGAATACCTCTACAACTTCCAGTCTTTGTTGGAATACCATTGGGAACTCGGGATCCCGTTGTTTAGAAATTCCTTTGAAATGAATTTGTACTTATATGAGCGTGAGTTTTGTAAATATATGGACTGGTTCATGTTCAATGGACGAAAAGCATGTGATGTTTATTTAATTGAGTTTTATTTGTTTATTGTGTTTTATTTTTTCAGGTGCTTTTTTATGTCGAACAATATAGCCTTTTAGTGAGCACAAAACCATTGTAATGAGTCAGATTGTTTTGGTTAACTGAAAAAAAAAACAATTATTTAATATATAATAACTTATATAAGTACAGGTGTGTGTCGTAAGTGGTAGATCGTAGATCGCGTCAGGTATTTAAGGTGCCGCGTCTCGACGAGGAGTGAGGTTGCCTCAACGACGGCAACAATAGCTTTGGGACCGGATGTGTTTCCCTTTATACTGAAGCTTTTAAGTCCCGCTACCGATCGCTTGCTTGTACAGCTAGAAAAAAAGCAAATAATATTTAGATGACTATATTTATTTGTATATGAATATATATTTGTATATGGATTATATAAACACAACAGACAGCCTGCACCTGTACTTTTATAAATTAGATTCATAACTACTTCAGTTAATTGAGTAGGATAGCAAAGTTCAATATCAGCCGGGGTTATCAATTACTATTCAAAAAGAAAAGATTTGACATCAAGTGACGTGACCTTTCCTGTACTCCTGTGAGTTTAACTAGCGTAAAGTGCGCGTAAGTCTCTAAGGCTAAGAGTGCACTACGATTTATCAATACCAGACTCTGCTAGGAAAGTATGAGTGTGCGACTCATTCTTGACGTTTCTCGAGCAAAAATCATATATATAAAGCCAGGCACACATAAATTCCTACAAAGTAATACATTATTAGATTATTTCGTATATATTGTTATGACCGACAAAGAACAATTCACACCTGCAGTTTATTACTTCTCAGTTCGGGCATTTGGACTTCTTTTGTTTACTTTGTGTTTAAAATTTGTAATTAGAAAAACAGCCTATTGTGTATTGTAATATTTTATGGTAGTTTTTAGCCAGGTGTGATTCTTAGAAATAATTGTTTACGCTTGGCAGATAGACATATTGTATTTGTACAGTTTAGTATAAAACAATGCCCGAACGGAGGGGTGAGTCAGTCAAGCGACGATTGCGATACGAGCAAGACGTGTACATTCGATAAGCTATATAGTGACGGACTTTGCGCGTGTTATTTAGTTGTGCATTACATTTGGACTTATTGCGTCCGGTTATATTTGTACCTGTGTTACACGTGTTTGTATAGTTCAAATAAATTCTTTATTCTTTATTGTACACAAAACGTTACATACAAAATTATAGAATAGTGGTGATGTACAAAGGCGAGCTTAACCCTAAAAGAGTTTTCTTCCAGCAAACCTATGAGTCTAGCGAGAAGGGGACAAGCAAAAGGCAGGGTTGTGTACATTAAAGATAGTTAACGATATAACATTTAATATAAACAGATTAACAAAAATAAATTATATACAAGATACTCTTAAGATACATACATAATGTAAAATATAGATATATAAAAATAATTTAAGATAGATAGTGCTCTTTGATTTTTTTTTTTGAAACTGCTCTCCGTTGAGCTATCTCGGATCCTATGTGGTAGGGCGTACCATAATCTAACTGCGTGGACGAAGAAAGAACCACTATAACATGCCGATGAGTGTGTGGGAGCTTTGAGAAGAAGGAGTTTAGAAGTTCTGCAATGTTTATCGGAAGGAACAAGAAATTCAAAACGTTGACGAAGATAGGAAGGAGAAAGAAGGTTATGTAAGATTTTATACACAAATATAACTACGTGAAGGTCGCGTCGATGACGAATTGGCAACCAATTAAGTTGCGATCTAAATGCAGAAACATGATCGAACTTTCGCAGACCAAAAATGAAGCGAATACACAAATTTTGAAGACGTTCGAGTTTATTTAGAAGTTCTTCAGAAGCATCCAGAAAACATACATCAGCGTAATCTAAAAGAGGTAGCATTAAGGACTGAGCAAGAATAATTTTGGTGACAAAGGGAAGAAACTTTTGCAAGCGTTTTAGAGATTGGAAAGAAAAGTGAATTCTTTTGCTAATTTCATTTACATGACTGGCCCACGAAAACTTAGAATCAAAAATAACGCCTAGGTTTTTCGCACTACTAGAATAAGGTATCAACTCGCCATTAAAAATAACTGAGTGTATTACCGACTGATGTATAATATTTAACATATAGTGACTACCAATAATCAAGGCCTGAGATTTAGATGGATTTACTAGGAGACCAAAATTGTTTGTCCATGTACTGATAGTGTCCAGATCTTTATTAATTTTAATTATAGCATTGTGTACGTCATTTGCTTTGAAATGGTGATAAAGTTGCAGATCATCAGCGTACAGATGACAATGAGAAGAAATTAACTGAGTAATAGAGTCAATAAAAACGGAGAATAGAAGTGGAGAAAGAACTCCACCTGACGGTACACCTGCAGTAATGTCGCACCAGTCAGAGAAAGTCTCATCCAACAGGACACACTGCACGCGACCAGACAAATACGAATTGAACCAGGAAATAACAGGAGGTGAGATATTGAGAGAAGATAGAATAGAAAGAAGAATATCGAAATTGACAGAATTGAACGCACTGCTGAAATCTAAAAGCACCAATATAGTAAGGCACTTATCGTCAATGGCGAAACGAATGTCATCGGATACTTTTATTAGTGCACTAACTGTACTGTGTCCAGAACGAAACCCTGATTGATGTGGACTCAGCAGTTCATATTGAGTGAGAAAGTTAGAAAGTTGTTTATGAACAATATTTTCTAAAATTTTAGATAAAACTGGTAAAATGGAAATTGGACGAAAATGTGAAGGAATTGTAGGATTACTGATTTTAGAAAGAGGCAGCACATAAGCTTTTTTCCAAGATAAGGGAAAGGAGCTCGAGGATAACGAATGGTTAAGGATATGGGTTATTATAAGTGCTAACTCGGAAGAGAGTAGCTGAATCATTTGAATATGAATACCATCTGCGCCTGCAGCTTTGGTGGAAATGGATTTTAGAATAAGAATGACTTCTTTCTCAATAACTTCTTTAAAAACAAAAGATGGACAAGAAGGTGTGGCAAGGTTAGACAGTCTTTCTATAGTGGAATGCTTAAGTTGATCGTTTAGACAACTCGGCGATTTAGAAAAGTGTGCATTGAGAGTATTTAAATCTAAAGAGATATTATTATCAGAAGGAGATTTGCCCAATCCAAGGGTATTTAGAAATTTCCACATATGAGAAGATTTGGAGTTGCATAAATTTTGATGTATGTGAGATATCTTAGCATCTCTGCAGAGCTTAGTACAACGATTACGAAGTTTTTTTATAGCTGATTAAGTTTTCATCTGTGGGGAAACGCTTATATAAACGCTTAGCCTTATCACGCTTCAACATAGCCTTCTTTAAAGGCTGTGTAAACTAAGGCGCAGGAGCATGTTTGACCTTGACAAGTTTTAGAGGTGCGTGAATATCATAAAGGGAAGTTATAATATGATTAATGCGGCTACTTTGTCATCAACAACGTCAGAATTGATGACAGGAGACCAGTCAATATTATTAAAGCCAACTCTCAAGCTTTCTAAGTCGATATTTTTAAAACTTCGAAGTAGAAGATATTTCGGCATGCGCTTGAAACTACGAACCTTGTATGACAGAAAAAGTAGATCATGGTATGAGAAAGGAGCGGAAAGCTGTCCATACGTTGCTACCTACGCATAATTAGAAATTAAAATGAGATCTAATAAGGAAGGAGGGCAGTGGGGAGCATGATGTGTTGCATTAAGAGGAAGAATATGCGTATTTACGGAAGAGACAAGGGAAACGAGTTTTTTTGCACGTCCATCATCTTTCAAGAGGCAAGTGTTAAAATCTCCAAGAATGATAGTATGATCATAAATAGTAGAATAATATTCTAATTTACATTCTAAAGAAGAGAAGTAATCTACATTGAGAGAGGGAGGGTAGTATACCCCTAAGAGGATTTTAGAAAGATTAATTGTTATTTCTATGAATAGATGTTCGGCAAAGTTATTGTACTCTCCAGGAGATTGATCAACAACTTTGTATGATATGTCCGCATGAAGGTAGATGGCCTCCCCACCACAACGTTTTCCTAATCTGTCATTTCTAATTAGTATGAAGCCAGGTAGAGAATATTGAGAAGATAATAATCCAGGTTTCAAAAAGGTTTCTGAGATAAGTATTGCGTCTACAGATTTATCTTGAAAAGAGGAGAGAATGTCAGAAAAGTGGGCGGGGATACTTTGAGCATTTATGTGTATAATATTAAGATTTTTTAAATATCCGTACAACTTTATTTCAAGCTGATCGTGGAGAAGACAAGAGTTGTCTTCTAATGCACTTGAGTATTCGTTTTCGGTAGAGCAAGAAGAAGAAGAAGAACACGAGAAGAAACTATCTTCAAATGTGTTTATGTTATCCAGGATTTATAAATATATTTAAAAAGTATATATAAAAAATAAATAAAATAATTTATATATAGTAACAAAAGTGTTATAAATAAAAATAAGCATGAATCACACCCGTTAGTTTGCTAGAAAAAAATAATTAAACTAAAATACTACAATCTCGTATCATATGTTTAAACATCATCGATTTGTATTTTTAGAAAGAAATGATAATTATACCTATATTTTATAAAATTGTTATCAGTATAACGAAATTTAAAAAGTTTTGTGGCATTAACAAGAAAATTAATATTTAAAAGTTAATGTTAAGAAAAAAACAATTATATTTTAGATAGAGGCTAAGAATCACAGTCAAGATTTCAATTACATTGTTATATTGGGTACCTATAGTAGTGAGGTAGGTATACGGTAATTTTTGATAAATAATATATTTACTACTAATTTTCCTAAATACTTACTAACAAACATGAAAATTAACTAAGATTTATTACAATGTTTATTAATTGAAAAGTTTGAAATGATTTATTTACCCTATTACTTTATACTGAATATAAATATACTGGCGACAAAGTAACGTAATGTATATAACAGGTTTTTTATTCAGGTAATTACTGTGATCCTGGTATAATACGCAAATAATTTATTTTTATTTTACACCTCGTCTTGTTTTCGTTTCAAACTTATTTGGCTTTGATGTTGCACTAGCCTCTCTCTTCAGCGCCAATTGGGGCTTCCGTGTCCGAGGCTGGTTGCGTTGTAGGAAACTCCGTGGTAAGTAACTTTAATTCGGCTGATGTTTCAATGCGACGGCGCTTGTTATCAGGGAGTAGGACGATAATTTTGCCTTCAGAAGTCCAGCAATGTCTCATACTTGAATGACTTGTGTAACTTGCTAATGGAAAATTTTTACCTACGCAGATGATAGTGCGCTCATATTTCAAGCAGATACCTGGGAAGAAGTTAAATACATAACTGAATGTGGACTGCAAAAAGTAAATAGGTGGCTACAGATTAATTATCTTACTCTTAACATTTCTAAAACTAAATTCATACAATTCACGGCATCTAAAATTAAACAATATGATTTTCAAATTAAAATACATATGTGCCAAACTCCATTTCTTGGACATTGTGATTGCCTCTCTATATCTAAAACAGACAACATTAAATACTTAGGAGTAGTCGTTGATGAAAATTTAAATTGGTATGCTCATATTGATAATCTAATAACACGTGTTAGAAAACTTATTTGGGTTTTCAAAAAATTAAGATATGTTGCAAAGTTTAATATTTTACGTATAGTCTATTTTGCATTGGTGCAGTCAGTTGTAGGGTACTGTATTGTTGTTTGGGGCAGCGCTTTTAAATCATATATGATTCAATTAGAAAGGGCTCAAAGATCATTACTAAAAACGTTAACATTTAACCCCTATCGCTTCCCCCCAAAATTATTATATGAGATAAGTAACGTGTTAACCGTTAGGCAGTTATATATATACAATATAACCCTAAAGCAACATAAAATTACACCAAAACGTAACAATACTAGTGATAAGAAACGTGCTGTAACTAACATATTGCCAACTCCAATGTACCGTACTGGCCTGGCAAGACGGCAGCAATGCTATATGTCTGTGACACTATATAACAAGGTAAATAAACAAATCAATGTACATGAACTAACAAGTCGGGAAGTTAAAATTAAATTAAAAAATTGGCTACTTACCCTTGACTATGCGACCACCGAAGCACTGATTTAATATATTTATTTTAATAGAAACTGTACATTACGTACATAATTACACACACACATACACAACACACACTCATTCACACACATGCACAACACACACACGCACTCACACACACACACACACGCACACACAGACACATACACACGAAGAGCGCGCGGGCGCGCGCTCAGGCACATCTACGCGCTTACCCACTACACATAAAAACACTGTTACCGATTTATATTTGTTGTGTGTTCAAAACTATATACTACTGTGAGAGGGCACTGATTCCCGAAACACAGGCAACAGGTAGGCACGATAAGTTATTGTATTAGATTTTTTGGGAATAAAGATTTATTATTATTATTATTATTCCATAATGTTTACGGGCGGGCAGCAGTAAAGAGGTCGTGTCGAGAGTTAGTCAAAAATTCAGAGACGGTAATACCAGTATTCTTGAGCAGAGTTTTTGCGTTCCAGGCTGAATGTCGATCTTTATAACTGGAAAATCGTACCATCACAGGTCTAGCCTTACTGGTATTTGTTCCAAGTCTATGACACGCAGATAAATTATTGAGGGAAAAGTCTGTCATCTTCAAATTATTTATGAGTAATTGAAGGACTGAGTCTTCAATGGTTTTATCAGAGGATTCAGCAATGCCATGAAAAAGCAGTACCTTCTATAATAATTCCAACAGCATTTTTAATTCGAGTCTCGTAACTCGTAACAATATTTATATATTGGTATTCTATAAATATGCCTGGATCTATGTATGTATTAAATTTATAAATTAGTGTTAGTATGTATATTTAAATTGTACAGTCCTATCTTCTACTCCACCTACATCGCCAGATTAGTTAAGAATTTCTTTTAAGCTAGGTTGCCTGGAAGAGATCGCTTTTAGCGATAAGGCCGCCTGTTGTTTTGCCAAGAATTATTGTAATTATGCATTTTGTTTTTGTTTATTTTGGTGAGCAATAAAGTGTTATCTATCTATCTATTTAAAAATAAGTAAAATAAACTAATTAATTTAAAAAAAACAAACAATATAGGCAGGCAACCTTAAAAGTAAAAAAACCTAATTCGATATTTTTTCCAAATACCTACAACTTTATAAAAAAAGTTAAATGCTATCTTTCTTAAACAGTAGTGTTAAAATATCGCATATATCTTTTATGTATTTTCTGCCAAGTAATAAACACCTTTACGAAATTCAGAACGGAACAAAATACTACTTTATTTCATTTAAAATATGTGTGAGATTTGCAGACGGTACATGGAAAATGTGGTGTGTAGCGATGTCTACAGTTCACAACCTCAGTATTTTTGCAGAGCGGCGAGTACGAAAATGTGATCGCCCTTTGTGTGCCACCGCAGCCCACACCCTTTCTTCCGATGTCCAGATTGACACTTGGGCAGGAAATCGATGACGTGTGTTGAAAACCACCAAACTTTCCTATACAACTAATAATGCTTACGATAGTTCCTCAACGCTTCGTACACCACGAAACATCAAGAGAACCTTTACGAATACAAATAAGAAGATATAATCTCAGCTTTCTTAAGCAATTAATATTAAAACACTAATAAAAATAATCTTGATTTAAAAGCTTTAAGATTACACAATTTACATAGAAATGAGAGAGTATCAAAGAAATAACGATTCCGTTTCAAATTATGCTAATGATAATAGAAATGGGAGTCCCTTCTGAAAACATCTGACTGCTATAGAAAATATGCTGACGAAATCTTGAATAGACATTGAACGATTTTGATTTTACCCTTTTGTGTATAAAATAAAAATAAAAGCAGGTAGACTGAGGTAAAAGCTAATTATGCAGTCGAAGACTTTCTCGTTCGAGTGTTCCGCCATCAAATCGCATGAATCGTTCGCTTGTATTTATGGGGAGGGAGAGGAAGGGAAAACGACGTGCTGAATTAAGCCAACATTTTTTTCTAAGTGGGCAGTAAACGGGCTTTTACCCACATATATTGAAGTGTCGTATATTTTACGATCCATACCGCTCGAGAGCGCTTCCATGGAGCCAATGCGAGTTTCCGAATATTGAGTGGACAGAATTACCTTGATCTTGTTTTACATATTTATTATATCGTTTTCCTGTCTATTTAATTATTAATGAAGCACTCGAAGCTTGTAAATATCGTAACGGAATACACGAATTTGAAATGAAAGCCGTAATGAGTAATTACCAGTGTTCAAATTATACAGCTTACTAGACCACGTGTTGATAGAGCAGGAATGTGTGAAATCTGCATAACTGTAACAAATAGAACAAACGTAGCAGTAATATTGTTCATTTTCCTTTTGAGATGTATATTGGTTGATATTGTATCTTAAAAGGCAATTTATTAAAAGTTATTGTAATATTTTTTAACGGACTTTGCTTATAATAAATAAAACTTCATTTATTAATACAGTTTAAAATTTTACGGGTTTTAGTATTGTCCCTGCTCCATTTGGTATAATGTCAGTATTACTGACCATTTCACGCAGATGTAACCATGGGTAGATGCGTTATATGCGATAGGACATTGTTAATTACGTTAAACATTGTCAGAATTCAGATAACGTATGTACTTACATATATCCCTATTAATATTATAAATGCGAAAGTAACTCGTGTCTGTCTGTCTGTTCCGTTTTCACGGAAAAACTACTGGACCGATTTGGCTGAAAACTGGTATATACCTATGTCATTTTAATATCTAGGGATACTTATTTTATCCCGGATAATGGGATAGATTTATGTAAAAATTATCCCAGAAAGTAGGATAGGTTTTTTGTGATATGCCATTTTGCTTAATTTGGTCATTATGTTGTCATTGGCGATTTTGGTCATTGTGGCATTATTCTCGTTTTGGCATTGTGGCCGTTCTTGGTATTTTGGGTGCTTTGGCACTTTTGACATTTTTGGTATTTCTGGCATATTGGTTGTTTTTGGCAGTTTTGGCACTTTTTCATTTTTGTCATTTCTGGCACTTTTGGAATTTTAGTCATTTCAGGCATTATGTTCATTTTTGGCATTTGGCACTTTTGGCATTTTGGTTATTTTTGGCACTTTTAATTTTAGGCATTATGGTAATTTTTGGCACTTGGCAGTTTGGTCATTTTTAGCATTTTGGTAATTTTTGGCATTTTGGTAATTTTGGCATTTTGGTCATTTTTGGTACTTTTCATTTTAGGCAAAATAACTTTCAGGTTATTTTTGGCACTTGGCACTGTTGGCACTTTTGGCATTTCTGGCATTTTTGGCTTTTTTATCATTTATGTAGTTTGCAGATAGATGCACGGGGATAGATAAATAAAACTAAAACGGGTTGAAATAGGGGATGAAAGTTTGTATGGGAGAAAAATCATTTCTCAAGTTTAGAAGATATAATAATAATAATTCATCATCTATAAAAAATGCGATTGTAACTCGATCTGTCTGTCTGTTAAGCTTTCACGGAAAAACTACTGGAGTACTGGATCGGTTATGGTGTACATAATATTTTATGTAATTATAATACCGAAAATGGACGTAGATAATTTTCACCCCGGGAAATGGATAGTTTGCGATATAAAATGAAGTGAATTTTCAGGGGGCAAATAGTATTGAATTAAAATTTAACATAATATAACCTGGACGTATTAACGCCTGCTCTTTAAACAAGACGTACGCACTACGGCTATGCCGCGGGTCAAACTCTAGTATAGTAATATAGCTATCTTTAATGGCGTTATTTTAAAGCTATAAATAAGACGCAATTGGCCACTGTCATTAACATAATCCCAGATAGAGCAAGGACATAAGGAGCAGGTATCTTTATAATTAAATGAGTAACAAAAGAACACAGTCTCCTGTGAAGCAGTTGTTTTGTTTCGTGTCAAACGTGTGAAGAGTTGGCCCTGTTCGTTAATTTTAATTATACAGGGGTATTCACGGGATGGGACGTTTCTTTGGCGGACATGCAAACAATTAATTACGAGGGTTATTAATGCGGGGCATTAGTCAGAAGCGGGCCATGTCAGCGGTCGCTCGGACTCAGCGCGTATCCGCACACCGCACGTACCCGAAACCATATTCAAATTATCTTTAAACACATGCTACTTAAGCTTTCTGTATTGATTTAGTTTTATATTTGCTATATATTCAGTTTTGCTTATAGTTAATGGTCAAAAATTTGTTATACTTTGTTTTAATACTTTAAGATTAGAAACTCCATAAAGGTTGCGAATACGATTACTAATTACAATATTATTTTCGGACGTAGTTATCAAAACAGGCACTAACCCACAAGAAGACTTGTGATATCTAATTAAGATGTTTATATGGAGCTGTTTAGCAAAGACTAGGAAAACCATTTTTGTAAAAGTATTTTTATGTCCGATCCCTGTTTAGAATAAAGTAGGTAAAACATCGCTCTATTAATTTTCTTATCTACGCTCATTTCTGCAGCAGGCAGACATTTTGAAAGTGTAACCACTCAACGTTTGGCCGCATATATATCGTGCCCTGTGCTCATCTTTTCTTTATATTTTCACAACTAACTCTCATTGTTTTGCTAAGAACTTTACCATAAAATTGTAAGAAAGTGTTAACTTCATCCTGGAACCAACGCCGTGCATTTTTTCTCTGTGTGATGTAGCCTGTACCGCTCCAGGGGGACGTCGGATCTCGAGTTTAGTGGAGGTACTGCTTTTTTAATGCAGGGATGAGATTCTTAAATCTCTACCAATACAGTCCACTATAATATTACCAGAGGAAGTATTCCAAGGAACTTTTTGGGGCTACTGCAGTAGCTTAATTTATGAATAATAAACATTGAAGACATAAAATAAAAAAAAATCTGTATATGATAAAATTCTAAACATGCCGTGTTTGTACATTGAAGCTATTAAAAAAAACAACTGGAATAGACTATGTAAACGATGGAGAACAAAATGCATTTTTTTTTAAATTCTTGTCTGTTTGTTCGGAATTCACGTAAAAACACTGGACTGGTTTCGATGTGGTTTTCGATGATCGACAGCAAATTCTTAGACTTAAATCTGCGCCTCTGTTTATACTGAGAATCCCGCGGGAATTTTTATGGGAATTACTTAGAATGGCCAGATTGAATTTTTTTTTTAAATTCCATTGTGATATTTTCACTGATCGATAGAAAATTTAATTTTATAAAATGTGTGATATTCTTTACTGAGGGAATCTCGCGGAAATGTTCCCGGGGGAGGTTTTTAATTTTTCGTGTGAATAAAAATTAACTTATTCCGCAACAGTTTTCACTAAAACGATAACTTACATATTTTTTAAAATGCTGCGGTACTTTGTGTCCCGGAAACCCCGTAGGAATTTAAAGCCAAGTGCGCACGAAGTCGCAGGCATATCCTAGTAGCATTATAAAACGCGCACACTGGGAAATAGTTAATATAGTTATTCTGAACAATTCTCGAATTATTGTGTGCCAATCAACGGTCGAAGAACAAAGTCATGGCCAAAGGGCTCGAAATCAGTTAAGATGATCACATCAAAGTAAATTAATGCAAATTAATACGCTACGAGTATGAGAGTATATGGTGTTATAAATAACTATGAATGACTTTCAACTTTACTGGTATTATTTTGAGTTCCGTAATCCGTACCAATATAGATAGCTAGATAACATCCTATTGTTCCTTTTTTTCATTTCATTTCAAACATGATTTTTTTAGGAAATTGTACATACTCGTAAATTAAACTTAAGTTTTCTCAATACACAAATTTATTGTTCATAAATATTAACAATTAAAATTGATATAATAGAATTATTACGATGACTTTATAAACTAATACAATAAAACAAAACTTAACTTAGTTATATTGTATTCCACCTATAGTCAAGATTATAAGTAGAATACTGAACGTAGGTCAGCCTTCTTTAATAAAAAATTACAAAACTGCATAATTACAATACTTTCTTGTCAAAAATATTAGGCGGCCTCATTGCTAAAAGCGTACACCGACATTTATGCTTTCCGGTTAAAATTTTATGAAATTCAAAACCGACTCGCACATGGCTAATTATTCACTAATTGCGTCTACGTCATTGTATTTATAATAAAAAAACAATGCTTCTGTTTATCATTTGAATATTTGTATGACTGTATTTTGTGTCATTTTTTTTGCGACATCCCCGTAACATTGGGTTATTTGTAACAAGCATCCCCCAGGGGGCATCGCCTGTTGGACATTCTCCGTCCAGCAGGAGTTGCACGGGTACCCGCGCCCGGGGCCCCGGGCGACCACAGTCACACTCCTTTTTTCCATCACAGTGGTGATGATGGAACTTCCCACTCTCCCTTTCTCAATATTCCGTCTTTTATTCCTTCCCAAACACCTATACTTTCTCATTTAAAAGACTGCCGTTCGTTTTATTACAATTTTGTGCTGGTATCATTTTACATACGTAAATGCTCTATGTATACGTAGTTGCTCTTATAAGAGTGTTAATTAACCGTCGACAAGCCCAAAGGCCTTGAACGGTGTGCGCCCGGCGCAGGGTTGATAACGTACATGTAATCCGATAAAATATACCTATTGCTTGCCCCATCGCTCGTTATTTTTTTATATACTATGCGTGAACATTTTTGTGATAAAATATACTTTTTGCTTTACAAAAATACAACCAATTGAGTATTTGACAGTCAAATCAACTGAGATGCTTTTTATCATCGCATAAAACGTCATAGTCTCTTTGATTTTGTATGAAAATACTGCCTTATGACGTCACAATTTTAACGAATCAATTAAGTAATGATTATTGTTTAAATTATAATTATTTCTATAATGTACTATTGCAGATAAGATACCAGATAACAAGATACTTTGACACCTGCTCTTTTACAAGTATGAATACTCGTTTAGAATATATTTTAATATGTGTCAAATACCCAATTGTTTTCTACGCACTGTTGCTTTGATAAAATCTGCGCAGGATTGTTTTGTAGCATATGGCTTAAAAAAGCGTCTTATTTTTCTATTGTAAAATGGAAAACATCAACCCTAAATTCTATCAGGAAGACGAGAAATGTTCAAAATAAGATCACAAATAAAATAAGTTATCTATTACCATAATGTATTTGTATGAATGAATTTCAACAGTTAATAAAATGAAAACACACCATGCAATAAATGCATTGAAAATAACTAAAGCCACTACAATTAGACTGCGACGTTCTCTCATTTTATAAAAAGTAAGTATTTCAGTTGATTTAACAGTCCGCTGGCCTAAAAGAAACAAAATATTTATTGCTTTTATTTATGCTATAATTTAATTTTTGCTTTACATCTAAAATTAAACCGTAATTAAAAAATACTATTAAAAACTAAAAATAAACTAAGTTATAAATAGTACAAGCGATTATAGACTGTGTAACAAATCGCCGCCAGATGGGAACGTGCCCAGAAGGCTGGCTGCATTGCCCCGCTGTATGGCGATGCTTATTTGTTGGGCGAAATATGAGCCAGCCTTCTGATCACGGGTGGCATCAAAGAGTTTCTTGCAAATCTCTTCAAAAAACTCTTTGCCGATGGACCCCACGGACCTAATGTTTCAACTCCAAACGGCACAAATATATAACCCCTTCCTAAGGTTCCATATTTGCGCCGTTTGAGAGCTTCAGCTTTTGAAGCAGCGTTGCCAGCCTCAAACTCAGTCATTGGAAGATGTGACGGCGCTACAATTATAAATAATATAAACACAATAAAAAGAAATCTTAAAATTACTCTATCTTTTTAATATATGGGCCCAAGAATTTATGAAAGCGTATCCGTCTCCTTTGCGTAATATATTGCATAGGAATATCTTAATGTCTGCTTGAGGTTTATGAGCCAAAATGTTTACACAAATGAATGGATGTACAATACTTGGGTTTAAGTTGAATTTATAAACGACGCCGCAGGAAATGATTAGTGACAGATATCTATATAGTTATGTTGGTAGCAACAACATGTGTTTAGAATTTTTAAGGTGGCGTTTAAGTATTCACAAGCTTTTGCCTGCTTTTGGTCTGTACATTTTTCTGGGATAAAAGTAGCCTGTTTACTAGGCCAGATTATAATCTATCTCTGTACCAAATTTCAGCTAGATCCATTTAGCCGTTCTGCCGTGATTGATTACCAAACAACCATCTGATTGTAAGAACGTAAGCATATTGGAAAAAAATATAAACTTTCCTATTTATATTACTAGCTTCTTCCCGCGGCTTCGCCCTTGTCCCGTGCGATCTGTATATTTTTCTTGGATAAAAAGTAGCCTGTAGGGGGACTCGACTAGGGTAGAGGAGCGAAGTGGAATGCTCTTCCGTCTTAAAGGAAGATCTTCCAGCGAGGCTAACGTTGTTCCTCGCAGGCCTAGGCCCATCTGTTATAGTTGAAAATTTGTATATATTCTTTGTATGTTTCCGGAAACGTTTGTGACATCAATTATTGCACAGCGCCATCTATTGGCTATCAGTGTTCCACTACAAGCCTATGTGATATTTCAGACTATAATCTATCTCTGTGCCAAATTTCATCTAGATCCGTTTAGTCGTTCTGGCGTGATTGAGTAATAAACATCCACCCAAACTTTTGCATTTGTAATATTACTATAGATTTTGACGGTGTGACAAACTTGCTCTCTTTCCCTTATAATTTATGACATTCAATAAACGATAACATATTTTTTGTAAAACAAAATAGGCAAAAGAGGAATAACCAAAAGTACATAGAATCTTCTTAAAGATCAACAGGATTTGATGAGTTGAGCCTACCAAAGCAAATAATTCAAAAATCGCAATCTCTACTTGGTTAAGCAAAGTTAAAATTGGAAAACTGTCTTCATGATCCAAGAAATACCTCCGGGCGAACTTTAACTTTGAACCCTTTGAAAACTGAAAAGCTGATCTAAGCGATAGACGTTATTGGAGAGTGTTTATGTTTACCCTTATCAATATATCTTTACTAACTACCCATCAGGCGTACGACAGAGTTATTCAATAAACTTCACGGGTTTGCTTCCAAACTTAGAAGAACCGATTTATTTTATTTACAAAGTAAACTATGCCATTGTTGGCACCCAGTCAATATATTTAAGATGTAAAAAATCTTAATATTTTTTTTATTTTATACGGTATTGATGATATGAAACATTTACTGTATAAAAACAAATTAAAAAGTGGGCCAAACACATTGTTTATTTTAAGTTACGTTTAAGTTTACTTTAAATAAACACATTGTTTATTTAAAGTAATTAAGATATGACTCATTTTAATTCTAAATCAATTTACATATAAAGGATTAAGCGTTAAAATATCTTCCTGTAATTACTCTTTATATATTAAGATGAAAATAATTTAAATTGTTATAAGCACATGATATAAACAACACATAGACAAACCGAACTATCACTTGTTATAATTAGGGCGTCATAATCATAACTCATAGCGTTTTATACAACCTAGGAGGTCGTTAACATTTCGTCGGAAGAAAATGTTATTATTTGATTGCTAATAATCATATTATCACCAGCTTATGGGTACAAAATAAAAAAAAATGAGATTGCTTAATGTTTTTCATTAAATTATTGGGTACGAATCATTGCCACCAATAGTTTTCCCTATATATAATTAAAAACAATGCTTCAGTAACTTTGCAAAAACTTGATTCATGGCGGGTTGCTATATCTTACCGGTCGATCATTTCCCTTCCTATCGGTTAAAATTTGACATGCCATACAACTAATGTTAAAATTTAATCGATGGTAAGGTTAGTGACTGAATAGTAAGATATAGGAACCGCCCATATATATCATAAGTTTTTCTTTTACTATCTATATAAAAATGAATTTTTGTGTGCTCGTTATAGCACGCAACTTTTTTTTATTGAGTTGAATGTTTTTACAGTTATTATTGGTAGTGGCCTGACAATTTTTGACGTCGCATTATATCATAACTCACAATAGATGGCGCTCGACATGTAGTAGATACATTATATTACGGAAAAAATGAGATAAGGCATTGTAACGCACGTCAGGCATAGAGAAAGATAATTAGAAACCAACGACTTTCCCGAGGGAAGACGCATCTTGTGAACTAAAGTCTCATTTATTTTTTGTTTTACGTTTCCCCTAACGAACGTTTGTAGGAACCGACTACTAAATTAAATCACTAGTCGCCAAACAAGTAGTATGTCTACGCCATTTATATTACTTACAAAATTAAAAGAATAAAATGCACAATTAAAATATCGATATGTGCAATTGTGGTAGTATAAAATATAAACCTTCGCCTAATTATTAAATTAAAATACCTTTTCTTGGGTGCATGACGTGTAATTGTCCATCCTTTTCATTCCTACACAATATCCATATTCGAGCCAAATATAACCTAGAACCTCTCTTACGGGTCAGAAGAAATCGACGGCAAAAAAGGACCCAATCGAACTCTGTGCGCAAGCTCATTACAAGTGAAATTAGGAGTTTTTGGTGGGAACTGAAAGGAAATGTTGTGCTGTGCAGTTTTATTTTCTAAAAATGTGTAAAATTACTCTAAAATGAACAATAGTTGTAGGATATTGATAGTTTTTGAGTAGTAATTTTGTGTTTTGTGAGGAATGTGAACTGTATAGTCAAATGTGGCCTTTTAAGTTGTCACAAGAACTCCGTTGAATGGCACCAGCTGATAACCTACAGTTCACCTACACATAGGCTTAAGAAAATAAAGAAACTACATTATAATCTAAGATCTGACTTAAAGGACTAGCTGCCAAGCCATAAACCTAAATAAATAATAACAAGTGAAATTAATATTTAAACTCAATTATGTGGTGATGCAAATAACATTATCATGATAGTCTGTCAAAGTTGGGACCGTGGAGAAAACACGTGCTAGCATTTTTGACGACCTAAAATTATAAATTAATCTAATTTTCTTTAAATTCTCCTTGTTCATTTATGTACTATCTGTTATGCTTTAATGTGACGTATATATTATTTAATAGAATTTGCATCCTGTATATCTTCTATTGTTTGCGTGGGTCTTGTAGTACAACCTCCTAGGGTAAGTTTTTTTTATCATTTCCCATCCCCGGGCTGGGGTCTTCGACAATGTCGAAGATTCCTCCAGATCCGCCGGGTCCCCCACCTAATTCTATTATTCAAAGTGGAACAGCCAAAACGAATATTATCGAGATTCTTGGGGCACGGTCGCAATCTACAGACATTAGAAAAAGGTCCGCAAATGTAGAAATTTTCGACGATCCAGCCAAAAAAACTGCACCTGAGGCCAGTATAGATAAATATACCTGGGTTCACCCATCTTTGGATTTGCCGTATAAATATACAGATGACGACAAAGGACCCTACATCGTCCACGTCCATAGGTCTGAAAACAGCCCTAATTCAGGAATTTCTATAAACAAAATGCAATTCGGCGAATTTTTACGCAGTTCCAAAGTGGGCAAAATCTCCCGACAAGGCGTCAAGAATGTAGGCAGAAACAGAATTTCAGTAGAATTCATTACTCCCCAGGATGCTAACAATTTTGTTACCAATCCGATTTTGTTAGCTTCGAATTACACACCAACTATTCCAACATATAATATTACCAGAATGGGGGTCGTTCGCGATGTCCCAACGGATTGGTCAATGGAGGAGTTTGTGTTGCAGACTGATATCCCACTGGGATATGGACATATACTTAAAGCCATGAGATTCAATAGGAAGGTTCGGCATCAGGATGGTTCTAGTGAATGGTGTCCATCCACAACAGTTGTTTTAACTTTTTATGGTCAAGCTTTACCAAAACACGTATATTGCTGTTATTCTTCTCTCGTCGTCGATTCTTACCTTCTTCCAACTATACAATGTTTTTCCTGCTGTCGTTTCGGTTACGTGAAAGACAAATGTAGATCTAAGCCACGTTGTTTTAAATGTGGCCAGATGCACACAGGCAATTCTTGTACCATAACGCTAGACAGTGCCTACTGCTGCCTTTGTACTGGGCATCATTTTGCTACGGATAAAAGCTGTCCAGAATATAACAGACAGAAATGTATTAAAAAAAGATGTCTGAAGACAACTTTTCTTATTCAGAAGCAGCAACTCTCTTTCCTCCTTGCGCTCGCTCGTTTGCTGATATTACTCGTACAATGTTCATTCCTTCTCAAACCTTTACACCTCATCTTACTTCCAGACCCTCTTATGACCGGACTCCCCCTACTTCTCCCAGGACTCAACAATCAACTAGCTATGGACGAACTACCTACTCTTCTCCCAAGCCTCGTCCTCCTCTAGCTACGGGTTATGATAGGTCTGCTCACCAAGCCCTAATTAACCACTATAGTCCGCCTCCTCCATAAAATGGTGTTGCTCTTTTAAATAATCAAGGTAGTTGTGATGATATTGATAACTTACTGGACGGGTTACTTACTATGCTTATAAACATAATCTCTAAATTTGATGATCATCAAGCACCGTCCAACGTTGCCATTAAGTTGTCCCAACTTTTTAACATCATTAACAAAATTCAACCTAATCCAATGGAACAGTCGTAGTTTACTTCCCAAAAAACATGAGATTAGCCAAATGATTCGTATCCATGATCCTAGTATCTTTGCTATTTCGGAAACATGGTTTATCCCAGGCACCCATTTTCGGATACCTGGACATGCCTGTTTGCGGAATGACCGAGGTGATGGGTATGCTGGTTCGGCCATTTTGATTAAATCCTCCCTTACCTACTCTCTTCTCCCTCTCCCGTCTCTCCCTGATTCTATCAATATTGTAGGAGTGATAATCCAGAATTACAACCTATCTATTTTATCTATTTATATTCCCCATCCTTCTCCAAACTTAATACCTATTCTATAGTCTATTTTTTCTTCCCTCACGGGCCCATTCTTGATCCTAGGGGATTTTAATTGCTCACACTTGATGTGGGGTAGTTCACACTACGATACCATCAATATTTGCTTATTGAATGATGGGTCATCAATTCGTAGGACTGTTCCAAATGCTCCGCCTCGTATTCCCGACCTTTCCTTTTGTTCTTCTGACCTCTGCTCTATCACTTCTTGGTAAGTGCTAGAGGATTCTCATGGCAGTGACCATCTTCCAATCCTTATTTCCTTACCTCCTCTCACAATCCCCACCCGACAATTCTCTCCGCTTCTAAAATACAACACCAATAAAGCTGATTGGGATGCCTATAGCCTGGAAACCGACAAACGATCCAAAGATATTCCAGAGCTAACGAACTCTAACTTCTTACATGCCAAATGAAAAACTTGTAGAAGCATTACACTCTGCTGCTTACTCTTGCATCCTCAGGAAGAAAAATGATCCAAACAGGCGTTATTCCCCTCCTTGGTGGGATGCGGAGTGTACTGAAATGTATGAAAAACGTAAATCCGCAGAAAAGCAATATAAGTCAGTCATGTCTATGTCAAATTACATTATCTATAGGCAAATCATGGCAGCTTCGAAAAGATTGTTTAAGAAGAAAAAGAAACTGTCCTGGATTAGATTTACTGAAAGCCTTTCTCCCCAGACTCCATCTTCTCTCGTATGGAAAGCAATAAAACGATTCTGTGAGTCTTTCCTCCCTTCTAACTCCACATCCAATGATCATTCAGCTTGGTTTCCTTCCTTTATTAATAAATTAGCCCCTCCTTCTGCTCCCTCTCAATCTTCTCTTCCATCTCCTTACCCTTTATCAATCCCTTCCCATGAATTCAACGATCCCTTTTCCATGCCCAAATTACCCCGGTTTTCTATCGTCTTAAAGATTCTTCACCCGGCCTTGACGGTATCCCATATTCTTTCCTTTCCAACTCTGGGAGTCTCACTAAAAACGTAATTTTAAAACTCCTTAATAAATCCTACGAACTCGGGGTAATCCCTGATTCATGGAAGACCCAACTAATCATCCCCATCCTCAAATCAGGTAAAAATCCTTCTGACCCCTGTTCTTATCGTCCTATAGCTCTATCTTGTACTTTGGCTAAACTAATGGAACATCTTCTCAAGAGCCGTCTTGAGTGGTTCCTTGCGCGTCCCTATCTCAAACACAATTTGGCTTCCGGAAAGGTTCAAATACTCTGCATAACCTTTCGATACTGACCACAGACATTAGGATCGCCTTGTTTAAAAAGCAAGTGCTGGCAGCTGTGTTTTTGGACATCTCTGCTGCCTATGATAGTGTCTTATTTCACCACCTCAGGCAAAAATTGCAACAGCTGAGTATCCCCGTGAGGTTGACACATTATATATGCAACTTCTTAATGGACAGAACGGTCGTAACTACTACTAGACTAGATGGTTCTATTCACTCCACGCGACGAATATGGAAAGGCCTTCCTCAAGGTTCGGTTCTGAGCCCACTTTTATATAATGTTTACACATTTGACTTAGATCAAACGGTACTGTGTTACAAAACATCTTTTTGTAACATTTTTCAATACGCTGATGACATAGTTCTCTATGCATCAGCTGAATCATCTTCACAAGCTGAATCTATGTTAAATAAAGCGTTATATTATCTTCACAATTAGATGATGGATAATGGATTAGAGTTATGTACGGACAAGTGTAAAGCCCTAGTATTTTCAAGAATTCACAGCCCCCCGTTAATTTAAATAACTTGTAATGATCAATTAATTCCTGTTTATGGTACTGTTACATTTCTTGGAGTACTTTTGGATTCCAAGATGTCAGGTCGTTACCATCTTCAGTATATTACTAAAAAGACGGAAGCTAATTTGAACATTTTAAGATGCCTCTCAGGCGTCTGGCGGGGTGCTCACCCTTATACAGGGTGAGCAAAGCAAACAGCGGATTAAAGCATTGTATACTAGCTTCTGCGTATGCAGAAGCTAGTATACAATGCTATAATCCGCAGTGTCATAGACTATGGAGTTTTTGTTCTAGAACCTTGTCTAAAAACAGCTTTATTAAAGTTAGATAAACTACAGTTTAGATACCTCAGAGTAATTTTGGGAGCCATGAAGTCATCCTCAACAAATGCTTTACAAATAGAATCTCTAGATCCTCCTTTTTCCCTTCGCCGACAGTTCTTATGTGATCGATTTTTATACAAAACCTTTCAATATGCTTCTCACCCTCTAATCTTGAAACTTGAAACGCTTTCTACTCTTATCCCTAACAACCCTTATTGGCACTTTAAAAAGCAACCTTGCCTAATAAAATCTCTTAGAAAAGTATCTCTCCTCAATAATCATATTTTCCAATTACCTAAACCCGCCCCATTTAATACCTCATTTGAAACCTTAATATTTCAACCAAAAGTCCTTTTAAATTTTAATATCTCCAAAAATGATCTCAATGCGAATCATCTTTTCAACCAGAAGCTTTTGTTGGAATGGTCTGACTGGCGCCCTATCTACACTGACGCTTCTAAATTAGCCCGAGAGAGTTCTGTTGGTGCTGCAGTGTGGTGCCCTTCATACAAGTTGGCTCTTTCTTTTAAATGTCCCCATCTAACCTCTTTATTTGCAGGAGAGTCAATAGCTTTATTGGAAGCGGTTAAGTTTGTTTTATCCAATAAAAATAAATTTAACAAAGTTCTCATCTTCTCTGACACTTTAAGCTGCCTTAAATCAATTGCTTCAGAAGACAGGAATTAGCATGCGGTTCCCTTTAATTCATAAAATTAAAGAATATCTCTTTTTATGTCAATCCTGCAATCTAGAAGTCATCCTAGCTTGGATCCTTAGCCACTCTCGCATATCTGGTAATGAGACGGTAGACAATATAGCCAAGTCTGCTGTGACGACAGGATGCCCTACATATACAGACATTATGTTCCAAGATCTCTGTTCCAAAGCCCATTTAGATTTAAGAACTGATTGATTAGCGGCTTGATCAACTTCAAGTCAGTTACAAGGAAAATTTTATAGAGATATTTCTCCCGAGATCCCAACAAAACCATGGTTCAGTAAATATCGTGCATCTGATAAACGAGCTATCTGGGTGATCTGTAGATTGCGAATGGGCCACGCGTGCACTCCAATGCATCTGCATAGGATTTGTGTCAGAAACACACCTATTTGTGACTGTAATACAGAGGAAGGTACTATTGACCAAATCTTCTTCAACTGTCCCTTATTCCCCGTCTCTTTATACGATATCCTTCCTACTAAAATCCCTAAACCTACTAATCTTAAAACCCTACTTGCCCATATATCTAACCCACTTATTTTTAATCTTATATATAAATATATATCTGTAAATAACATTAAATTGTGATGTCCATATTTACATTGCCCACGTTTTTTGTTCGCTTTTTATTTTATTGTGTTGCTTACAGGTGGTGGTGATCTGGACATATGAACAAGTCTTTATTTTTATTTTTTTTTTCTTTTTCCTCATTCTCAAATCACACATGCCCATGTTTTTTCTTTCTATACCTTGGTTTTTTTCACACCTGACACTGGCAGTAATGGTGGTTCAATTCAGAACGAGCCAGTTGCCAATAAATAAAAAAGTGAAGTGAAGTGAAGTGAACATCATCATAAACATTTATCAGACTTAATAGTAGTGGCCATAATATACAATAACATAGAACTGTGTCGTCATGCGAAATATTTGAAGGTGATTCGGTGAGTACCTGTGTGTCCTTCCTGTATTCCGTACATTAATTGTTTTCAAGATTTTCTTTATATTTTAAATTGAACCAAAGCTTTCCTCAGAAGTTACTAAATAAGTTTAGTAAGAGTGGTGCAATGCGATGCAGAGATTATTAGCATTGCGCTTTTTTTGAACGGTTCCACTTTTTTGTTATAAAAAAGAAAAGTATTTGGAAAAAGAAAGAAAAGTATAAAAAAGAAAAGTATAATTTTTGGAAATAGTGTGAAAAAATACACGTGCCATATCAACGATTTGATAGTTTATTGTGTAGTTAAAAAGAAATGTCATCCGTTAAAACTTGGCACTTAGTATGATCTCGGAAAGTTTGTCGAACGATTGTTTACATGCCAAACCAATTCCCGGCAACCTTTCCCCATTCTCTAATACATATTCTATTTCACATTTAAACTGCTTGCGAAAAGGATTTTCTAGGGTAAAAGTTTAAATAAGTTTAGGTGAGTTTCTCAGACTCCTTTTACGAGTGCAAAAGGGCAAAGAAGGTAAATGTTTATTCAAAGATTTTATAGATTGAGTAACATGAAAAGGAGATGGTACTTAAGTTAGTAAAGGGCATAGATTAGTTAAGTACCGAACGCAGCATTTGTCACAGATAAAAAATATTTGTATAATATTATTTGTCGAGTTTCTTTATGTAAATAGTAAGAATAGAACCCATTATACCGATTTGTGTATTGAATCTGTGGGAGAGTACAGATTTTTTAAAAAAATTTATTGCAGGAGTTCAGCACACAGGCAGACGGCCCACTTGATGGAAAGCGGTTACTATCGCCTATGGACATTTGCAACACCAAAGGTGCTACAAATGCACTGCTGCTCTCTTAAGGGAGACTGGAACCTGGTCACTAATGCCGGAACACAACTCAAGGTTGTTATGGCGACATACTTTAGACCAGGGGTGGTAGCCATCCAGTCGGGCAAATGCCCTACCACCTGGCGAAATGCTTACTCGAAATAAGTAATACTACGACTAAAATATCAGACACTATAAATAAGAAGAATTAATTCTAGATTAGGAAATTTTTGATAGCCATCCATTTGCGCATCGAGTTTATAAAGGTTTATTTTTATTTAAGCAGTGTCCTATTTATTTTTAAGCTTTTTTCAAATATTTTTGTATCATCCTGAATTCTAATTGAAAGTTTTTTTCCATATATCTCTTTTTGCTCTTGGACCATGTTACTAATTTTCGATTGGTCAAATCTTAACAACATTTGGACATGCTTCATGTGTTTTTGGTATGTTTTAAACAGTATTTATCGCTTTTAATCAAAAACGCATCTTCACATTACTATTTTCACCTTTTAAAAAACTTTTGTCGGGTCTAAACTCTCCCGACACAAATTACGACGGGTATAATTTAATCTTCACCAACTTCGTTAATTTTATTTTTCCTTTGAATTAATTTAAAAATTCCTGCTGAGATCCGAGCTGTTATCGAACTTGGGACGTCGGAACTTTCAACACTAGTAATATTAGCGAAGTCATTCCGAGAAATTCCAATGTTAGAACGAAGGACTGCGGACATTAAATTACTTGCAAAAATATTTGTATTCCTTTTTTTTAATAAAAATCAGACGTTTATCGGCAATAGGTATTGAGCGGCGTGGTTATGGGACATATTTGTGATTGAATATAGAAAATCCGGATAAACATTACGTTTGTCGCAGCTATTCAATTTCGGGAGCCTTATCTTGGCAAAGTTTTACAATCATGCTATACGCAGCAGTAATGCGAAACAATATCGTAAACGTAGTGCGTCGTTGAGAATCAAAGCTATAAACTGTACGGCGTCGGTACAAAATCGGTGAACGTGTCGCGGAGCCCGGAGACTGTAAGAAGGCTTTAGGACAAGCGACGTGCGACAAAGTTTTTATTTCCCTAGGGACACACCGATCGTAGTGCCGCTCAGGTGCTCCCCGCACCGTCGGAAACCTATATTATTTGTTTGAGCGAAACTTTCTGGTCTCGCGTGAGATAAGTAAATTATGTTTGCGTCCCAAATGCCACCTTATATTCAATGTATCTACCGTATACAACCATTCTGTTCTATATTCTAAAAAATCTTTCAGCTGTTCTGTTATATTGCAAACATATTCTTAGCTGTTTTCATTTTCAACCAGTCTTCAAAACTTAAATCTCTAGTGGTGTACGGTTCAACGTAGGTACAGCGTTATACAGACGCTGCGGCCTACTTAGGTTATTTTAATATAAATAACATTCACAGTTATCTCGTGGGTGAGTTGCTTACAAAGTTCGTTACGTACAACTTCACCTACTACTAATTTGAGCCGGCAACTCCAGAGATCTGCATCCAAGCATTACTACTGGAAGAATAAATCCCTGAAACTTCAACTTCTTCGACATGAAACCACTTGAACAACTACCGGCAGCAGACATCACTGCCACCAACTACAGATGTAAGTATACAAATTGAACAAGGAATAAGGTATCATAAATAAAGATACATTTACAAGAGAAAACCATAAAATTTTTGGATGATTTTAATGCTTTGATGAGAAGCAAATTCAAAAATAAGTGTAAGACATGTTAGAGGCCATGTTTCCAATCACAGCGGGGTATGACAAAGTAGGAGTGGCGCCATTAAGTAAAAAACTATACTGTCGCGCTTTCATTTTTGTTAATAATGGTTCCTAAAAATATATGAATATTGTTTAAACAAAAACACTGCCCCGTTGACTGCTGTACATTTCTAGACTACGTCACTTCTTCACATCACAGTACACTACCTTTTCATCAGAAGGGGCTATTGTTACATACATGTATGTGCAACCTACAACTGCTTCAGTAATAATAAAAAAAATAGCTAAACATTTGGCTTAATAAAAAGGTTAGGCTTTAATTTGCTACATTATATAACATAATAATATTATGTAGATTTAGTCTTAATAACATGATATAAAAGTATACAAACGCGAGAAAACTCCATACATTTATCTTTCCTAGTAACTAAATTGCCTTGAATTTCGTAGGTACCAGTTTGAGAAATACAGAATCTCGAATAAAATTACATTAAAAGGAAGATTATTACTCGCCCAAGTGTTATAAAATTTATTCCTTGTAAGAAATGGGATATTACCCACATTTTCTGTACTGTTTCCAAGATAATACATCAAATGAATTGACATAATACACTTAAAAAGATAGAATATTAACTTGTGGTAGGCGCGCGCTTATACATGCATACGTGCCTACGGCTGAAAAGGAAGGAATGTAAAGTAACAAAAGTTAACATAACATTGTTCACGCGCTCGTTATGAAGTCGAATCGAATTGGTAGGAAGGAGAATGTTTCGAGCAAATGTGCCTGGAAGGCTGATGAATCTAATTTTTGTAGGGGAGCAGTGGAGCATTTCTTATGAAAATTATGCCCCATTCGAACGCTCCGAGTCAAGTTGAGAAGTTGGAATAAACTGTCCCGCCGTGACTCGCACACCAATCAACTGTGAGCGAGCGGCTCGGCCGCCGCGTTTTTCACGCATGTTTGATTTTATCTACCAAAATTGCTGTTATTAGCAACTTGTTGAAGATATTTTTACCGCGCACTTTTGTCACTTATAGGTATTTATGTACCTATATAATTGACGTTTCAATGCACTGTATACGATTTTTGTAATCTAAAATTTTAAATCTACGCATTCATCGACTATATCGAGTCTGTGGACAAATGATGATTCAGGCAAATATGCATGTATTAGAATATTTGTATAAAATATTATCTAAGCACCCTATGTAAGCAATGCAAAAATGCATACATTATACCTCTGTAAATGTTAGCCGAATGGTAGCTTTGTAAAGTTTAACTGGTAAGCACTTAGCATTGTACACTCACTGTACATGAATCGACCGCAGCGCTAACGTGGGAAGAGTACATTTATTATGTTGAGTCACGGTACTCATTTGGGTATTAGAGATAAAATTAAAATTTACGCTTTGCCCAAAGCAATTTGTAACCGCCCGCTATACTTCGCGCGGAAAATAGGCTTTGGTTTATCCGCGTTTTACATTCATTTTCATAAGTGGCTTACATTCAACGAATGCGGCCAAAGGTCCGGTTAGCTGGAGTCGCTTACCGGCAAAGATTGTGCAGATTGATGTTTTGTACTCTTTAAAATGTGCTCGCTCCTTCTGGATTTCTTGTGTACCTCAGTATGTTTAAATAAAAACGGGCTAAGCTAGATTGTCAGTTCTTTGAAATATTAGTTACTTTTGTTGTTTTATATTTACTTTTAAACTAATACAACACCACGAAGTTTTATACCGATAAAATAATATTTTCTAGTATCCATATCGATGTTAATTTTAGTTCCATATGTGTGTATTCCGTGAACTTTAAAGATATAAACCCATAAGTGTCAATTAGTTAAAGAAAGGAGTTAAGAACAAGAAATGCGAAGATAATTTGTCAATGGGAATTCATTGTTGTTTGGTTTAGTGTAACCCGCTAGTGAGACTGATAAATGTCCTTTCAGAGTGCGCCGTCAGTCAAATCGCGGTTGCCTGCCCACAAGATATATTGTGGACCCAAGCCTCGTCCTTGTGGAACGCCCGCCCTACCGTTACTTTAAAATTAACCGTTTACTAATTATTTGTTTGACCTTTTATTTTTAAAGAAAGCTGATTAAATAGCTACAGTTATTAACGCACATTTAACAGGTATTATTTTATTGTTGGATTTATTTTTGGAGTTTACTTTTTAAGTGTCGTCTTTCAGATAAGGCCCCCGGTATGAAAATTTTATGAGGAGTGAAATAATACAAACGTTAACTCAACGCGTTACATTTTTTTATTATACAACTAGGATATGCCCGCGACTTCCTCCACGCTTGACTCCAATTTCCCGCGGGGTTCTCGGGACACAAAGTACCGCAGCTATCGTTTTGGTGAAAATTGTGTCGGCAATAGCTAATTTTTAGGCACTCGAACAACTTCAAACCGTTCCCGGTTAAATTTGATATTGATCAGTGAAAAATTATAAAATTTGATATTAATCAGTGAAAAAATCACATTGGAATTATTTTTTTTTAAATCTGGCCATTTTAAATAATTCCCAGAAAAAATCCCGCAGGATTCTCAGAATAAAAAGTAGCGCAAATTATAAGTCTAAGAATTTTGTGTCGATCTGCAAAACCGCATCTAAATGGGTCTAGTAGTTTTTACGTGAATCTCGAACAAACAGACAAATAGACAAACAGACAAGAAATCTAAAAAAATACATCTTGTTTTCCATCGTTTCCATAGTCTATTCCAGTTGCTTTTTTTTAAATAACTTCAATGTACAGACACGGCAAATTTATAATTTTATAATATTACTTACTAGCTGACCCGGTAAACATTGTTTTGCCATTTAAATTATTTCTAGTAATTTTAAGTAAGTTAAATTATTATAGTACTAATATCGCATTTAAAAAATAGGGGTTGATCATAGAAGGTTGAAAATTTGAAGTTATATGTATTTTTCTATCCTAAATCATAATAAAATATAAATAAGAAATTTCCCCAAAAAAATTAAAAATATTTAGGGGTGGATCACCCTTATCATTTAGGGGTATGAAAAATAGATGCTGGCCGATTCTCAGACCTAGCCGATATGCACACAAAATATCATATAAATCGGTTCAGCCGTTTCGGAGGAGTTTGGTAACAAACACCGCGACACGAGAGTTAATCAATAATATCCATCAGCATAATCAAAGACAGGATTAAACTTTAGTCGATTAGTGCGTCGCAGCTGGCACATATTTTTTTGTTTCTAAATGTGCTTTCTCAGATTTTCATAATTTGTAATCTTTAGCTGAACAAATTTTAAAGATAACTCAAAAGAGACTGGCGGGTGGCCCATCTTAGGAGCCACCGATATTGCCGTATGGCACCTACAATGTGTTTAGGTAGCTTATTTCATTAATAACCCATGTGTGATTGTCATTTCCTACAAGAACTTGGCTGAAAATAGAATTTGACCATAATTGTTTGACATTGACAAAACCTCCAATACGATAATTGTTTTAGCGGGAACTTGAAATGTAATGTTTAACTTTGAAATTTTATTTTCAATAAATGTTAAATTAAACCTTTAAGATAACAATGTGAACAGTGGTTGTACGATATTTATTGATTTTAAAGAATAAATTATGGATCTATGTCACAATGTTAGGCAAAGGAATTGAGTCTATACAGCTTTGTGCGACGTAGGACATTTGACAGTGACACAGTAGGTTCTAATACGTTCTAACGGTTTTAAGCGCGGTAATAAATTACCGCGTTTAAAATCAAATAAATTTGATTTTTTATTTTTCTGAAGTTTTGGCCACTTTTCAGTGGCCGTGATCACGGAAGACAAAGATGTCAAGTGTCAATGAGTATTGTTAAAGTTTTATTTAGCCTACCGCTTGTTCATTTTAATTATTTTGTTTATGGTTATTATTTATTCTAACGTCGGAATAATAAAGCGATAAACCAACTAACAGAATAAAAAAGTGTTAAGCAAAAGAATACTACACAGATATTTCGATATTTTGACACGTAATATATCTAGATTTTATAATGGTTTAAATAATTAGACAATAATGCTTTTGAATTTAATTATTTGGTAAGCGAGTATCGATTCTTGAAATATTCAACGTTATTTTTCTCCGCTTAGTGAGGTTCTTAAAATATGGTACTACTTAAAAAGATAATAAGTAAAAATCTACTTTTTGTAGTATATAAGTTTCGTCTTTGTAGATTTTGAGGTCGAAAAGCGTCAGTCGCCTTTACGACAAAAATAAAAGTAGGTTGTGAATTAAAAAAATATCTCGTCTCTTAAATTGAAAACTTTTTGACCACTCCTACTTTATACGATCTAACAACTAAAAAGTTTATTAAAGGTTCTTTACAAGCATAAATGTTGTCTTCACCGTTTAATATCATTTTCAATGCGATAACCAATTACTTAAATATCAGCAACTGACGTTTCTCATGAACACAATATGTTTGGCTTTAATTGTTTCGTTCGAAGCATAAAACTATTTGTTCAGTTTGACGTGGGTTACGTTTAATTTGGGAATAGTAACAATTTTGGAAGCGTTTTCGACTTAGGACGACCGCAGCAAGCATCAACAAGAACAAACAAAGCTATTAAACACATCAAACGGAGCAAAATTGGAGCCAGGCCGCGACTCAAAGCGCGGTACGGTGCTTGCAACCTCGCCTCCAAAGGCACATTTCATATTAGGAAACCATAAATTAGAACCACTTAATCACTGTGCTTGATAATAATATAATTATTATTTTTCATAAGAATTTTGGCAAAAATGGTACTCTTGTAAAATCGTCATAACTGTCGTCTGTCTATGTATACCACAGGTGTTTTTCTCAAAAAACTATTGTAACTATATTGATAGAATTGAGCAGAAAAATATGCCGTCACACAATAGTGGTATTTGCGAAAACACTATAAATTAGAGGTGGCTGCCATATATTTTTTTACATCGTTAGTGTATGCGAAATAGACAAGTTTTGAAAATATTATAACGATTACTAAATGTTTTGGTGGCATTTGTAACAGGTATTAACAAGTTGCTGGACATTTTAGATTGCGAACATTTAATTGACGTTACTTTCAAGTATTTTATAGTATTTAAGCGGTGCGTGGGGTGAAGCAGACAGTTATCCTACCATTCGCCAGGCGCTACGATCTTCAGAAAACTAAGTAAGTGTTACATTTGTTTTTATTTAAGGGTCTATGAAATTGTTTATGTGTATCTAAATGTGTTGTAAAATATTGAGATAATTGGATGGGAGGTCACCGGGCCAGATTGGGCCCATTACCAAGATGACATAAAGATGTCATCTTGGTCATGTAGGTATCTAAATTTGTTGTTAGCAAATGATTGAATAGTTATTCTTTCTATTGTTTCTGTGTTTACGATATGTGCATTTATTGATTTATTATATGAAGTTTCTATTATACCTATACGGAAATGTATTTCCGAAATAAAGAAATTATTATTACAAAGTTCTAAGTAGGCCGTCGTTAACAGCAGCATTCAAAAGATAGAATATGAATTAAAAGTCCAAGTTCTGTATCTATGAAGTGGCGGCTGTGGCGGGCACAGCTTGTATGGAATATTTTTACATTAACAATCTACTTTCTTATTGAAAACTCCATCTTAGCATTTCATATGCCATTTGAATTTCGTATTCCTATACGAGACGAGCTTGATTTTCTTTCCACGTTTTTCTCGGCGTTTACTTTAAATGAAAATTTAAATGGAAACATTGAGCTTATTAAATGGCTATTTTATAAGGTGTTACATTTAGGCAGCGGTCAGACGCAGGTCCGAGATATCGCGAGAGTGGCCACGAGGGAGACCCACGGACCGACATTTGTTACGCAATTGTACCTGTGTTTGGCAAATGCCTGGTATTTGCCTTTTATGAATGAAAATTACCCTATAATAGTTTCCTAATAAGATTTTATGTCTTGATAACCGACAAAATGAAATGTGTGTGTTCGAATTAATTTCTTTACGTGTATTGTTTTTTTATTATTTCCATGTATTTTCTGAGTTTTAAATAATTACAATACAATGTTTACTTATACATAAAAATATGTATTTAAACGACGAAATGTATACTTATACATAAAAAATATGTATTTTCACGACGAAATGTGACTTCCTTTTTTTTAAGTCAATTAAAAGGAGCTTATATTTTAAATATATTTGGAGTTGACACACTAGGTCCGTGGGTCATTCCGCAAAGAATTTCTAAAAAGAAATTTGTAGGAAAGTCTTTTATGCCACCACGACCAAGAAGGCTGGTTTATATGTCGCACAGCGAGCTAGCATAGCCATCCAGGGTGGCAAAGCAGCCAGACTCTGGACACGCTTCCCTCTGGCTGCGATATGGTACATAGTTTTTAATTCGTTTTTAATTTAATTTTTAACCGACTTTAAAAAGGACTAGATTCCCAATTCGACTGTGTTTATTTGTACGTTTATTACGTAATTTCTTCGTCAACTGTAGACCGATTTTAATTTTTTTTTATTCAAAAGAATACACTCCTGAGGTGGTCCCATTGTCACCGAGTCAGGATCTGATGAATGGATCCCAGGGAAATCGGGAACAACCCTTGAATTAAATGGCACGTATAATGTTTTCGTATTTTTTTATTAACAGACTTCTTTTCTATCGCTGTTCTATAAAAAAATCAATCAAAAAAGAAGCCAACTTCAAGAGTAACTAAAAAGCAAATAATTAATATTTTCTACATCATGAAGTCGGTGCCAAGTAAAATAAGAAAAAAGAATAACAAGTTTGCAAAATATAGTATTTTTTATTGATTCAAGTGTAATAAATCAGCGCTATATCGGAAAATCAGCACTATATCGGGATTAAATTAAAAAAAAATCGATGTAGCACAATGCTGAGTTGCCAACCTCGTTGACTAAAAAACTCGACATACAAGCCTTATTTATTTATTATATATGTTTTTGTGTATTTTTTTGTGAATGTATTATGTGTTTTTTATGTATAGAGTCATTTTTTTTAAGTCAATAAATCTTTTTCTTTCTTTCTTTCTTCAATATAACTGGACCAACCTATACGATATTATAATTCTGAACTGTTCACCTTAATAATGTGGTGTATCATACAAGATCTCGTATCGATGGTATATACTGTTATACCTGTCCTCCACTCTCAATACACGCTTACCTCATCCATTTCCTGCTGTATCAGCATCTCCTGTCTTTCATATACTATTCACATTCCCATCCAACAGTCAGTCTTCAGTCTCCATTCCTCCGCCGCGCATAAGAGCCGAATCGCTGTTTCAGTTTTTAAGTTCTATTTAATTCCAATATTGTATTTTTAACGTGTAAATAAAAATCTTTTTTTTAAAAAACTGTTTTAAAGACTCCGTATAACAATTGGTGGCAGCGTAAAGGGATAATAAATCCCCGGTTAACTCAGTGCTTAAACAAAAATTCCGTATATGTGAAAAGTGTAAAAGGAAATACTTACCAGTTCCTGAAATAACAACTTTCGCTGTGTCCTGCTATAATCTGCTGCAAATTTCGGTGAGAAGAAGACCGACGAAAGCAAAGCACCGACCGAGGCAAGACGAAAAACTTACCAATACCACCGTGTCATCAGAGCCAGCCGTTGCCAGTCTATCATCGAGTGTCTCCCTTCATACTTACCTTCAATCCTCGAGCATCAACATCGTCGCATCCTGAGACCGCTGATTCCGTCGTGTCCCGTCTACATACCCAGACACATCGGAATGCGGGCAGTCAAAACATCCGCCGTCGTCGTGATATTGTTGTGAGTGCATAATCTTATCTGTAAAATAAGGCTCTCTACATTTGTTGGACAATTCGTTAGCCACTCATGATATTCTTTTATTATTTAATTAAGTGATGCCCAAATATATGAAAATAGACGATAACAAATTAACCATAAACCTACCTGCTATAGAAGAAACTCCTGAGGTACAAAAATCTCCACCACTTTCTCCGCGCATTACCAGGTCCGCCACAGTAGTCATGTCAGAGCTCGACTTAAACCTAATCTTCAAATTTATCAAATCCTACGATGGCAATAGAGAAACATTAAATTCATTTATTATTAATTGCAACAATGCATACGACCTAGCTTCGGAAAATCAAAAATCTATCTTATTCAAATATATTATTAGCCAACTACAAGGGAAAGCCGAGATAGCTTGCTCGATCAAAGAGTTCGTCAACTGGGAACAGCTTAGAGAATTCCTTAAAGCCCAGTTCGGCGAACAGAAACATTATTCTCATCTCCTCAACGAACTGCAAGAAACTAAACAAAACCCTAATGAAAATGTCAACAGGTTTTCCCTACGTGTTGAGGCATGCCTCTCGCAGTTACTTACAGAAATAACACTATCTAACACCAAAGCAAAAGAAATCCCGGGTCGAACAGCTGCAATGGAGGATTTAGCCTCCATCATTTTCTAATGGGACTAAATCCCCAGATAGCCACGATAGTAAGGTGTAAAAATCCGAAATCCTTAAATGATGCTATTAACTATGCGATATCCGAAGAAAAATTAGTGCAGGTGATGTCAAGGCGTCCCACACCTGCATACAACCCGAATCAAGTTCGCCCATTCCAGCGTCCAGTAGCTCAACGTCATTTGCAACCTCCCAACAGACTCCCAACTCCCAGAAACACTTACCCTACGGGTCCAACAATTTTCCCTGCATCAATTTGCAGATATTGCAAAGCCCCTGGACACACTATAGAAAATTGTCGTAAAAGGGAATATAACAATAGACGATATGGCAATCCAACATGGCCCAACAATAACAATAATAATAATACTCAACCTCGTTCATGGGCCAGTCAACCTATTCATGCGACATCCACATTCGAAGGCCGTGATGAAACAGACGGCAACAATTTAAACGAAGCTGGCTTCCCGTCCAGTGTCGTACGGGAAGACTAAAACACCAAATCGATGCTAAACAAATTCTAATTCCTTCAATTAAATCTAAATCTAAATTAAAAATAATCCAAATACTATATCCTTACCACACGTCAACAAACAGGGTAACCAGCCCCAATTTCATGACTGTGGGAACAAAAATAATTCAAATACTATATCCTTACCACGAGCCAACAACCCGGGTAACCAGCCCCAACGTAATGGCCGTAGGTCCACTGTATCTTTTCCACAAGCTAACAGACCGGGTAACCAGCCCCAAGTTAATAGCTGTGAGAACAAACTCATGAAACATACTCCAGCTCTTGAATCTTCTGCTATAAATACATCTCGATCGAAACCTGAAACAGAAAAAAATAAATTAACAAATTATAATATTAAAACTAATCCATCAAAAACTTACTTACCATTTATAGAAGTTCAGACTTCAATGTCTAAAAATCCTCTTACCTTCTTAGTCGATAGTGGCGCTTCAGTTAGTATTGTCAAGTATAACAGCATCGAAATAATGCCTAGAATCATAAAAGACAAAATCGTTATTAGTGGCTTAGGAGCTTCAAATAACCCAATATCATCATTGGGCTATATTACCATAAACGTCTACTCCTTCGATCATCATTTTCACCTCATTCCAGATATAGATTTTCCTTATGATGGTATAATCGGCAACGATTTCTTCAAGCTCTACAACTGTAAGATAGATTATTCAGAAGGTACTCTAGAAGCAACTGATATGTTTAAATTCAAAATGAAATTCCATGAACCAACGTTTACTATACCCCCTAGATCGGAGAACATAATAGAATGTTCAGTAATCAACCCTGATATCAAAGAAGGCTTAATCCTAGACCAAAGAATAACTGACTCTCTTCTTGTAGCTAACTGCATAGTCAAAGTAAAACCAAATTTAAGAATAAATATATCAGTAGTCAACGTCTCTGACACTCCAATACAATTAAATCCTAATCTTAAACTGAAAATAGAACCTTTTCCTAGAGAGGAACTCCAAAAGCTCTATCACACTAATATTACAAATCCCAAAAAACTTGATCAGTACAACACCCTTGATAGGACCGCAGAAGTATTGAAACTCCTACGCACCTCACATCTAAACTCAGAAGAAACAAGCAGACTACTCGACCTTTGCTCACAGTTTTCCGACATTTTCCATCTTCCTGAAGAAAATCTGACTTACACCAATGCCCTGAAACATGACATAAAGACAACGACAGAGACGCCAATCCATACGAAAACATACCGCTTCCCAGAAATCCATAAAGCCGAAGTCCAAAGTCAAGTTGACAAAATGTTAAAACAAGATATCATACAACACTCTAGTTCCCCTTGGTCTTCACCCATATGGGTTGTTCCAAAGAAAATTGACGCAGCAAATACGCAGAAGTGGCGAGTTGTAATTGATTACCGAAAACTTAATGATGTCACGATTGGTGACACTTATCCATTACCCCAAATCACAGAGATTCTAGACCAACTTGGTAATAGTAAATATTTCTCAACACTAGATCTCGCATCAGGTTTTCATCAAATCCTTCTAAACGAAGCCGACCAAGCTAAAACTGCATTCAGTGTCCCTCAAGGACATTTCGAGTTCAAACGAATGCCATTCGGGCTAAAAAATGCCCCTGCCACGTTCCAGCGCCTTATGAACACTGTTCTCACTGGTCTCCAAGGAGAAAAGTGTTTTGTATACCTAGATGATATCGTTGTCTATTCCCATGATCTTGAATCTCATGTCCAGAATCTATTAACTGTATTTCGGAAACTCCGTAATGTTAACCTAAAGCTTCAACCTGATAAATGTGAATTCCTACGGAAAGAAGTCGGCTACCTTGGACATATCATCACCGAAAATGGCCTAAGTCCTGATTCCGAAAAGATTAAATCTGTTCAAAATTTCCCTATACCTAAATGCCCTAAAGATATAAAATCATTTCTGGGCCTCACGTCATATTATAGACGTTTTATACCTGAATTCTCGAAACTAGCTAAACCTCTTACTTCCCTTTTAAAGAAGGATATACCCTTTATATGGTCGAATGAACAACAGCTCTCCTTCGAAACCCTAAAGAACAAACTCACCACTGCTCCTATCCTCATTTATCCAGACTTTACAAAACCTTTCAATCTGACTTGTGATGCATCCAACTATGCTATCTCAGCTATCCTTTCGCAAGGACCTATCGGAAAAGATCAACCTATTGCTTATGCATCACGAACACTAAACAAAGCTGAATCTCATTACAGCACCACTGAAAAAGAATGTTTAGCCATCATATTTGGTACTAAAACCTTCAGACCATATTTGTATGGACATCAATTCAAAATTATTACTGACCATCAACCACTGAAATGGTTGTTCAATTGTAAAGACCCTGGATCGCGCCTAATTCGATGGCGATTAAAGTTAGAAGAATTCGATTATACAATTGAATACAAAAAGGGTAAGATCAATAGTAATGCTGACGCATTATCGCGTTTCCCTGTCAATCCCATAATTCAAGATCAAGAACCTCAACCTTCGACATCAGGTATTCCTAACTCAAATCCTAGTCAAGAAATCGAATCAGAAATTCCACAAAACATCCTAGATGACTTGACTGAACTCGGTGCATTAGACATAAGTCCACTAAACGGACAAAACATTGACTTTAGTCCTCTTAATCCTCCTTCAGTACCAAATCCCGTCGAGGAAACAACTGATCCACTTACCGAAAGTCCTCCTAGTCCTCCTACCAACGACGATTATTCCAATTTCCTTAAATCTTTCAAAGCCAAAGATATTAATTTCAACACGTACATTAAAGAGCATAACGAGAACCTACTTAAAACTTCCTCCAAGACAATTCTACTCCCTGTATCAATTGACCTAGATGATTCGAATCCCTACCTTCCAGATATTATCTCTTCACTAGATGACGCTACCTCTCTACACGATAGTGAGCGAGAACTACACTCTTTCAAGAAGATTAATGTGAAAGACAAAATAATATACCTTCTATTCACTAAAGTTTACTATTTCGATGATTGTAGTTTCCCAGAGATATTCAAAACCCTCAAATCTGCAAGAGACGACGTTCTACTTACAGGAACTATAAGTGAAATTGCCATATCTGACTTCAAAAATCCTTTCGAACATCACTCTTTCATGAAAATCTACTGCATGCTTATGTATCTCTACAACAACACAAACGTCACAATTAACATACACCATAATAGCATTATATACCCTGTGCCTACAGAAATCACCAAGATCTTAAGAGAAAATCATGACATTCCAATCGCAGGGCACCTAGGTTCAGATAGAATGTATAGTAGAATTAAAGAACATTATTACTGGAAAAATATGCGATCAGATATTGAGAGTTATGTAAAGAACTGCAGTTCCTGCCAAGCTAATAAAGCCTTTCGCAAAATAAATAGAGCACCGATGCAAATAACTACTACGTCGACACGTCCTTCGAAAGAGTCAGCCTTGATATCGTTGGCCCACTACCCGATGCTGGATACCAAAGACTCAGATTCATACTCACTTTACAAGACGATTTGACGAAGTTTTCCTTAGCCTATCCTATCTCAAACGCCACTGCCGAAGAATCGTGCGAGTGCCTAATTCACTTCATATCGATTTTCGGTATCCCCAAAATAATCTTGACCGATCAAGGGACCAACTTCACAGCTGAGTTGTTTAAAAAGACATGCGATTTCCTCAAAATTAAACAAATTTGGTCTTCTCCTTATCATCCCCAGACTCAAGGCGCATTAGAAAGAAGTCACTCTACTTTAAAAGAGTATCTAAAATCTTATGTAAATGAAAACTATACTAACTGGCATAAATATGTATATACTGCTATGCTCACTTATAACAGTACCGTTCATAGCACCACAAAATTTACGCCTTATGAATTAATATTTGGTCATAAACCCTACATCCCTAATTCTGTCTTTGACCTACGTACAGACATTACTTACCCTGAATACGTGAAGATGCTACATCACCGTCTTAAAATATCCTGAGAAAAAGCCTTGGAAAACATAAATATTTCTAAAGAAAGATCCAAGAATTACTATGACAGACACACACGACCTGTTCAATATAAGGTAGGTGAGTATGTCTATCTCAAAAATCATGTTCGATTACAAAAATCCTTATCCCCATTATGGAAAGGGCCTTACAAAATCGTTAAAGTCCATGGTAATAATACGTTGTCTCTTCTGATAAACCGTCGCCATATAAAACATCACTTCGATGAAGTCAAACCTGCACCTGCAACATAAAAAGAAAATTAATTAATATAAAATATAAAATAGTAAATAAAATAAAGATATATATATATAAAACTAATTCCAATACAATATAGAATAAGAACACATAACATTTTCAGAATTGCTGTGATGAGCGTCAGTGTCCTTGGGACAAATGTAATCCAAATTCATCCTGTGGAAAGCGGCCCTGGTATCTACTTCGACCCGAGAGGTTCTGTAAAAATAATTAATGGTCATTTAAATATCATAATTCCAATCGATATATCCTTCATTAATCCTCATTTAGACAATATTCAAAATGTACTAAACACAATTCGTTATCTTTGTAACCACAGTAGGGCATTCGAATCCCCAGAGTGTGAAAATATATTGCAACCCCTTGAAGTCAGATTCAATGACATGTTAAGAGATTTTGACGCAATTTCACATCTCATGATTAAAAGAACTAGACGGTCCCCTTGGTTTGGTGTTGTCGGGACAGTATTTAAGAATCTATTTGGCACAATGAACGAAGAAGATGCAACCCAATACAACAATGCTATTAAAGAATTACAAGACGGTCAGAAAGAATTAGCACAATATGTTAAACAAGGCATATTGGTGGCATCTTCAACCCTCGATGCATTTAATAAATCTATTAACCAATTAGTAAATAATGAAGAATCATTGAATAATGCTGTTGTCTACCTAACTAATAACTTAAACAATTTAACCAAGACCTCCGCAACCCTGACTATTAAAGTAAAAATCATGGAAATTATATCAATGTTAGAAAATAGTATACTAACCTTATCATTTAAGTTAGAAGATATATCCAACGGTCTTATGTTCAGTAAAAATAATGTATTATATCCAGCTATCTATTCCCTAAGGAGTTCTTTGATAATTTAAATACAAATTATAGATTCTTACCAAATACCAAGGAACTTCCATTGCCGTTAGAAATGAACAATGTAAATATTCTTATGAGCTTTTCCAGTATAAATTCCTTTTATTTAGATAATAAGATTGTATTTGTAGTTAAGTTACCTTTAGTGAACCCATTAAATTTTAATCTTTATCATGTATTACCTTTACCTGTTCCTTTAAGTAATGATTCTTATATGATGGTAATTCCTAGCACTAAGTACATTGGATTTTCCAGGATAAATCTCAATATTGCCATATAGAGAACATCGAAAATTGTAAATCTGTAAATCAAAACTGTATTTGTGAAAAAACCTATATTCTATCTAGTGTCGTTCATCCTACATGCGAAAGCGAGATGGTCTCTAAAACAATATCTAATTTACCAAAGGAATGTATAACTAGACCTATAATGGGACAAATTGAGATGTGGCAAGAACTGTTACTAAACAAATGGATATATGTTATCTCCAGGAAATCCAAATTTACTCTCGATTGTTCTAATGAAAATGTATATGAAAATGATATAGTTGGTACAGGAATCATAGAAATACCAGTCGGCTGTATCGGGTACTGCCGAGGCATCCAATTACAACCTAAGGAAATAATTAGAATCAATGTAACTCATATCAATGTCGATTACGACATTATAAGAAAATACAATATATCAGAATTAGAAACTTCAGTTTCTATACCAAAACTAAATATAAAACATTCTAATTTTGAACCTCTGTTAGATTTTAAAGAGAACTTTCAGTCACTCGACAACCAATTGGAAAATTTTATAAAAAGACCTCAAACCACGACATATCAACATTTCTATGTACCAACTATCATTTATTGTGTCCTCATAGTAATCTTAGCAATAAGTTATAAATATTATAAGAATTGTAAACTTAAGTCTCGCGACATCCCTCGGTCCCCTTCCTCTAATTCCAATGATAACCCTCCTGCTGAAATTGAACTTACATCCCCTCCTAGACTTCGATATTAGTCCCTAAACTTCACCTTCAGGTGTAAGTTTAGTCTTAATCGGGGGGCTGTTATACCTGTCCTCCACTCTCAATACACGCTTACCTCATCCATTTCCTGCTGTATCAGCATCTCCTGTCTTTCATATACTATTCACATTCCCATCCAACAGTCAGTCTTCAGTCTCCATTCCTCCGCCGCGCATAAGAGCCGAATCGCTGTTTCAGTTTTTAAGTTCTATTTAATTCCAATATTGTATTTTTAACGTGTAAATAAAAATCTTTTTTTTAAAAAACTGTTTTAAAGACTCCGTATAACAATACGCTAATTGATGTATTGCAATTAATATTTGCGAATTAAATTTCAAGCTTCTTGAAGATCGCTTTGATAATACAACTGTGGATGCAGTCTTACGCTTGGATTCTTCAAATGTGCGTGTTGTATTAAGAAAAATGTTTGGATTAAAAATGGTGCTATATTATGCTCAGCATGGTGTAACTCGGAGTGTCATTGTTTAGAGATCTCGGGAACGTCGCCGGAGTCAATATGCGGAACATTTCCTATTACACGCCCACTTCTTTCACAGGACCTTTGGATTGTATAGAGTGGATAATATAAACGACATTATTTATATTTATATTGCTTTTGATTTAAAAAAAAGTTGAGTTTCTGACTAGGACAAAAGTCTTGAAACGCTGGATGACCTACACATGAGAAGATGACAGGAACAAGAGCCGCACGGGAAACATGCTTCAAATGCAGGTCATAAAGTATTTTATTCTGAGAAAGAATAAAACCAGTAAGAGAAAAACAGACATGTCGATCCAAATAATCGAGTAATCTACACTATAATAAATCTGAAAATGTTTGTGTTTGTACAATGCGTTTCTAAATGTAAAAAAATCAGGGGGGATAATTCGGACCACGGAAATTCCGAAATAGCAATTTTTAGAGTTTTTGTCTGTCCTGTATTTCTGTCTATCTGTTAGAGCATTACGTGAAAACTACTGAACGGATTTAAATGAAATTCGACATAGAGCTAGCTTATATCCAGAGGCATAACATAGGGTACATTTTATCCTGATAAAAAACGTCGTTTCCTTAGAATAGATAGATTAGCAAAATAGATGGCACTGCAATCGCGATTCTTCAATTCATTAACAAATACCTACGTTGTCATAAAAAACATGTAATTTATTGTATTATTTCAAATCAAGTGAGCTTCGACTCCCCTCTATGTTTTGCTGGACAGTTCTGTATATATCATACTATTATTGTATGTAAAAGACCGATTTTATTTTTTGTAAAGTAAAATAAAGCTACTGCCTAGGGTTTAACACACGGCACAGCCGCGGGGCAAACTGTATTATAAAATAAAATATTGTTGTTAGGTACTTACTAGTAATTTATGGTTTTTTTTAAATTGAAAAGTCAGCGTTATTAACATTATTGAATCTTTTATTGATATTATTTAACATATTTTTATCTCTGTTAATGAAGAAGGCAAGAAATGGTAAAACCTCAATTTAGTTTGTCCTACATGTATTAATGCTTTGTTTTGATTTCACACTAAACTGAAATAGAAGCGTGTTAGTTCCTCTGAAGAGACCATTGCATTTTACGCATTTTATGGATTGACTGAATTAATTGCCAGTAAGGCATTTAAATTTATTCTACATGATTTTTAATATAGGATATTCGAATCTGTAATATAGGTGCATATAAAAATCATTCTTATAAAGTAAAAAAATATAGTTGTTGTATCATCTCCATATTATATTGGAGCATATTTTTATGCCAACACAATTTGTAATGGCAGCGACACGCGGAGACAAGAGAGCAAAGCTAGGGTGGGTGTCGCGTGGGCTTAGGGGCATGGGATTACTTGCAAATATCATTTACAAACTCCTTGGTTAGATAGCAAAAAAATATAGGTGAGTTACCATTGCTTTTAGAACTTTTTCCCTTGGAACTGCTTTTTAGAGTGAAGTGAGTTCTATGATTTAATATTATGATTTTCCTTTCGGGGATTGTATTGTTGTAGTTAAGAAGCCAGGGTCTCAAAGTCAAGTCAAGTCGATCTTTTCAAGGAGTTCTGGCGAGTTTCTGTAGTCATGTGTAGAACAATGAATGTTGTTATCAGCAGTTGAATGTTATTAAGTAATAACGTAGTTGAAAAATTTGTCTGCACTTCAAATAAGATCAAAACCCAGTCTTACACATGTAAATTTTCTCCCGTAAGCTTCTAAGGCTACGCACGCACTACTTTTATCAATATTGGACTTATGCTTTCACAACTTAGACCGGTATTGACAAATCTTATTGTGCGATTAGTTTTAGAGATTTACGCAAGCAAAACTTATAGGTGTAATACCAAATTGAGAAAAATGTGATATAACATATAATATATTGTGGCGACCGAGGGTAGAACTTTCCGCCAGCGTAAGCCAGTCTCAAGACTTTTAGAAAAAGGTAGAAGATTCTGGAAAGAAAAGACAAGGACAGATACATGTTGGAAAGGGATAGACGATAAACGAAAGTTCTAGGATAGAAAGTTCGGGAACGAAAAGACAGAGATAGATAGATGTTAGAAAGGGACAGATGTATAAACGAAAGTTCTCAAATAGAAGGTTCGGGAAGGAAAAGACGGAGATGGATAGATGTTTAGAAAGGGACAGATAGTAAATAAAAGAATAACGAAATTATGGGTTCCAAAAGATTCTTCCGGGTATATATATACGCAGCGTAAGGCGCGCCTACCGGGCAGTTTTTAGAGTTGAGTTCAGTTCAAGACAGCGAAGCGACAAGTGCGATACGGAAGAGTTAGAAGAAAAGTTTAATAGAAGACTGTGACGAGTTAAGTGGTGGATTCAGTGACAAGTTTAGTGGACAGTTAAGTGAAAGAGGAGTGTAGCGTAGTTCGAGAGACGAACCAGAAGGGAGCTTCACGCGGTAATATCGGAGGTGAGCACGGCAGTAGCAGGAGGTCGTCTACGCAATATCTGCGACGGTATTGTGAGTGGGACACCTTATTGTCGGAACAGTGCATCGTTAGTCGTGTGTATAGGGGCAACCCTGCAGAGAGGTATTACGTGCGGCTGTGTAAGTCAATAAAAGCGTTTATTTAAAAACTGGTGTTTCCTTCCAATCCTAAGTGCGAACCCCGCTCGCACGTAAGAATATGTTAGTCTTAAAACTAGACACAAACAAAATAGTACATTCAATTTTAATTCAGGTTGTACAAAAATATTGTAATGTAGATTTTAAGCATATAAATACAATAAGATTTATTACTTTTAATACGTATGAACTCACGTATCAAGTTCTACATTTTTATTACTTACTTTAATAGCAAATATTCTAATATTTGTTTTTTACCTATAGCTCATAAAAAGTATGCAATAAAATCAACAGTGCAGGAAATTAATACAGCGTTGTGTGCCTTTTGTAGTAATATGTTAAAAATAGACGAGGCTAATTTAAAATTCTGTTTTGTAATCTAACGAAATGTAAGTACAGCGTAAGAGTCTGTGAATTCAAAATCAGTGTCAAAACCTATATGAAAGCTGCTTTTTATACGATACTTACTAAATAAATAATTTTAGCAACTTTGTCTCTCAGTCTGTAGGAAATTTTATTTCGAATAGACTTTGAAAGTGTCAATCAGATTACAAATAACATTTTAAACATGAAAATATGAATTTTATCTTAAACTAGAAATTTCCCCGCGGCTATGTGGCGCGTCAAATCCTGGTCTGTTTTTCTATATTATTTACACAAAAACATAATTAGGTTTTTCTATATTACGAGCGAAGCTATAATATATTATGATTGTATAACAAGCTAATATATATCATATACACCTTCCTTGAAAATTATATGTAATTTTTATTCAGGTAGGTCTGATGGTGAAAACCACTTAAAAATTCGTTGTATGGGTTAGGAGGAGTTAGCGGATATACAGACAGACGCGGAAAACCCTCTCACCTCGAGGTGAGAACCGAGGTAACTGTAGAAATCCAGCTCTCCGGCTAGCAAATGGTGGGGCTAGCCCGTAAAGAGACCGGCCGTCGTCCGTCCTGGCTGGAGGTGACTGTGCGAGCGAGCCCACAGCCTGGACACGGGATGTTCCAGGATCGGACTTAGTGGGCATCCCTAACTGCGGCGTGGCAATAGCACTTCACACGAGAGGTGCTAGTGGCATCCCGACCTGGCGAATCCCACACACGGGCCGCAACCTTTCCCCCTTGCGCGGTCTATGGTCCTCAATCGGATTTCCCCTGTATAAAAAAAAGACGCGGAATGCGACTCTGTTTTATGCAATGTAAAGATAAAGAAGATAAATACGCATGTGTATCTTTTATCTCGATATCTTGCACGGTTCAGAAGATATATAATGTAAATACTAGGATTTGCCTGCGACTTCGTCCACTATATTGCCAGTACTTAAAATCAAAGCGTATTTTCAGCAGGCCAACGGATTTTTTAGTATGAAAATGCATGAATTCCGAAGATTCTCATAGAAACTTAGGATAGGTAATGTTACTAAAGGCATACATATCTAAATCTACTGAAGATGTCTAATAAACATAGAAACTATTATATGAAGAAAGTCCTAATATCACGTGGTTAGAAGTTAGGAAATCCCGGGGAATATAAAAACGTCCTGGATTATATTGGTTTAGTATCAATCGGATCCAAATCAGCAAATTTTTAAGTCTAATGCCCACTTGAAAAAATTATTGCATTATGTTCTCCGTCGTTTACATAGTCTGTTCCAGTTGTTTTTTTTTTAAATAGCTTGAATGTTCATACACGGCATGTTTGTTTACAATTTTATAATATTATAGATTCATAAAAGGCCCGCGCAAACGAAGTGGCGGGTATAGCTAGTGAAAAATAAAATGGCGGTAGGTAAGTGTGTAAAAAATTCTAAATTTAAAATTTTGATATTTATTTTGAGAGCCATTATAGCCTTCAAATCTAGTACGAAACATGATAAAAGTTTCTTGTTTTCCATGTCTGCGGGTTGATTACCAATAGGTCGGGCCCTGCAAAGAAGTCGGACCTGCGATTGGTATGTAAGTTACGAGGCGTTACGGCGAACTTAGCTCATTACCAGTGCTACGCCACTGGAATGACAATGCAGAGAATTTTTACTTCATCCTCGTCCACGCTTATTAGGTGCTCTCGGACGTGTAGTGGCAAGAGACTCGAGACTGCTTCGTATCCGCCATATTGAATATTTCACCTCCACGCTGCAACCTGTTAAATACTACCAATATATTTTATATTATATTTTAGTCATCAAATCCGTTAAGGAATTTATGCTGTTGTAGTCATGACAAGATTCAATAGGATATTTTAGTATTTTAATTAATTAAACAGATACTTTAAAATCTCCGTTAATTTACCTATATGGCACAATACTCTACGATGTTATATATATAATAGGTTGGGGAAAAAGTCTTTTCGCATATAGTATGTATGAACTTGTAATAATATCTCTTTGGCTATACCATTTGTATCTGGCTGGTTTTGGTATCATTAAAAAGTTTTAATTTTAAAAAAGACAATTTCAAATTCAAATTAGGAAAATGTGTGACTTTCATTTGTTTTTCTTATTGTTAAAATGAGTGAATCTAATGAAGAAATTCGATACATTTTAAAATTTTACTACATAAAAGGTAAAAATGCAACACAAGCCGCGAAAAAAATTTGTGATATTTATGGACCTAATGCAGTATCTGTGAGAGTAGCGTAAATTTGATTTAAGCGTTTTCAATCCGGAAATTTTGATATCAAAGATGCACGTCGCTCTGGTCGCCCTGTTACGGACAAAATTGATGCCATTTTTGAAAAAGTGGAGCAAGATCGGCATATTAGTAGTTACGATGTAGCTGGAGAACTGGGAATTGACCACAAAACGGTTTTGGCGCATTTGAAAAAAGCTCGATATTTAGGTGCCTCATGAGCTCACTGAAAAAAACCTAATGAACCGTGTACTCATTTGTGATTCTTTATTACGACGTAATGAAACTGAACCATTTTTGAAGAAGCTGATAACTGGTGATGAAAAGCGGTTCACGTACGACAAGAACGTGCGAAAAAGATCGTGGTCAAAGGCCGGTCAGGCTTCACAGACTGTGGCGAAACCCGGGTTAACTCGCAACAAGGTGATGCTGTGTGTATGGTGGGATTGGAAGGGCATTATTCATTATGAGCTGTTACCGCTAGGCAGGACCATCGATTCTGATCTGTACTGCGAACAACTGATGAGATTAAAGCAAAAAGTTGAGAGAAAGCGGCCGGAATTAATCAACAGAAGGGGTGTGGTTTTTCACCATGATAACGCTAGACCTCACATATCTTTAGCCACTCAGCAAAATTCCTTAGGCAGTGTCAGGTTAATATCACGAGAGGACTGCCAAAACCACTTGTCGCAGTTTTTTGATCAGAAGCCCCCAAAATTTTTATAGCAATGGGATCACGCCCCTACCTACAAGATGGCAAAAAGTTATCCAACAAAATGGCACCTACATACTTTAGTCAAATATAAATAAACTTTATAAAAAAACCTTTTGAATTTTTATATAAAATGCGAAGAAACTTTATATATATATATATAATGTAAAATACTGTTTGATTACGCGATGAAGGCTAGGTCATAATTTAATTTTATCGCAAATTGCAGACAAAATTTGTATACAAAAATAATCGTTTACGAATTTCTTACCTATACGAATACTGCACAGTATAGGTATATATTATATACCGATATAAGATCAATACGATATAGTTTTCGAATCTATATTACTTGTGATGAGAACTATGGAGCGATGTAACAAATCTATGGTTTGATTTTCACCGTCTGATTTTCTATTTAGATCCGTACAGCGAGTGCCATTACGAATGACACCTGAACTGCCTATTCTAAGACCTGTCAGAAACCTTTGGTCCATGAATAATATATGCGGTTGCCACGACAGCAAAGTGTTTATTGTGATAGCGTGGCTGGCTTCACAGCCGCAGTCTTATGTGAAATAAAACACCTAGATTTTTCTTCTCAATCTCTAGAGATATGTCTGTTAACCGGTCAAAGGTCACAACCACCAAAAATGGCTCCACAATATCCAGTCGTATTTTAGAAGCAATAAGTGTATTAAGCACGTGGCTTTCATAACCATTTTCTAGATATCGTTGCTATGTCTTCGTTCGGAACAATATGCTGCTGGTGGATAAAGTGTAAAAAAGTATAAAGCATTCGAGTTCGAATGTAGTGGAAATAAAGTCCATAATTAGTTGCGGTTTTAAACCCACTCGTTGTGAAAACGGCTGTAAATAACAAGCACGATCGGATTATTTCGATAAGATCGTAAAATGAAACAAGACGCGCCTTGGTGGGACGTTTTCTTTTTGAATATGTTGCACGTTTGCCGGCACATTGCCCACGTCCGGATGTAAAATGTGATGGTTTGAATTTGCTGATTTTCTTTTCTTGAAATGTAACAGCACTTTATTGTAACATATTTAAAACTTATCTAGTATGCAATTTGCATATATGAAAAACTGTTATTTTTGGTTACCATTTGCTCAAAGGGATCGACTACTTAGAATCTGTCTTAGATTAAGTTGGTATTTAGAAATATTCATTTTTATCGTAAACTAAAATAGATAAAGAAGGATCCAGCTAAGCAGGGTTGTAAGTTAAAAGCTTGATACATAATATTATTTCATACTAGTACCGTCCAAAAGAATAGTGTTTGTGATGGCTTATAGCGGTGGCCGATGGCGCGGAGCGTGAGGAAGCACACGCGTGGGTCAGGATCGTCCGAGTGCAATCTTATTTTTCCGAGCGGCTCGCTGGCTCCCTGCCTGCGGCTTATTGCCTACGTGCCAGCGAGCCGGTCGCACTCCCGTCATATTATTCTATCGAGGGGCTATCGGCTGCGACCACACGCCCGATATTAGTATACCCGGCTGCCTTCTTTAGATATTGCTACGGATCGTAAATAAACTGTCCACGCTCACTGGAAAAGCTCGCTACTTATCACCTTAAGGAGACTTACGGCACTCCACCACAAATGATATTATGGGTAAATATATGAAGGAGGTGTTCTCGTAAATTGATTTCTTGGCGATATGAGATAGCGTAGCGTTTAGAAAAGTTACGATGTACAAGAACAATAACATGTTAGAGTCATAATAATACCTAATATTATTGGGGGTCACATTGTCGAAAGGAATAAAGAAATTTATAATAAACTATAATACTTGTTAGAGGATATCCGTGAATTAATATTGCTAGCCAGTGAACATTACAGCAAGCATATTGTGTATATTTTCGTCGGGTAGTGAACAAAAATCAAAATCGGTCCAGGAGATTAAGAAGATCTTAGAACCCGATCCCAGCGCCACCTACTAGTTACAATTGTGAATTTAAATCATCTCTGGGCCAAACACAAAAAAAATCATCAAAATCGGTAAAGTCGTTCTCAAGTTATGCGCGTACATATATTTCTATGATTCATTTTTATATACAATACAATACAATACTATTTATTGTACACCAACATTACATAGAAAAAAATACACAATAAACTTACTAAAAGGTAGTACAATGGGCGGCCTTATTACTAAAAGCAATCTTTTTCAACCTTTGGATGGACAAGATCTATTGCATAGCGTTGGCGTGCAGTTGAAATAAATATTAATATAATAAAAAATAATTATAATATATATAATATAGTTATAAAAATATATACGTACATAGACATACAAAACAAACAATAAACACGTTATACAGTTAGATAGTGCTCCTTCACAAGTCTGTTAAATTAATGATAAAGTTGTTAAATTATATAGATTAATGATAAAGTTCGTATGTTGCAAAATATTAATTAAATATGAAGTATTTCTTTATTTTCTCAATATTTTTCATTTTTAAATAAACATTAGGAAACATTACACATTTCTTTAAAAATATATAATTTATTTTTATGAAATATATTTATTAAAAAAAAAAATACTGGAGCACGCCAGCAGCGGGGCCTGGAGCCCAACCAACATACAGGTGTTTAGGGTTTTCACAGCCAGGACCCTCTTTACAGTTCGTGCCGTGTCCACAGTTGCTGCTTTCTGTATCTGACCTTCATCCAGCAGTTTAGCGAGAACCTTTGTAGATAACGGCTATGGCTCTTCGTTGCGAAACCATTTACGGTAACAACTACTGTCACAATCTTTGACTCCAGACGCCACTTTACAGTAACCTCATGAGCAAGATCAAAGTATTTACTTAGTCATAAAACTATGTTTTAGCGGTTATAAGCGCGGCATTTTATTTGATTTTTATTTCGGTCACTTTTTAGTAGCCGTAGTGTCAATGGGTAAGTAATGTTAAAGTTAATTATTAAATTGTGATAAATATTAATATTTAATAGCAAAGTAAAAATCAAATAAAATGCCGCGCTTATACCTCTGCCCTCCTATAGATAGCAAACGCAGTACTTGTAAATGGCGGTTTCGAGTAAAACGCGACAAATATATCTTTAGATATTTCCCGTCTGTCTTTCCCGATATTTATAAACTGGGTGTCTTCAAGTTCCGAGTGAATAGGTACCTTCTAGGTAAGCGTGCTCCATCCTAGACCACATCTTCGCTCCACATAAGGCATGATTGTGGTCAAACGCGAACCTATACTACAATTTAAAAAGAATTAAACAACATGTCCATGTTATGTAACATTTTAGTGTATCTAAAAAAATCAAGCTTTATGTATAGATTGGCGCCTTGGGATACCATTTCTGCAAAAAAATGTAAAACCCAAAAATGTCGATTACTTTACTGCAAGTGCAATTAGTAGGGCAAACTGTTAAAATGTAGTTTTAGTTAAGCGTACTAGTCGGGAAAACTTTGGAAAGTCCTATTTACTAGTCTTTCTTTTCAATTGTTTTATTATTTTAGGTCAGAGCAGAAATCTTTATAAATGCGTCAAAGTTATCTGGTTGACGAAAAATACAATTAAACACGGTGTAACCACTGAAGCCAGACACCAAATTTAAGTAAGGAATGAGAGATCACATTTATGACGAAACTTGTTTATCACAATTACGCAAACAATAACGTAATAAGGGCGGCCACAGCCGGCGTTATTGTAGGCGGCGAATGTCACCGTAGAGAGTTGTCGGAAAAAGTGAAAGTTTTTATCTGTGCTCGGTCCCCGGTCGCCCGTTCTCATTTCCACGGAGCGGCTCTTGATCGCAATCGCCATTTGCCACTGGCAGGGCTGAGCCGTGTTCACTTGAGTGGTGGGTAATTGCTGATCCGTTGATACTTAGTTCATTGCAGGTATAAGATTATCGATGTAAGTGGACGAGCTTCCGTTTTCGAAACCCGTTTCGCAGATGCGTTGTAGGGCTGTGATGTACTAGTTATTCGTAATGTGTTTCGTCGACTAGTTTTGAAGAGTTATTATGTAAAAGGCTTTTGTACTGTAATGAGATGTATAAATTGTTTTATAATTTGTATAATATTTAAGTATCATTTATGGGCCTAATTACATATACATTAAGCATAGACAACATCCCTATTAATATTATAAATGCGAAAGTAACTCTTTCTGTCTGTCTGTTACGCTTTCACGGAAAAACTACTGGACCGATTTGGCTGAAATTCGGTATATATATGATTTTAATACCGAGGGTGGACAAGGGATATTTTTCATCCCAGATAATGGGATAGATTCTGGGATAGATTTATGTGAAGCCTATCCCAGAAAGTAGGATAGGTTTTTTTTCTTGTGTTTGTAGTTTCTATAGACAGGGAATATAAAACTAGAACGTTTTGAAATAGAGGATGAAAGTTTGTATCAGACCAATCATTTCCCAAATTTATAGATATAAAAGTTCATGATCTATAAAAAAATGCGATAGTAACCCGATATGTCTATCTGTTAAGTTTTCACGGAAAAACTACTATGAATACTGGATCGGTTTTGCTGTAACTTTGTTTAAATGTAGTTTTAGTATCGAAAATGCACATAAATCATTTTCATGCCGGGAGATGGGATAGTTTGCGATATAAAATGAAGTGAATCTTCCGGGGGCAAATAGCACTAATATAAAAATGTAGTACAATATAACCTGTATTAACGCCAGCTCTTTGAACAAGAGGCACGCAATAGAGGTTGACCCGGGCGCGGCCGCGGGGTAAACTCTAGTAGTTGTAATTATGAGGGTGAAATGTAATGAAAAAGTGTTAAATTAAAATCCTCAATGCTCCATATACAATGTTATTCTTGGTAGAATACCAAACTAGCCTTGTATAATATCAGCCAGTACGTCCCACTGCTGGGTAAAGGCGTACTCAGGCGCAAAGCATACTATAGCCACCCCGCTTATATAGGAGGGATTGGTGAGATTCACAAATCAATAATCTTAAAGTGCAGGTTTATTTCATTATTTAAATCCTACATATGGTTGGATATTGCCAAAAATTTTTTTAACTTATTGAGGTTGTATGTAATATTTAAAATTAATTTATTATATTTATATATTATAACTGGCTTATAACAAATCGGTAAAAACTGAAAATCTTAACGAGTTTCTTTTTAAGTACTCTAAGTTTCTTTTTAAGTTTTAATTTTTTATAATTTTTTAGAGCAACGAATAATTACACCACTGAGGTAAATAAATATACATGTATATTATTGGGGGCGTAACCCGCGATGTTGCCCACAAGTATAAATATAATAATTCACCTCAATAGCCCGGTACTTTTTGTTCTCATTTCCCACAATAGTCCTACCGGGGCTTGTTCTTGGGTCCATTATTATATGGTGTAGACAGGGATAATGTCCGGTCAGTGTCGCGCCACATTTACATTAAATTTTTCTAAGGTGCCTCTACGTGTTGGCCTTCCCATGGCCCCTCCACGCAAGCCCTCCAAAAGTCCGGCCCGTGGTCTCTAGAAACATACAATAAGATATAAGAAAATTTTAAAAATCGACAGTATAATGAAATGTGACGTTATCTAGTCACGTAGAATTCAAGATTTTATCAGAGCTACATTTTACGGGGAAAATTCATTTCAAATATTCTTTGTACACAATAACTTTAAATAGTACAAAACAAAGTCGCTTTCCGAGTCTCTCTATACAGACTATACAGTGTCTATACAGCCGCTAACTCCTCTTACACTACTCAACGGATTTTTAAGCGATATTCACCATCAGTTAGGTATGAATGGAAACTCTTTATTGTTCACTATAACTTAAACCTAGACATTTAATATAAACACATTTCCATTAGAACAATGGACGGCCTTACCGCTTATAGTGATCTCTTCCAGGCAACCCGGTGTCCAAGGAGACATTACAAGAAAAATTAAATAATATTTGGTGGTTTAACTAAATTAAAACTAATCGTAATTAAAGAAAAAAACAAAATAATAAACTAATATAAATATACAAATACATAACTAAATATAGATTATAATAATATAAATTACATATGCGAAGAATAATACAATTACAATTAGGTAATTTTTCAAGGAATGTTTATATCTGTATACTCTAGCTTTTGCCCGCGGCTACATTCGCGATATATAAAAACCTAATTAAGATTTTATGTAGGTAAGTAAAACACTTATTGGATTTAGCCGCAGGAAAACTTTAGTGAGAAATAAAAATCAGATACGAATAGATACGTGTATTGCCAGTGTCTCGTGGAAGATTGTTTTGATTTTTATGAAATTTCTTACAACCCTACAGTAGTATTGTTGTGACACACTTAAATTTAATTCTGCCTGACAAATAAATAGGTTTTTTTATAAACTAGTTATATCTGTACTCTCTTTTTGTGATCTAGTTTTAGGTTGAAATAGGGAGCTAGTTTGTAGGAGCGTATCGGCTGGCAAAGTTGCAACGTATAAAACATAAAGGTAATATAGAATCAGAAAAATACTAAGAAAAAATGTTATTTAATTAATGAAAGCTTACAAATGTATATTGCATATTTATTTTGCATAAGTAAAATCGAACCGGGCTTAAAATCGTTGGGTCTTAGTTAATACGGATGTAAATAAGTATTTATTGAAATTAATTATGGGTACATCTGAGTTCTCAACTTCTCAGGTTTTTCGAAAAATTAACATATTCCACGAACCTACTACTACATAGTTCTTTTCTGTGGCAACCCCTTAAAATAAGATTAAAAATAAAATTAGTTATTGTTCCGAGGTGTATTCTGTTTTTTTTTAAATTTTGTGGCCTGGTAACTAATAACTTTGAGCAAAGTCGTATTTGATATTCATAGATTTACTTATAGAAATTGAACCTCTACTAATTTGCAGATCTTTAATTGACGCCAAACATCTTAATTCTTGTGGCAGCTACAAGTTTTATTTCAGTGTAGGTACAGTCGAGATATTTACATAAACATATTTTTTGCTTGAAACACAATAAATATTGTTAATTTTGATCAAGAATTATGTGTTCCTTGACAATAAAACTTCCACAGTAAAACATCACTATTCATGTTCCCGCAAAAAACTACTCTGTGAATTAGTTTAAAATATTATGTCATTAATATTATTTTAGATTTTAAAAGTAGGATGAGAAACGCTGTGATTTTTAATTAAGGCCAATGTTGTATTACTCTTGTATCTAATATTTTTTTTAAATCTATATAGTCGTGAATAAATAAAATATTCGCAATTATTGTCAAAGCCCAGTAAGCTTTTCAACCAAACAGTTCGCAGCTCTCGAAAGTTCGCAAAGAACGAATTAGCAAATACCTTGGCTAACCTTTATTTCCATTACTCACTACTTCAGCTTCCGCAGTGGAAAGAAAACTGATTTCATTTTATTATCGCATCGCGTTAGTGGTTTCAGTGAGCGTCGGCACGGGCCCCTAATAAAATGAGGCGAGGTAACGGCGTGTTTGTAGTGACGCTGGTCGAGATGATAGATACGGCACGCGTTCGCTCTGCTCAGGGCTGTCACCTTAGCGCCCTCGGACTTAAATCTAGCGCTTTTTATTGCGAAGATGGCAAACAGGCAGACGACCCAGCTCATGGAAACCGGTTACTGTCGCCTATAGACGTTTGCAACTAAGAGCGAATCCAACCCGTTGCCAACCTTTAGGATGGGATGAGGGATGGGATAGAGGGATCAGACAGGGGGAATGGGATAGAAAGGATGGAATACGAGTTTGAATAGAGGGGATGGGATAGGGGGAAGGGGACGGGGAAGTCGGAACTCTCACTCATCGCACTAAACACAAAAGGCACAAGGCATTTCATGCCGATCTAGCCGGCCCTAAGAACTGTAATCACGATAGTGATTTCAGCATGGCTTTCCCATTATTTTTAATAAGCAGCTTCCCGTGCCAGATTTTGCGTGCTTTTTATGGTAGGTAAATATCTCGTCGTCGTGAGCCAATCACCGTCCACTGCTGAACGTAGGTCTCCCCATGTCGGCGCCACTCATCACGGTCCTCTGCCTTCCTCATCCAGCGCCTACCAGCGACCTGGGCAGGTTGTCAGTCCATTGGGCTCGAGGACGTCCGACACTACGTTTACCAAGATGTGGTCTCCACTCCAGGACTCGTCTGCTCCATCGGCCATCGGTCCTGCGACAAATGTGACTGGCCCACTGCCACTTCAACTTGCTGATTTTGCGGGCTATGTCGGTTACCTTGGTTCTCTTACGGATATTCTCATTTCTAAGTCTATCCATAAGAGAAACACCCATCATCATCCATAGCCCGTTGAGCGATATGACATTTGTGGACCAGTCCTATCGTCAGTGTCCACGTCTCGGCCACGTAGGTCAGGACGGTAAGGACGCACTGCTCGAAGACTCGTCTTCAGGCATTGCGGGGTGGTCAACGAAAAGACTTGATGAAGCTTACCGAATGGTAAATATCTAATTGCTATTAGTATTCTAGATTAAGTGTAAATGAACCCGAAGTCGTATGTTATAAAAGCTCATTGTGTGTGTCGCAATTGGAAATAAATATTATTTTCTTTCTTTAAATTATTACATTTAAATTGTTAAAGGTAATCTAAATACGGATAAGAACTTTGTCTTTTTTACGTTCGTTTAGGTTCGTGTTTGACCACTGCTTCATCTGATGTTGAGTGACTACGCAGTCTAAGATGGAGCACGCTTACCTAGAAGACCTTACCCGTCTATTATAATAATAAAGAAACGGCAATGGTATATATAGCGTGTGAAATAACGTGTAAACAGTGGAATAGCTTATATATATGTTAGCGTTTTCCAGCTAACATAGCGCTCAATGATCGTTCAAAGATGGCAGCCCTGGCCCCACCGAATGCCGCGCCGCCGCCGCCGCCACGCTCCCCGCGTCCCAACATTGTTCTTTTAAACTAGAAATATCCAAACTCCCTCAGAGTGTTCTATGTTCCCAGTATATCAAAAACTAAACACTGTAAAATAATATTTAGATTTTCTTTTTGTATATTCTGCATAAGGGATATGGTCCCATATAACACTTATCAGCACGTATGTAAAGTAGTAAAATTTTATGAATGCTTAATCTTCTTCGTTATCTTTATATAGTATAAAACAAAGTTGCTTTTCGCGTCATATACAAAATTATATAATTTATAATGTATTATTTTTTGAACAAAAGTAAAGAAAGTTATTATTTTAATGTCGTTTCAAAGAGGTTTGTAAATTGAGTTAAAAATTAATAGAATATCATCAGTTTGATTTTTTTTGACACTATTCCATCACTTTGAAAAAAATTATAAATAGGAATGATTGTAAAACACATATTAATAGATAGATAATTTTGAAAAACTGGAGATAAAAAATATTTTATTTTTAAAAAATCGGCCTTTCATCCGGGAATTACATCAAAAATATCTTTTCATGCCTTTAGCTCTCAAGTATTGGTACAAAATTCGCCATAAGTTAATTTGTAATTTTACTATACAAAATAAAATAAAAACGGAAAAATAGGTTTTTCAAAAAAACTCCATAAATACTTAAGACAAAAAAAAGTGAAAATTTGGGTGAATTATTTTTACTTGATAGCAAAACGATCCCCATAGTAAAAGTATAAAACACCACGGGGGCAGTTTTTAATTAGAAACCCTGCTAAGTTTTAGCAAACATGTAAAAAGATTTCGTCCATTTACGAGTATCCATTAAATTTTCACCATAAGTAAAAAGTTTTATTTGCATAGTTGTAGACAAAGATCTTAAGATGGCATTAACGTGGTTCGGTTTTCAGATGAAAATAGACTCAATAATTTAAAAATGTATTTAAAACGACTTCAAAATACATAAATCAACAATTTAATATCATTACGCGATACCCAAAGTATGCTCAAAACTTTGTAGCTTTTAATTCGCTTGCAAGAGAGGTTTTAATTTAGCGAGAAACTCTTTGCTCCCAACTTTTAATGTATTCATTCATACATTAACAAAACACTGACGTTCAGAGCGCTGCGTCCGTAAATAAACTGTATGCATTGAAATTAAAATCATCCAGTTTAATTCATAAACTCACACCCATAAAAGTAAATAAATATACCTCTATAGTACCTATTCACTAATTATTTGCAATTATGAAGTATTAAGTTTAAAAGGATGTCGCTGTTAAGACGCTTGTAGGTAGGTCATGAACATCCAAAAAGAGCTATTAAAACACGTAATCGACTCCTCAGGAGATCAGAGATCTGATGTCTACCTCGCACAACGTATCAGCATGGCGATCCAGCGAGGCAACGTGGCGGAACAAGAACTTTAATGAACCGAAATTTCATGTGTGCAACATGCATTTTGCGAGGGGCCCTGGTAACGCAAAAAGATTGATTTGAAAAACAATTGAAACTGACTACTGGCACTGGCCTGCGGTGGGCCTCCTTAATAGTTACCGCGAATGTCGCTACTCGAAATAAAAAAAGAGTTTGCTATGAGTAAAGATTATTGTTTTACGACGAATAAAAATTTTCGACATTTTAAACGCAACATATTTTTGAATTTGAGTTTCTTTAGAATCGTTGTGATTCGAAACTCGATGAAACGGAATAGAGACACTAAAACGAGATAAGCACATACACCTATAGGACTAAGCCTGCGATCGAATGAGATAAGAGTTTTACATTGTGCAGCACAGATTACAGAGTCGATAGACCGATGATTAAACATAGGTCCAATTTAGACCGAAATAAAACTGATAATAATATCTATGAGTATATTCTTATATAATAACCTAGGCTCAGTAGTCATCAATACTCATGGACTAATAGGTAGAATACAATATAACTTATAGTATCATTATATTAATACGTGAAGCAAAAACTTTGTACCCCTTTTTACGAAAATTGCGCGGACGAAGGAGTATGAAATTGCGCACATTTATAGTTTACATAGAGAAGGAGTGCAGAATGCTAATATTTTATTTTATTATGAATAAAAAATACATTGAATCAATAAAAAAAACCTTACACACACTACCATGTATTTGACACACATACGCATATATACTCTTTTGTTTATTGTTAAAGTCAAATTAACAGTGTAGCCTTGGCGAAATCTGTGATTATAGAAGTATAGTCTTTGACAACAGAACCTTAATAATCTTCAAACTTATAATTTAAATTAATTATGGTCGAATTTCGACCACTAGTTAATATAATTAGGTTTGCTTAGGTTGTTTTATTCATTGTCTCAGTTTATAATTAGTAAATTTTACGAAGTTCTTTAAAAACGAGGTTGTTTTAAATTTTAAAAGAACCTCGTTTCAAACTGTCTCGGGACATAAAGGTGAGCATTCGCTTGTTACGGGCGACATTACGGTAACGACACCGATCCGAGCATTACAGTGCGTACCCTGTAATGTTACAGATTCGAGCATTACATCGGTGAGGGAGGAGAACCAAGCCTTACAGTGCGCAACCATCAATTATACAATCCGTAATATTTTGATACAATTTGTAACACAAATACCGCTTCCTCTGATATTGTAGAATCAACTAAATGCTCAAAATCGTATCATAAGTGTTTCGTTACAGGCGAATGTTAGTCGGTCAGTGAGGCAGTATTGAAACGTAATTGTCGAAATGGAATTATAAATATTAAATTAGAGGCCAATGCTCATCAGTCAGGGAGGCAGTATTGTAACGTAATGCTCAAAATCGAATCATAAATTTTACATTACAGGCGAACGCTCGCGATGCGAGAGCACCTTAACAATAATAATTTAATTAGCACAAAAAACACTTACTACCAAAATGTGTTAAAAGATAATATAAGGATCTATAAGGAAAGAAGAAACAATTCTAAAAATATATTATTTTTACTTAGTGTTCCTGGTGCGCTCCTATAGTGCTTTGGATAATGGGGTTGACAGGTTATTTTTAATCTGCAAAAATGGGGATAGTATTTGTGAGATAAATATTCGAAGTTGACGCTGAAGAACTCGCCTCCCGCATAAACGAACAATTGTTATGAATTTTGTTATATATAAAATTTCTATAACAGGTTAATCTGTATCTTCTTCTACCATTCCTTATCCCATTATATGGGGTTGGGTCTCTCCACTTTTCTGTATCAAGTCATACATACGGTCTTAGGTTGTCAGTTCAGGCAATTGGGCTTTTTTGAGGTCTCTTTGATTATTGGAATACACTACAAAACGGCTTAATGGAATTTAATAAAAACTTTAGAAATTAAAACAGCAATTTATCTTTAACTAAGATATGCCCGCGACTTCGTCTACGCTTGACTTGAAATTCCAGCGGGATTCCGAGGACAAAAAGTAGCGCAGATTTTAAGTCCGTACAAACAAGTAATCTAAAAAAATGTATTTTGATCTTCGTCGTTTATATAGTCCATTCCCGTTTTTTTTAAATAGCTTGAACGTACAAACACGGCATGTTTAGAATTTTATAATATTATAAATACCTATATACCTACCTACCTACCTTATAATGCTCATGTGTACACCGCATTCAAAGCTTGTCGTTTTCTACGAATGTGTATTTCTTTACAATATTTTCCTTTTGCATAACTTAAAAATAGCTACTAATTTGTTCGGTGAACGTGAACGAATAATTTCCTATAATTAGTTTCTGAATAAAGTTGGTACGGATGTTGCGCGTAAATAAAGAACTAAAAGTTTTTCATAAAATGGGATGAGTATGCGTGTTTGTTTTTAGTTGCTGTGGTGTTGTGTGATTTCTGCAAACACACTATGAAGGACACTCTTGGTTTTTGGGGCATTCTAACTTTCCTATCGAAGCGTCATAGCAAAACTGTGGAATCCATAGGCATCAGAATCATGATAAGAGTCGACTACTGAGTATTTAGCGGGTAGGCAGGTAGTTCCACTCATTATTGTAACGTGTTAAATTATTTATTCAATTAAGCATATTTGTGGGTAGTTGTGATTACTATTCGGCCTGTATTGTCATCGCTTAGATATAAAAGCGAGTTAGCGTAGCGACGAAAGATCACTTTCACTTCGGGTTCAGTCCGATGCACACATATCGTAGTGGCGCTTTAGGGCAGCTAATTATTGTGCCAGAATCATAACGTATAATTGTACTTATTTAATTAAATCGGCATTATAGTGGAAGAGGCACGCTCGAATTAAATACGGTTTATAAACAAGCATCGTCGTTTATATTCTGATAACAATTTACCAATAAAAATTTTGGTAGAAACTTATCAAATAGAAAATAATGTTCGCCTAAATACTGGTTTCGTTGTTTATTTATCTTAATTTAGCTCCCTTGAGTTACAGATTTTCATTTAAATAATTTTAGGCCGAAGACGAATTGATTCGACAACTTAATGGCTCATTCAAGAAGTCATAAAGTTGGCGGCGTCTCACTGCTTAATATAGCCGCGTTGCAAGAAACAATTAGACAAGCGGCACAATCATCCTAGAGGGTTACGCAGATGCCTAAATCGGAATATTTGGATGTGGCCTTAAATTATTTCATTCATTCGTACCTTCTTTAGGAGCAATATCTTTGTATAGACCGTAAATACCTATGATCTTATTTATATTAAGTTAGAGTAAGTTTGAAGGCTTCATGGTTTTTTAAAACTTACTCTAACACAATATGAATAAGACCGTTAGAAATAATGATTATACAAGAACATTCTAGGTGACATTGTCCTCTCACATGTACAAATTTTAATCAACTCCCCTTTTTTACTAGGGGAATTCCGTTTGAGACCATTGACTACGGTGTAAATGCGGTGGGGAGTATAGGATTCGCCATGTCGGGGTGGTACTAGCACCGCAAGTAAGATATGGGATTGCCGCCCCTGGTCAGAGATACAACCACCACCACCACCACATAAAACCACTTGGTGTACTTTCCTGCGCCTTATGCCGGGGCTAAGGAAATGCGGAAACTCGAAGAACTCCGCATATCCTGGCAAACGGGGCCCCAAGGGCCACATCTACTATCCTTAACCATCAAATTCACCAATATCTCCTTATATGGAGATGTCGTGTCATGTAGTCGTCGATCGGTTCTTAAGAGATTTTGTCGTTCGATTACGAGAGGATGGACTTCCGTGATCCCGGTTACTGATTTTTTTTAACAAAAACAAAATCAAATCGACTTAACACTAAAAACCAAAATGTAAATATTTAACCGACTTCTTTCTACAACATCTCGAAATCGGTGCCAAGTAAAACATAAAAGAGCAACAACAAGCTAGGTGGTAGGGCATTTGCCCGACTGAATGGCTACCACCTCTGGTCTAAAGTATGCCGCCAAACAACTTTGATTTGTGTTCCGGCATCAGTGGTCAGGCTCCAGTTTCTCCCTCAAGGCAGGCGGTTGCTAATAGTTGACGGTTACCACTTTCCATCACAGTTCGGCCGTGAGTCTGCTGTGCTTCAGCAATAAGAAAATAAAAAAAACAAATTTACAAAATATAGTGATTTTTATGTTTTAATTGACACGGACTTCGAGATGTTGTAGAAAGAAGTCGGTTAAATATTTATTTTTGGTTTTAATGAGAAGTCGGTTTTGTTTTTGTGATTCTTTTTTTTTACTTTTAGTTACGCAAATACTTCAATAGTTTTAGAAATAATATATTAAGCACTTGTAAAAATTGTACAACTGACGCGCGTATACAAATTCGCCACCTCACTCTTGAGTGCCTTTCAATAAGGGTTGCTCTTGATTTCCTTTTGATCCACAAATCTGATGCTAACTTGGTGACTATGGGACCATCTCGCGAGTTAAATAAACAATTTGAAAATCGGTCCACAAGTGACTGAGAAATCGCGTAACATGACTACAAAAAATTAAGCGCCAGTAAGGTGTAATACTAGCACCGAATACAAGCTTTTTTTGGAAAAATGTAAGCTTTCGGAGTTTTTTTAATAAAGGTTACTCTCGATTTCTCTAGGATCCACTCATCAGATTCTGACTTAGTGACCATGGAATGGCTTTGGGAGCATAAACACTTACGTATAAAGAAAATAATTTGAAAATCGGTTTACAATTGATGGAGATATTGTGTTACGAAGAAGTTGGTTAACAATTTTTGTGAGTGTCTCTAATTCCTCGGAATCCACTCATCAGATCCTGACATGGTGACGATGGGACCAAATCGGGACATGGGACAACATTTAGAAAATCGGTCCATAATCGACGGAGAAATCGAGTAACGAACATACTAAAAAACATACACATGAATTGAAAACGTCCTCCTGTTTGAAGTCTGTTAAAAAGTGGGCGATACGTCAAAGTAAAAACAGAACTCAATATGTTGCGCTTAAAACCGTTAAAACGTAGTTGTAATTAAATGAAGACGGTTATTTAAATAAAAATGTTTTAGGTCAGTATTGCATCGTATTTGATTCTTAGCTCCGTGCAAGGTGGCGACGTGTCGAATGGCGTGTAATACGGCGGGTATAAATCGTGGAGACACGGTGACGAGCGGAGGCGCACTTATACGGGGAATGAGAGACATCTACGCGATGCGCGCTCTACTCGGGAGCTCACTAAAATTTCCTTTTAATTGTTTCCCTGAACGTACGAACATTTACTAAATTACCTTATACGAAACGATTCAGTTCCTATATTAACATTTCAATACATATAAACATTTTTAGAACATAAAAGTTGGAACACATACAGTTTTATCAAGTCAATTATGTATGACACAGACACTCCAAAGTTATTTAACGTTACATTATTTATGGTTATGATATTTTAATTTCAACTCACAAATCTGTGTCATGAAAAAATACCGTTATTATTAGACAGCCGGAAAATGATAAATAAATACCCCCCTCGTTGTCTAAGTTTTTGATCTACGATGTGGAAAATTCTGGAAAGACTTAAGATGAAAAGTATTATAAAAAAAATATTTTATTTTATTTACATTTGCTTGTATCATCAGAAAATAATAGTACGAATAACAATCGCCACGCGTTAAAGGAACGACACCTTTTTAAAAATTAATAATAATTGTGACCTCTGTTTATTGCCTGCAGCAGGCAAACGCCTTACCTGATGGAAATTGTTATCATCGCCTGTGGGCATTTGCAACACTAGGGACATTTGCATAAGACAAACATAAGATTCGTTTTTAAGATGTGGGGCATTTTCAATTATGGGCCAACGTGGAACCCTTCATGCAAATATATTTGCACGCACTCTTGCTCGATTTAAACAAAAAATACTCTTTCGCTAAATTTTACGATCACTTTGTATTTAAACTGTTTCAGTTACGAGTATATCGCAGGATAACACAGACGACTTGCACAATATTCAAATGAAATTGCATCTTTGCCAAAACTAGCGGGAGAACGGCGTCGGTCCCATTAATATACAATAGCATTTCTGACCCTCCTTGTGTCGCGCCCTCCTCTTTGTTTTTATAGGTTGTTGAATAAGCATTAACTAAGTAATTTCAAGCGTAAGGTACATACGTACGAATTGTGGCCTGTTCTGTAGACCTTTTACTACTGTATTTCTATATGAAAGCAATGAATGTGAGCTTCAGAGCGTGTAAAATTACATTAAACGAGGTAAGCTTAATTCATTCAATGTACATATGTAAGCTGACAAATTGCTTTTGCAATAATACTTGTATTTAACTGATACTGTGTGAATCACTAGTAATTTATGTACATTGTCTAATAAGTAATTTGCAGTTTCAATCATTTTAATCGCCTTATCTTATTCACAGTCAAAGTATTTTATTTAGTGATTTGTATATGGTGCCCATATAACAATTTATAGTCACTTTGTTTCGTGCCACATTTAATTTTGCAGCTTACGAAATATTTGAATTTAAAACTATTAATATTAAATACAAAATAATATACAATTTTATAATAATAATAGTTAGAAATTATGTAGTATTTTTCATGTCACAAAATCAGATTACTTAGTTATGTATAAGAACTTATATCAGTTTTTGCGTCTGACTTTAGTTCAGTTGCTATTATCATAATATTTTAATTAAACTTATACAAAACTAGTCAGTACGAAGGAGAGTGTTCCTAGGAACTGTTTGATCTGGTGCCAACGCCTCATTTTCATAAGTACACCGCTCGCCATCATACTCTCAAATACGCAACGGTTCTTTAGAACATGTACTTCCCATACCATAACAATTTTGAAGGCAATTTTCTGTTCTTTAGCGACGCTCTAGGTGTTGCACAATCCCAATGATGGCGAAGACCACTTTCCATCACGTCGGGTGGGATTATCTGCCTCTTTACTTGCTTTAGGCAATAAAAAAACTGAAGCTTGTTGTGAGGCCCAATTCGCGTAAATTTTGATTTTTATGTGAAGTTGCACAATTTAAGGAAAAATGTTTTCTATTGTTAATTACGATCTGGAAACCTATATAAAATGTTATGAAAATTCATCCATATTTTATTTAGACTATAAAGACTGAATTTAATACTTTTGCATTAATATCAACAATCTTCTAGATAGAGACAATGGGTCTTATTCATATTGAGTTAGAGTAAGTTTGGTGGCTTCTTTAAGAACCTTAAAGAAGTTCTTCAAACTTACTGTCACGTTAAAAGCAATGGAAAATGAGATCAAAAACCTATTTAGATCCTGTATATTATAATAAATTAATACTGTAGCAATTTAAATGTTAATACTTACATACATTAATATAACGTACTAACCTCAAATTATATTACAAATACCGCGGCTATATAGCTAGCGATACAATAAACAAATCCGCCGGTGGGTCGGAGCATAGATAGCAAATGCAATTAGTTGGAGTGCACCGTTTTTGATGTAGTGCAGATTTCCGACATAGTAGGCTCGTGTGTTGGTTGAGAGCTATTCGATATAAATAATCTATCACGGTAATTGTGTACAGGGCTAGTTTGGGTAACCCTGTATAAAACTGGTTGAGCGGGCGACGGTCGCATTTCTCGTTATTTACCCGTGTGGGTACATAGTACATAGGGTACCTATTAGGATGTGTAGAAGCTAAATGAATGTCTGAAAATTTTGTTTACGATATAGTATGATTGAGCATTAACGAGATTGTAAATTTACGTTAACCCCAAAATTTTATCGATTAACGTTGGTTTATTTGCGTTGGTTTTCTCTTATGTTGGGTTCTTATATCTTACTATTCATTAATTTGCCTTACTATTGGTTAAGTTTGATACCACTTCCATATAATGATTTAAGTAACGTTAATTTTCTACCAATGCCAAGGTATGATATAAGAGCTGATTTATCTTCTATATAAATAAAAATGAATCGTAGAAATGTATGTACGCGCATAACTAAAGAACGACTTTACCGATTTAGGTGAATTTTTTGTGTGTGTTCGAGTGGTTTAGATTCACAATTGCAACTGGCAGGTGGCGTTAGGGTCGGGTTTTAGGATCCTAATTTCCTGGACCGATTTGATTTTTTTTGTGTGTTGGAGTGAGTTGGATGGTTTAGATTCACAATTGGAACCGATAGGAGGCACTTGAATCGGGTCCTAGATTTTTATTTTTTCATCCCGGACAAAGTCTGCTGGGACTGCCAGTTTATAATTATATATTAATATTATTATATTATATCATATGCCATATTAAGAAAGTTGTGGTATCAGTGTATTGCTTTGTATCCACTAGAGGCAGCCTCGGGCGAGCAGCCTCGACATGAGACAGACTGAAATTGCTCACTTTGAGGCCGAAGGTCAAGTCACGTTGCGGATGAAAATAAGGCGACGCGATCCAGTTTAGAGTAACTATTCTTATGTCGAGACTTTTCTCCTCTATTATGAGCCTGTGAGATTACTGATCTTCTTTCTGATGGCGTCAAATAGAATCCCTAATTTTGAATATCATTATATATATGCGAATATCCACGCATTCTGCTTAACATTTTTAACATAACTTTTTATTTAACGGATCCCAAAGAACACGATGATTCTAGTATATTTTTATTATGTTACTTGCAGTTTCGTTGTCGACCTTCATTGCGAATAGCTACCTGAGGCGACCCACCCGTCTTCACTAGTTGAACGGCTCAGACTGAGTCTCCTATGAGCACGCACAAAACCCAACAAAATATGGCTCGAACCGCGGCGACAATATTTGCCTCATGGCGCGGCGTTTTTTTTTTTTTTTTTTTTTAAGGCGGGGGAAATGCATTTCGCACATACCGGGTCCTTTGCTAGGGATTAGACCGTTGTTGATCATGGAGGCTTTCCACTGAGGCAATCCAAACAGTAATCAACCGGCTTGTGTGGAGACTCGACTAATCAATACCCCACTAAAACCACCCTCCTCCCATGTGCCCCGCGCTTATGGCAGGAAAGGCGTGAGATACAGAACGTAGTTACGCCCACACCGATCCTAGCGCACAAGTGCTTGAGAATGCCCCGGGAGAGGCAAACTCACTTCGTCAACAGGGGTGAAGACTCCTCTGCTCCCTAGATGCTAGAGGGCCCCTGCAGCGGTATTTCAGGGAGGGAGGTCATGCGCATACCTGCGCCTCCGGGCTCCCGAATGACGTCGGCGCCCGCGAGACGCATGCGCACTACCATCTCTCTCCCTATCTCGTTCCGCGGCTTCCTTATGAGACACTACCGTCTCGCAGAAATTGGCCGCACCCACCCACCAATCGTCGCTGTGCAGCATGGCTTGCACCAGATCGCCCAGCGATTCGATCGGTCCTACAAGTGTCTCGAGTTCAAACCTCTGAGGTGCCCATGCTGCGCACTCGACTAGCGTGTGTAACGCCGTGTCTAGCGCGCCACATTGGCGGCATTGGGGTAAAGGCAAGCAGCCCGCAATCTGACACAGATACTTATCGAAGCAGCCATGCCCGGTCAGCATCTGTGTCATTCTGAAGGTCAGGGTCCCGCGTTTCCGCGAGAGCCATCGCAACAGCTGCGGTCAAACCGCCTCCACCGTGTCAATGCCAGCAACAGGGTTTTCCAACTCTACTGACCAAGATTGGACCATGGCCGCGGTTTCCCGCGTCCTGATCACCTGGAGTTCGGCCTGGCCATAGACCAGGCCACGGGCGAGGGCATCCTGTCGGGAGCGCCGAACTTTGGCTATCACGTCCGCCTGGAGAGGCCAGGGCGGATCGCCTGCCAAGAGTGTCGACGCCGTCCACGACACTGTACGGTATCCTCGGATGGTCCTCACCGCCAGGACCCGTTGTGCGCGGCACAACAAAGTCCTATTGTGGCGGTGAAGTGCAGTGGACCATACGGGTGCACCGTACAGGGCCATACTCCTAAGGATGCCCATGTAGAGTTTCCTAGTCGTCCCCCCCGGTCCCCCCACGTTGGGAAAAAGCCGAGAGAGGGCGCCTGCGGACGTCACGAGCTTGGGAACTAGCTGCTTAAAGTGCGCTTTGAACAGCCATTTCCCATCAAGAATTAGCCCCAGATATTTCATCTGGGGGCCTACACGAATGTCCACCCCTTGGACTGTAACGGACAAGTCCGCGGGGGGGTTACGAAACCGCCTATGGAACATGATGGCCTCCGTTTTTGCGGGGAAGACCTTCAAGCCCAGCCTACCTATTCTTCGGACCACGATCGCCAGCCCGGCGTTGGCGAGGTCCACGGATTCCGCGAATGACGCAGCGCGTGCCGTGAGTAGGGTGTCATCCGCAAAGCAGATTAGCCCTATTCCGGGCAGGACCGGAACCCGAAGGATCCAGTCATAACCGACGTTCCAAAGAACCGGCCCGAGGACCAATCCCTGTGGGACGCCGCACGCGACGCGTCGCCGACCTATCGCGCGATTCTCGGACTCGCCGCCCTCCCAAAGGATGTATCTGTCCTGGAGGTACGCGCCCAAGAGCCTCGTGAGGTACGGGGGGACTCCGTGTGCACGAAGCCCCTCCCTGTTCGTCTCGTGAGGGAGGCTGTTAAAGGCGTTCGGTATGTCTAGCGAAACCGCCAGGACAGTATCCTTTGCTTGGACTGCGTCGTCCGTTACAGATCGCAGTGTCTCGAAGGCGTCCAACGTGGAGCGCCTCCGCCGAAACCCGAACTGCGTCTGTGCTAGCCCCGGCTCCACAGTATCGAGATGCTTAACGAGGCGTTCCGCTAAGATCTTCTCGAAGACCTTGGCGACCTCGTTAAGCAACACTATGGGCCTGTAGGCGGACGGATCGTTGGGAGGACGGCCTCCCTTGGGAATCAGGCATAATCGGCCCTCCTTCCATTGCGACGGGAACTTACCTGCGCGAATACAGGCATCGAACAGTTCTCGCAGCTGGCCGCGTAGGTGTTTGGCGGCCAGGAAGAGGAGCCGACCCGGAACTCCGTCGGGTCCCGGAGCCGTCTTCCTGCCCCGGAGCCGGTCCAGGGCGACGTCTAACTCTTCCTCGGTGATGGAGTGAGGCTCCACCTCCGAGGTGTCGGGAATGATTGGACCCATGTCGGGGGGAGTGAAGATCCCCGGATCCGGGAAGAGCCCATCGATAACCGACCGGAGGACCTCGGGTTCGAGCGTTTCCGTAACCGTGGAGGTGCAAGGCCGCAACGTGTTGCGGGCCGCACGGTACGGACGCCCCCAAGGGTCCCGGTCTAGTGTCTCGAGGAGCTCCTCCCGAGCCCGGGCTTTCGCTCGCAGAATTGCGATCGAAAGGGCCTTTCTGGCCTCTCTGAACTCCCCCACGAGTCCATTCTCCTCAACATAGTCTGGAGGACGACGCGCTCTGCTGCGTTTGAGCCTGTGGCTGATTCTGCGGACTGCCCTCCGCAGTTCAGCCAGCTCCTCAGTCCACCAGTGGACCGATGTACGCGGCGGCGGTCGTTTGGCTCGAGGCATAGCAGCGTCACAAATCCTTTTGAGGGATTTGCGCATGTGCTCAGCCTGCGCCTCCAGATTCCCCAGGTCGGCTGGATAGGTCCAGCATTCGATGATAGCCCTCTCCTCGGCCTGCTCCGCGTCGAGCTTGGTAAGAGCCCAGCGCGGGAGCCGGGAGGGGCCCTGAACAGGGTTAGCGCTAGGCGAGGGGGAGAGCTCGAATCTGATGTACAAGTGATCAGACAGAGTCTCCACCTCCTCCAGCACTCTCCATCCTACCACTCTGCGGGCGGCCGCATGTGTGGCGAATGACAAGTCGATGATCGATCCACCCCGCGCACGTACGCAGGTCTGGACCGACCCCTGGTTCAGGATGGACAGGTTGGATTGAAGCACCCAGTCTTCAACCGCCCGTCCCCTAACATCGGTAATCGCGTTCCCCCAGGATTGGTGCTTGGCATTGAAGTCGCCTAGGACGAATATCGTCTTCGGCGCTAGTCTGCCGACGGCTGCCCTAATGGAGTCCAAGGCGAGCTCGTACTCCGCCAGGGGGCGGCTCCGCGTGAGGTACACGCCTATAATGACGTAACCTCCGCTTTCCGCCACCGCGTAGCCCTTTCCTCTTTCGAGACTGGTGAGTGGTGTGCCAGATCCGGCTCTGGCGACCACGGCTACCACATCGTCGAGATCCCCCACCCAGTTCCTGGCTGGGGGTACGTAATAAGGTTCGCTTATTACGGCCAAGTTTGCTTGCTACTCCGCCATCGCCTGCAGGCACAGGTCCTGGGCGTCGGGGGAGTGGTTAACATTAGCTTGGAAGAGTGTTAGGGGTGTACTGGGCATTTAGGTGTCCATAGGTACCCCCCTTCCACTCGCCGGTCGTTTATTCGCCCTCGGGTGGACGAATTTACCCTTGACATATGGGGGCTGGCAGTGCCTCGCCAACGTCGGGTGGGTAGCGCGTTTGCCCCCCGCCGCGCAGACGGCGCAGTGGGGGTCGCGGGCTGTGCAGTCCGGCTGCTTGTGTCCGCTCTTACCGCAGCGGAGACACAAGCCGGTCCGGTCCGGGCACGAGTCCGGGCAAGTCTGGGTGCCGTGGCCGACGTTGAAACAACGGTAACAACGTATGGGCCGGGCTTCCAGAGCCTCCACCTTCGCCGAGGTGAAGCCCACCAGAAGGTGGCCCCGCTCAGCGATGGCTTTGGCTCCAGAGACGGGGCACATCACGTATGATGCGCCCATCCCCCCAGGTCCTATACCGATGTGCCTCACCTTAACATCGTCGCGCAGGCAGTTGCCCACGCTGGCGATGGCACTGCGAAGCCCATCTACGGTGGCCGACTCATCCAGCCCTGAGACGTAAAGCTCCCCACGCTTTACGGGGCGGATGACTTCGGCCATCCCTTGGAGTGCCCCACGAAGGGCCTCGGCGACGCGGTTCGCCCTAGTTGCGCTCTCGGGTCCTGGGGGGAAGTCCAGGAGACGAGCGTCCCGGGCGGTCCGCGTCACTTTCAGCCCCTCTCTGAGGCCTAACTCGGTGATATTTACCACTGAGGCGGCCTTTGCGAAGACCTCCCGGTAGCTAATACCGTTTTTGGCCGATTCCGGCAGCAATTTGATAATAATTGCTGCCGATCTCGGCTCCTGGAATACCACGGGCTTCGTAGCCCGTGGCTTGCGCGCCGGTTTCCGCCCCGATGGCGGAGCCGGTGCTTGCGCCGAGGGAGGGGGGCGGGGCGTTTCCGCTCCCGCTCCCCTGCCCTTCTTCCTCCGAACGACCGTGGACCACGCCCCCTCCGGAACGGGGGCGGGGGCAGGGGCCACCGCAGCCGATGATGGCGCAACAGCAGGTGCCGTGGCGGCGGGTGCCGCGACGGCCGGTGTCACGGCCGCGGGTTTGGCCTTGAGCCTGGGGGCCGGCTTGGGGGCCGGTGGCCCGGGCTTAGGCGCCGGAGCAGAGGCGGCGGCGAGAGCTGCGGCTCGGCGCAGCTTCTTCGCCCTCTGCTTCACCCCCCCCCTTCACCTTCTTCTTGGGGGGAGGGGGTGGCGGTGGGGAGTCCGCCACCCCGACGACGGGGGCTACCACCACCTCCATCGGTACCGGGGGAATTACTTCCCTCGGGGCCCGGCGGGCGGCTGCGGCAGCTCCCGCCGTTTTAGGCAGCGGTTGTGCCTCCGCAGCCTTTTTCCTGTCCGCCGCGAGCGGCGGGCGAAGAATTGGCGCGGGCGGCAGCCGCTCCTCAATCCCGGCAAGCCGGGCGTCCAACATAGCGCCCACGGTGCGGGCGATGATATGCGTGAGCATATCGTAGTCCACACCGGTGTGCTGATGTAGGACACCGGTGTGGACTACACCGGTTGGTGTAGGAACCGGATCCGCCCCAGCGGCGGTAGCCGGAACCGTTCTGGGGACCGCGGCGGATATATGAACCGGCTCCGGGGCCGGGACTTTTTCCGTCGCGGCGGCCTTGGCCTTCCGCTTGGCGGGTACGGGACCCGGCTCCGCCGTTACAGCGGGAACCGGGGCCGCATCCGCAGCGGGGGCCTTCATGGCCTTCCGCATCTGCTCGAACTCCTTGCGGTAGGAGAGGTTCTCCTCCCGCAAGGCGCCGAGCTCGGCGCGCAGCCTGGAGTTCTCGTTGCCGAGTCTCCAGGCTTCCGACTCTGGATTCCGCGTCACCAGCGTGTCGACTATGTTAGACAGCCGGGTCGCAGCCTCCTTCAGTCAGCGCACGTATGCGCCCTTCAGGTTGCCCGACGTCTGGGCGACCTGTAGGATGTCGGCGACCTGGGCGCTCGCCGCTAGGCGGAGCTCCCCTGGGCCGAGCACACGCACGTCCCCTATAAGCGCGGCGCACTGGCTAGCCGCGGCCAGTTTGGCGGCCGTGGCCCTTCTGGCCCTACGGCCCCTTTCCCCCCCTTCGGTGCGGAGGTAGGCCTCCGCACCCGCGAGCACGCTCGCCGTCGCGTCGCCCACGCGACGCAGCGGCGATCGCGTCCGCGCCGGCGTGGAAGCACCCGATGTGCTTTCCGAGTCGGCGCTGCGGTCCCAGAACCGCAGCCTCCGCTCGGGAGTAGAGCTAGACGAAGCGGTGGCGGCGACGGTCCCAGTAGGAAAAGAAGACGAGATGGTCGCCGCCACCGCACCCACAACACCGTCCCTAACAACGACCCCGGCTGTTGGCGCGGGTGAGGCCCGCGCGGCAACCGGTGTCGCGGGGCGGTCGTCCCCCACGCTGCGCACCGGTGAAGCCGGCGCGCAAGCTGATGCCGAGGGCACGGGTGAAGCCCGCGCGTTGATCGACACCGTCGTGGGGCAGCCGCCCCCTGTTGCGGCCGAACCGGCCGCCGTGTACGCCGGCTCAACCGGGAGTGGCGTATACGCGACCTGTCCCGCGTCTGCCCCGCAAAAATGCCGGATCGCGTCGTCGAGCGTGCACTCCGGCGAGTCCGGGACACTGCCCGACGGCGCGATATCTAGATGGTCCACGTGCACGGGTGAGGCCCGGGCAGGCGGCAACGGCGCCACGTAGACATTTTCTACTATCGTGCTAGCCGCGCTCACGGCCAGCGACACGGCCGAGTTCGCGGCAAGCACGATTTCCCTATCTACGGCCGTGTGTGCCGTGCTCTTGCGCGCGGCACGCATGGCAGGAGCCCTAGGCGCGACGGGAGCCGAAGGCGGCCCCATCGTCGCGCTCTCCTTTTCGCGGGGCTCGGCGGCGGTGAGGTCGACCACCGCCGGTGCACCCCCTATCGAGGCGGGCGGCCCGGTAGCCGTGACAACGGCTGGACCCGGGCGCCTGAGACGAGGTTCCGCGGCGCTGCGGCTGCGACGAACCAGGGAAGACTTTTTTTCCCGCGTCTCCCCTATCTCCTTCATGGCCCATCCATTATTGGAGCCACTGTGATCCCGCTTACGCGGGACACTCGGCTCCCTGGGGGCCTTCGGGGTACTTGGGCCGTCCATTACTGGAGGCCCTGACCCGAGAGGAGACCAGAAAGGCGCGCGAAAACACTACACACACAAAAACCGTTACAAAAGCGCGCGCAACCGATTTTGCGCACAACACTAGCAAGTGGAAAGAGAAATGGGACTCACCGGCCAAAGCTGCTTTCCGCACCGCAATCCAAACGAACAAACATTAGTACACTATCACCTGTACACAGAACTAACAATTTATCGCTTTTCCAGGTAGAAAAGCGCGAAAAATTGTATTAGATAGATCTGAGGAGCGCATTCGTGACCGCTACGCAAGAAAGCTGATCACGAACTGGTCCTGGCGCAGCGTGCCTCAAGTTGAGGCAGCGTCTCCTTTCACGCTGCCTCAGGTAGCGGCAGCCCCTAGACCCGAGGCTGCCTCTAGTGGGTACAAAGCTTATAAGATTCGACTGTAAATAGCTGTTTAGTTAAAAACAAAATAAAGAAATAATACTATAGTTACACTTGTGATGTCTTATTTGCGGTTTACACACTAGTACTTTTATTTCCTTATGGTAGAGGTATTTGAAATAATATTAGAAATATAGGCCGTTTCACGCAGATGTGGCGATGTGTATAATTAATGACGTCAAATATTGACAGATAACGTATTTTTTTTATATTGTTGAAGCATAGCAGACAGGCTGACGGTTCAACTGTGATGGAAAGTGGTTACCGTCGCCGATGGACATTAACAATACCAGAGTTCCGGCCAGTGTGCTGCCGGCCTTAAAGAAGAAACTATAACCTAACCACTGATGCCGGAACACAACTCAAAGTTATATGGCGGCATACTCTAGACCACGGGTGGTAGTCATCCAGTCTGGCAAATGCCCTACCACCTGGCTGTGGGTTGTTTTGTCTCCTCTTACGACAGGCCGCTCGGCCGCAGGAATTAGTATTATTTTTCCGTTCCTGCGCGAAGAGTATGTATATACACTAATGTGGCTATTCGATAACGGCATTATTTTTAACGCTTTAAATAAGACACGTTCAGCCACAGTAATATCTTTAACATTATCGCAGGTGCGACCCAACATTAAGCTTCAAATTTCACTTAAAATATATCTTACAACTACACTCTAATGTAAATTGATGCTTAAGAAAATATCCGGCTGAATATAAAGTTTTTTTCGAAAAGATAAGAAGTAGACGCTTTAGGTGAGGCGAGGTTTACATTTAATAATTTTATATTTAGATAGAAGTTTAGAGTCTTTACTGTTCTTTAATACTAACTAACTCCGTTTTCTCAACGACCCAAAATGTGTCTTGGCCTCCGAGACGAGAACACGCCACCTGCTTCTGTCCTGTGCGATTTCTTGCCAGTTATGGGCTTGAAGTTCACACAGGTCAGCCTCTACTCTGTCCCTCCACCGGCACTTGGGGCGACCGACCGGGTGTCGCCCATCCGATCGTCCCGAATAGCCCCTCTTTACACTTCGATACTCTCCCACCCGCTCTACGTGACCGAGCCAACGGAGGCGGTGAGATTTTATCTCTCCTATAATGTTAGGCTCGGCCACGAGGTTCTCAATTTCGACGTTGGTTTGGACCCTCCAGCTGCCATCGTCTCTCCTTATTGGTCCCAAAATCTTACGGAGAACCTTTCTTTCATTCTAAATGAAAGAGATCTGGCGGTTCTTTAATACGGACCATAGATTTCCAGTTTTCTAGTTTGTGATACACTATGTTCAACACAAGACTACGGCTACTGCTACAACTCCTTTAATTCTTGAAAAAGTAATTCTGTAACATACTTCTGTATAAAACTTATTAAAAAAAAGAAAACTTGAGATATAAATAGAATAAGAAATATAAAGAAAAACAATATTTAGCTAGACGTGTTGCTGGGGAGTTTCTTGCCGCCAAACGGTGTACATAGAATAGGAAGAAAATTTTAACTTATATGTATGACCTTCAAAAGTGTTCTCCAGTGGAACTTATTTTGAATAAAACTTTTGAATTTGGTTATGAATTAATTATTAATGATATCTAGCAATATTTTCTTCTTTTGAAGCATTACTTATGTATTTATTTTATTTTATTTTTATTTTACAATTTTTGGATGACTATCAGCTATTCACATTATAATAATAACAGATTAGTAATAGTGAGCTATTAACAAGTCAGCACAGATAGAAATAAATTAAGATATCTAATCAGAGATCAGAGAACTATAAACAAAGAGAAAAAAATAATTGAAAGTTAAACACGAAAGAAAAAAAAAGAAAATTTAACATCCTAAAAAAACCTGCTCATTACACACTAAAATTAAAAAAATAGATTATTGAGGTTATTCCTAAAACCAGACACTGAGGTACCCGTTATATCCAAATCATAGCTGCGAATTAATTTATTATAGGTAGTACACGATCGATACAGAAAACTATTATGGCGATAGTTCGTGTCAACCGATTTCAAAGCAAAATAGGGACTATGACGGAAAGACTGTCGAGGAGTATATATATCTATTTTGTTAAGTAAATCGGGACAATCAAATTTCTGTGAGTTTACAATACGAGCTAGGAAGGTTAAATCAGCGATTTCCCGGTACTGTGCGAGTTTCAGAAAATGGTGATTCTTACATGATATACTAAAATCTTTTAATTTGGAGTTGGTCCTAAAATTTAGATATTTAATAAATTTTACTTGTATTTGTTCAATGCGTTTAATGTATACATCATATCTTGGATTCAAGACTTGAGAAGCGTATTCTAAATGAGATCGAACATACGTAGAATATAAAACTTTGAATGTTTTAGCCTGAGTAAAATCTTTCGAGAATAGCATAAGGAACCCTAGTACTCTAGAAGCTTTATTAATAATAACAGTCACATGCCTATCAAATAATAGTTTCGAATCGTGTATAACACCGAGATCTTGGATTTCTTGTACTGATTGAAGCTTTTTCCCGTTTAAAAAGTAATCAAATAATATAGGTGTCTTTTTTCTTGTGAAAGTTATACACGAATATTTATCAATATTTAGATCTAACCTATTTAGTGAACAATAATTATCCAACCTAACTAGGTCCTCTGTAATGCTATAGCATCATCTACGCAGTTCACAGACTTGAAAACTTTCATATCATCGGCAAAATTTAAGATAGATGAATTCATGAAACAGCTGCCTATATCGGAGATAAAAATTAGAAACAGTAAAGGACCTAGCAATGAGCCTTGAGGTACTCCACTTGGAATGTGCATCCATCTAGATATGTAATTTCCCAAAACAACGGCTTGACTGCGATTGTCAATCTAGGAGCTAAACCATCTTAAGAGATCGCCTCTTATACCAGAATTACATAATTTGCAAATTAGGATGTCATGGTTGATACGGTCGAACGCTTTACTATAATCCGTATATATAACATCTGCTTGAAACCCGCTGTCCATAGTATCCGTTATAAATTCATTAAAAAGTATAAATTTACTTACAGTCGACCTTCCTTTTAAGAAACCATGTTGAGAAATTGGAAAGCTAGTTTTTAATGCATCATAAAGCTGTTCATAGACAATTTTCTCAAAAACTTTAGCTACAACACAGAGTTTAGATATCGGACGATAGTTAGATATCAGGTGCTTAGGACCTTTTTTGTATACTGGGGAGATAAAAGCTGACTTCCAAATATTAGGCATATGACCTGTTCGAAGAGACTCTTGCATTAGATAAGATAAGGGATAAGATAATTTGTTAGCACACCGAATAAAGAACACGGGAGGAAAATTATCTGGACCAGCAGACTTATAAGAATCCAAGGATTTTAGTTTATTTTTAACTATACTACAATTAATTTCTACAGTAGATATATTTGCGTCAAGATTTGTAGAAAAAATGGAATTATTTAAGGTAGTAGATAAAGTGCTAGGTTGACAAAAAGTAGAATGAAAATAATTAGCAAATAGATCACATATTTCACTATCTGATGTAGCTACTTCATTATCGAGAGTCATGTTCTCGGGAATATTAGAGCTTTTTGATGTAGTTTTTAAATGTGACCAGAATAATTTTGGATTGTTTCTAAGTGAATTTTCAATATTTAAAATGTAAGATTAATAAACCTTTTTTCTAAAGTAAAAGCTCGCTTACGAAGTAGATCCAGTGTTTGGGCATCCGATAGCATACCGTAGTTTTTATATTTTTTGTAGTATTTATATTTTTCTTTTAAAACTTTCTTTAGTGCCGGCGTATACCACGGCGGAAAGTGTTTATTCATAATAGTTCTTTGCGGAACACACTTATCGCGTATTTCATTTAAACGTTGGTAGAAGAAAGCGATACTTTCTTCTAAAGACTTGTTTGAGAAGCTACTTGTCCAGTCAGTGTTTGAAAGTTCGTTATTAATATCCTCACAATTTGCTTGCCAAAAACAATATTTGATACGTGAGGCTGGTTTTAGCATAGTCTTGACTTCAATTGGGAATGTTAAAACTAAGGCATTATGGTAAGGATCTAGCGCGACCAATGGATCAGTACAATTTCTGACACTCATATTATCGTTACATAAGATTAAATCAAGTAGCCGACCATAGGCATTAGAGACATTATTGAACTGGTGTAGATCTAACAACGCAAGCTCATCGATAAATTCAATTTCATTGAGCCCAACTACACTCGACGCTTCTAAATAATTCGTATCGTTACTTCGCACTCAAGTAATAGAACTCATGTTAAAGTCTCCGGCCACAAGGATTTTATCGTTAGGGTGTGAAATTACTATATTACAAATATAGTAATTTCATTATATTACGAATTTACAATGTAAATATTGAATACAATCTTTCAATCCGTAATTCAGGTGGTTTTAAGAAGCTTATTCTTTTGTTTCTATCGTTTATTTTTTTTAAATAATAATTCATAATTATTTATAAAAAAACCATGAATCAGATCTTTAGTTTTTATTTTAGTATGTACTATTTATTATATTAGATTATTTACATAATTAACTCAAACATAAGCATGAACAACATTTGATTTATTAATATAAGTAATTTTTTAACAGAAGAAATGAATGAATTATTTTATATTAGGTTTCTAATTGTTGTAATATAAATTATAATACTAGGTACCAGAATTTTAATAAAAGAAGAAATTGGCGCGTATTGATAGGAGAGAAAATATTGGTTCTCAAAGAGTAAGTATATGATGCGGCTGATAGCTTCGACTGGAAATATGGTTAATGAACACAGAATAAAAGAAATAACTTTAAAAAACTCCGTCGCAGATAATTGGCAGGATGTTGAGCCGTTCATCAAGTCTGGTTTTAATTCGATTAATTAACAAGGCGCCCGTCGAGTCGAGAGTAATGTTGAACTGCAAAATATTTGCACGCTGGAAATCTGTCGATGTGTGTACAACATTGTTGATTTACGATTTCATTAGTTGCGTGCAGTTCGACGAGACAGCAACAATACATAATATATGGGCGTTGATTGCGGCGATTACATGTATAAGGTTATGAAGTCTAATCCCGTAATATTCTGGCGTTTCTTTCTGAAAATTGTCTTTTGTAAATCGACCTTTGCACTATTCATTTATCTAACTATCTACTATCTAGCGTTAATATACTATATTATTCAAATTTTAGAAGAATCTTGAGGGAAATAGGTATTAGGTAATAGTTAGACTTATGTAAAAGAAACCTCGGCCAAATTTGAAGTATTTGACTCATGAGTTAAATAGTTCAAATAACAAAGTTTTTGTGGTAGCAAAGTACATTTTACTAAACTCACAACTCATACTTCTATTTTCTTAGTGATTCCCTCCCTAATGTGGATCGCCGATATCCTACAATTGTTGTTAATTTTTTCCTCTTAACAATTTGTTTGAAAATAAAATTGTTTAGCAAAACGTCAGCCTTCAAATTACCGCAACATAAAATTAAATGATGAATATGTATAAAGATTTTCATCACAAAATGTAAAACAGTTTGTCAAAGAAGAAATAATGCTTTATTCGTTAACACTATTTTTAATATTTAATTTTTGACGGTTGCTTTGTTTACATAAATATAAACGTTTGCTAGAAGTAGTTTTTGATCTAAAATCTTGAGTAAAAGTAATGTGATTACTATTACTCAAGATTTTTATTAGACTCCTGACGATTTTATTATTTTGACTTTATTCAAAATATTACTTTATTTGGTAAAAGTAGTAGAGCAATTAGGTACTTACTTTTTTTCGATATCAAAATGTTGTGATTGCATAATATCCATTCTTTACGTATCTATTTTGAGATTATGGAGTCTATTGTCAGTACTAATCTGTTGAATATGTGACATTACTTTAATGTTTGCATGTGTGTCTGTTACTTCTTTATGACCTTATGAAGAAACGCCTGTAATGAAATGTAGTGTATATGTACTTTCAATAAGGGGGACAAACCTTTATCTCAGAAAGTGATATCATTTTTAGGGCCGATTTTTCGATAGATACATAAATGTTATTCATCGAATAAAATACAACATTGACAAATTTAAAATTACGGTTACGTGAATAAAATAGTTGACTTGTTTCACTTTTACATTCAATCAAGTTATAATCTGTTCGATGGATAACTTTTACCTGCTGATTGAAAAATCGGCCCTTAGTTGAATAAATCGCACAAAAACACACATACACACATTTTGTGTTTCCAAGCTAAGCAAGTTACGCTTGTGTTACGAGAAATATACAACAGACTACTCTAGGGTCAATCCTAGACATCCATACTAAATAATGGAAAGTTCATTTATGAAATTTACCATGCCAGGTAACTAGGACCTCTGGGTTCCAATAAGCTATGTCGCCAAAGGTGACTTAGTGATTTTTTTATTTTGAATGAAATCTTCACTTCAAACTTGTAATCAAGACTTTCTTAATATTTATGAAAATACCCAAGGAGTTGAAATTACTTGGGAGCTTAGGCTACCTAACTGAATCATAAAGCCTCTTGAAGGTGTTGTAAGCTAAACCATGCTAAACTTATTATAATCTTACAAGAAATTAATTCCTAACAAACCACAGTGACCTCGGTCGGCAAAGGTTTAACTCACTCAACCACAGAGTCCGTCAAATGTACTTAATTACAGTTTTATATATAAATAAATATTAGTAGTTACGATGTAGCTGGAGAACTGCGAATTGACCACAAAACGGTTTTGGCGTATTTGATAAAAGCTGGGTACACAAAAAGCTCGATATCTGGATGCCTCATGAGCTCACTGAAAGAAACCTAATGAATCGTGTACTCATTTGTGATTCTTTATTACGACGTAATGAAACCGAACCATTTTTGAAGAAGCTGATAACTGGTGATGAAAAGTGGATCACATACGACAAGAACGTGCGAAAAAGATCGTGGTCAAAGGCCGGTCAGGCTTCACAGACTGTGGCGAAACCCGGGTTAACTCGCAACAAGGTGATGCTGTATGTATGTATGGTGGTGGAATTGGAAGGGCATTATTCATTATGAGCTGTTACCGCCAGGCAGGACCATCGATTTTGAACTGTACTGAGAACAACTGATGAGATTAAAGCAAAAAGTTGAGAGAAAGCGGCCGGAATTAATCAACAGAAAGGATGTGGTTTTTCACCATGATAACGCCTAGACCTCACACATCTTTAGCTACTCAGCAAAAATTACGAGAGTTTGGCTGGGAGGTTTTAATGCATCCACCGTATAGTCCTGATCTTGCACCTTCAGATTTTCACCTGTTTCGGTCTCTGCAGAATTCCTTAGGCAGTGTCAGATTAACATCACGAGAGGACTGCCAAAACCACTTGTTGCAGTTTTTTGATCAGAAGCCCCAAAATTTTTATAGCAATGGGATCACGTCCCTGCCTACAATATGGCAAAAAGCTATCCAACAAAACACCACCTACATACTTTAGTCAAATGTAAATAAACTTTACAAAAAAACCCTTTGAATTTTTATGTAAAATGCGAAGAAACTTTTTCCCCAACCTTAATATTTTATTCTATGAATAACTTTTATCTGGTGTTTGAAATATCGGCCCTTAAGACATAAAACATATACGTAGCATGACAAATTGACGTGTGGTCGGTGTTGAAACCGAATAACAAGCCAATCGTATTTTGATATGTATTTTACACTAGCCACACGTTTTCAAACGATATCTGTGCAGATTGATTGCGTTTTGCATACGCCTCATTGCATAGAAAATATTGCGAATGGGTAATTGGATATACGCCATCCGTTGGTGGCACTTGACGCGCGAGCCGTTGCCGTCGCGCCTGCCGATGACGGGCCAGTGACAAATAATATGACGGACGATGAATACTTGCACCTATTTCGTTTAAATTCATTTTCATATCGAATCTCAGAGCGATACTATTTTGATGCTCATAATAATTAGAACTGATTTCGACTTTATTCGCCTCTATTTAAAAATAAGTTATAATGGTTGACATTGCTAGTACCTAGGTGAATCAAAAAGATCTTAGAAGTGCATATATATATAAAACCTTTTTGGGAGAAGTTCGATATTCAAATTTAAGAGTGTCAATCACACAATATTTATGCGAACTGTCACTGGTTTCTGTCAGTTCGTTCGTACGTATTAAATTGTTTTGTGCAACGAGTTGTTAAAAACGCAAAATTATGGATAAAATTGAGTTACGTGCGACGAGAAATAATTTTTTCCGGATATTCAGCAGACATTAGGGGATGATGCTGTACCCTATTCTACAGTTGCGTACTGGGTACTCAATTAAAAAGAGGTACATCAAGCCGTAAAGATGACCCGCGTTCTGGGCAGCCTTCAACCTTCGTTACGGAAGAAAATGTCAAAAAGGTTGAGAATCTGGTTTTGGAAGATAGAAGAATAATTATAAAACATATAGCTGAGATCTTAAAGATGTCTTTTGGTAGCGTTTAATCCATTTTAATTGATTTACAGTAGTCCATAAAAGTTACGACAAGATGGGTGCCACGAATGTTAACCGACGAAAACAAAAAGCGACATTTGGAAATTTCTAAGCGTAATCTCGAAATGTTCCAGCGTGATTCGGATATTTATTGCCGTCGCCTTGTGAACATGTATGAAACGTGGGTCCACTATTTCGATCCTGAAACTAAGAGACAAAGTATGGCTTGGAAAGAACCATCCTCTCAATCCATTAAGAAAATTCGAGTTGCTCCTACCCCTGGTAAAGTTGTGGCCTCAGTGTTTTGGGAAAGTGAAAGAATCCTTTTTATTGATTACATGCCAAAAGGCCAGACGATTTCTGGACGTTATTAGGCAAATTTAATTCCGAAAGTGCGTGAAGTGATTAAAGAAAAAGTCGTAGAAAACTGTCGTTGGGCGTGTTGTTTCTTCACGATAACGCTCCCGCTCATCAATTGGAAGTTGCGTTCTATACAATCCGCTGTGCTGGCTACAATCTCCTTGACCACCCACCATATTCTCCGGACTTAGCCCCAAGTGATTTTCACTTATTCCCAAAATTAAAAGAGGAAATTCGTGGAACTAAATTTCACGACAATGAAGCGGTTATGGCTGCCGTAGAGGAGATTTTCGAAACTCAAGAAAAATATTTTTTTTCGCAAGGAATAAGGGAGTTAGAAACGCGTTATTCTAAATGTATTGTATTGGAGGGAGATTATGTAGAAATTTTTTACATCATCCTTCCTATTTCATTCTAAAGGCTGGCAACGCGTTGGCTTCATTTCTGGTGTTGCCAACGTCTACAGTGTTGCTGTGTTTTTTTTTTATTTACGCGATAAGTAGATATTCGCATTCAAAAGTTCTAACATGACAATTGGTGTATCTAGTAATATTTTTTCTCTAAATATATTCACGTAAATAATTTAACCTGTTAAGATTATAAGGCGTTATTAAAAAATCATAATTCCAGCTTATACCTAACGGATTCCAATAGTGAGCCCTTAAACGAAAAACCTCCAGTAAGGAATAGCGGTATTGAAATATTAGTTTCAAATATCCCTCCCATCCACGACCTTGTTGCTATGAGCGATAGCTACTCACGATGCGACAAGCGATATAGGATATATGAAGCACGCCACGACTCTTCACGCTCTGCACCAACGTCCGCCGCGTTGTTTTTTGAGTCGCCAATTGTCGTTAAGCGCAAGGTCGTGGCTGGGCCGTATCTATAATAGTTATATTGAAATACTAGTTTCAAACTTTTTATAGATTGACTTGACTTCAAGATCCAAGACTGCTAGATATATAATGTATCACTACTTAAATATCGAAATTACTTTTAGTTCGTCCGCCAACCCTACTTGCAAAAGAAAAAGCAGAATGTAAGATTTATTTTAGCAATTTTCCGCTTCTACATGGTTTCGATCGCTTTAAAAGATAAACAGGGTTGCAAGCTCGAGATAAAAATAGATCAAACGCAGCCAGCAAACAGAAAAGCCACTCAAGTTTCCAACTTACGTTATTGTGCTTAGCGGCGCTCTTCCCACGTTGTGTATATTGCGTTTCAACGAATGTTTATTTTATGACGTAAAACATATTTTTTTACTACTTTACATTTTAAATACCTAGGTGTGTCAAATTATTATCTTAACTCTCTAGTATTACACGCTCAAATTTTACTGATTTAAGAAACCGTCTGCGGATTCTGATTTTGATCTATCATATGCATTGATGAATGCATGGATTTATGAATGAATAAAATAATCTTTATTTGCAGAGATACATGTAATGGTATGTCGACAATAGTTGGTAAAGCAGTGTGATTATTATCACCGTATTTGACCTATGGTCGTACAAATATTTAAATTTATGTGTTAACTAGGATATGTTCGCGACTTTGTCCCTGATTGACCCGAAATTCCCGCAGGATTCATGGAACACAGAGTACCGCAGCATTTAAAATAGAATGCAAGTTATCGTTTTAGTGAAAACTGTGTCGGGATAAGCCAATTTTTATGCACCCAAACAACTACAAACCGCTCCCGGGAATATTCCCGTGGGAATCCGGGGAAAAAAAAGTATCACACATTTTATTACATAAAATTTGCCATCGATCAATGAAAAAATCATTTTAGAATTCGATTATTTTTAGGTAAAAATTTAATTAATTTTTTTAAGTTTTTAATTTTTTTTATTAAATTTACTCATTTTATTTCATTCTCAGAAAAATTCCCACGGGATTCCCAGGATAAAAAGTAGCGCAAAATTTAAGTTTAAAAATGTACTCTCGATCAGCAAATACCACATCGAAATTGGCCCAGTAGTATTTTCCTGAATCCCGAACAAACAGACAAACACAAGAAATCTAAAAAAAATGCATTGTATTCTCCATCTACTTGTTTATATAGTCTATTCTAGTTGATTTTTTTAATGGCTTCAATGTACAGGCACAGCATTGAGATTTTAAGTCTTAAAACATTATGTAATTAAAGTCAAATAAATTTAATATTAATAAAGTAACAATTTCAATCTATAGAATGTCAAATTTTAATTTTATTGCTTCAGTACAGCAAACAGGCTGACGGCCAAACTGTGATGGAAAGTGGTTTCCGTTCCCTAAATTTGCAACACTAAAGGTGCTACCAATGTTATGCCGGATTTGTAGATGGGATTAATATAAAAGATTATCAATTTTAACTCACAATTTGAATTCCAAAATAAGTGTAATCTCTAATACTCTAATAATATCTCTCTCTCTCTCACTCTCTCTAAAGATGCAGCCTATTTTGTCCATGCTTTAAGATTTATATGCACCATGCGATGAATACAACTAAAACATTTACATGATCATTTTCAACCAAATAAAATATACTGCTTGTTTCAATTAAACATTAAAATATACTATCTTGCATTAAATCTAACTATATAAGTTTACCCGATCATATATTATGTATGACATACATTTATATATTACGTAAAGGTATGGCGCATTTCGTCTGTATTTTATGATATTGTAACGGATCCACCATGCTTATGAATTTTATTTTGAACTATAATTTATTAAACATGTACTATGTTTTTATGTAATAAAAACTTTTGTACTTTAAAGAAAACAAGTAAGAAATATTAAAGTTTAAAGCCAAAACTAATAATGCGTATGATTCTATTGAACTTTAATTTACAATTGTACATACTTTAAAACATAGTCAGGGCATAAAGAAATGACGATAGGAATCTACTGGTTCTAAGGAATTGATCATTATTGAGTGTTAGCTAATCTGAATCTTATAGTAACACAGTTAAGACACATATTTGCATTTGCAGTATAGATCGATTGATCGATAATTTCTCAATCATATTTAATTAACAACACTCTTAAACTAAGGCCAAATAGGTCTAATTTACAAATAACGCTTAAACAATCAAGGATCGCTGAAAGGGGTGGTCCAAATAATGAAAGAACACCCCTTTATTGGAAGTGGTGGTGGCAGGATTTTTGAGAATAAAAGCCTGCGACACAGTCGAAAAAGGGATGATTAATCGAATCGGAGTAAATCGCGGATTAGATCGGGAAAATCGGGATTAGATCGGGAAGTAGATCGGGGAGAGATCGGTAATAACAGAGTATCAGAGAATCGGGATTCGAATCGTGATCGTTTCGGAGATCATTCGAATTATTTTGGGGGACTTTCAACGAGGATTCACGAAGGTTCCTGTATAGACTTTTACACAGACTTTTGGGGAAACTCTGACAGATTTTCAGACAGACTTACACAGGGACTCTCGTGAAGAATTCTAGACAGTCCTTCGAAGCGTGAATTCGCAAGTTTTACTTGAAGATTTGACAGTTGTGTAGTCCGTCGTTCAGAGGTCGAAGCCTCGCTGTCAAGTCTGAGATCCATCGGGTTCTTAATATTGGATCACGCGGTCGAAATATAGCTCCGGGTACGCCGTTGAGCTACGCGAATGAAGTTGTAGTGTTGTTATTTATTATATAAATAGTAATAGTTAAAGATAGATTCTGTTAATAATTAATATCCGTTAGTTTTAGTTTGATTTTTGAATTTCTAATTCAAGCGTAGACAAAAAAGGGGGCGGAATTAAAAGAGAATAGACGTCTTTAATTGGTAAAATATACTAGCGGGGTTCTAGAACAAAAGCAGTAGTAATATATTGTTAGAGTTTCATCGTTACATTTGTCGGTTGATTTTAACTTTCACATAAAATAATATGATTACGGGATTTAAAGATTTTGGGGTTCGTTTAATTCATTATTTAATTCTTAACTAGCACTAGATTAGTAGCAGTTATGATTCAATTCGACAAATTATATAATAATCTCGTGATAAATCATTTTCTATAATAAAATTGTATAGGCGTCAAGGTTTTAGAAATGAGTAGTTCGTATTGTTAGTCCGATATGTGCGGAGATCGATAGGTTAAAAGTGGTTCCAGTTAGGCGCATTCCAGTCATCAAAATTCTGAAATAATAGTAGCGGTTACGTGAGTACTAGAGCCCCGTTTAATGACGAGGACTAGCATGTTAGTCATATTGCTAATAGTTGTTTGCTTTTATATAGGTGGTTGAATAGAGTCCGTCTGGGATCTACGGAGTTATGTATAAGCAGGATTTTTCAATTGAATTTCAGATGGAGTAATGTACGTAATTTTATACTAATTCAAAATAGTCGAGGATCTCTTTATTAGATGTATTAAAATATATTCTATAATGATTTATTTAAACTGAGCAATCCTACGTTTAAGCTATATGAATGAATATATTATTCAAAATTATTACTAATTCATTATATGATCAGTTGTACATACATCGTAATGTTATAAATAACGTTGACTATTTATTCAAAACACTATGATCTGATATACGTATTTCTAACATCTTTGACCGAACTATATCTTTAAGGTTGAATTCAAACTCCACGTTTATAATATTGGTTCTCTTACTTTAAATAAGTCTATGGGGCGTCATTAATAAAACGATAAATACGGAGTTACTGGTCTTTGTTTCCTGTCGAAATCATTTGATATCATAAAAATTATAGTAGCGTTTATATAACACTTATTCTAACATTTTATAAATTATGTATGCATATGTGTACTACATAACATAAATTAATAAATTATAATTATAAATTGTGTACTTAATTGTACTGTACATTATTAAATGAAATTTATTCCTTTATCAAGGTCTGTTGACTTGTTTTCGTGAAGGATGATATGCGTGCTAATGTTTTCAAGATACAAATAAATAATTGAGAATTGTACAAAAGTGGAGCTGGAGTAAGATAGCAAGTCTGGCTGCCAGTTTAAATTGAATCAGGGTTAAGGGCCATATATATATTTATTCTAGTTTTGACTTACAAGTTCTCGTTTAGTCATTTCTACCTTATAAATGCAGTGCTTGGTAAAATGGACAGATAGCTCGATTAGTTCTTGAGAATTGTACATCGTAGCTATAGTACATGATTCTTGCCTACCTGGGTACGATATTTATTATCGTGACATTCTCATTCGACAGTTTGTGTTTTACACATAGGTCGGTCGCACACGTGGATTAGACAAATGCGGCGGAATGGTTTGTTACCAGGAAGTGCCTCGAGTCAGTGCTCTAACTGTCCTGTCTGCTTAAGTAAACGACTCTTGTTGTCTGGTCTAGTTTGACTTGGACTGTGTTGAGGTAAAAATGACTCACCAATGAACTGTTAAATTCAGTTCGGCATTGAGCCTGCCTTCCTGTGTTGATTATCGGTGGGATTAACTCTGATTCAAATCACTGTTTCAATTGATAGTTATTTGCCCTAAAGTAAAACACTTAAAAGGTAAGGTTATGCCAATGGTATCATATTATACCCTTCCTATCCTCATGCTGGGGAATGAACCAATATTTTATATTGTAACTAAATTATATAATACTTGTGTTCGTCAGCGGTGTATCTGCTTGAGCGCTGATACAGCTTACTTGTCTAACTATGGTCGATGATTCTTTAATAGATAGTTGGCCTAGGCATAGTAAGTCACAGTGCACGTTCGTAATATTCGAACCGTCTGACATGTTCACAATGTATTTTTGAAAGTTGCGTATTGGCACTTTCAATAAATTATTGTTAGTCATTTAAATGCTGATATGAAATGTTTGGTAAAACGCTTGTCTTCGTGGCCTATATCTCAAATCAATACATGCGTGACTAGTAAGTGCTTCCCACCTGAGTGCTATATTACTAATTACACGGCGTCTAAATTCTATTTACAGAAAGACAGCCTATTTATTGTAGATAGCCTCATAGGGCAGTATTACGATACTAAGTACCGAAAGGACGCTATGTATTTTTGTGAGTTGCTTCGGCACTCTCAAAACCCAATTCTGGCCTTACACACACACATTAACCGAACTGGATTATCGGTCTAAATGACTCACATAATATTTAAAGGATATATTTTTGGGATTGGTTCATCGACTAGTTCCTTTCTTATCCAGAAGGTATAATAAAAAGTGATTGTGAGGGATCATTACTTGACCCATTCCTTCTTGACGGAAGGAATTTTGGGTTTATTATACCTTTTTATTAAATCTTCATTAATTAAATCCTTCCCAATCTCCATAATGTTATATTCTATTAAGCTATTTATATACTCACTAAACTCTTAGTTATAACCACTAAAATCTCACAAACGCCTTATACATATAATACCTATATAAATTTGTATAAATCATACTTTTACTTCGTTTATCAACATCATAAATAACATTACTCACCATATTGTACATGCATATTACATAACTACATATATGCATACATATTATATACACATATTATATCTATTATATTTAATATTATATCTAATATTAAAATCTAAACAATCAAATTCTTATTAATAATATACTATATTTATAGGTGTAGGAAGGTGTTCGGAAGCAGACTATTCCGTTCACCCTAGTTTCGTTATAGGTAGGTAACTAAAAATAGGCAAGTAGTTTGGTAAATTTAATAGTTAATCACAATCCGTCATTAATACTGGGTATGATATCTCAACGTCTGAACTTTTAGATGATTTCCTTGTTTAGGCAAATTTCCATAGAACTGAGTTATTACAATATTTATATACACAACGTAGGATACCTATCACTAGACATATTATCACAGCCAATCTCTGTTTGCTTATTTTTATAGGGGGGGTTGTTACAATATGCAGTACTGAGATGCAATGAAGATTGTATCATCCAAATGAGCATTGATGTGGAAGATACAACTTAAGATCTTAGAATTCGGAGACAAATGGTGCTTATAAGAATAATACCAGTATTTAAACAATGATTTAAATGTAATTTATGCTAATTTGGAAATAGAAAAGAAATAAAAGGAATTTACAGAGCATTTTGGAACATTCTATTTTTCTTATGCGCCATAGTTCTAAAAATATTTAGATTCGTTTCCCTTGAATCACGTACGGAAATTCAGGCTAATATTGAACTGGTTTTGTTTAGCATTGTTTGTCCCTATGGTCGGTTGCGAGAAAAACAGTTCTCTAACTCTTAAAGTGAGGTGAGGTAAGTTGGAAACGATTGAATCGAATATTCACAACGAGGAAATGCAAGCCCGTTCCATTCACAAGATTTCTGATTCGATTACAGTTTTGAACGAACAGTACACGCCTGCTAGAAATAAGGCAAACTTTATTTTTGAATAAAGCATTGTACTTATATATAGCAAAAAGCTCAGTAGCCAAAGTACTAGTATCTCATGCTAATAGTGTGGTTACACCTGGTAGGGAGCAATCATCGGTTAGGCAATTTTAGTAGCTTAATAAGCGTATTGTTACATAACGGTGAATTAAAACTTCGTGAGGTTTACACAGAAACAAGCGCTGTATGAATTCAGTACCGACATTTGCCTTAGGGTTTCGTTATCCATGTATATTTTAAGGTGTCCGTAAGGAATCAATGACTATACTGTGGTGTTTTATTTTTAAACATTCAATTATTTTTCTACTTAAAGAGAATCGTTGCGGGGGGTATGGACTGTTTTAGAAAAAAAAATATTTTTGTAGTATATTAGTGAGACATGACTTTGCGAGTTGCTATAATAACTTAGTTGTTTGATGTCAGTAGTAGTTTTTCCGTTTGGCAATGCCGGAGTGGGTAGATGGTTATAAGCTTACAGTTTTCAAATGCCGTTTTTTGCTTGAAGATTTTCCTACCTACAAAAGTTGGGCAATGAAAAGTAGATTCAAATGAAATATATTTTGTCTTTGAGAATTCAATGACCATGTGTTTATAATGAAAGATAAACTATCAAGCTTAAACTTATGTAAGAGACGTATCTTAATTGAATTTATTGACCAAATTGATTGCTGTTCTAAATTAATATCTATAGTTTGGAGGATTTTGTTCGTGGATTAATGTTAAAGCAATTTATAGTAGAACTGACGGGTCCGGCAGACGTTGCTGTGCCCTGAAAAAATAAATAAACCAAAAACTTTATTGCAGTTGTGATCCAATTTTGAATCAATAACACTCTCAAATCCACTGGAACACACAAAAATCATCAAAATTGGCCCAGGGTTTAGGTGGAGTTCAGTGATGTACACACGACACAGAAGAATTTTAAATATAAAAATGGTAGAATATACACAAGTGATTACTGGGCTACCTAGCAATGAGGTAGTTTTTTGTACGACCCTTTAAAGCAGACACTTACCCATTCCTGAACGTTGGTTGGTTGAATAGTGCTTCACCGTTTTATTTTTCAAAGCCCGCACAGTAAAATGTTTTGAAAGGACCGATTTCACTTTACGTCTGTGGTGTCCCCCGCCCGCATGTCTCCGCCGCCGACTACCATTGTGAAAGCAACTACAATCGTACATTATTGTTTCAACGGTGGCATACCTACTCTTTTTTATTCTAGTTTTCATGCAGAACCCTATCTTTTACTCGGCTAGGTTATGGCGATGAAATTAAAACTGAGCTTTAATTCAAACGTTCTGTTACTACAGTCATGACTGCGCTGCACTGTTCTAAAGTTTTATGTAGATTATTAATTTTATGAGCTTTTCATTTCCAGATCTGGCAAGGAAAGCTTTCGCTATTACTATTGAACTGTACTTCTTTGGTTTGGTATAATTACTTTGATCGCTTATATAACTAATATAGTAGCATATAGTTGTAGTAGAATAGAATAGAATAGAACATTCTTTATTGCACACAAGAAATTATTACACATGAGTTCACAACTAGTACAACTGGCGGTCTTATCGCTAACAGTGATTTCTTCCAGACAATCTTCTGGAGATAATTTCACATTTCTAATAGTGGGTCGGTATTCAGTAGTAGTAGTAGTAGTAGTAGTAGTTTAAAATATATACAATCATATATACAAGGGTGGCGCCAAAAAACAGACTATTTCTTTTTGAGTCTCGAGAGAAAAATGTTAGTTTTGATGTTTTAAGAAATTCCATCCAAAGGACAGCTCAAAAAAAAATTTAAAAGGTCGCTCAAAATTTTTCTAAAGTAGTAACGAGAAAAAAAATTAAATAAAAAAGTCGCTATTTGGCGATTTTTGAATTATTAAAAATTTTGGAGCGTCGTCTTAAAATTTTTTTGAGCTGTCCTTTGGTGGGAATTCTTAAAACATCACAAAATAATACTTTTTCACTCGAGACTCAAAAACAACTAGTCGGTTTTTTTGCGCCACCCTAATATATACATATATTAAATAGTAAATAAAAATACACATACATACGAGTATATACAAAAATATTACATACAGTTTCATACACATATATAAATGACTGTTTACAAATTTAGATAGTGATCTTTGAGGAGTTTGTTAAAAGATGTAAGTGACTTTGTATTTCTGATGCTCATTGGTAATGCATTCCACAACCTTACAGCCTGCACAGTAAAAACTTTCTGACAAAATTGCGTAGAATGTATTTGCGTCAATAGTTGCAGATTTGTAGTATAATCTGGTATAATTGTAATATACTTACACCTTCATTAAATTCTTTCGAAACATTTAAATACTTGGGAGTCCATGTTCCGCGAAAATCATAGAATCTATTATAGAATTTACATACATACATACCTACTTCAATAATAATTCGATTTGTTTATCCTGCTTCGGGTTCGTTGTATCTCACGCGTACACCGCGAACACTAACTCACTACGTTTTTTATTTATTTTTATGGCGAAGCTGGGAAACAGGCAGACGGCCCAGCTCATGGAAAGTGGTTGCCGTACCTATAGACGTTAACAACATCAACGGCGAAGCCAATGCGTTGTCAGCTTTTAGAAAGGGATCAAGAGGATGGGATAGGGAGGGGGAAGAGATAAAGGGATCGGGCAAGAGGAATAGGATAGAAGGGATGTGCTGTGGGATTGAAATAGGGGTGTGGGATAGGAAAAATGGTAGAAGGGGTGATTGGAATGAATATATGATTAACTAGCATTTGCTCGTGACTTTGTCCACGTTGGACAGGTAACAAAGATTGTGAGTTGCTTTGCTAAATATAAAATCAAGTTTTTTTTAGCAGGGTAATGAATTTGTTAGTATGTAAATACATGTATCCCCGAATTTCATGTAAAAACTCGGGATAAGTATTGTTACTAAAGGCATACAAAACTACTTTTAAAAAATTGTTTTACTAAGGATTTTATCGATCAGTGAAAATTTCGCATCGGAATAAAAAAAACGACCTGGCTACTCTAGACGTCTTCCTCGAAAATTCCCGTAGAATTTTCGGTGTATAAAGTACCGCAAATTTTAAGTCCGGGAATTTTTACGTGAAACCCGTATAAACAAACAAACACAAAAAATATAAGAAACAAAAGACTACATTTTTAAAATATTCTAGATTTAATATTTTACTAATAAATTCACGATACTCCTTTGATGATTTTTGGTTTTTCAAATGGTCTCTTGGTGAGCTTTGAGCAGTTGGTTCGGTGTTTGCAATAAGCTTTACCCTCTCCAACCAATGCAACGCTGCAAATCATTAGCAGGGTAGAGACGGTTGAGGCAGACCACACTCGCTGTTTGCATTTGTAATTAATACACTGTTTGCACTACTGATTTACGATACCGTTCGTTATGCACTACTAAAGTATTAATAGCTTAGAAAGTTAAAATTAGGACATACCTAATATTCGTTTAATAAAAATTTACGAACTATGACATATTGGTTATATTGTTACCATACCACAGTAAAGCTGTTTAATTTCAATGATTAGCTGAAAATACTGAAATACATATACTAATATTCTAAAGAGAAAGGTGAAAAGTAATACAAGTTTATTGTTTGTTTTCATTTGAACACTTTAGGAATAATTAAGTAATAAGTAATTTATTATAAATGATATTACTAAAATATTGTTACGAGTTGCAGGACTCAAATTAAAATGCCGTTGGAATTATTATAGAATTTATTAGAACTATACAAACACGTATAACACAGGTACAAATATAACTGAATACAGAGACAATGAGTCCAAACGCAATGCACGATTCAATAACACGCGCAAAGTCCGTCACTAAATAGATTACCGAATGTACACAAGTCTTGCTTCGCTTGTGGTCTTAGCTCGACTGCGTCATCTCTCAATTGGGGCATTGCTTTATACTGTACAAATACAATATGTCTGCTCGGCCGCGTGGACTGAATTTCCTAGAATCACACCCGGCTAATGACTATCATAAAAGATTACAATACACAATGGGCTGTTGTTCTAATCACAAATTTTAAACACGAAGTAAATAAAAGAAGTCCAAATGAAGAAAAGGTAATAAAATGTCTTCAGATATGCAGGTGTGAATTTGTCTTTTGTCGGCGTTTACGTTGTAACAATATTATGATCTAGCCTATAGAGGCTACTAAGTAATTTAATTTAAACCTATATTCTACAAATTAAATGATATCTAAGTACGTTAGCATAACACTACTTTTGTCTAAAATAGAAGGACAGGGTATAACTATAAAGCAGCATACACTTCGTACAGTCAAGGTTCATATTAATGTGGTAAAGTGTTTTTGGGTGTGTCTAGTTCATTTAGGTCTAGTGAAAAATCGAGTCGTCGTGGCGTTCCCCGCGCCCCGCTGATCCCTTAGTCAGCTTCCCGCGACCCCCAGCTCAGGGGGCGTGGTGTGACTCTGTGGAATTTGCATTTTTAGCGAAAGTACGTCGACGCACGTCCTAAACAGACGGATTGTGCGGGAGACGAATGATCCCGAGACGTGGATCGACACTGATCTTGTGTTCCGGCACTGGATTTATTTTGTCACGTGATATTGAAATACTCGCTCTTGTACGTGACTTTGTCCAAACTATTATCTAACAATACATTCATTTCTTTTCTAAAGATCAAGTGGAATGTTTTGTAGAATTATATTGTATTTTATAATTGTGATGAAACCTAACAAGGATGAGACAAGCAACGATCTATTAGATATTAAAGTCTTTAGTTAAATTAATAATAATCTTATACATAGAATCACGATGTTTGTATGATGTTTTATAAGTAATTTCTTCAATATCTTCCTATTTTAAACAGACTGTAATATAATTATTAAAATTTTAAGTTATTTTTTTGACAACAATAATGTGTTGTTAATCGGGGGGAGTAAGGTGAAGGTTTTAAAATAAAATCAGTAGGTACAACATTAAAAACGTGTAAGGGAAGCTTTTCCAATGAGAACTTCGATATTTTAAGATGTGTAAAATTTATTAAAATTTTCTATACATATCTATTTTATACAAACTTATTAAACATCCACATCTGTATGATATATAATGACTCTTTAAAATTCCGAACAAAAGTGTACTATACTAGTTTCTGAATGTTATAAACTTATGGGGGCAGTGAACAGTGCTGTTCACTACAATTTTAATATTATTCCATTTCACGTTGTTTAAAAGCAATAAAAATCGAAAAACTTAGTTTCGTTCGAAAAGTTCCGCTTTGCTTTCAGCTTAAGCGCGCCGAGTCGAGTGGAACACACCCGGGGCCCTACAAGGAATAGGCGTGTGCAGAATGCATAATAAAGCAGGAGATTAAAAACTACAAAACCTTGTCAATATCAGTTCAGAGGGTCACTTGATGACGTCGATTGGGTATTCTTCGATCTTTCCCTACTATCTTTGCTCTTGATTTTATAAAGAACAATAGTTAATATTTTGATTATAAGGTATAATTATACTATATTTAGGTTACGATTGTACTAGATTTTAAATCTCTCTACTTGAGTTGTCTCTCTCTATTTCCAGAGAAATGGATGATTCACTAGTCACGCTTGTTCACAGCGCATTGGCAGGTTTTACGCATCGGTTTACGATCACCAGATAATAAGTATATATTTTTTATTGCAGGCGTTCAGCAGACAGGCAGGCGGCCCACTTGATGGAAAGCGGTTACCTTCGTCTATGGACATTTGCAACACCAAAGCAAAGGTGCTACAAATGCGCTGCTGCTCTCTTAAGGAACACTGGAACCTGGTCGCTAATGCTGAAACACAACTCAAGGTTGATATGGCGACATACTTTAGACCAGGGGTGGTAGCCATCCAGTCGGACAAATGCCCAACCACCTGGCTGTGGGTTGTTTTGTCGCCTCTTACGACATACCGCCCAGCCGAAGGAAATTGTATTCTTTCTCCGTTCCTGCATGGATAAATATTAGGACAAGAAAGCTGTCTAAGCAGCTCATGCTAGGATTCTATATAACATCACAAGCTTCTATTGCTTAGGAGGTTTAAATGATTTTTATTCGGTTAGGTTAGGTTAGAATTAAGATGTTTCACACTTTTGTATTTTTAATATATATATTTTCTTTTATTTCTTCTTAAACTTGTATGAATATTGTTTATTTTAAGCCTGCTGTGATCGCATCAAGAAGGCCATTCAGCAAGCATGTTCTCTATATCTTCTATATTCCTGTAAAACTACGCAAAGCTGGGATGACTAGTTTGCGAAGCTATCTGAAAAAAGTATTTAAGGAGTACGCGAAAATATTGCATAACCTAGTAGATATGTATAGCTAACGCATTAAATAGGTATGTCGCTAAAGTTGAGAAAGACATGAGAGATTTAAAAAGATAACTGAAAGAAGTCCTTATTCTGTGGTATGCATATTAAACGATTTAGTATGATTTGATTTTATATGAATATGGAAGAGAAATGCGACGCAGAGCACGACGACTACAATTTAGCGTATTGGTAATGTATGGAGCAGATATTTTTTTCCTTATTAGCAGACAAAGAAAACAATATGACTCAACTTCTTGATATATAAAAATGAATGTTTGTCTGTATGTCCTTTATAGAATCGTAAACTATACATTTGATCATGTGATGATCTTTAGCAAAGTTGTTGTGCATGAGCCAAAGAAGGTTTCTGAGTTAGTTCACAATTGGACCGGTAGGTGGCGCTGCTGTTGGCATATCGATTGAAGCTTTTCCGGGCAGGACGATGTCTGCCGATACAGCTAGTTTCACTATAAAATATATGTAACAAGACGTGAAAAACTGCTAGCGCCTGTTATTAATTTTAATCAAATTATATTTCTGTTAACTACATGTTTTCTTTGGTTTTCCTAAAATTACATAATCTATTATTATTTGAAAATTTCCAAAGAGGTACACAATTTGAGTTAGAAGAGCCAGCGCCCGTGCGGCTAAATTGAAAGTGACTACGCGGTTCAAGAACAACATTAATATTGGGTTACATGGCGGACACCAAACAAAAGTTACCCCGGACATTTTTATCATATGAATTTTTAATCTCCCCGACCGTCAAAAAACGGAGCACAAAAATAGTCGGCAGTCGCTCCAGTTTGGAAGCCATTACTGTAAGTGCATGCTTCGTATATCGATTTCACTATAGCATCGATTTTAGACGATACGTAAACGTATTAAATTCTTCTTCGATCTAGTTTTCGTACTAATATTATCCATAGTTATATTTTCCAAGCGTATCCTATATTTCAAAACTATTTTCCGTTTTATTAGGATTCCGTGGTAATTTTGGAAAAATTAAATCCTAACAAAATGGACGCCCCTCTTTCCGTCTATCTATATATGTCAGAGACATTTTTGTTATACTTGAACTATTCGTTCTATATAGGTAAAAATTGGCAGAGAGGTATTCTAGATGCCAATACACAATGGTATAGTAAAATTGTGAAAATAAAATGTAACTAAAGATTGATTTAAAAAAAAAAAATAGTTAGACTTAGATATCGTTATTGTATCTTATTAGGTACACAATTTAGTAAGTTTATATAAGTAACTGCTCTTGGAAATTGCGTCGTTAAAGTGTTATTTTCAACGAGGCAAATGTAAAATAATAATGGAATTGGGAACACTTATTTACGGCGTAGCAATATAATAAGCATTTTTCAGACGCAAGTTCCATGTCTCAGGTGTTGCCCGCATTTGAATATTGAAACGAGTGTGATCTGAATTGAGATGCAATTTTATTGTCACCCTGCTCGAGTGAAGCAATGAAATTTTATTGCTTTCTTTAAAGTTTTCAAGGGAGTTCTCACTCGTTACGGCAGTGCATTCGTTCGACTAGTTACTATCGCACATTATAACTGCAACGTTTCCTACGCTCTTTATAACGAAGTTGTGAGAAATATTTCTACTTGCGTCAACGTGATTCATCTCGGAGTGGCAATATATCTTCATTATGAAATGACTCCTTTTAGTGAAAAATACTGTGGTAATAGAGACATTTCTTTGTAATATTATCTATATTACTGTTACGAGTACGGAACTCGAATTAAAATGCCGTTGGAATTACTATAAAATTTATTAGCACTGTACAAACACGTATAACGTAGGTACAAATATAACCGGACGCAAGAAGTCCTTATGTAATGCACAATTAAATAACACGCGCAAAGTCCGTCACTATATCGCTTATCGAATATACACGTCTTGCTTTGATCGTAATCGTCGCTTGACTGCCGATTTCTCCGTTCGAGCATCCCTTCATACTCAGCTTACAATATGACACGACCGTGAAAACAATGAATTCTTAGAACCACACCTGGCCACTGCCTACCAGAGAGGTTTACAATACTCAATAGGCGGCTTTAATAATTACAAATATTAAAAACAAAGCAAACAAAAGAAGTGCAAATGTGGGCAGGTAATAAACATGGGTTTTATGGCCGGCAGGTGCGCTTTCACCTTTCACGCATTCACATATATCAGCTTGCTTCGTGGAATTTTGGCTAAGTCGTAACACTACGTTAAAACTATATTTGGTTGTTATTTAATGTAACATAATTACATTCAAATAATTTTAAGATCGATTCAAAATATAAACAATTATAACTTCCGTAGTGCTGATATTAAACGGATAGAGGAAATTGAATCTATTTAGTTTGAAGTCACAGAACTGAAAGGGTTCTACGTGACGGTATTCAATGATATTGAATAATTAAAATATATGGTTATAACACTTAATCACTTTGGATGAGTCATTCAGATTGAAAGACAGAAAAGAATCGTCTAATGTGGGATTAAGTTCTACTTGTGCCTACGCAAGATTACAAAGAAACTTATGGAAGAGTTTTCTTAGAAATTTAGGTGACTGGTGATAGACTGGCACTGACTTATAATAAGCAACTTTTTATATTGAGGTGAATTTTTTTTTTGTAACACTGGAATAGTTGACTGGAACTACAATTATATTGTGGATAGAGCTAATTTTTAAGATTTCCGTATTAATTGGGCTCTTCAAGAAAAGTGTGTTCATAGATCACTTTTCGATGAGGTAAGCAATACCTTTATTAACCATTTATCATTATGCGGACTATATGCCAGTGCGCTTACAAGATAATTATGTTATTGCAGTGTAGGTTTGAGTTTGATCACAATTTCGATATGTTCTTAAAAAACAGCTCTAAGGCTGCCTGTCCATTGAAGCGGAGCGAGGCTGCGGAGCGGAGAAACGGAGTAATATTAACTAATAGGATTGCATAAAAATTGTGTCAATGGACAGGCAGCCAATCCTATTGGTTAATATTACTCCGTTTCTCCGCTCCGCAACCTCGCTCCGCTTCAATGGACAGGCAGCCTAATCCGCAAAAGTGCTTGCTGTATGGCACCATATTTAATAAATTATCAGAAATGTTAAGAGCGTAGTAGACTCTAAACTTGTTTAAAATCTGGGAAGAATATTAAAAATAAGACTAATAATGTGTTATGACTTAGGTAATATCTGGACATCAAATTAGTTGGTAAAAATTGTTAATGTAAACTCTGCCATAAAAAAAAACACCATAGGAGGGTGAAATATAATTTACGACCTATTCTCATAACTACCACATACAAAAAAAAACATCAAATTGGTTAAGCCGTTTCGGACGAGTTCGACCACAAACACCGTGACACGAGATTTTTATATATTTGAATGGAATACTTTTTGTAAAGTAATGTAATTTTAATATGTATGCAACATAGAATTATTAAAGCAAACATCTTTTTTGGAAATAAACCGTCATACATTTATTCAATTTGAATCATTAATATACGCATGACACATAAATTGTCAAATGTATCTAATATATTATTGTTGAAACGCGCTAAAATTTATTATTAATCTAAATTTAATTATAAATCGTGTTACGTGGCGTTTAGCCTAAGAACATAAGAGGAAATGAGCGTCTGTATCTGAGGATTCACACGTGAATGAACTGCGCTGCAGATTGTTACGAAATGTGGCGTTACTAATGTAGCTAATGTTGTATGAAAGGGGCGCTATTGCTTTATCTCAATCGCGGCATTTCGCGTGTCGCGACCCATACGTATAAATTATACTGGTTATGAACTATTAAAGCTGAAGGTGAGAAAATATACAGCTAATACAGCATTTATTGACTGTGTGAAATAAAGTCGTAAAAGTTCGTGGTAGCGTATGCGTCCCGAAGTCAAAGGGCGCGGGTTCGAATTCTGGCCGGGACGCATGCACCACTTAGGCATTTTTCTGATCTGATGTGCATATTGTTACAATTACCACGTACTAACAACGGTGAAGGAAAACATTGTGATGGAACCTGCACATCGAGATACCCAATATGTCAAACCTGCCAAGCCGCCTCGGACAAGCGTAGCGGGTATAGTCTGATCCCCTATAGTAGAAGGCCCGAGCCCAGCAGTGGGATGTTTAAGGGCTGTTATAAATATGAAATAAAGAAATCTATAATATTATAAAGTTTTGTAATGAGTGCCTTTTGTTTGTGTATTTCCGGATTTTCGAAAAAACTCTGGGATGATTTTATTGGATGGTGGACTATTCTGACAATATTTACAATCAGCTTAGTTTGTTTTGCAAATATCCCAAATAAATATTTCAAGAACTTATCATACGCCCCAAAAATATGAATATTGTACCTAATTACTTACTAATAGTGAAATAAATACGACATTGTCTATTTTAAAGTAAAAGTTTAAATGTTTTTTAAAGAAATCAATGTTTTTGAATTTAAGAAACATTTTAAAAAGCAATTTAAATAAGCTATTGGAGTAGTTTTTTAGATATGGGTATTTGGTAACACGTTATATATAAATAATAAAATGGGTTCCTTATACAAATAATAAAAAGAAAGTACGATCGTCGTCACCAACCTTTAACAAACAGTTTTTTTTTACCTTGGTAATAACTTTTTATTTTTTCGCCTATTAGACCGGGAAGCTACGCTTTACAGCTATTAATTAAAAATTAAACCCCATTTAATCGGAAAATATAATTATCTGAGCAAAGCATTGCATAAATGACGTAATCTTTGACCGCCCGGGGAGGGCGCTCGATGGCCGTACTCGTACATCAATCAGCCTGTTGTCGGCGTGACATCGTTCGCAATCAAATAAAATTTAACTGAAAAGCTGCTGCTACGTTGTCACATGTATGACCCGTTATTGCACTTGGTTCACGTTCATTTGTGAACATGTCATTTATTTTTGAAACATTAATTCATTTGTTACCATTTGTTTTCACTCTCGGTTAGCAGCAACATATTATGCAATGTAGTTTCATGTAGCTTATTACATTTCCTTAGGAAACTATTTCGAATGTACATAGAGTTAGACGTTTTAAGTACCAGGTTAATGTATTGATTGAATGAATGAATCTTTATTTGTATAAATACAGTTAATAGTTGTACAAAATATGGTAAACAAAGTCTAATGGTCTCACTGTATTTGACCTAAACATGGTCATTCAAATATTTATATTGATTATATATCACTGCAACTTGATCAAAGTCGAACCTTGACAAGGTGGGAGAATAAAATTCTATTTAAAGCTGGTGATGTTGGGATGTGGTTTTTCATTATTTGCATTATATTGGTATAACGCTTAACGTAACGTACTATAATTATGATGAAGAATTTACATACTTATGGATATATTTATAAGATAAACAGGAAATAGCGCGACATATAACCTAGTCGTAAATCACCTAAAACAATATTTTAGGAATAAGGAAAGCAGTTGTATAACAAGTTCTAATAATATTGTAAAAGACTGAGGGTATTATTTAAAAAATAATAATATAGAATACGTCATAAACATGCGGAATATTGTTGAGTAAATAAATAAGAATATACAAGTGAAAGAAAAAATACCCTTCCCAAAGAAAAAGACCATAGTAAAAAGAATCTTAAATAAAAAAATATCAAAAACGATCTCTGCTCTTAGAGATATAGGTGGTTGGGGAAAGAAAACTTATTTTTATATAATACTACATGAGAAATTGAAAATTACGACAAGGGAAGGTATTTGTATTTGATGTTTTGTACATTTAAAACTATTAAAGTGGACCTTAGTCTATACGACGTGGGTTAACTAAATTTAAATCAAACAGGTTGCCTCAGTTTGTTGGAAACAACACCAAAAGTAGCCGCAAGCGAGGACGGCGGACATCACAGTAATCACGAACCTCCTCATAGCTAACTACCTTAATTTGTTCGCGAAGGCACATGAGGTTTGCTGAAATTCAATTGTATGGTATTAAGTGTTTCTACATGTGACTGTCTAATTGGTAAAGCACTTCTTCTATTATAGTTATATTAATTCATTTATTTATTTATAGATGACTATGACTAAACATCTCAACCAGATAAAATTGGCCAACTGCATATCATATCACTCCCAATTAAGTGTTCTGTAGAAATCGGCAGAAAACACATATTGTATGTCCCCTAATTAAGAAAGTTACGCTTGTGTTGTGGGTTATACAACGGACTACTCTGGGGCCAATCCCAGACAAGCAGACCATAGTAAATAAAGGAGAAAATTCGGTCCCGAAATTTACCATAACAGGGAATCGAACCCGGAGACTGCGTTGCAGTGAGGTGACCCGGCAAAGGCTTAAACCGCCCAACCACAGAGGCCGCTGAGAAATGATGAACGTTTAGTTAACTGTTTTTGTTATTTGACTATAGACCTAGCTAGCATTTCGGAAACTAATCAACAGATAAAGTTTTGTGAATACTTTCCTTGATTCTTAAAATTTTGCCACTTTAATATTTTAGGAATTTTCTACGCAACACATTAAAAGTTAAAAGCGGAATAACATAGTTTTTTTTGTAATTTTAGAAGTCCATATCTCATTAACTGTATAAAACACTAATACACACACACACACACATATATATATATTATTTAACTTATGTGTATATTTATATATATAGTATAGTTATATATTTATTATTAAAATGTAAGTAATCGTACGATAATTATGTATACCACCATCGCTATTCCTAATCAGCAATATTCCTGCCACGGGCTGTCTGGAAGAGATCGCTTTTTAGCGATAAGACCGCCCTTTGTACACAATTAGAATAATACTAGTTCGTAAGTTTTCTGTAATGGTGTACAATATAAAGTGTTATCTATCTATCTATCTACCGATCTATCTATCTATATTGACTACACTAGTTTACTAAGACACACACACTCACTCGTTCACTTGTACACACATCACACACATACACACTACACACATATATATATACATACATATACACAGCCATTCACACATCTATACATTTAAAATATTAACACGAAAAATTTTCAAATGTATAAACTTCAATATAATTTTCTTTTTATAATGTATAACAAATGAATTGTCTGGAAGTGGGCGCTAACAACTGCAACACAGTATTATACTACAGCAGTTGTTTGCGACACCAAATTGTTTCTGTACACTATGTTAATGGTTTCGAATAAATTCTTTTATTCTTCTTTTAATTCTTTAATATATATATATATATATATATATAGAGGGCGTAATTATAGGGCTCGGTGCACGTGTCGGTGCATGTGCACGTGATCACAAATGTTTAGGTTAAGTATTAAAATTACACTAACGTCTTCTTGTAATACGTTAATTATTGTATTTGCGCCGACACACATATATATATATATATATATATATATATATATATATACTATATATATATATATATATATATATATATATATATATATATATTAGTGTTTCATAGACAATGAATGAATGAATGAAAACACTTTGTTGTTCACCAAAATTAAAACTACGTTCTTAAAAACTTGATACAATAAATGTTGAACAAAGGGCGTCCTTATCGCTTAAAGCGATCTTTTCTAGGCAAACCTTTTAACTAAGGATATATGTAAATACAAAGATCGTATGTATAAATAACAGATTCTGATGATAATTCTAAAACCAATATTGAGATAATAAACTATTTCAGCCTTAACTTAACAAACAGAATTGGTGACATTGTGATCTCGGCCTACCTGGTGAACGATTCATACATTTGAAAAGGCTTTCTATTTTGAGCTGGTATTACGTCACGTGCCAATTAACGACTGTATGATGTTCTAAAATATACCCTCATGTCTCTATCGTATAGTATTCATGGATACGTGAGAGGTATCATTCAAGCAGTATCATTCCATTGTCAATTTGTAACTAATATTATAAATGTGAAGGACAGTTTGTTTGTGTATATAAGCTTTATATACACAATTTTATATACAAGAATACCTTTAATTCACAAAAAAGTAACATTTCCGAGGATAGACGAATGCAGCCGAAAAAATGGCGCTCCGATCGCGTTTTATTGGTGCCACCGTTGTAATTCACTAAAAAATATATCGTTATAGCAATGATAATCACCATATAATTTTAAAGTGTTGCTCTCATGGTTAGTTTTACCTTCGCTAGTACAAATAACGTTACAGGCATTTATCATTAAATACTTTTATAAGGATTATAATATGCCCGCCTCATACATATCCTGTTTTAAAGTGAGCGAAGCCGGGGCCAAAAGCTAATATTTGACAAATCACAACACTAACTTTGTCACACAATACAAAGGTAGAACAAAACAAAGCGATTATTTCACGCTTATTAAATTCATTCAATTTTCGACAAAGTCGAAATGCGTACGGCGCGCTCCGTTGCTTTTAAATGTATTGCTTGTTGTGTGAATTATCGTCATGTGTCACACGGTTGTCGGTCACACGATAAGGAATTCGATGGCAGGTCAAGCGTGATGAATGTTTACCTCTAATGCGGGTACCGTCATCCAAATATAGCAATTGATGACTTCTCAATACTAGTACAATTGATGGATCAATCTGTAATTTTAAAATAAATGGCAAAATTTAAATGAATACTGCTATTTCTGTGACCTCTCATGATACATGACCGTTTTAAAAAAGATTTCGTCTCCCAGGTTGTCTCGAATAGACTCTGAAACGATTTGGTTTAATTAAAGTTTTATAGATTAAAACAGAACTTTTAATTTAAAATTTTGTGTACTTCACATTTCGGTATTTCGCAGGGTAAAGTTCTGCTTCCGCGCAGACAAAGTGGTGGGCATGATTAGTATAAATAATATTCGACATATACAAGACCACCACGCAACTTGTTTTATACATACCAGAACAAGAGAAAGGTTGAGGCGGCCCGCCATAGACCTGGTGGTTGAACATTGAGAGACACCTTAAGAAGGTTTCTTTCAATTGCCCAAAGCGACATCCCAAGGCCGTATGGCTTGGCGCAGGAAAGTGAGGAAACCTACTACAAATTAAGGGGATAAAGAGTGGAAGAAGAAAAAGAAACGATCCACTATTGGGCAATTGCCTCCCTTTTCACAATGGTAGCTCAGTGGCTAGATAATATGCGAGTCATAAGAATGATGTGGATTTAAATCTTGACCAGGGAGCAGATATCAATTAGGCAGTTTTTCTAACCTTATTTGCATATTATTACAATTGTTACATGCTGACGGTAAATAGAATCATTCTTAGGAAACCCGCTGCACTTGTCGCAGTTGGTGTAAATACTGAAAAAAAAACCATATTTTCTTATTGGCTTTAAATGTGGCTTTGTATTGTTGGTTCATTATAAAATATCCAAGGAATACGTTTCTTTTCTGAAACCTTAAAATATTTTAGGCTCTGGTGGAAAGCTTGCTTTTAGTGGGTTACAGCGTTCCTGATTTTCACGTCAATATCGTATTTATGCAGTATTCAATACCTACATATTAGTATGTTTTAAAATTATAGAAAAAATGAGAATTATATTATATTGTTTTATTAATAAGTTTTTCGCATAGGAACATTGCTGGTCGATCACACCAAGTAATTTCTAAAAATCCTGTTCTTGATATTGCACCACAATGTTTGAATATCATCTCCGCAGAGTCTTCTTTAGCATGAGTCCACGAAGAGTAACCAGCTTCTTCTAAAGTATGCCCTACAATATGGAATTAATTCATAACATCTTTAGACTACAAAGTGACTTGATATTATAATTCAAAATAAAAACTTATTTATATTTAATAAGATTTGCTTCGATTTATTCGGCACAATCTTTGGATTTGTATAAATGTAACAGAGGGTTGATTTTTTTCAGTCTATGTAGACTTGTACATAGACTTATATTACGTACACGTATGTTTTCAAATGGGTGTATACTTTGGAAAACAGAAATTGGTTTGTACAAAACCCATTAAGTAGTATTTGAGATAAAGTATTTTTAATTTGATTAAATCTGACTGAAAAACGCTAGAGATTCTTAGTCACATGGTTAAACTAAAAACTTCAAATTATTACGTATCGATTATTGAGACTATAAGAATTCAAATCACCTTTAATTGTTCTATATTGATAGGGAAACATAAGATCACTGAATCCAACGTAGAGGATATTAGGATCAGGAGCACTGCTATGCAGATGTTCTCCAAGGAAACTTGTGATCAATGTGGCTTCTTCAGCAGAATTGATTACAGCCAGCTGACCCTCCTCCGACTTGCAGACAAGATAAGCATCGTGCCAAGATAAAGGCTCAGAATGAAATTTGTAACATTTACCAGTGCTTGCAGGTCCATAATCTAAAATAAACGAAAAAGTAGTCTAATTCACGAAAAACACTTAAACACTTTAATCTATTGACCAAAGAAACAGGATTTGTAATGTAATAAATATAAGAGTAATACTTAAGAAGTTGGCGTTAGTTAAATTTAAATCTCAACATGATGTGATGAATTTAATAACAAAATTTATGTCTTTATTAATATTTTGTATCTACTTTCATATCTCTTCATTTCCTTTCATATTTTCCCAAACATTGAGGATCAGTACAGTGTGTTTTTCCTTTCATGCTCCTCTATTGAATGGGATAGTCCATTGTTACATCATCAATCTCAGCTTACCTTTATTCTTATATCCACTAATTTCCCTATTTAACTTTAACTTTATATTTATTACATGATTATTAACCATCCTAGTTACATACTACACTTGTATCTTATTATTCTCAAATTTTTAGTCACCCCTGCAATTTTCAAAGATACCCTTAAGTATCTGTCTGTTACCTTTTACATTCTTGTAACACCTGGTATTCATCTCTACATTTTTATCTCGACCGATTGGAGATCTAATTTGTATATCGTCAGTTGGATTTATAACATGACCGACCTTGTTTCAGACTTATGTATGTGCTCATTTACTTTGGAGAGCTTTAATTTGTCACATATTACCAGTATCTACTCTCACCTAATTGGAGATTGAAAAATATAGATAGTAATCGATACAACGGAAGATAATAAAGTTATCATATTACCTAAATCATAGCCTTCACATTTGTGGTTAAACATTGTGTCATTCCCAAAAATTTTGCATATAAACGGGTTTATGTCTGTGCATGGTCTGTTATCGAAAAGTCCTTCTCTTGTCATTACCACACAGTTTTCACCATCACTTTTGCTATTTGGACTTCCTGGAGACCATAACATTTCTAGAACAGTACCTGATATTGGTTCGCCTAAAATTATAATGCAAGTTAACTTAATAAATATGAGTTATTTCACTGATAAATAGAATAGGTATAACAAAAAGAGATTTAGCATTGGGGTCGTCTCATGTTCTAGTTTGAAAATCATAATAAAAATGTTAAATAATTTATTCTAATTTTAGACAGTAAATGGGAAAAGTAGCATAATAATATAACTTCTCACCTTTCAAAGTGACATAATCTCCTTTAGAGAACTTATCATGTAGTCCGACAAATATAGCAGTGTAATGAGCTTTCATATTGCTCATTAGAATTTTCAGATTTTCTACTTCATTGAGGCTATCCGGAATGAGGAGTGAAGTGCCTTCAGCATCACATATCTGTCTCGCTTGATCCCAACTTGTTGCCAAATCGTGAAGACGATAGAACGTCTGAAACGCCTGTGCCCACATGTAATCCATGCGATATTTCTGTGCTAACAATGAAATAAAGACGCAATAAAAATTCCGAACAAAGTTACCACCACATTTATAAGTAAGTTTAGATGGATAACACAAATCGATACTATAATTATATAGACTTACCGACCATTAACAAACATCCTTGTATTCATATTTGTATGAACTATCATTAATAATGTTAAGTAGAACATTGTAATGATGACAAGTAACAATACAGTAATTTTAATTATAATTTAAATAATGCGATAAAAATAACACAAGTGCTAAGCGTGTAATGTAAAAGGTAATTCAATCGCAACAATCATGAGTGGTTGTTCAGTGACTTCCAAATTCAATTGGCCGGTGTCGCGGTTGTTCCGCTCGATCGCGTCTACAGATATCGCCTGAGTATTTATTTTCCCGTAATCGTAGATCGAAGCGGCACCGGCCGACTGCGTGGCCCGCCCGCCACACTCGGTCCCTTGTACACGCTTATTTGAATCTCCTTTCTAAGCGACTTCCTTTTCTGTGAGTGTCAGGTAATTATCTGTGTGGCATTCCAATTTTACGATCGAATGGTTAATTCAGTTTAAATCTCTTCGTATACGTTACTCAGCTTTAGGCACTAGTTAATCCTAGTCTCCCAGATCAGTTCTCGAGCGGGGTAGCATAGATGATGTCGTAAAATATGGAAAAGGATTCTTTATTTATGTTTGAATTCAACTCGGCATGTACGTATTAATAAAAGCAGTATTAAAGTTAGTTATTGGAATTTAAAACCTTATTTCACCGTACGGGTAGTATTTTATTTTAGCCGTTTTACATGACACTTTTGTGTAAATTTATATAGATCAATACATTTATAATAGGTTGGGGAAAAAGGCTTTTCGCATATAGTATGTATGAACTTGTAATAAGATCTCTTTGGCTATACCATTTGTATCTGGCTGGTTTTGGTATCATTAAAAAGTTTAAATTTTAAAGAAGACAATTCCAAATTCAAATTAGGGAAATGTGTGATTTTCATTGGTTTTTCTTATTGTTAAAATGAGTGAATCTAATGAAGAAATTCGATACATTTTACTACAAAAAAGGTAAAAATGCAACACAAGCCGCGAAAAAAATTTGTGATGTTTATGGACCTAATGCAGTATCTGTGAGAGTAGCGCAAATTTGGTTTAAGTGTTTCAATCCGGAAATTTTGATATCAAAGATGCACGTCGCTCTGGTCGCCCTGTTACGGACAAAATTGATGCCATTTTGTAAAAAGTGGAGCAAGGTCGGCATATTAGTAGTTACGATGTAGCTGGAGAACTGGGAATTGACCACAAAACGGTTTTGGCACATTTGAAAAAGCTGGGTACACAAAAAAGCTCCATATTTGGGTGACTCATGAACTCACTGAAAGAAACCTAATGAACCGTGTACTCATTTGTGATTCTTTATTACGACGTAATGAAACCGAACCATTTTTGAAGAAGCTGATAACTGGTGATGAAAAGTGGATCACGTACGACAAGAACGTGCGAAAAAGATCGTGCTCAAAGGCCGGCCAGGCTTCACAGACTGGAGAAACCCGGGCTAACTCGCAACAAGGTGATGCTGTGTGTATGGTGGGATTGGAAGGGTATTTTTCATTATGAGCTGTTACCGACAGGCAGGACCGTCGATTCTGAATTGTACTGCGAACAACTGATTAGATTAAAGTAAAAATTTGTGAGAAAGCGTCCGGAATTAATCAACAGAAGGGCTGTGGTTTTTCACCATGATAACGCTAGACCTCACACATCTTTAGCCACTCAGCAAAAATTACGAGAGTTTTTCTGGTAGGTGTTAATGCATCCGCCGTATAGTCCTGAGCTTGCACCTTCAGATTTTCACCTGTTTCGGTCTCTGCAGAATTCCTTAGGCAGTGTCAGGTTAACATCCCGAGAGGACTGCCAAAACCACTTGTCGCAGTTTTTTGATTAGAAGCCCCAAAATTTTTATAACAATGGGATTACGTCCCTACCTACAACATGGCAAAAAGTTATCCAACAAAATGGCATCTACATACTTTAGTCAAATGTAAATAAACTTTATAAAAAAACCTTTTGAATTTTTATATAAAATGCGAAGGAACTTTTCCCCAACCTAATATAAATAAATAACATTTATATAGATCCATAATAATACGTAAATGTAAATTAGACTTTGTTTTAACGTTTGTATCTTTGTTCTATTTTTACGGTCTTGGAAATGAAACGATTTAAAAAAATAATAATAATAATATACTATACTAAGATATGCCCGCGACTTCGTCCATGCTTAACTTGAAATTCCCGCGGCATTCCCAAAACGCGAACTGCCGCAGCATTAAAAAAAATGTAAGCTATCGTTTTAGTGGAAACTGTATCGGAATAAGTTAATTTATATGCATTCGGACAATTTCAAACCACTCCCAGGAAAATTCCCACGAGATTCCCGAGATAAACAATATCACATATTTTATCTCGCGAATTTAAATCATTCCCAGAAAACTGCCGTGGAATTTCCAGGAGAAAAAGTAGCGCAGAGTTTAAGTCTAAGAATTAGCTGTCGATCAGCGAAAACCGCATCGACATCAGCTCAGTAGTTTTTACGTGAATCCCGAATAAATAGACAAACAGACAGGAAATCTAAAAAAAATTGCATCCTGTTCTTCATCGTTTATATAGTCTATTCCAGTTGTTTTTTTTAATTAGCTTCAATGTACAGACACGGCATGTTGAGAATTTTATAATACTATAGCTGTATGTAAGCAATTTTTATTTCAAAAAGTTTGACAGGTCCTGTTACACAAGGAACCAAATTTACGGGACCAAAGATGTATGATTTGCTAGCCAAGCGATTTGCTTTGTGTGTACTTACAAGTTAACGGCGATAAACATGGGATATTTCTTTCTCGTAAAATAAAATTGTTTAACCCAGAAAAACGTTTCATATTTGTAAAATATTATTCAAACTCAAACTATTTTATTGGCTGAAAAAATAATAATGTCGTACAATAAGCATATCCGTCTCCATTAAAACCAATCTTCGTATAAAGTTCTGCACCAACTCATCAGTGGCTCTGAGCTGGGATCTGATAAAAGTTGTCTGAAACTTTCTTTTGCGATATCACCACCTTCGTCATGTAAATTGGACAAGTTATGGTTGGGGATGATGCTTGTTTCATCAGTTCGAGCTAATACAGATTAGCTCTTGGTTTAAATCGTACAAATTTGTTTCTGATGAACGGAAACGATTCGAATCCATTTGAGAGAGATCATGTTATTATGCTTCTATAATAGCATGTAAAGATGTAATAAGATAAGGACAAAAATCCTATTAATTGCTAACTCAGATGTCGTTACTTAAATTGGTATATTTATATGTAGCAAGTCGTCTTTTGTTACATTAATTTTCAAATATCTCCCATTTTTATTAAGTGATGACCCTTCATCCAATTATTTAATTGTGAAAATTTTATTGAATTAATTCTTATAATTATTATGACGCATTAAAATAGGCTACTGTTTAAAATAAAATCGTGTCTCTGTTTGCAGTTGACACGCATTAGAAGTAAAACTTTATAGAATATACTCACAGATAATTCTTCTCTAACTTTTATTAATATAAATATAATTCCTTTAGCCAACACCCGTCAACATATTATATTTCAAAATAAACTTCTTAAGTACACTCTCAATTTTTCATCCTTTTTATTTCGGTCCAAATTGGACCGATGTTTAATCATTGGTCTTATTGACTCTCTAATCTGTGCTGCACAATGTAAAACTCGTATCTCATTCGCTCGCAGGCTTAGTCTTATAGATTTATGTGCTTATCTCGTTTTAGTGTCGCTTTTCCGTTTCATCGAGTTTCAAATCAAAACGATTCTAAAGAAATTTAAATTCAAAAATAGATTTTTTTAGATCACAGAAGATAAATATACTTTTAATATAAATAGATTTAGGTAGTAACAAAAGTTGATAAATTTCTGTTCAATTTTGTTATTTTTCAAGTTATTGTCAAAAATTATTTGATTACCTCGACCGAGATTGTTTGTTTTTGGGACTTTTATAATCTAAAGATCATTATTGTGGTACCACACTTATGGTCGGTTCCTATATCTTACTATTCATTCTTTTAGCTCACCTTCGGTAGAAATTTGACATTACTTGCATACAAGTAAGCTATCTCAAATATAAACGCTCGTAAGGCAAATGAACGGTGAATAAGATAAAGGAACCAGCTATTAATCCATAAAGTGAATGAATAAATAAAGTTTTTATTATTGTAACACGTATTGAATAAGTAAGGGTCTGCTGGCTGATATTTTTATCTTTTTCAACTCGGTTTACCCGTAAACCATCTGAGTTTAAGGAGGCATTAAATCGCAACTCAAACAAGAACCGTTACACCGAAGTTAACTCACATATTGCTTTGTGTCACGAACGTTGAAACGAAAGAGTTGTAGGAAAGCGTGGTTCGAGTGAGATGGGGCATGCTGAATAGAATGGGTGTGGAGGGCGTAAAAGGAGAAAAACTACATCGCTAAAAGTGAATGCGGTCGAAAGCCGCGCTTATTTTCAACGCTAAGTGCATGGATTTTTTCAAGTGGAGGCATGACTATGAGAGCGTATGTGTAGATGTAAAGTAGCGTGTAGTGTCTATGATACTAGTTCCCCTTTTAAATCATTATTTAAAGGCGTAACGATGATCTAGTTAAAGCACTTTGATTAAATCTTTGAGTAATTACAATAATAGTTAACCGGAAAATATAATTATAGATAGAACATATGATATAACAGAAAATATATCCACGCTTATAAGTAGGTACTGCTTCACTCTCTAGTTGAATCCTTTCAATAGCCACTTTTGATATGCTAAAAGAGTGTCTAATCATCATCTTCTTCATTAAGACAATACATATACTAAACACTGGCTTTTTGTTATTTTATAATAATTAATTTTTTATTAGAATAATTATTAATTATTAAATTAGGCCTTATTTATATGTATAGGTATTACTACTATGTGTATGTTGTCGTTTGAATACTGGAGTTAGCTCCAGTGGATCTATTTATGCAGTTGTAAACTCGTAGTCTAGTAATTTCTTGATTGATCACAAGCTCGTACTTTAACGAGAGAAAACATACCCATTACTTTTAAAACTGAATTAATCAATGACGACGGCAATGTAGTTTATTTGAGCTACACTCATCTGATGTAACAGTTTATTAGATAAACAAGTAAAAACATAATTATTCAGCTTTAAAATAAATATTTTGGTACAAAATGACAAAGCTTATCTGTTCAAGTTGATTTTACTTATACATATTTAAATCTAGTTTCACATGTTGTGGCTAATTACGTAAATGTATGATGTGGTTGATCACCCGTAACTGTGTATAATTATGCTTTTAAAGTAGTATCAGTGCAAATTGGTGTACATTAAAGTGCGTGGCTTGAACACACGGCGTATGTTGAACAATACATCAGTCGATCGATCTACCAGCCCGTTGTTGAAATATGTAGACGACCGACACTCTAGGTCTTATAGAAAAGCATGACAACACTAAAAATATGTAATAATATCAGTTTATAAGTCTGCCACTGCTGGATACGAACTTCCTCGCTAGGGGAAGCCGGACGATATCTCAACCAATCTTGTTCAAGGTGGTTCTAGTAGGTTCGGCATATTAATTATCTCAATGTAGGGGTTTCCTTATTATGTTTTCTCCTTCACCTTCTGCAGGTGATATTTGTAACAATATGCTTGCTAGGTCAAGAAAGTGCTTAATCAGTAAATGTTTCTTGGCCAGGATCCGAAGCCAACTCATTGAAATGATTAAAGGGTGCTTTAGACGTTAATACTAATAATTACTTAAGCATCCGCATTATAAGTCAAAGAGAAAGAAGATAAAAGTTAATTCTTGTATCCAATTATTTGTGCATATATCATCATAATTGTGTACTTTGAACACAGGTACCTACCATATTCATATTACGTATAGGTTTTGTAGTTATTCTGATTTTGTTTTAGTTTCTAGCGGTGAAGAATACGTGGCTACAAACTTTTTAAATATCTGCTGTTTCCTTTGGATAAGTGATTATTTAGTAGTAGTTGTTTATTTAATAGTCTATCTTGAAATAATAATTATTGTTATTGATTTCAAAAGTCTCGTCTGCCTGATATCGTACTACTACTACGCCCGTAATACGTAGAATGAAATTGTGGTGCTTGCGGCAATTTTAATGCGATACTGTGCATATTTTTTAAGCATATATTTTATATAAATTATATTTTAACGATGGTTTTAAATGTCGAGTTTTTAATAGCTACTATTTAAAATAGTCTGTATAAGTAACATGTATATTGTTGTGGGTGATTTTACTAAAAAAAGTTTCAGTATTTACATACATATATTGACGGAATACACAATAAGAAGGTAATAATTGTAATTTTGTATAGAAATTTGTAACACTTCTCCAGTGGTGTAGCTTGTCTCAGACGGGCCCTGTATCAAAATGTGTTAGGAGGGCCCAAAGGAAAGGTAAAGTTTTTTTTTATTAAAGAAACAACAAAATACGAACTATTACTACTATTACTTCGAATTGAATTAAAATAATTATGAGCTAAGTTAGACAAACAATTCAAATAAAAGATATCCTTTTGTCGTCTTTTTTTCGGCAAGCTTATTTATCAAATGATCCATAGCTGAGAATGATTTCTGTTTTTCTAGATATCTGCCTCTATATACAACAATGACAAGTCTGATAGCCGTTTCTGTTGGCCCAGCAGTTTTTCTCAAAAATGTTATTCATCTGTAAAAGATTATAGATAATATTTTACGAATTTTTGCTTACACACTTTCGGGGCCCCTGTAGCCTGGGGGCCTCGTATCATTGATACGGCTGATACGACGGTAGCTATGCCCCTGCACTACTCAATCGGTCAATCCCAAAATAATCTTTTGAATATAGAGATGGCAGCTTATTAATGTACATTTCGAAGATGTTTCTTAGCTAAGAAAAAATCTTATTTACAATGTGGTTTGAAAAAGTTAATTAGATGGGGGAAAGAAGAAAGTTTAATTTGTTATAAGAATTTGGGACAATCCAAAAAAGTCATTACTTTCTGTCGTAGAATTTTAAGGAAAGAGGTTTTCTGCAAACAACCGAATTTAAATAAAAAAATAATTAAACTAGCTTACTGACTTACTACCTCTAAGATGTGTTGGTGAAATTTATACTAATACCTTGGAAATAGAAAACAGTAAGTAAACAAAAGAAAAGGACCCGGTAAATAAATACTCTGAAAAAACCTAATTTCATTTAGCTAAACGGTGCTAAAGGTAATTTTTTTTATTATTTACTATTTAAAATAAAAAAGAGAGTTGTAATAGAATTCTATTTGATTTTTGACTGTTTTATCTAAAAAAGTGATTTTAATTATAAAACCTTAAAAAGAGAAAAATAAATTACTTGTGGCTCAGTCTTCCGAGAGCATCGTTGACCACAATCACGTTATTGTAAAGTCCTGTGTCTTTTTAAGAATTTCTTCAATTCAAGTTGTTGATTTTTTTTTTATGGAAGTACTACAGGTTTGCGTTTGACCACTGTCTCACCTGATGTTGAGTGATAACGCAGTCTAGGATGGAGCACGCTTACCTAGAAGATACCTATTCACTCGTGACTTGAAGACTTCAAGATTGTATTTGTCAGGAAAAACAGACTCCGGCAAATTATTCCACTCTTCGGCAGTGCGCATCAGAAAAGATGAAGCGATACGCTTGGTTCTGACTGGTGGTGTTTCCACCATGTATCGCTGGCGCAAACCGGTGCGTCTGGTTGTCCGATGGTAAAAAGTTGTTGATAACAATAATGAACATGAATCTGCGATTTTGTAATAAAAATGTATACTCTGGAACGAATTAAAAAAAACGTGTTATGGAACCTATTTATTTAACTATGAAGTTATAAAACATAAGGTTATGATTTGAGCGTTTTAGTGTTACTTTTTGTGTTCGACGAATTCATCCAGAATTACAAATGTATTTATAATATTAGCCAATAAACGTTCCACTTGGCTTGTACCTCTCCATTCTCTGGGAATCAAAAGGATTACCCACCACGATTGTCAAAGGTAGCTGGTTTCAGATGAGTCGTCATAGCCACTAAGCTACTATAACACACATATTTACGAATGAATGAATGAATATTCCTTATTGTGTGTCAAAAGATACAGTGAACAGAAATAATAATTCACAATACAATCCTATCGCTATTAGCGATTTCTTCCAGACAACCTTTAGATGAACAAGGAGTTCGAATATTTATTTAGAAGTGACACAGAACAATAGGATTTGAAGGAAATAGCTAAAACTGCCTAATATTTTATCAATATCAACAATAGCAATGAAATGAATACAAACACGTTTAGAACATTAGTATAGGCCCACTTTATAGGTCGTAACAATACAATTCATCGTTTAAGGTAAATAAAAGTAACGTGTTTTTGACATTCATAACGTTATTGTACGGAATGTATAAGGTGGGTCGGCACCTGGGACCCCATACCCACAATGGGTCCACACAATACGCCCGCAAAGTATACCGAATAACTTTATTTAAGAACACAATAAACCACTTTTTACTAGAGAGGTCTGAATTGTGTACTACCTTGGTTTGGATAGGTGAAGGATATAAACCTTTTTTTAAAGTAAGCAGTTGTTTTTTTTTCAGTGTTTCGATACCTTATCGTAAATAGGAATCTTTATAAACTATAGGAATCTGTCTGTTACGGCTATTTATATTTATTTATTTAATTTGTTTGGCAAACATACAATAATTATTATTCTTAAATATAAAAAACAAAATTAATAGATATATCAATCAAGTTTCCACTAAAAAATAATTTATATAATTATTAGAGCCGAACGGTATTGCACGTGACGATGGTAAGCGTCCCGACGGAATGACTCTAATTCCCTGGCAACGTGGCAAGCCTTTGGTGTGGGATGCGAGTTGCGTGGACACGTTGGCCGCATCCCATTTACCAAACACGTCTAGATCAGTCGGTACAGCGGCGGAAACAGCCGAATCACTCAAGCGGCGCAAGTATGCAACCCTCAGTGAGAGTTATATATTTGTGCCGTTTGCTGTCGAGATGCTTGGACCGTGGGGTCCTGAGGCCATGAGCCTCTACCAAAATTTATCGAAACGACTCATTGATTCTTCAGGTCAGGATCAGAGGGCTGGTGCTTACCTCGGCCAACGGATCAGTATGGCGATCGAGCTAGGAAACGTAGCCAGCCTTCTGGGCACCTTACCCATAGAAGACGGTCGGTGATCTGGGCTCAGTATTCTACTTATAGTATTGAGGGACTATGAGTAGAATATAATACGAATAAGTTAAGTTTTCTTGTATTGTATTGTCTACCAGTAAATTAAATTATAATTAAGATTTATATAATAAAAATAAATAATGGCTATAAAAAAGTGCAAGTCATTGCATTATTATAAAAAGTGTAAGTCATTGGATTATTCTAAATTACAACATTTTTAAATTTGGGTTTTAAACTGATATAAATTACCTATGAAAGGATCTACATAAGTAAATGGTGCATTATACTGCTGATAAATGCGGTATAAAAATGTGTTTTTTGTATAGTTAGTTTTTATAAATATCAAGTACTATTGAAGTCAGAATTTATGAAATTTAGCAAACATGTAGAAGCCTTCTGTGTATACAAAAATATAACTTAACGTTTGCGATTATTTTAAATATTGAAATCGGGCTGAAATTTCGCCAAAATGTGTAACGTAACTAATATAAATACAGTTTTATACTATACTTTTAGCGAATATTTCTTTTGAATAAATTCCGTTGAGTGTTTATAGTTGTTACATACGGAGTTTTACGATTATATGCCATCTTTGAGTTTTTTAGGCAATTATTAAAGTCAGGACGTTTTACTACAAAACACTTTATCTACTGTGCATGGCCTGAGATGTCCTCGACCGATTTTGATTTTTTAAATAATACGTTACGATATATTACCACATTCATTCCCGCACAATTTCCTAATATGAAGCTCTAGGTACTGTACTTTAGTTACATATAACTAAATCTGGTTCGCCTACTTCATTAAAACATGAATTATGAATAGGAAGGTCATTAGCATCCATCTGGATTGTGGACAGCTATGGAACACCATTGTTATGCAGATTGTAACCGGACGTCTCCTAACTACACTACGAATAGACCCTTGAATACGAGATATTTGTCAACAAATACATGCCAGGATTCACCAATTCGGAATTTATGATACCTACATACGTTTATACGAAATTTTTACCTTATAAACAAGAGTATCACGCGACTTCGGTCATGAGAACTGTGGTTGCGTATCTAACGGGAACTATATATTTTTTCGTGATAAAAAGTATCTTATATTTATTTTCGTTATTGTTAGTATCTATATACCAAATCTCATGATAATTGATTAAAATACAGTATTATTAAGACAAACAAACAAAATTGTTTTCAAATTAACTGCAAAATTATATCAGCGTAAGGAGATTTTTTGGCCTTTATGCAAAATATGTATAAATAAAGTTGATATATTCGAGGAATTCACCTACGCTTACGTAAACTTGAGCGCATATACATATTATGTTTTATACAATGTACTTTAGGTTTAACTCAGTGTGAAACTCTATGTAATTATATGTATAAATAGTATATGTATGTTTGCTGTTTGATACTGTACGAAAATGAATAGTCATAAACAGATTAAAAAGTGTCTAAAATTAAATAACATAATTAAGAAAACCAGAAAACTCTTAAAAGTACAAGTATTAAGGAAAAAATTATATTCTTTAAAAAAAGATAAGTATAATACAGTAATTAATGGATTAAATTCACAATTATCTGACAATCTCTGTACATATAAAAAAGAAACAAAAAAATTAGAAACTGAAATATTGAATCTTCAGTTTCAATTAAATTCAATTAATCTAAAATATGATGAAATGTGCAAACAGTTAAATATGACTAAAAATACAGTAACTTCACCACCTCTGGTTAACAGTAATTGCAACTTAGTCAAACCAGTCATGTCAGACAATGTGACTAATAGTAAACCATGTCAACCATGTCATTCTTCTTTAAATAAGTTAGTAAATAATTCAATTTTTGTTTACTCGGATAAAATTGGACAAGGACTTGGTTCATTGCTGCGATATGACTTGCCACATCATCAGGTGTCTAACTTATGTTCACCCGGGGCCAGTTATTACTATTTAATTGACAGTTTAAGCACAACTAATGTAGACAAAAATTCAACAATTGTAATTTATTATGGGGATAGCTTATCTGTCAAAAAGAAAGACATTGTGAACAGCATAAATAGGTTATTGGACCTTAACAGTAAATATGGATGTAGATTCATCCTATGTGCCCTGCCTTATGCATCTAATCTAACAAATAAACAAAACAGGCACATATATGACTTAAATTTATTAATTTATAACTTGACCCATCGTCATAGTGACATTTTTTATTTTGACCTGAATAAATTTACTAATGGTAAATTTAGGCTAAACAAAGATACTATGTATCTGCCTTTTAAGTTACGAAGACATATAGCTACTTTATTAGCATTTAATATACAAAATCATGACAAAGTTATGTATGATATAACTGAAAATCCTGACATAAATTTAAATAAAAACAATAATGTTTTTAATATTAACTCTACTATGAGTCCTAGACCTTTAAACTGCTAGAAATGACCAAAGCTAAACCTACTTCTAATTTAAATATAGTTCACCAAAATATACAGCGTTTAGCAGGTAAAGACTTACAAATTGAACTTTTTTTAAAAGAATGTAAGGTTCATGTCCTATGTATTACAGAACATTGGCTTAAAACTTTTGAAGTCATAAATTTCATAGAGCATTATACAGTGATAAGTGCATTTGTAAGGAAGTCCGCTATACATGGCGGATCACTTATCCTTGTAGCAAATGATGTAAAATGTAAAGAGCGTAAAGACGTTATGTCCCTTTCTGTTGAACGTACTGTGGAGGTTTCCTGTATTGAGCTTGAGCGCTATGTAATTGTCTGCGTCTACCGACCCCCCACAGGGGATTATAGTGTATTTGAAAGCACAATGGAGGAATTATTAATAAAATTAAATAAAACTGATAAATTGCCTATAGTTTGTGGGGATTTTAATGTTAATTTGTTGGAAATGTCATCAACTCGTACTAAGATCATTAATCTTTTCAAATCCTTTAATCTTATACATGTCTTTAATGAACCTACGCGTATAACTGCTACTACAGCTACCTGTTTAGACAATATATTTTGTAGTTGCAAAATAATCGATAAATCACTCATAGGTATACTACGGTCGGATCATCGTGGCCAGTTTATATCAATACCTTTTGACAGTATTACAATCACTTCTAAAATAACCTGTAGACCGGTGAATTATCATCGCTTAAGAACCTTTAAAGATAATCTAGCCAAAAAAATTCCTACCTTGGATCTCAACAGCGAAGATCCAAACAACTTGTATAGTCGTTTCTTCGACGTTATACAAGCTGAATTTGAAAACACATTTAAAACTAAAACAATTAACAAAAGTAATAAACTTAAGTTTAGTGATTGGGCTACAAAAGGTATATATAAAAGTCGAATAAAACTGTATGAATTATACAGTGAAAAACAATTTAATCAAAATCCAGACTTTCTTGACTATATTAAAAAGTACTCTAAGACCTTTAAAAGAGTGTGCATCGCTGCCAAATCTTTATATTATAGTAACAGAATTAAAAAATCATCAAATATCATTAAGACAACTTGGAGTGTCATAAATGACGCTTCTGGCAAAACTTCACGTCGAGATGATGGAATTGAGCTTGTAATTAACAATAACACCATTAGTAATAACTTTGAAATTGCACAAACATTTAATGAATACTTTAGGGATATACCAACCTTAACAACTAGCTCTTTGTCATCATCACCACTGGAATCTGAGCTGCTAATGACACAGTGTGTTGATGAATGTAATATTTCATTCAAATTTAATCATATAGATACAAGTGATATTGTAAAAACGTTTAAATCATTAAACATTAAAAACAGCTGATTTTTGGGGTATATCTTTAAAAGTATTAAATGACATAATAGACACTATTGTACTATCACTAGTAGAAATATTTAATCGATGTGTAGATAAAGGGGTATTTCCCGACTTAATGAAAGTTAGCAAAGTTATCCCTATATTTAAAAGTGGAAACAAAAATGACCCCTCCAACTTTAGGCCAATTTCTATTTTACCAACCTTAAGCAAGATCTTTGAAAAAATAATTTTAAATAATAATAATAATAATAATAATAATAATAATAATGCTATACAAATCTGGTAGTACCACGGAACCCAAAAACTACAGACCAATAACTTGTCTTCCCACCATTTACAAGTTGCTTACATCCATTTTGAAATCAAAATTAATAAAACATATAGTGGATAATACACTTTTGGCCAAAACTCAAAATGGATGTAGGCCTGGGTCCCGTGGTACTAAAGAACTCCTTCTCATAGATATGACTATTAATCAACAAGTCCGCCAAAATAGGAAAAACCTCTGCACCGCCTGGGTAGATTATAAAAAGGCATATGACTCAGTGCCGCATACGTGGCTAATGAGGGTACTGGAGTTATATAAAATTGATGTAACTCTACGTGCCTTGATAGCTGTGATAGCTTACCTATCTTGGACGGACTTATAAAGATAGAGCGAGGGATCTTCCAGGGTGATAGCCTGAGTCCATTGTGGTTTTGCCTGGCCTTGAATCCTTTAAGCTTTTTGCTGGAGGATTCAAGGCTAGGCTTTCATCTTCATAGAGGGGGTGAAGCCATATCTCACCTGCTGTACATGGATGACCTCAAACTGTTCGCATCGAAAAAACATGACCTACTAGAGCTGCAAAACCTAACTGAAACGTTTAGCAGCTCTATAGGAATGGAATTTGGTGTGGACAAGTGTGCGGTTATGTATGTGCAGCGGGGGAGAGTTGTAAATTCTAACGGATTGCAGCTCTCCGAGGGCATGTGCTTCAAAACCCTTTCCGAAGATGAGACCTACAAATACCTTGGTATATCACAATCATTGGGTATAGTTGACGAGGATGTGAAACAGCTGATAAAAGAACGATTTTTTAGCCGCCTGAGGAAGGTACTAAATTGCCTTCTCTCAGGTGGTAACAAGATTCGTGCTTTTAACAGCTGGGTCATGCCCTCGTTAACTTACTCCTTTGGTATACTAAGATGGACTCAAACAGAGCTAGACGCACTGGACCGAAGGGTCCGTTGTATGCTGACATCATATCGAATGCATCATCCACGATCATCGGTGATGAGATTGTACATCCCACGGAAGTGTGGTGGCCGGGGATTTTTAAATGCTAAAGACTTACACAACCGTGAGGTGTATAACCTACGAGAATATTTTCTGAAAACTAACGAAAGTATGCATCGAGATATGGTGTCAGTAGACAAGGGATTCACCCCGCTCTCTCTTGCAAAAGAGAACTGGCTCAGACCTACGGTATTGAGTACCTCCGAGCGGATGGATGTATGGAAGAGCAAGGAGCTGCACGGCAGGTTTTACCAGGCGTTATATGGGGCCGACATAGACTTGCCGGCGTCGGTGAACTGGCTACGTTTCGGTGACCTCTTTGGGGAAACCGAAGGGTTTGTCTGTGCAATTATGGACGAGGTTATCAAGACGAACAACTACAGGAAGTACATCCTGAAGGACGGCACGCTCGACGTATGTCGGGCATGTCATCGTCCGGGTGAATCCATCAGGCATGTTACTTCCTGTTGTTCTCGTCTTGCTAACTCCGAGTACTTACACAGGCACAACCTAGTAGCCAGGATTATCCACCAGCAACTTGCTCTTCGATACGGTCTGATAGCGACTGAGGTACCTTATTATAAATATACCCTGAGCCAGTTCTCGAAAATGGTCATAGCACGCTTATTGGGATCGATCTATTATCACAGACAGGACTATTGCTGCCAATAAGCCTGACATTGTGATAATAGATCGATCTACGAGACGAACGATGCTTGTTGATATAAGTATCCCACATGACTGTAATCTCGTAAAAGCTGAAACTGATAAATTAACGAAATACCTAGACCTCGCGCACGAGATTACTGACATGTGGCATATGGAGTCAACGATCATCGTACCGATAGTGGTGTCTGTTAACGGTCTAATAGCGAAGAGCCTCGACCGACACCTAGAGAGGCTCTCGCTCGGTAAATGGGTGAAGGGCCAGATACAGAAGGCGGTTCTCCTGAGCACGGCACGCATTGTAAGGAAGTTCCTGTCTCTGGAGCCTTAACCACCGGTAGTTTGGACCCTAGGCCCCGCTGCCGACGGACGTCATCTTTTTATATTTTTTTAATATGTGTTTATTTTATATATATATATATGTATTAAAAAAACATAAAAAAGAATATAAATAAATATATATGTGAAATAATAATAATAATAATAATCTTTATTGCCAAAAAAATCTAATACAATAACTTATGGAAGTCCCTGACTCTCGAGCTAGGCGTAAGCCTGTGTTTCGGGAATCAGTGCCCTCTCACAGTAGTATATAGTTTTAAACGCACAACAAATATAGATCGGTAACAGTGTTTTTATGTGTAGTGGGTAAGCGCGTAGATGTGCCTGAGCGCGCGCCCGCGCGCACTTCGTCTGTGTGTGTGTGTGTGTGTGTGTGTGTGTGTGTGTGTGTGTGTGTGTGTGTGAGTGCGTGTGTGTTTTGTGTATGTGTGTGTGTAATTATGTATGTAATGTACAGTTTCTATTAAAATAAATATATTAAATCAGTGCTTCGGTGGTCGCATAGTCAAGGGTAAGTAGCCAATTTTTTAATTTAATTTTAACTTCCCGACTTGTGAGTTCATGTACATTGATTTGTTTATTTACTTTGTTGTATAGTGTCACAGACATATAGCACTGCTGCCGTCTTGCCAGGCCAGTACGGTACATTGGAGTTGGCAATATGTTAGTTACAGCACGTTTCTTATCACTAGTATTGTTACGTTCTGGTGTAATTTTATGTTGCTTTAGGGTTATATTGTATATATATAACTGCCTAATGGTTAACACGTTACTTATCTCATATAATAATTTAGTGGGGAAGCGATAGGGGTTAAAAGTTAACGTTTTTAGTAATGATCTTTGAGCCCTTTCTAATTGAATCATATATGATTTAAAAGCGCTGCCCCAAACAACAATACAGTACCCTACAACTGACTGCACCAATGCAAAATAGACTATACGTAAAATATTAAACTCTGCAACATATCTTAATTTTTGAAAACCCAAATAAGTTTTCTAACACGTTTTATTAGATTATCAATATGAGCATACCAATTTAAATTTTCATCAACGATTACTCCTAAGTATTTAATGTTGTCTGTTTTAGATATAGAGAGGCAATCACAATGTCCAAGAAATGGAGTTTGGCACATATGTATTTTAATTTGAAAATCATATTGTTTAATTTTAGATGCCGTGAATTGTATGAATTTAGTTTTAGAAATGTTAAGAGTAAGATAATTAATCTGTAGCCACCTATTTACTTTTTGCAGTCCACATTCAGTTATGTATTTAACTTCTTCCCAGGTATCTGCTTGAAATATGAGCGCAATATCATCTGCGTAGGTAAAAAAATTTCCATTAGCAAGTGGTAAGTTACACAAGTCATTCAAGTACAACAAGAACAGGCTTGGGCCAAGAATACTGCCTTGTGGCACTCCATAAGTGACTTCAACTTCATCACTTATGAACTGTCCAATTTTAACCCGTTGAGTCCTTTCTGTTAAAAAATCTTTAAAGATATCAAGAGCATATCCTCTTATGCCAAGTTTATTTAATTTATCTAATAGTATTGGTTCTGCAACAGTATCAAAAGCTTTGGCTAGGTCAAGAAAAACACCAATACATTTTCGTTTAGAGTCTATCTGTAGAGCAACATGATTAATAAGCTGACTGACGGCATCTTCCGAACTTTTAGATGATCTAAAACCAAATTGATTTTGGGATAAAATATCATTACTTTCCAAAAATTTCATTAGCCTACTATTCAGCGTCTTTTCTAAGACTTTCGATAATGCTGTAAGGACAGATATGGGACGATAATTTGTAACTTGTTGACGGTTACCACTTTTGTGAACAGGCGTTATAAGTGATTTTTTAAAAGCGATAGGAAATACTCCTTGATTATAACACAATATTAAATCAGCTGCTCTCACATTTTAATATTAATAAATTATTTCATACTAAACAGTTCGGGTTCACCAAAGGTCGATCCACTACCGATGCAGGTGTTGTGCTCCTAAAACACATTTATGATGCTTGGGAAGGATCACAGAATGCCATTGGTGTATTTTGTGACCTGTCCAAGGCATTCGATTGCGTTGAACACGTGACCCTCCTAAAAAAGCTCAATTATTACGGTATTCATGGCGATTCTCTCAACCTATTATCGTCTTACTTAAATAACAGATCCCAAAGCGTTGAAATTAACAATGTCAAATCTTGTGAGACTGGCATATCTATGGGTGTGCCCCAGGGCTCTATTCTAGGTCCCTTCTTATTTTTGATATATATTAATGATTTGCCATATTTTATTAATGATATGTGTGAGGTAGTGTTGTTTGCTGATGACACATCACTTATATTTAAAGTAGATAGAAATAAACTGAACTTTGACGACGTAAACAATGCCTTATCCCAAATATCTAAGTGGTTTACTGTAAATAACTTATTACTCAATCCGAGCAAAACTAAATGTGTTAAGTTTGTTATGCCCAATGTAAAAGAATACGATATTAATATCTCTCTTAACGACACTAGACTTAATCTAGTAGATTCAACTGTATTCTTAGGCATTAACCTTGATCAGAAGCTCCACTGGGGCGCTCATGTATCTAGTCTCTCAGGAAAACTTAGTTCTGCTGCATATGCGGTCAGAAGAGTTAGGCAGTTCACTGACGAAGAGACTGCTAAACTAGTTTATTTTAGTTATTTTCATAGTGTCATGTCCTATGGTATTTTACTTTGGGGCAACGCTGTTGACTTAGAGACCATATTTGTTTTACAAAAAAGAGCCGTAAGATCAATTTACAACCTCGGCCCTCGGGAGTCTCTTAGAGAATGCTTCAAGGAAATCAATATTATGACGGTCGCCTGCCAATATATCTTTAATAATATAATTTATATTCGTAATAATTTGAGTGCCTACAAGCAGTATAAGGATATTCACAATTTCAACACCGGGCATTGTAATAGACTGATATTGCCATCTTTTAGATTACAAAAAGTACTGTCCTCTTTCTTGGGGTTGGTATACGCTTCTTCAATAAGATTCCGAGTGAAATGTTAGATCTGCCTTTCACTAAATTCAAAACCAAATTAAAAAGTATCTTGCTAAAAAAGGGATACTACACTATTGAAGAATACTTAAATGACAAAAATTCATTTACATAGCAGCTCACTCTAACATCTTATACTATATTTTGTTTAATGTTATCTTGCCAAGCTTGCAAGGGATTTATGGAGATATATTGCAGCATAACATTTTAGTACGTCATATCATTATTATAACTTTCATAATATTTTTCTTTCCTCTTATTGTGTCTTGGTCTTATTGAGTATGCACTGTTTGCTACAACTCCATTAATTCTTCAAAAGTAATTCTGTAACATACTTCTGTATAAAACTTATTAAAAAAAAACAACTTGAAATATAAATAGAATAAGAAACTTAAAGAAAAACATTATTTAGCTAGACGTGTTGCTGGGGAGTTTCTTGCCGCTTCTTCTCCTTAACAGCAATAACACGTTGTGAAGCGGTATACATAGAATAGGAAGAAAAATTAAATTTTAACTTATATATTTATATGACCTTCAAATAGTGATCTCCAGTGGAACTTATTTTGAATAAAAAACTTTGAATTTGAATTTGAATTTGAATTTGCATGCCTGTCTAAAAAATCGACGAAATATGTTGAACTATAATTAATTTCAAAACCTTTTTATCCATGTCTGTAGTAAATGTAAATTTAATACTCTTCCAGTTATCGAATAGGTAAAAAAATTAAAAATGGTTAGAATTATAAAATGCTTTAGTGATTAACGGACTCGCAACTCAAACTTGCATTGTAAACATCGTGAGTTTGAATCCTACCTCGGAAGTCCGGTTTCGAACTTGTTCCTCCTAGAGCGCACCACTAAAACAGTTTTCTGACCTAATGTGCATATGTACTGTTGCAATTACAGCGTCCTGAAGGTGATGGACCACAGCGTGATGAACGTGTAGATTGAAATAACCGATGTACGAGGTCCTGGTTCAGCATTCGGATATTTATGGTTTGATGTTGTTATAATAAAATAATAATAAATAAATAATAATAAATCGGCAGACAAACACACACACTGTATATGCCCAAATTAAGCAATTTACGCTTGTTTTATGGGTAATATATACAGCGGACCATTTTGGGGCCGATCCCAGACATCCAGACCATAGTAAATAACGGAGAAAATACTTTTCCGAAATTTACTATACTAGGAATCGAACCCGGAGCCTCTGCGTTGCAGTGAGGTAAACCGGCAAAGGCTTATCCCGCTCAACCACAGAGGCTGTCAATGTTATTAAACATATATTTATTTTAAAATTATGTAGATATTAATACAATACTTAATATGTAACCATAACATAATACTAATGCGAGCGAAGCTGAGTGGAAATTATCAAAATCTATATAACAGTATAAAAAAATAAATTTTGTATGTTTGTGTATGTAGTCGTTTCAGATGCAAACAGTGATATCCAAACGGTAATGCTCTCGGGAGTTACGGAAACGTACGCGCGTATATTGGGTTAGAAGCACTATTCCCAACAAAGATACCTGAATAACCATACATTTCAACGTCCTCCGCCTTTGACAGCCACAAAGACTTCAAAGGGATGAGGGACTGTTGTGTATTAGGGCTGGGTTAAGTGTAATAAAACTGATGACTGTTCAAACTGAAGCTTCCAGCGTGAGTCAACTCGTAGTTTGTTTTATTATTTAAGACTTGGTATGGGTAAAGCATTTTCATTTAATTATAGATAGTATTGGATTTCCAAAACGAGAAAAATTTATATCCATTAATACGTATGTTGTGTAATTTCAAATCTGTAAGAGTATAATTTTTTACCATGGTGTATAGTAATTATAATCAAAATAAATTCGGTATACACCATATGTTGTAATTTTTGCTCAATATGTAATCTGCAATAGACAACATGACCCCCAGGTGCAGCAATAGCGTATTGGAATCTCCACGGCTTGCTCGAAACCATCAACTTACAAACTAGACATTCATCCCATCGTTGTGTGAGGGGGTCTCAGGAACCAAAGACGTTCTTCATGATGTTGAGTTAATGACTTACTCTTCTAGAAGGAGTTATTCACTCGTACCTCCTCTAATATTAATACTCCCCTAAAATAATTCCTCAAAGAATTTGTATGCGAGGAGAACACATAGTAAAGTCGTTTTAAGCGCTGGTCTGGCTAAGCCGTCATACGCGGCAGATTGCAGATGCAGGCGAAAATAAACGAATGATGCTTTGATACTGTCTCGTTTATACACTATGCGAATTATTGTGGTGCTGTTACATCTGATTTAGGTTGTGACCGAATATACCGCATTTAAAGTACTAAAAATAAAGCCGTTAACGAATAGCCGCATTCCCAAAAATTGCCTTAAGCCCTTGACTACATGTACATGAAATGGCGTATGCCTGTAATATTATCGCAGATACCGTCAACATTAAATGAATAAATATCAGCCCAAATAAACCTAAATCCATGTAACTCTTTTATCTGAATTTGAATTTATAATGTTGTGATAAAGTCACTTGCGATAAAAGTTTTTTTATTCAGGTTTCCAGCTGTAGTGGAACACTTACAAGCCAATAGATGGCGCTGTGCAATAATTGAGGTCGCAAACGTTTCCCGAAACATACAAAGAATATATGCAAATTTTCAACAATAACAACTTTGATAATTATGCTTTGGATTAAAAGAGAAAGTGGCTACATTCAGTGGAAACAACAGATTTATGACAAAAGGTGTAAACAGAAAACAGCGAAAGAATGTTGAATAAACAAATTGAACTTTAAATAATTGTATTTTTAATTTTTATACAAGACTATTGGCCTTTTCCTTAGTTTTGGCTACATAATCCGCAGTTATATTTTATATGACAAAACTTTATACCTCTACCTATTTGCTAAATTTCATAAAATCGATTAAAGGCCTCTTGCAGAAATAATAAACAGTCCCTTTAACGATTATTAATGATGTTGCTATTATTTGTATTCTATCACTGAGTTCTGCCAGTTTTAATTATATACTTAACAAACAAAAAGGTAAATCACAGAAACCCCTCAATATTTACCCAAGAATAACAGATCTTTTAAGAATTCTGAGTCTCATATATTTAGGGTGATATTGTGTACATTACGGGAAATTATCGCCATGTTATGACACACTGAGGATCCATTTATGGGTTCTTCGCGCCTGTGCCATCCGAACGAAAACATTCGATTATTTTCGCCTGTATCTGCAATCTGCCGCGTATGACTGTTTAGACAGACCAGCGCCTTAGGCCTTTTGTACGTTGCGCTTACTTAAACTAAGTACGTTGCTATAGTTAACATACAGTGTATAATTCTGGTATGGATCCCAGTAATATCTAGACTGCAATAAATAACTGAAACTTGAAACAGACGTCTGGTTTGAATTGGACCTAAGCAGCCAACGCTCACACCCATTTGTATACTCAGCCCATAGAGGCTAGTTGTACTAGTGTGTATATTAGTAACTATATACTATATATCTAGCAAGTGAGTGGTAGTCTTTAAACTATGAAAGGTGCCGTTGATGTGACAAACGTATTTGACTAGACTTTGAGAGCTAATATCTCGTTACCAAGACTTAAATTAAAAAATACACAAAGGTTTTTAAAAATTTACTAAAGATACTCCACTCGGCTGTGGTTATCCACTGAAAAATAATTCACTCCTAAGTTACAAGTATGGCGATCACCTCTAATCTTTATTTTTTTTTATTGCATGAGTTCAGCAGACAGGCAGACGGCCCACTTGATGGAAAGCGGTTACCATCGCCTATGGACATTTGCAACACCAAAAATGCTACAAATGCGCTGCTGCTCTCTTAAGGGAGACTAAAACCTGGTCACTAATGCCGGAACACAAACCAATGTTGTTATGGCGGCATACTCTAGACCACGGGTGGTAGCCATCCAGTCGGGGAAATACCCTACCACCTGGCTGTATGTTGTTTTGTCGCCTCTTATGACAGGCCGCCCGGCCGCAGGAAATTGTATTCTTTTTCCGTTCCTGCACGGATAAAATGTTTGTAAAATGTTTTGAGAAATCACTACACTGATTGGGTGTGATATACATAAATACCATGGGACGGACATGAGGACTTTATAGGGGTTCTGTTTTTCTTTTGTGTGGTGTTGTGGGTTCTGTTGGGAAAAATGCCTATAGAATCACAAAAACTTATTGTCGATTTACTAACTACAACGACATCTAATCCAGGCACATGTTCATAGTACGTCTTCAATAGTTTACATTGCTTCATTTACAAGAAGAAACTTTATAATTTAATTAGCTGTGCCCACGACGTCGCCCGCGCGGAAATTGTTTGTAAACCCCCCCGATTTTGAAACATTATTCATTGGTGCTCCGCTCTTATTGGTCGTAGCGTAATGATATATAGCCTTTCTCGATAAATGAGCTATCTAACGCTGAAAGAATTTTTCAAATCGGATCAGTAGTTCTTGAGATTAGCACGTTCAATCAAACAAACATACAAACAAACAAACTCTTCAGCTTTATATATTAGTATAAGATAAGATGTATCGGTAAATTAATAACATATATCTAGTTCTAATAATCCGTAGGTATACTGAAATTACTGACAATGAATAGGAAAATATTTAATTTTAAAACCGGGTTAAAATTATGTTTATTGTTATCAGAAGTGTATATTTAACTAGTGATTGATATTTCCATCTCGAGTATCTAATTTTCCTTGCAAACTACTCCCTCCCACACCCATATTGCTAGGGTTATCTCAATGAAAATAACTCGAGCCTCAGGTAATTTTGCTAATGCAAGTGGTTACACCCTATCCTCGTGGCACTTACAAGGTTCTATACGAAGGTAGCTTGTCTATTAAGAGGGTTCATAAGCGTGATATTGTCAGAACTTACACGGAATTGTCTCATATCGACTAAGTGTTAAATTAAGGTTGGATTGTAGACAGTAACTTTGAAGGGGGTGAATGGCTGAGGAAATTGCATTAACATGATGTAGGCTACACCTGCTTCTGTCATGAGCCTATACTTCAATTACAGCCAAGGAAGAAAAATAATCGGAAAGACAATCCCACTGCTTTAATTGTATTGTCTTGATAAAACGTTCCATATTTTTCGACTAGGTTTCATTAGTTTTTTCATTGTAACTTTATATACCTAATATCTGTGGAAGGTTTTTCATTTAATTCTAGATACTCGGTTTAAAATATATGAAATTGAAATTTAGAAAACTCATATTTTCGTTGATATGATATAAACATATTATGCTTCAAATAAAAAATATTCGTTAAAAGTATTAGTGTTATTTTTCTATATCACACAGCGAGGGAAGAGATATCTTAACAGTAGCAACGTAGGTTTTTGGGGCTTTTTGAAGTCATTTTGAAGTGGGCGATTGTCACCCCTAGTATTAATCTTTCATGCATATAGCAAGGTCCCGTGTAAATAGGTACAATCTTAGACCATATTTCCGCTCTACATCGGTCGAAATCATGGTCAAACGCGAACCGATACTATTTTTAAAATGTTATTTTTATTTGTAGATACATTTTACCGTGATATATATATATTGGTGACAATAGAGCAAAGTAGCCACTCAGCATTGACTTTTGGCTTGTTCTTATATATACCGAACGTTCATTTGTCTTACTATCAATTGAAATTTGACATAAGTTTTATACAAGTAATGTCATAATTCAACTGATGGTAAGGCAAGTGAATGAATAATAAGACACAGGAACGGGCTATTAGTCACGTGTCGCAGGTGCATAATATTTCGATAAGTATAATTCTTTAACTGCATTTTATCTATAAATATTAGCAACAGGAAACTGTTTTCATAGACATTTTACGAATACAGATCCGAAACAACATTATCTATTAGTATAAATAAGATTAAGTCGTGGTAGCGTAATGGCTACCGCACGCGTCCCAAACTCAAAGGGCGCGGGTTCGATCCTGGCCGGAACGCATGCACCACTTAGTCAGTTTACTAATCTAATGTGCATATTGTTCCAATTATCACGTGCTATCAACGGTGAAGGAAAACACCATGATGCAACTTGCACATCGAGATAACCGATATGCCAAACCTGCCAAGTCGCCGCGGACAAGCGCGTAGCGGGTATACTGTCCGTTCCCCCTATAATGGGAGGCTCGAGCCCTGCAGTGTGACATTTATGGGCTGATATTATTATTATATAAAAGTAATAAGGCAAGACTCTTACCGTAAGAGTATGATGAATAGTTGAAATTGTTTATATATTACTGTTTTATTACGAGCAAAGTCGTGTATCCAATTTGCATTTGCATTACATTAATTTGTTAATCATAATAAAATTAAATATCTTTTCTATTTGATCTTTTTATAATAATAGGTACGCCGTGTAGCTTAATAATGATAATGGCTGATTATTTTATTAGTTCCCTTTTTTACATAGTGTAAAAACTGTATGTATTACAGTAGTATACAGTTAGTTGTAGTATACAGGTACAATTTAATGTACTTACATGCATATGTTAGTGCAACGTATTTAGGTCTGACGTTTCTTGCCTATCTATAAATCGTCATAGGATTATACTCGGTATAAAGTTTCTAATCAGTAGTTTTGGAAAGGAGATATGAAATAATATTCAATAATTTAGACAATAATTTACTCCGTATATATTTCGTTCGCAGGCATATTTATACATTCATTTATAAGGCTGATAAGTAATTACAGGCAAATAACAATACATATTAAGGGTTTAGTATAAATTATAAATTCTTGAAACTTAAATACCATACCAACAAACAGTTAAAAAGTTTACAAATATAAATAAGAATTTTTAATATAACAAAAATACATTTCTTTTATACAATCGCCGGAAATTTTCAAAATATACTTTTAATAAAATTTTACAATATTAACAACACTAACACTTTACAAAAAATGTCTATAAATTGCTTCTCTTTTTTTTTCAAATTTACATTATAATGTGAGCAAAATATAAAACATATGCCATTTTTAAATCAAGAACCAAGATTGAAGAGAAATAATGAAATGAATGACCAAGCGCTCATGACCGCAAATCTACATTCAGTCATTATATACAATATATTTTAACAGTATAATTATCTGATACACATATATTAATGACGATTCTAATATTATATATATTTATTCATATATTTTTATACAAACTGAAGTGTTTCGGAAGATACTTGTTATTCTCTAAAAGAAAAGTAGCAACATCATATTTTAATATATTTCCTTCTAAAGAATATATCTTGCAATAAAACATTTTAAATTAAAGATTATTGAATTGACAACTTTACATTAATGATAATATTTTAAACACAGCATAAGCCGTGTATACAAAATATTATGATCAAACTAAATTTTCATTTATGTATATTGCAAATTTAGGCCAATAATATCCAAAAGATTTCATTGACGATCTCTCCGAATCATACTTTCATACATACATATAAGCATTTATACATTTTTACTCCATTTAAGCAAGACTATATCTTACGTAACGTAATATTATAAATACTAATAGCATTGTCCTTTTACTCATATTCCTGTATATAAATATTAACATTTAACACTGCGTTAGTGTCCATTTATTCCACGATAAACATTAAATTTTGTCTTGATTCTTTTTCCACGTGTATGGGCTCTGGCGTTTATGAATAAACAAAAATAAAAGAAGCACGACAATAGATTCATGATATTGTAAATCTCTAATATTATAACATTCTAAAGATGCCGTGTCTGTACATTGAAGCTATTTAAACAAAAAGCTAGAAGAATAGACTATATAAACGATGGAGAACACGATGTAACTTTTTTAGATTTCATGTCTGTTTGTCCGATTGTCTCTTTGTTCGGAATTCACGTAAAAACTACTGGGCCGATTACGATGCGGTTTTCGCTGATCGACAGTAAATTCTTAGACTTAAAATGTGCGCTACTTTTTATCCTGGGAATCCCACGGGAATTATTCTGGGAATGATTTAAAGTAGCCAGGTAAAAAAAACAAATTATAATTTGATTTTTTTACTGATCGATAGCAAATTTTATGTAATAAAATGTATGATATTTTTTATCCCGGGAATCTCGCGGTAATTTTCCCGGGAGCGGTTTGTAATCGTTCGGGTGCATAAAAATTAGCTTATTCCGACACAGTTTTTATTAAAACGATAGCATTAGCTTACATTCTTTTTAAATATTGTGGTACTTTCTATTCTGGGAATCCCACAGGAATTTGAAGTCAAGCGTGGACGAAGTCGCGGGCATATCCTAGTTGCAATAATATCCTGGCCGGGAAGCATGTATCGTTTGGGAATTTTTTCAGACCTAATGTGCTTATTTTTATAATTATGACGTATTGACGGTGAAAGGAAACATCGTGATGAAATGTACATTTCGAGATAACCGTGTGAAACCCGCTCATCAGCCTTAGAAAGCACGACCGGTATACCATCAATTTCTTGATAATGAAGAGGCCCAAGCTTAGCATTGAGATTGTTATGGGTGCAAAATAAGTAGAAAAGAAACTTAGCAAAGTGAAATAAAAAATGTTATAAAATAACGCCTTAAAGAGGAAGTTTGAAGTCGAAGCGCGTGGCTTTGCGAAGTTTAACACGCGGCAACAACCGAGGCCGATATTAAAAATATTACGTATGGGGTCGCTCGGGTCGCGGATGAGATGGGGGGCCCACCTCCTCCTAGGAAGCCGGCGTCTTCGGCCCGTGGCCCGCCTTCCCGCAACGGACCTTGGAGACTGGATCTCACGTCATTATTTTCTTCTATGGCAAAGTCTCGCTCATCCTCGTCTCGAGATTTCCGATTTGGCAACTCCATTTCTATTACAAAGATAAACAAGAACGAATTAGAAATGAATTTATACTTAATCTATACTTCTATATCTATAATATTATAACATTCTAAAAATGCCGTTTACATTGAAGCTATAAAAAACGAACTAGAATAGACTATATAAACGACGGCGAATACCATGCATTATTTCTAGATTTCTTGTCTATTTGTTCGAGATTTATGTAAAAAGAACTGGGTCAATTTCGATGCAGTTTTCACTTTTCGACAGCAAATTCTTAGACCTAAAATCTGCGCTAGTTTGTAAGCTGCGAATCCCGCGGGCATTTTTCTGGGAATGATGTAAAAAGGCCAGATAAAAAAAAAACAATTTCAACATGATTTTTTTCACTGATCGATAAGCAAATTTTATGTAATAGAATGCGTGATATTTTTTATCCCGGGAATGTCGCGGGAATATTTCTGGGAGTGGTGTGAATTTGTTTAAATAAAAATTAGCTTATTCCGAAATAGTTTTCAGTAAAACAATAGCTTGCAATCTTTTTTAAATGCTGAGGTACTTTGTGTCCCGGGAATCCCGCGGGAATTTCAAGTCAAGCGTGGACGAAGTCACGGGCATATCCTAGTTGATAATATAAATACGAAAGTTTGGTTGGATGTTTGTTACAGAATGACTCTAGGACGGCTGAACGGATCTGGATGAAATTTGGCACAGAATAGGTTGTACAATAGAATAGAATAGAATATTCTTTGTTGCACACAAGAAAATAATACACTTGAGTTAACAATCATATAACTAGTACAATCGGCGGTCTTATCGCTAACAGCGATTTCTTACAGACAACCTTCTGGAGATATTTCACATTTCTAATAATGGCTCGGTATTCAGTGCGCATAGTTTAAAATATATACAATCATATATATATATATATAATAGTGAATAAAAATACACATAAATATTTATATACAAATATATGTAGTACATTGGATAACAAAAATTAATATAGGATACTTTTTATCTCGGTAAATAGGAATTTTCACGGAATATGTTAACTAAAATGTATTCGAACATTTATTTATTATTATTATATATTTTTATTAAAAAAATTGTATGTCTGCATGTAATGGTCAATAATTATAACATTATCCCAGATGGAGCAGTAAGGTAATAAAAATCAAACATAAAGATACGAAAGAAGACAACAATCATAATTATAGGCTGTGAAATCGAATAATGGAATTTAAAAAAATAATTTTAAACTTTAGTTTATTTAGAAAAATTGCCTTTTTAACTTATCTGATTATGTTCAACTAAACATTACGGGGGCGATGAATTTATGTTAGAAGGCGAAAGTAATGTTGCGCCATTAAGTTGCACTAAGAATTTATTAATTAAAGTTTACGGTTTTGTTCTGGTTTATTAGGGAACTCGTAAAATCTTGCTTGGTAACATTAACCCGGAATCTAATAGAGTGAACTATGTAGTAATGGAGAGTTAAATATTTGATCCATTCTAGCAATAAATGTTGTCTAAACCAATTTCTGTTAATTCGATCTCTACATATTGACAGCATTTAAGCGCTGGTAAACACAAGGTATAGTAAAAGTGTACAGGATGTTCTAGTAATAACATATAAAACAATATAAAATAATTTTCTAAATGTAAGCAGAATAATTCATCTCTCCTTACCATATAATCTAATATTTCCTTCAGCATCGCCTATAGAATTTTTTGATATACATTTGTAACCGCCAAGATCGCTGCGTTGTATGTTGCGTATGACTAAGCGCATTTGCACACTGTACGCCGACATGTTGATCTCAGTCATTTGATATTTGTCGTTTGATATTATCATCTCGCCTGAGAATAAAAATCGAGTATTAGAAGAAAGAAAGAAAGAAAGACAGTTTGTTTGCCAAATGCGACACAAACAGTATAACTAAACTAGTAAAAAAATATTCAAAATTTTTTTGCAGTTGTATGCCGCAATTCGACAAATGAGGTTGGCACTCAGTATATTGCTGTGTCGAAAGATACTTCGCCCTAGCACCAGGGGCGGATTTACACATTTGCCGCCTGTAGGCTATTGAAATTTTGCCACCCCTACCAAACTCTACAAATAGATACCCTAGTTCACAATCATAGTAATTACATATTTTTTTTTCAATAAAATTGTAACTTAATGCTTTGTGCACAATCATCTTAATTACACAACCATTTTTCCAGTAATTAGTAGATTTTGAAGTAGGGGATGGGTTTGTTTCTGAAGTAACTAAAAGCGACTACTCAAATTGTAGAAACAATTATGTAATTGGTGTAACATATTACATGTTGGATTGTTTGTGCGGAGTTAATAAGAATTATGTTATTAAGTCTTAGAATTTAAGTAAGACATAATTTCTGTAAGACACAAAAAGTATTGGCCTCAAATTTGCCCCCCCAAAATCAGCCGCCCTAGGCTCCAGCCTACTCAGCCTATGGGTAAATCCGCCACTGTCACAGCACTGATTTTCAGTGCCCATCTCTTAGTACACACGTATTATTAAGACACGAATAAAAAGTATAATTGTTTAATTTAATCGTGACAATAAATGCTTGAAGAAAATTGAAAATAAATAAAAAATACATATCGATAAGAAGGAAAAACAATTAATAAAATGATCCAGTACGAACACTGTTTTAGTTATTTATATAACTATATTATTTATAGATAATTTTAGTTATATAATTAATTAATTATAGTTGTGTGTTCACACTTATACATAGTACATAATCTCAGACTGACAGCTATATAAAATATGACGAGACGTATATGACAATTATAATATAAATTAAAAAATATACTGTATATAAATTAAATATCTTGGGAAATTTTGAACGGGAACTTTAAGTGTAAGGTAAGTAAGTGTATTAATTAACAAGTATGTATTTGGTAATTGCTTGATGGTCCTTAAACTATAAAGGGTTCTAAGCAGGTGACAAACACACAGTATTCATTCGTTTATGGAGCCCTAAAAAACATGTAATCGAAAATAAGCCATATTTTAAAAACTACTCAACAAACATGACGTTCAAATGAATTTTCGTTAAAAGTAGATTTGCAACTCTACAACCTCAATTTATTCAGAAATTTATAAATTTTGAGTGCCGGTATATATAAATTGTTATTTTTACGGCTTTGAAACCAATCTTCTCATATTGATATAAAATTACATTAAAAAACATTGTCATGATTTATCAAGGTCTAAGAACACCCAACCATGACTATTTAGATCGATGTTTTTCACCTTCAGTTAGAACTAAATGCACCATCCTTTTAAATTTCACCCATACAGGTCCATAGAGTTTCTAAGAAACAATATCGGACCTACAAAGACAGATGGACATGATAAAACCACAAGGTTTCCGTTTCTGCCAAAATGGCTCCGAATCTTTAAAAACATACCGAGAGTACATTAAAACAAAAAACTATAATTAACGAGTAAATAATGAGAAATTATCAAGGGTTTGTGTCGTATAAAGAAGTAAAACAGCCGTACAAACAATTAAAACAGCTGGCTCATAATAGAGAATATTGAAAGAGGCTCTAGCGACAAGAGCACAGCTCTTAAATCATACTAAGTTTAAACAACTTAATGTAAACAACAGATTTGCGGAATTTATTTGAGATATGGCTATATAACGCTTCTGGAAAATAAATGCTGATACGTCAAATATAACTTTTGTAAAATCTTCAACGATTCGCTGATACAGTCATTTGTTTGGGGTCCTTTATTCGATAGGCACAAGCCTTTCCGTCCATTTATATTCAGCCACTTCCTACCATTGTCCGCCCGATATCGAATTGAAATATTGTTTCGCCATCTCGTGCGTTGAACAATACTGTGTATGCCCAATACCCATTATATACTTTTGTATTCTGCATTTAAGTAACGTAATATACGGTTAAAAATTATTATTCAACTTTCGTTCAACGCTCCATGGAAATGTTTGGAGAGCAAGAGTTAACATTATTTTGTACACGTCTCATTTGTCAAATGTATATTTAAAGGATTTTTGAAGAGCCAATTGACAAATGGCAAAACTTGCTATTTGGTGGCAGAACCCTAAAAAAAATGTTATTAAAAATATTCTATACATTTCAATGGTTTTGTTTAAGATAATTTTTTAAAGTTCTAGAACTTCATAATGTGAAAGTCTCTCCATCGTATAGTGGAAAAGCTTAGGAACGGAAGGGATCACCTTTTTTGAATTTAGAATCGCAATGATATTACTAAAGTTGGACTTGAAATGTTATAACGAAAGAGCGATATTATTTTTCAGGACTTTAGACGACCGGCTCTCAGAGATCCCTCTATTGCCGGCAGGGTAAATTTCTTAAACGAATTGTCTGCTAATTATTGGTCTGGGTATCTTGTATCGGTCCTAGAGTTGTCCGCTGTACCCATATCATAAGCACAATTTACTTAGCTTAATTATACAGTATGTATGGTAGTCTGCAGATATAACATACGCTTATTCATAATACCATAACTCTATTGCTTGTATAAAAGTATATCTAATACACATTCCTTCCAAACTAGATGTATTGCGGCAATAATCACCAAGTAAATTGGCCATGACTTAAAAACACGGACGACCGGAGAAGATAAAATTCGTATAAAATAAATTCTTTTTACCATTTGATTGCGGAATTCTAAATATGACAAAATGTCTCTTTTTTGTAAAATGTACATTTACTAAATTGTAATATCATTTAAGAAAATAATTTTCCTCAATTTAGGTGATTACAAACTGAACATACGCAGGTATAAAAGAAAACCGTTTAAAATGTTTGAGAGGAGACGGGGCCTCGGCGATTCCCTTGAATTTTTGTCGTTGGCTACATTATTACCGCGGCCGTGGGTCACGTTGCTTTCTGTTCGTTCTACATTAAAAATAGCTTGCATTCTTCTTGCTTCGTTTTATTTTTGCGGGAGTTTTATTTTTGTCCACCGGCTATACACGAAACTCACAGCAATATAGTTAAATTGAAATTTAGAACCAGTAAAAAAATACAAAATTTATGTATTCAAGCAAAAGTTTTTGATCACGTGAGTAACAAGGCATTTAACAGTCAAATGAAATGAATATTTTCATTTCATTTACATGTTACTTGTCACTGTGTTAACGCTAATTTACATTTGAATTACTTAAGTATTTAGTTAATTTGTAAAATTTACGAGTTAAGTCCTTAACATCGTTTTTATACATGACATCTACTTAATTGATCACTTATTACTTAACTAAAAAATGTCACTCCAAATTTGTTAAAACGCTAGTTTCGCAAGTTACTACAAACTATTTAACTAATGTAAATTTAAATCGACGAATTTAATGTCCGCTCTTTTGTATGTCGGGCAAATCGATGCCAAGCAAAAGGTTTTCCATTTTACTTTACAGCGAATTTAAAATGATATAAAAAACAAGTATTAAGTTGTAGAAGATATTTTAGTTTCTTTATTTGTGTATTTGAAGTCGGTAGTGTTTTTTTTACTTAGTTATTGACCGAATTACTGTTAATCATTAATTAGTAACATATAAATATATAAAAGATCATAAATACTGCCAATACTAGGATATTTTATATTGTATGCGTTAATGTGTATGTGTATTGAACGGTTTCGTCTTTAAATAAATAAATTATTATTATTAAGATTTGAGTAAATACAAAATAACGATTCTAAATCATTAATTTAAGGGTAACTCAAAGACATCTTTGACAAATAACGTCACTTTACCGTTTGCCGTATGAATTGACCACGAATCTGTGGTTTGCTCGGTGCAGCTGACACTTTGGTAGTGGCCGTCCGCAACAGGCACGCCCTCTTTTGTTTATTAGACAAGTTTATTAATTAACTGTCGATAACTAATTGCTGCCAAATAGTGTATAATGTACTGACAAATACCATTTGATATCAATACTATTTGATATCATCACTATTTTGGTAGCTATGCTAGCTATGAGTTCATTACTAATCCTTTTTTAGTGGAGCTGCTTTTAAACCATCTTTTACAGTTTTCTATGATTAGTTTTATTAGTTTAATACGTAAGTACATAAATTATAGGTACAGGTATAAAATAAATATTCTGGACACTATGAACGCCGCATTTTGAAATAATGACGCGGTGAATTTCCCTAGTAACATATAGTTTTAATTAATTTAATATATTTGTGTTTAATTGTATATGGAAATGACTTATATTTCTGAAACAAAAGAATTATTATCCAAGATTAAATAGGAATGTTGTTTAAGGTGGGTTGCCTAGACAGTCGACACTATAAATAGACACGTATTGTATAATCTCAAGCTAAGCAAGTTACGCTTATATTTAGGGTAATATACGTATAACAGACAACTCTAGGGAGTCGGGATAAATGCGGAAATTGAATTCGGTAACTATGTTTAAGTAAACTAGACTAGACTTTTATACTACTAGATCTAAATGTACGTGGTAGAGTCATGCTGGAATTTATTGACGTTGTAGCTGTTTGGGCCGGCTCGATCGGTGTGATATCACGCTCGCACAGAATATCACGATGAAACGATTAGCCTTGAGATAATCCTGTTTCGTGTGATGAGTTAGAGTTCCGTGGGTCTACTTCCGACTTCCCTTGTCCAATATTCCTTCATTCCTTCTGTTTGATCCCTCTATATCATCCCCCGCCAGATACTCTTTATCCCATCTTAAAGGTTGGCAACGCGTTTACTTCGGCCTGATATTACAAACATCTATAGGTCAATACCGTATAAACGTCTATAGGTCTATAGGCCGTTTGCTTGTTGGCCAGCTTTGCAATAAAAAACGATCACAGAGGCTGTCATCAATTGTCGAGATAAAACTCTTAACAAAATTTAAATAAAATGACGTTTAATTAAAGTATTAATCAGCGAACAAGCATTAAAATAGGCATAAAAACTTGTTGGTTGTTGAACGGCTGGCTGGGAAGGCCGGACACACCCATTCCATGTCCGCGTCGGCCGGTCTGCCGCTTGTCCCATCTCGTCACACCCGTGTATTACCTAATTTAATTTGTACACCCCACAATTTATGGATCGTGGAAAAGCCGTCTGTGTTGTTTGTTAGTTACGGTTGCGTCCCAAACCAGACATATGCACTTTCGGGCTTAGTAAATAACACTAATTGCGAGATGAACAGATAGATTTGGTTTAATTATTCAACGTCAAAAATTTATCTATGTTACACTGAATTAAATACAAAAATAAATTGTATACATAAATACACTTACATACACATACCCTATTCACATTTAATACGCTTATTATTTCCGTGTGGCAATAAATACACTCAGAATAATATTAAGCGATCTCTCGAATTCAAAATATTTTTTTAGTTTTAAATGTATTTTATATGTATTTCCTTACTAGTAATACATAGCCATTATATTATAATAATACAGATGAATACCTATCTATTATTGGATGTATACCCATTAAACATCCCAATGTTCCTATAATAACCCGAAATTAAGACTCGGGACTAAGATTTGCTAACACGCGACTGAGGTAAGTGAAGTTAGTTCTGAATGGGGACGACAAAATATTGTCCAGTTTAACCCCACGAAGACACAGGTCTGCGCATTTTCTGCCAAAAAGATCCCACTTGTTCCTACAACACAGTTACAAGGAACACATTTTACTATCTCCAATAGTATCGGGATCCTTGGCGACAATATAACGAACGACGTGCAGGTTTGGGGTCATCTGGAAGGCAAGTCTAAACTCGCCTCCAAAGAGCTTGGTGTCCTAAACCGGTCCAAACAGTACTTCACCCCGCGGCAACCACTGGCGCTGTACAAAGCGCAAATCAGACCGCATATGGAGTAATGCCTATCTATGGGCCAGAGCACCCACTTACTAGACTCCAGCTTTATAGACCCTCTCGAATACATGTTGTTTGGTATCAGCGACGATCCCACACTAACAATCAGTTTAGAATCGCTTAGCCTTCGAAGACATTTTGCGTCCCTCTGCGCATTTTACACCTGTATATCGGGGAGTGTTCCGAGGAATTGTTCGATCTGGTGCCAACTCCTCACTTCTACAACCACACCGCTCGCCAGCGACGGCATGTTCACCCCCATTTCCTTGAACTCCCACGCTCAACTACGCAACGGTTCTCTAGACCATTTATTCCGCGTACAACAATGATCTGGAGGGAACTTCCCGCCGCGGTTTTCCCTTTGCGCTATGACATGAGGTTTTTTAAGGTCGTTATAAAATTTCTTAGAGGTCGGCAATACGCTGGCGACACCCCTGGTGTTGCCAACGTTTATTGGCAATGGTAACCACTTTCCACCGGTGGGCCGTCTACTTGTTTGCCTGCTTCAGAGAATAAAAAAGTAACTAGCCCACCTACAGCTTACGGCAGACAGACCCTTAAAGAGTCTCTTTCCTGTGAGACGGGCGTACGCTTTTCACCTGTTCACCCCTTCTCGACGGCCATGGTGCAGGTGACGGCTAATCATTGCCCCGTTTGTCCGTCTGACCGTCACCCGCAGCTGTGACCGTCACCCGTCTACTGCGGGCAACTTCATTTGATAAAATATAACTAAGGATAGAAGTATAAAAGTATAATATGACTGAAAAAATTGGTCAAGTGCATGTGAACATCGCACTTAAGTTTCATGGAGTTGACGAACATCCACAGTTTTTGTTATTTAAGCTACGAATCTCTTAAAGATTAGTTGAAGATCTGTACCGGGGTCACGATTTTTACAATATTGAATACGATTATCTCGATATCTTTTGACTTGATTAAAAAACCACTTGAGCATAGCAGCAAATCTTTACTTTTTCGAGTTTTACTATAGCATTGTTTAACGATTAGATTACAATCATATTCTTACTAAATTTCATTTATATAAAAGGAGCAGTTTCCGAGAAAAATAACTGACATAGTTAAAGAGACATCGAAAAGACGGACATGACTGTTTATAATGTATAATAATACAAAAAAATTCTTGTCCAAAGATTTTATTATATTAAGTCGAATGTCGAGAGAAGGTAATTTAATTTAATATAATTTAGGAACTTTAAGGGTTGTTGGCAAAATAATACTCTTAAATAATTATGTACATAATCAATATATTTTATAGATCTTCGCAAGTTACTAGGAATATTCGTCTCTACTTATACATACACATTGAATTTGGATTTGCACGAGTATTGTGATGTATGTGAGAGTAAATATTGTGATATAGCCTAAAGCAATTTGAAGCGGGCGGGCCAGCGGTCTTTGTTGCATATCGGACGGTAATAGAATTTGGTCTGCTTTTTGCGCGGTCGGTCGCTCTGGCCGCGTAATAGCCAGCTCGGTTGCCTTTGTAACTGCATCTAAATCTGTCTGCGCTATGTATCTCTCTAGTTATGGGTCAAGCAATTATTTAGCAGGCTTTTATAATTATATAACAAATCAACATTTGTTGTTACTTGGTTGTAAGTAAGCGGCAACCATCGATTCTAATAAATAGTATTATATTGAATGTGAAAAAAATATTTATTTATTGAAAAAGCAACAGCGCATATTACAATAATACAAACAAAAAAAAGTACTTAAAATGTAGGGCTAATAACAGGTTTTTCTATAAAGTTAAATTGCGAACAAACGAGCAACTAAATTTATGTAAAAATGCAATAAATGTATACATAAGTTAATAAGTGAAATAAGTATATACTTACATATATACATACACACATACATATTATCACGCCTGTTTCCCATAGGGGTAAGCAGAGACGATGGATTTCCATTTGCCACGATTTTGACATACATCTTTTGCTTCATCTACATTCATTAATCTCTTCATACATACTCGTTTATTATAGTTGCTTTTTAATTGGCTATTCTTTAAGGCACTTGCGATGTGATTATGCTGTTGCCACCCCCGGTTAGGGATACCCACTAAAACCTCTGGGTGTTCCGTCCTTAGCCTTATGCCAAGGCTACGGGTATATGACCTAGCCTCTCCGCAGCCCTGGCGGGCGTGGGCCCCCCTTACGAGGCCTCTTCCACTGCCGGAGAACTCATCCCCCGGCATCGTCATGCTCTCTTTGGCGTGGGGCGGTCTGTAACGCGCACCACGGGAGGAGATGAGCGCGCGCGGAACACTCGCGCTCTCATCTCGATGGCATATGCGGGTGAGTGAGAACCCTTATATTCCAAGGGGCCCCCCTATCCACGCCGCCCGCTTACGGTGGCCGTAGGTCGAAATCCGCCCTCCGGCGTCGGCGCGCCCTCCTTTGGCGGAAGCGGAGCAAGGACGCCCGCTCCGCTCCCGCTCCATCTCCTCCTTTGCAAGCATAACACGCTCGCAGAAGGAGGAGACGGCGTCCCATCCGGTTGAGCTCCCGACCATGGGACGTACGACGGCTGGGAGCGAGAGGTCAAATCCGGTGACGGCGACGAGGTCTCGGCGCTGCTCTGTCCAGGCAGGATACTCCTGGAGTGTGTGCAGCGCCGTATCCTCGTCGCTGGTGTCGCAATGATGCCACCCTGACGTCGGCTCACGGCCTAGGCGACACAGGTACCTCCCGAAGCAGCCATGCCCCGAGAGGACCTGTGTCAGCCGAAACGTCAGGGTGCCGTGTCTACATCTTGTCCGGTCTTGCAGGACGGGCCTCACCGCTTCGATAGTGGCGAGGCCCGTGCTGGGGTGTCTGAGGCATTCTTCCCAGACCACCATGGCGACGTTGCGGAGCTCCGACTGGCAGGCCTCTGTTTCCTGAGGCGCCGGTCTCATGTCCCTCGCCAGGGCCTCCTTGCGCCACTGGTAAAGCGACGCGAGGACCCTGACTTCGAGGTCCCATGGTGGGGATCCGGCGAGTAGCGAGGTCGCTTCCAAGGACACCGTACGGTATCCCCTTATCGCTCTGACGGCCAGTACTCGCTGCGCTTGCCGCAGCAAGACTATATTTCTGGCCGTCAGGCGGTCTGGCCATACGGGGGCCCCGTTTAGGGCCATAGACCGCACAGTGCCTTCGAAGAGTTTTCGGCACGTGGCTTCGGGCCTCCCAATGTTGGGCAGCAGGCGCGAAAGCGCTCCCGCCGTCCTTTTGAGCTTGGGGGCAAATTGCCTAAAATGTGCTGAAAAGTCCCATTGTGTTGAGAACTTTTTAGTTCATCACAGGCTGGTTTGTGTAAATATAGAATTGTCTGTTTACAACTGACTGTGTCAGTAAAAACTGTGTTGCAAAAAATTTATAATTATATATTCTCTCTGTACAAACAACTCGTTTCTCTTCCATCTTCCATCTATACCACCAAAACATTGGCTATCGAGGACCAATCCCAGATACTTCATAGTTTCCCCGATGCCGATGCGGACGCCTCCTACAACGATATTAGAGTCTGGAGGTGGTCGATTTCAAGGGACGTGAAATATCACGGCCTGGGTCTTCTGCAGAGCCACCTCCAGACCAAGTCGCCGGATCCTGCCTACAATTTGTGACACCCCAGCCGTGCCGAGGATGCACGCCTGCCTATGGGTCCTTCCGTTGGCGGTGATCAGCGTGTCATCTGCATAGCAGATGACGCTGACGCCCGGGAGGACCCTACATCGTAATGTCCAGTCGTATGCGATGTTTCACAGCAGAGGGCCTAATACCGATCCCTGTGAAACACCGCATATCATGGCTCGTCGACTCCACCCTGCGTGGACCGGGTAAATGACGGCTCTGTCGTCTAAATATGGCTCCGACTATTTGACGGAAGTAGGTCGGCACCCGGAGTCGCGGTCTACCAGCACCAACTCTGTCATCTATCATCATATCTATTAAATTTGATATAAGAATATATTTTCATTATTACTGAAGAATGTTATAGATTCTGTAGTCTAAAGTTTCAAGGTTACTGCAAGCAATCTAAATGAATTATTTATTAAGAAATTTAGTATCTATAGGTATATTCTTGCTATAGGGAATGGCCCTGGGATAGTTTTTATATCGAAAAATGGGATAGTTCTTTCGGAAAACGGGTTCGATGTTTTTACAAGTGAAGTCGGGAGGTACTGTTTAGTAATAATTTTAAATTATTACACTTCTTGACAGATGATAGGTAAACATAACCAACAAAGCCGAAGAATGTAAATTCAATAGTTATACTACATTATAGAGTTGGTGCTAGTAGACCATGACGTACACAACATGATTAAGTGTTAAAGAAAGATTAAGTAAACAGTTCCTCGAATAAAGGTGCGTGTATGAAGAGATTAATAAAAGTAGATGAATCGGTAGTTGTATGTCAGCATCGTCGCAGGTGGAGATCTAACTTCCCTGCCTACCAACATGGGTAACAGGCCTGATATATGTATGCAGTTATACTAAAACAATTTGTTCTTTGTTTTATATAAAAACAAGCATTTTGTTTATATCTCTTGGCTTTGGTTTAAATGTCGTAAAATCTTAACTAAATTTGTGCTCACGCTAGTTGCAAAACTGTTCGATTATACTGACCAAAACAAAAAAAATAATATTTACGGAGACCGCATTGCGAAAAAGTTTTTGTCGTTTTGTCGGTTTATTCCGACATGGTACAGTGGTGGACGCAAAAGCCGCTCGTTCACATATGTCGCGTTTCAGTGCGGAGAGCTGCGTATTGCGGCGGCAGCGAGCGGATCGGCCCAGTACGGCACACTGTACTCCCGTAAATTCATTTGCAACTCGACTTTAGTGGCTGGGCTTGCCGTTTGTTGAAAGACATTATCTGGTTGAATATTAGCGCCTCGAACGGACATTTCCTAAATTGCACAATTTCCGTTACAAAATTTACAATACAGTTTTACGGTAAGTTGTTACATTTTATGACTGGGTGAAATAAAGTCTTACTGGTTATAAGATCTGTTTTATAATTTAGTAAAATTTTAACTAGGCCAGAAATTAATAATGTAATCTACAGTTTTATTTTTTAAGTAGTCATTATTATGTCGAGTAGGCTGAAGATTTGCCTCCAGTCCAAAGAAAGCTTTTTAAGTATTATTACGGTTTTTGATTTTTATACTGATCCATTGCCGGAGATAACCAACCTATCAATTCTATCTTATATATTCTATTACTTGGTATCTGATTAATCAATTCTTCTAGATATTTTCAGCATTTTCTAAGTCATAGTTCAAAAGCTAGAAATTGTGTAACTCTTTACCTTCTGTAAAGAGTTACATAATTTCTACGGCTTTGTAAGCTAATCTTTGTAATATCTTCCTGCTTTTTAACTTAAATAAAAAGTCGTTAGAAACACCGGAATGATTTCTTAAGACCTGAATAACGACACCCACGGCAGTTTTACCTAACCATTTTATGGTGGCCTAGGTATATATTTTATGATATTACGGTAAAATTTCATCTATATACCTACATTTAGTAGTTTCTGCGTAAAGTGACTGTAACATACAAAAATGACGAACGAATATGACGATTTCATAAAGATTCCGTTTAAAAAATATATTCCAAGTAAAAGACATTGTCCTTATTAATTGTTAGAAAAGGTCGTTGAATATTTTTGCCTATCTGCCATTGGGGAGCAAAATAAGCAACTTTTAGAGAGAGCGTCATTCTAATGAGAAGTAATGAAGTTGCCGACCCTCCGCTGTTTTGTTAGGGAAGAATCTTATTTGTATTAGTTAGCACCTGTTTTTGTTCTGCTCCGAACGTAATTTTATTGTACCTATGGATAACGAATACATAAATTCAAATTCAAAAGTTTTTATTAAAAATAGTTATAGTTTCACTGGAAAGCATTTTTTGACGATCATACGTTAAAAAAAATCTGATTTACATACAAGCTAAAAATTTAAGCTTCGCTTCGCAAAAAGTAGCGGCAAGAAACTTCCTAGCAACATGTCTAAAAAAATTTACTCCATATTTGTCTTTTGTCTATAGACTCTACTTTTAAATACAAAAGTGTGTCATAAATTACTTTTCGAAGAATGAATTTTCCACAGGGATTTTTTTTGTTTAATTTATTTAAAGGACTTTTGGACTAGCGTCCATATCAGTCCGTGAAGACAAAACCTTACGTGCACATAAAGTAATAATAATAAATAGATAAGCATAAATAATAGTAATTTTGCATGCATGACCATGCAAAATCACTATTATTTTATGCTTTTAATAATAAAATCTAAAACTAACTTTGTTTTTACAGACAAGGGGTCGGCTAAAAAGGAATGAAAAACTCCAAAGTCCAGCAAGTCTAAGCATAAGTCTCTCCTTAGTCGCTTTCCCTCATTGTTATTTTTGGAGCATTCTATAAGAATATGATATATGTCCTGTCTGTTATTACACGTCTCACAATTGGGGCTGTTAGTCTTTTTCATGAGAAAAGCAAATGTCTTGAGCGGCATATGTCCAGCACGCACACGATGAGCGACAACAACTAAGGAGCGACTCAACCTACTCTCACTGGACCATGGTATACGAGGAGGCTCACTCTGAAATGTTTTGTACCATATACTCTTAGTCTTCGATCGTTCATTAAAATATTCTTTCCACAGGATGAAACATATAATGTGAGAATATTGATGTATAAATCGCCCCCATTATTTTACCTTGTCGTACTTTTTCCTATCCTGCTTACTAAATTAAGAAGATAGCTAGGCTAGCCCAGCAGTTGAAAAATAGACCATCAAAATATGCTGTATAAACTTAAACATGAAAATGACTTAAAAAGGATTTAGAGACAGTAGTACAATATTTATTAATTATGCAGATCTCATAACCGACACTTAAGCGTCACGAAGTAATTGTAGGGTTGCGCAAACGTAACCATAGATAAGGCGTCGGCAGGTTCATTTATTAATATCTAGGGTGGCAATATTTTACGTCGTCACGGCCGCTGTAATTATGAGGTCGTTAATAAGCCGTAACCTAAGCGCCATATAATCAATGTAAAAATAAATCTTTGCGAAATGAAAAATGGACATGAAATAAAGGCATATTTTTTCTTTTAAACACAACCATAAAAAGGCCATAACTTGAAAGCAAGCACTAGCCCCTGCGGCCTGCCAAAGAGGATAGTAGAACGTGAATAATGGCCCCTTTAATGAGTGCCTTAACGGTTTCAATATGCTTTATGAATAATGAAATTAGTTGCTTATTCCGTTCTTTAATTTATCACTATAGCGGTATTTATTTAAATTTATTAGGTACATGACACTCGTATACATGTTTATGGTGATATTACACTCTGTAATGATCACTACATTCATTTGTAATGGTCGTTTAGAATCGTTTATATTTGAAAAGCTTAATTAATGGTTTTAGAAAGAAAGAAAGAAAATGATTATTTGAAGAAATAGTAACGCATTTACATTTACATATTTTATTATGTAAATAATTAAAAAAATATCAAGTTTTGTGAATTTTTACGCCTCGTTTTCGGGAAACAAGGTTTGCAATCACCTTGTTTCTGTGCTGGAATTATATCCGGCACAACACAGATTTTCAGTGCAAACCGTCCTTATGTTGTGCCAGAAACGACTCGAATACAATTATAAATCTAAATTTATAAATATTTAATTAATAAACGACAATATAATATACTTAAGTAAATCAATAAATATTTCGTAAACTTTTATAAATAAATAAAATAAAAGAATTTTTTAAGTCTTACCATTTTCCCTTGTCCAGTAGTTGATGGCCTTTGGTGAAGCTTCCACGTGGCACTGAAGATTGACATCTGTACCCGTTGGCGCTCCTACTAACTGGTTTGGTACTTGAACTAGTGGATGAACTGAAGAAAAGGGAATTGATATAGCCATTACAAGAATAAAATATTGAGTCTATGGGATTCAAGGGCAAAAGGTTTTTTTTGCATAAGTTCAGCAGACAGACATATGGCCCACCTGATGGACAGCGGTTACTATCGCCTATGAACATATGGACCAACAAAGGTGTTACCAATGTGCTCCCGCTCTCTGTAGGGAGACTAGAACCTGGCCATTGTAGCTGGAACCAAGTTTGTTATGGCGGCATGATCTAGATCAGGGGTGGTATTCATCCAGACGGGCAAATACCACCTGGTTGTAGGTTGTTTTGTCGTCTTTTACGACAGGCCATCCAGTCGCAGGAAATTGTATGCTTTCTCTGATTCTGCTCGGAATTGGTTCCAAAGCCAATTTCTCTGCTTGATGCTATGATTTACCAGAAGGCTCATTAAATTTGCGGATAGGCATTGCCATCATTGTCGCTACCCACTCAGCCTTCTGAGCAATATTTCCACTGGCACAGTTTAATAATTTCTAAATATTACAATGTATGTACGAGTATTCCTAAATTTTTTAAAGCATTTCATTTCATAAACCGTTCTTTTGAATAAAACTAAATTGGTGTAAAAAAATCAAGTGAATATTTTTTGTCGTTGTAAATGACGACATTACATTACATCCAATAACCAGCCAATTGAATTCCACTAGACTACATATTACGTATCTATCTTTAAAATAGTATAGGTGTATAAAACATTACAAGTATGATGTGTATATATTTTTGCCCTAGACTGCATGAAATGCGCTGCGTCTTGCATCTTGTTTACACGCTCACTCCGCTTTGCCACTTTGGCGGTAAAACTCCGTTGCGAATGTCAGGTGTTTACATTGAATATTATCCAGAAACTGGCTGCATTACTACTGTTTGTAATAACTATTTACAGCCCTAGTTGTTTGTACACAATTAAACTACAGTAGAGGCGAAACTCGGGGAGGAAATCAAGTGCATATTTGACAAATATTTGAATAGCACTACTTCGTTTACTTATTTATTCTTTATATTCAGAGTTTGCATTATTTAAAAATAGCATCTTAAATGGGGCTTTGCTCATGTAATCTTCGGTTACATAAACCGCTGTTATCGTGAAAGACGTTTACTGGAAATAAAAATTGCTCAGTAGAAAACTTAATTCTGATAAGCTCTTACAAGACTAGACGGCCGAGATTTTAAAATGACAATTGTCATATTTTTCACATCAGATTAAATGACAACGAAAAACAGACCGTTAATATGTATATTGTATACAAAAATATTTTCAAACAAATATTTCAATGTCTCCATATTCCTAAACAAACATTTCAAATCTTAGTATCTGGTTGTATAAAACGGAAAGCCAATAAAATTTATTTTATTAACCTTTCACAATCAATTAGTGACATCAAAAGAAGCTACAATGTCGTTCTCAGTATCGAAAGCGTCAATTCGTGTCTACAAAAAAGGGGATTATTTTACAAACGTAAACAATCGTACCGGCATTCTCGAAAGTCTATTTAGGGTGAATTAAGGAAAACGGAATTTTCTTCCACGACCTTAGATCGGAGCTTATTTGCGGTTATTCTCTTTGACCGTCGTTAAGATCCTTTAGACGGCTTTTACGAGTTTGAGGGCCAATTTAGCCGGCAAAATCTGAACAATCAGAATTTTTGTTCTAATTAATAATTCTTTAGAGGAAACGAGGCAGTCTTTTGCTTATTAAATATAAAAGGATAATACATCATCATATAAATATTTTATATAATTGAATCACATATTTTTAATTAACATAAGTTTTTACGTAACAACAACAAACATAAGTAATTACTTAATAAAATTCTTTGAAGACAATCAAACTAAATTAATATAATTTAAATCGGTTACTACAAAGGCCCAAGTTTTGTTAACACATCTTAAAACTAAGTTCGCAGATATAAGACAAATTCATAAATTATAATCATACAATTTTCAACATTAAAATTAATTCTATAGTATATAAATATATTCACATATTCAATTTAAATAGAAAGTCGTATATATAATTTTACAGAACATTGTAGAAAGTCATACATAATTATAAATATTTACCTACACATCAAAATTAGAATCAAGTCGACGTATTCGCGCCATAAATGAGGCGAATTCGAATCCTGGCCGGAAAGCATGCATCATCTATATTGTTACAGGTACCCCTTGCTGATGCTTAAGGAAAACATCGTGATGAATCTTGCACAACCAGATTGTCGATGTGTCAAACCCACCAATCTGCCTTGTACAAGGGTGGTGGGTATATTGAATAAAACTAAACGCTAAAGTATTAAAGGTAAAAAATCGATTACGTGCATGTCAATCCACACTCAATTAAGGATTCCGTAGAGCTGAGTTATGTTAATTGTTTCCTAGATTTAACTACAGAACTCCAAAAATATTTAATACAACTCCACTCCGAAAAATCCATTAATTCTTCGAAAAGTAATTGTATAAAATACTTCTGTAAAAACAAGAAGCTGAGATAGATAAATATGAACAAAAAGAACTTTTAGCTAGAGTATTGCTGGGTAAGCTTCTTACCGCTTCTTCTCTTTAAACAGCGATAATACGTTGCGAAGCAGTGTACACAAAACAGGAAGTAAATGTAAATTTTAACTTATACGTATGAACTTCAAAAAATGTTCTCCAATGGAACTTATTTTGAATAAAAACTTTTGAATTTGAATATATTAGGAAGTAGATTAAATTTTGACTCATATATGACCTTCAAAATTAATTAGAATTTAGTTATAAGAAAATCTTTGATAGAAAAATAATACTATTTATATATAAATATTTAATTTCATTGAACGTTTGCGTATCATGTTATGAATGAATTCAAGCCCTAGAGATGTCTATATTATTTACTTGTAAATAGAAGGGAATGTGATTAAGCAATCTCTAGCTATAAAAGTAGGTAGCAATTCTCAACACCAATCAAAAGTTACTAAGAGTTTTCTCGGGACGGATTCCGCACGGAATTCTTGAAGTGACAGTTTGATTAACCGAGCGGCGCACACGCTTCCCCCGTTTTCGGATTTCTTGGCATTTTGTGTGATATTACCTGTTTTAGTTACTTCGGAGTTTGTACGATGCAATACGCTGATAAAATACCTTCGAAATTTGAAAAATCGGCCAAGTGTGCGACTCTCTCTGCACGATGTAGGGTTCCGTAGAGATCATGAATGTCAACTGTTCAGTTTTTGTCATTTCGCTGCGGAACTATCTCAATAATATTGTTTAACAATTATTGATCAAATCTATATCCTTTGAAAGTATTTTTAAGTTGTACGCCTCCATTTTTTACAAAATTTCCAACCATATAGTTCAAGAGTTAAAATGAAGCGTTATGATATAAACTAACTGCCTTCCTTGAAAGTTGTCGTTGAAATTATGTGGAAAGATCAAGACCCCAAGCGGGATATACCTTTTTAGAGCTTTGAAAGTTCCCACCTCCTGATTTTGGTAAAAATGTATCAAGAAAGAATTTTACAATTTCTGAGAACTGACTAACGATAGTTACAACTGTGTACATACACTAAAAAAAATATATCCATTACTTCACTTCTTCAACATAACAAAAATGACTGCAAGCATGAGAAATTGCCACATCTATGTAAAGAAACTGTATTTGAAATTTATTTACACTAACGTTCATAATTCCGCTCGCAGATTGATCTCGATTTGTCCTCTTCAGTTTGCCGTGTTTATTTTTGTTTAAACTCAATTTACCGTCTTACATCTACGATGAATCGACCAAAAAAAGTGAGTGCGTCACGGGGCACTTACAGCTGCAAATGAATTGCTTCACTGCCGGGGGCACCAAAGTGTTTTTATGTGGGCCCACCGCGGCCACGCCGCCCTTCCCACTGTTATCATTCGTTTTAGGGGCGGAAATTTAAATTAAATATTTGAGAGCGTTAATTTTGTCTCCTCATCGAGCGAACACGACGCATTCTTTGTGAAGTAATTAAACTGAGTGGAAGGGTTTCAGACGGCAGTAGTTTGTTTGTTCGCTTGAAATTGCGTTTCCTATAAAATGAATTTCTCTTGGTCGTCTTCCACGGTAAGTTTGCATTGTGTTTGTTTAAAGTCGTGAGATATGAAATATCAAATTACTGGAAGCCACTACTGTACACTAGGGATTTTCAATAAAGTGTGGCATTTCTAAGGTTATATCTTTATTTATCTAATGGTCTAGTGGTCTAAGGATACGCCTATCTAGTTAAATGGAACACAGAGGACCTGGGTTTGATTCCCAGTAGGGTAAATTTCGTAATTAAACTCCGTTATTTTATCACACTCCGGTTTTGGTGTAGGATCGAGTACAGAGTTATCCGTTGTACATTATTAATAACACAAGCGTAATTTGCTTAACGTAAGAATATGTGTTAGTTTACCTATCTATTTACTCATTTCATTATCTTCAGTTTCTAGTTCGCCTTTATAAAAAAAGTTACAAAAATCTTTTTATAATCAAGGCCACGAAAAAGGAGACAGACATACAAAAATATTTTTTAATTTTTAGGTATATAAATTAATACAATTTCGACGTGGTTTTGCTCGAGTATATTTTAAATTCGTACCCTGAGAATTATACCATTTTCATAATAAATAGTAATGATGTTCGTCTAGTACCTATATACCTTATTTCATGGTAATAGTGGTGATGCGAAGGGTAAATTTTCGATATCCTTCCCCACTTCCCTTATAGCACACCAAATAGCGGCGGTTATATACAATCGCCCTAACTCCTGGACTGGTGCGGCCTTCGATAAAATAGCTCAAGAGCAGTGGACGGTAGAACAATCAGATCAATCGTTGCATCCGATTGATCACATGAGAAGGAGAATCAAGCCACTAACTTTAACCTCCAAAAATTGCACCTCTCCCAATTCGGCAATTGTGGTCCTTCGAGCCGGATTGAGAGAGGTACAGATCGGAAGATGTCGGTGTGATTGATTTCATTACGATCATATAATTAAACGAATGAACCAATCGAAATGTTTCGCCTAAAATATTTTGTAGGAACAAACCGATATAAAGATAAACCCACATTTACATATCAATAAAACATAACGAACTTTGAATTCGGTAAAAGCAAACGAGTTGAAAGACGCATTATGGAATACTTGATTATGTATGAAATGTACACAGAAAATGTATATTGTAGGTACATATTATCCAATCAGACAAGTGTTTACATCGGCTTGCCAATAACAACATGCAAATAGCTACTGACCATTGCGTTCAGGCATGCAGTTGTCCAGTATACAATATTGGACTGAAAAGAGGACATTGGGTTTTAAATTAACAAAAATAAAAATATAAGTAAATTAATTAAAGGATTTAAACACTTGCTGGATGATTGATCATCCTGTGTTACAATATCTAATAAAACCCTCTCCATGAACATTGATGGATTGAAATAGATCATTTAAAATTGTTTCACTTTTGTTGATGCTTTCATACGAACCATAATCGATGGCAAATGTTTAGAATGTTATTGAACATTGTAATAATTAGTGTATTAATTCAAAGGTTTTAATAATGGCTGTTTATTATTTAATGTTGAACAATGGTTTTTAAGTCATAGTAACTCCATCTCTTGTTCAAACTTCAATACATATTTCCTTCTCTTTTTGTATAATGGTATGTATATATGTCTACCTCTGTCCCCCCAATTAAGGCTTACTTCACGAAGATACCGCCATTGTGTCGTCGAATTTGTTTGCGGTGTTAAATAGACAGATATGTAAAAAATAATAAGTGTTTTGGCAAGTGCACTTTTAGAAACAAACCAAATGGCGGCCACCTTGAAAAGTGATTGTTATGATTTGAATGATTGACTGAGTTAGTTTTAAGATATGTGCAAGATATATATGAAGCAAAGGTGACGTTCTTAGTTGATGAAGTTTTGGGTAAGTCTATATAATAGTCTATTGTATTTATTTTTGTTATTAGACAAACATTTACATGACAACTGAAGGAAATAAAATTATACTATTATTTTCAGCGGTTTCATGTGTACGGAATATCCGGGTTTTTTTTAAACTTCGGATCTGCGCAGACACAATGCCAAAAAATACTTGGAAACCATTAGCCAAATAAAAAATATAACTCTAAAATCTTCTAAATTTTACATAACAAGACGGCGCCATAGGTATCCACCTTTTGACATTATTTTATTTTAAAAACATTTTTGGACAAATCAGTAAAAAAATTTAAGGGATTCTTAGTTTTTATTTCATTCATAATAAAACGTTGGATGAAATTTTTTGTGGTAATTTTCTATATTAAAAACAAAAAATATTTAGTCATTATTACAATATAGGTTTTAGCGACATTTTCTGTGTTATGTTTTTTATTAAGCGACTGTTAGCTTAGTACATACATATTCTTCTGGCACATTTGTATATATAACTCAAAATATAAAATACAGTGAGAAGTGTTTGTTGGATTGTAGCAAATAAAAATCAATCTTCTCTGCATACACCACTGGGAAACAGGTGTGACAATATGAAAGTTTGTATGTATATATATAAAATACAAAATTTTACGTGCATCCTTTCTAAATTAAATGAATAACAACGATGAAATTACAATTATAAAATTGTTGTTTTAAGTCTCCATAAAATTTTTCTCGTGCACGTTAAGTTAGTGAAAATTCCAATAAAGTTCCTAACAACTTCCACGTTCCACGGGCTCTCTTTACAAATAAACTTATATTATTTGTAAAGAGAACTCGTTATCAAAATAATCCGATTATATCGGAAATATCCAGACTCACAACAGCGACATTGCCATTGAGTTTAACAGATTCATGAGCTGATCAGGCTCTATTCCCAGAACGGCGTGGGTACTATCGGTGCAAATGGAAACGTGTGCATGCACCCGTGTGTATAAAGCACTACAATTTTCGCACTGATTTTGCGATTTGCGTTTGAATACAGCCGGTCGATCTCGCCAGATAAGAAATTAATTTGTCTGAGTGCAAGTTCAGACTGGAAAGAACCTAAAACCGTGTGCACATTGTATTTGTATTAATATCTAAATGAAACGCTTTCAACTGGTATGTATATTTGATAATGCTCTGATTCCATGATGGTTTATCGATTAATGCGTTAATCTGTATCGCTCCGGCTCTAATGCGCTAATTTTAATAAGCGATGAGAATATTCCTTTAATAATTTGATTGATTTTACTAAATATGAGTCGACGGCGTCTGCAGTTTAGTAACTGGACCGTTGTCCCACTTGGTTGTTCTCAAAGTTCACAGGTTTAATTCCTGGTAGGATAGATTTTGTAAATGTCCTATTTGTAATAATTTTCAATTTGGGTGTTAATGGAATTTGAAAGACTGGCAGGTTCCCGTGTCGTGTCCCGGATGATGACCCTCAAAAAGATCTTGACGCACACCAAGATAATGGACAACTTTAATTATTTTTATTTAATTTCAAGGCTTGCTTCGCAATGCGTAAGCAACTTGTCTCCAGGCACAGCCTGATTTTTTCCGGCTAGCATTATCTTCGTATTCGGTCTAGAGCACAGAGAAAAACAAACGAGGTCGAATTTGAGTCAGTCTAACATCAAAAGTCGTATATTATCAGGCGTAATATTGCCACAAGCATAAAATATAAACCTTCATGGCAAATATAGATATTACAATGTAAACGTATACTATTATAAGAATTGTAATTCAGCATGTGTTATTTGAGTACTTTAGCTAACCAGAATTAAAAATACTTATTATCAAGTTTGTTGATAGATATTTTGTTATTTTTACCCGTTTAATCATTTTATGTAAAAGGGTTCACAATGTTATAGCAGCAGTTTTGTAAAACGTTTTTGCATAATATAGCAGCAAAGAGTTTTAGTTTCTACGGCATATTCTCTATTCAACGATATTCTTGTATGTATAAAGTTGATAGTAATAGGCAAAATGTAATGCTACATAACAACCATAAGACTGGTACAACTACCTAGACTATTCCAGCGAACGTGGATAATCGTGCTATTGCGAAATCATCCTATTAGCAAGTTGCATGCTATTTTTGATAATATATAATCTACATAAAATATACAAGATGTTTTCACGTAATAAAAGGTATCGTGATGCCAAAAATAGATGTCATTTTCTGTTGTTGTCTGAGTTTTATTGATAAGTTACAATGAGATTAAAAAATGTGTTTGAAGTAGGATACTCTACGGCAGTTTAGTCCGCATAAGAATCTTAACTGGTACTCCACTTAATTATATGTAAACCTTATAAGTAGTAATGCTGATACTAGAACGGCTAAATTAAATTGACTCAACTTGATTGATAGGTTCTAGGTATAGAACCAAAATAATACGATGGTAATCAATGATATTGAATGAATAAAGTTTATGTTTATATGGATCTCTTTGGTTGCTTCATCCAAATCGAATGCTGTGGTCTTCTTCCTCTTTGATCATTAGCGGCGGCGAGGAGGTTGGGGCCTTGAGGAGAAACTCTTTGCCTCGGCTATTACTCGGTGGACGACTACCAGTTGGTGGCGGGGCTTGGAGCCGTTGATGCCTTCCCGCGTAATGGTGGTCACTCAACGGCTCTCGCTCACATTGAAACACAAATTAACCATCTAATAATGGTTTAATGCAAATATATTCAAGGAAAAATATCATATCGCCTTTCCTAAACGCCATTTTTAAATCGCGAGAATAACATTAATAGGTATTATAAATATTTAAAATTTAAACTGTAGATTCAGTTTTAGTAACGCTTAAAAAATATTTCAATAAAACCCCCAAATAGGAAACAAATCGCTAGAAATCAAATTCTGATATCTAACACGCCAGTAACTTTCACTAACACGCTCCGGCCGGGGAGGTTCGAAATTGAGATGCAACACACGCACTGAAGATGATACGTGATAACACGAAAACCTCCCAATTGCTTACGTGTTTGAGCCTCCAGTATACCTATGCGTGAGTTTAACCGAAGCTACTGAGTGAAATCTATTAATCGTTGAAGAGATTACCGGAAGATTAATCTGTGTGTAATTTTTACTCCTTTTATTAATTAGAAGACTCCATAGTTTTTACAGTTTCTTACCTAACACGCAAAATGAGACTTTTAAAGAACAATGGCACAAATATCACTAGGTGATGATAGTGTTCTAGATATGGAGTATACCAAATTCAATCATTTTATTTATTGAATTTTTTACCTAATTACTTTTCCATATCAGATCGACAAAATAATTTGTATTTTATTCGATTTTCAACAACATCCAGTTCATACGAATTGGAAAGACTGAAAACTTCTTATTTATGCAGCCAGCATAGGCTTAGGCTTGGCTTTATGCTTCATGATGTATGTTTATATGTTAATGGATGTTAGTGCCATTCTACGAGAACACTACCGGTGCTATATAAATAGAATTTATAGAAAAGGTGTTTTCAATATACCGCTTTTCAAATGAATGTTTGTTCATTTATTGTCTTCCTAGGCATTTTCTAAAGTATTACGTTTGCCAAAATATGTAAAGACCGTATCAAAATATGATGTCGCTCCCAATAAGCTATAGTTTTAAGATGAAATGTATCATTTTCTGTCATAGTTTGAGTACTACTACATCGAAATGAATCCATATTTCACAATATAGCACTATTTCCTATTCTGAGTTCTGCACGAATAGCCGAGCATTAGATAGGCTTCTGGTTATAAATTAGCCACCGCGATCTTATGATAAGTGTGGTACAGTACCCGTTTTTGTTCGTAGCTTTCGCAGATGAGCATATATACATGATTCAATTAACACGTGATTTGAATATGGTCATATAACTGTGATAAAACTAACCTTATATCAACTTTAGTAGTTATCGATTTCTATTTATTTATTAACAACTATTTATTAAACTGAGATTTTATACGCGAAAAACTATACAATGAAGTTGATAAACGCTATGGAAAATACCCCTAATAGAATCGAATAACACTGGAAATAACAATGGAACAATTAATAATTAATATTTACTCCTCAGACGAAAAAATAAAAGTATAGACGGAGCCTATGTGAACAAAAGCGTCAAATTAAGTGCAGAATTTTTTAAAGTTGTGTGCATAAACTTATGTCATATACCTACATATGTTTGCGTCTGTGTGCTTAATAGTAATGTATTTACTGGAAATTATTCTACCTTTATCTGTATATTTGAGTATTCAACGATAAGTACTCGTAACATAATACACCGCAAGCGGCTTCCTATTTCAAAATCAGATAACCGGCTTCACTTTGAGATCTCAGGGCTCGGTATACTTATTTTATTCGTCTGAGATTAACTACAATAACTAACTTTAAATTGCAGTAGATCTATACAAATAAATAAAATTGAAGTGTCTGTTTCTAATGTCAAAATAACACCTGTATCCTACGTGCATATGAAAGTATATATGAGACTTATATCAAAAAATCAATTTTTCAAATTTTTGTCTGGATGTCCGTCTGTTCCGGCTAATCTCTGAAACGGCTGGACCGATTTTGGTGGAACCTTTTCTGGCAGGTAGCTCATGTTATAAGGAGAATTTAGGCTACTTTTATTTAAAAAAAAATGAAAGGCCCACTCGCACTCCGTCGCCGTCGCCGCATTAGAAGGCAAATTAAACGCGGGTAACAGTTAGTTATCATGTGTATATACATATATATATGTGTACTTGTTTTGTAAGAAATAATGAATTCGCATTGTAAGAAAGAATGTGACATAAACTATAAACTTACAATGTACATGTAACATTATCCTTTTACTGACGGAAGGTGGAACGCCATTCGCGGCGATGCACAAGTAAGCGCCCATTTCCGAACGTGTCACTTTTGTCAGGTTCACCACCTCCCCTTCCAGTGACGTCACTGCAACAAAGAAATAAAAGTCAACTCTACATACTATATATATACTATATCCTATATGTTAAAGCCCATTCATGTTACTGCATTGCTGTCGCCTAGCAGTCCGCCGCGCAATGCAGGACCGTGAATGTTGTTGCAGCCTGCGTTGCGTCCGTCAACACCGAACAGAATTCCTCTTGAGACCTATAAGCTCCACCCACTGCATGACTGCAATGCAAGATTGTGTATGGGACCCTTAAAGGCTATCTACATTAGAACATAAATTTGTTAAAAACGTTCAATATAGTGTCGATGAAGTGTGTCATTGTGTGATAAGGGGTGTGTGTGGTACGGGTCCTAAATTTCGTGACGGCACATTTCAAAAACCTAAAATATTTAAGTTTTAAAACACAAAATTTGAACTATTAACGAAAAACTTCAAAATTATTCCAACTCATATCTATATGAGCATAATATTTAAATTATTAAAAAAGTATTTGGAAATAAAACTAATTAGGGAACTGCTGTTTTAATTTAATAATTACTTGATGTAAAATTGTTAAATATGTGATTCACATTAGGGAGGGAGGAGTCTCACGAATGTGACCAGTCGTGACAAGAACGGGAAGGGGTCAAAAAATCATTGAATTCGTGTCACGTAATTTGTGAATGGCTCGTAATGAATAATTAAACATGTCTTCTAACTTAATTTGTTACAATTACCTCGTGCTGACGAAGAATAACATCATGAGGAAACATTTAACATTATATTAAAATTAATAACATAATAATTAAAAATAACATAACATAACATTGAGATTAGTAATATGTGTAACCCGAAAATCCGGCTTAGACATTGGTTATACCATTCGTTCCCTTAAAATTCGATTGCTAAAACCAGCAGCAGTATGTTTATGAACAGATATTATTTTATATTATAGATAAAGCAAAAAAGAACCTTTCTAGTGCTTACTTTACATTTTGCGAATAACCGGTGAACACGTCAAGCGCCAAAGTTGACGGGTTAAGTAAACAAATGCCGTTAGTGGTTTGAACTCGAGCTGTTTTCCTGACACCTTGCTCAAATAGCGCTTGAGTGCATTTACAACCATCATTCAAACAAGAAGATAAAAAGTAGGGGCAATATTTTTTCAACTGAGATGGTTTAGTGTTAGGGCTCTTGGTCGTGGACAGCGTTTGCCAGCAACGCTGTCGCTTCGTTAGCAAACAATGCTGACACAGTGAAAACTAGGTATATGTCATTTGGATATTGGTATTTATGTTTATTGGTCTTATAAATGACGCATGAATGTGATTATCGTTTACGTCGGTGTACGTAGGCTAATTTTAAGTATATTATTTTTAATCAATATTCATATTTTAAGATTTTTTACAAGTTTTTGTATTGATATCGTCATTTAATGAATATTGACAAAAATACCGACTTTTATGTAGTTGTGTGATCATTAATTATAATCGACAAGCATATTTAATTATTGATGGTTATCGATTCCTAAAGTTACATTAAACCTTTTTTATTTCAATGTTGATAATACATTTAATTTACGCACTTTAATCTATAGTGGAACTCCCCGTTTGCGATACTTGCTTAAATATGTCCACTGTTTTGTAAAATATTTGTGCTTTTCCAAGTGGCTTCGATCTCGTACACATCGGTGTCTTGTTTTAAAGAAGGTTTCGCGTTGTCCAGGATAGTATCTTAAAGTAACCTATATATTACAATATTTATATGAGCATTCATGACCGGGTTACACGAAGCTAGTTTTTCAAGCTAGGCTGGCAAGTTAGAGGCTAGTAAGCTAGTAACTCTCGCTTTGTGTATAATACAGAACTAGCTTCATTTCTAGGCTAGTAAGCTAGTAAGAAAACTAGTAAGCTGGCGTCTCAAGCTAAGATAGTTTAATAGAATAGGCTTCTATTGTTTGAGCTAGTAGTGCCCCCATCAATGATTTTACTAACCTGGCTTGTGTACTAGCCATGTGTAGTCGGTAAAGCTAGTATCCGATTGGCTAGTGAGCAGTGACTACGCGTTTTGTTTTTATGACTACGCCGTTTCAGAGTCAATTTAATTTAAAGATGGCCAAACTAAATTTCGATGTTAATTTCAAATTCGTACAATTGTAACGTGAAGAGAAATGTCTGTGGAACGTCTTCATTCCGTGTTATAAAGATAAGTCTACGTGTGACTAGCTGACCCGACAAACTTCGTACCGCCTCACAATCATTTTTTTCATATTTACTCACCATTTAAACCTTCCCTGGACTTCCACAAATAATTCAAAACTAAAATTACCCAAATCAGTCCAGCCGTTCTCGAGTTTTAGCGAGACTAACGAAGAGCAATTGATTTTATATATAAGATTTGACACTAAATAAATATCTGGCGAATTATTGACAATGGGCATACAAATGACTAACCAAGATATAAAAAAATAAAATAAACAACTTAAGAGCGACTTATTGTCAAGAATTGACAAAAAATGAGTAATCAACCAGGTCTGGAGCAGGTTCTTAAGAGGAATATAAATCAAAATTAAATTGATTTTTTTTTTCGAGTGCAGCTGATTTTATTTCACAGACATGTCGTTACTTTAAGTCACTGCAATGGTACTCGTATCAAATTTCCTAGCATCATGTACACAGCACTGCTCATTGCTAGGTCAGGACAGCAAGCCAGGTTAGCATACCGAGATTTTAGCTTGTTATCCTAAATTGGAAAACTAGACTCGTGTATTCTAGGCATTACTGTGTTAAATACTTTGACTACGTCAGCAGCGATATCACAATACATTGTAATAAATACATTTAAAATAAAAGGGCCAACTTGATAAATTCTACCTCTATAGGTATATAGAGGGCCCAAGGTTTGCGTTGGTCACATTATATCCTTGGTCAATCATATCTCGATAAGTTTTCTTTTTGTATTAAAATTAACTGTGTTTTTGGTTTCTTTTGTGTTTTTATTATTTAGTTAATTTTAAAACGTTATATTTATATTACTATGAATTTCGAGTCTATGTAAAAAAAGAATTGTGTGTGTAGTTCACACGCAGTAGAAGTGAAACAAAGTGTGACAAGGGTAGAGAGGGATTCTAAATTTCGTGACGTCACGTTTCATATATTATATCGTTATAATATGCTAAAGCTTTTAAACACGGAATTTGAATTATTAACGAAAAACTTACAAACATTTCCAACTCTCTCTGTATGAGCATAGTGTTTAAATAATTAAATATAATGTATTCTATCTTATTCGTTTGCAGGCTTAGTCCTATAGATTTATGTGTTTATCTCTTTTAGTGTCGCTTTTTCGTTTCATCGAGTTTCAAATCACAACGATTCTAAAGAAGTTTCACTTCAAAATGGTTTTTGTAATATTGCATTTGTTTCCAAATTATTAATTGACAAAGGTACTCCAATTTATTTTGTGCTACTATCAAACCACTGTGTAAACTTCCTGTCGATGTGTTCAAAGTCAGGTGAAATTTAAGTCTGATCTAACAAGTTTTTCTCTATTTTTATTGTGATATACACAACAAAATATTATAATTTACTTCTACAGGATATACAATTGTATCTACCAGAGCCAACTAAATGTAGTGTATAACTAAAGAAATTTAAGAAATTCGGAGTTTTATTCAATTTATTATATCCCGTCGGTCAGTCAAAATTCTTTAGGCTCTATTTTAATTTAAAAAAGGAAAAAATTAAATTCTATTCTTGGTAAGCTAACCGTAACCAAAATATCAACGTTTTTGTATCAAAAGAGACTTTAGTATAGTATTCTTAAGGTTCCTAATTTTATTGCGATCAAAGGTTATGTTTATTTTTGTCATTCTGTTCTTGTAACAGCGGCGGCTACTTCGAACTCTATGGACACTTTACTCAAGTACCCTCAAGAGAAATGAAAAAGCAACATTTTCAGCCCCCGCTCATTGTCCCCAAGTTATATTTTATTAATTAAGGGCTCGGGTGTGAATTTTGTACTAAGTGGTTGTTAAATTAAACTAACATTTATGAAATTGCCAAAAAATATACCTATGTTAATTTTGTATTTACTTTGGTTTACTAATTCTTATTTTCTTATTAATATAACATAAGGGATGAGAGTGGTTGGGATATTTGTTTCTACCTTTTTTACGGATTTATGAACGAGTCGATTAACTTGATACTTCGTATAATTGCAATTAGTATAATAGGATCGAACGTATTTTTATTCCGGAAAAAGGACAATTTCAGCGTTATGTCGACCTGAACATCAAGTAATAGAAATCGGCTGAAAAGCTTTACTATATTTGTAACAAATTCTATTTTTGAACAAATATTGTTTTAGTACTGTTACGAGCTACAGGACTCGAATTAAAAATCCCGTTGGAACTACTATAGAATTTATTAGAACTGTACAAACACGTATAAAAAAAATACAAATAAAACTGGATGCAACCAGTTCACACTGCACGATTAAATGCAATTCGACACGTGCAAAGTCCGTCGTCTATATCGCTAATCGAGAGTACTACAAACGTCTTACTCGTCTCGTAGGCATCCCTTGACTGCCCCACCCTTCCATTTTGGCATTGTCTTGTACTAACTATACTGTACATGAAAAAAACGGCAGCGCGCACTGAGTTTCCGAGAAATAGTAATTTGCACATCTGGTTATCTATTCCTGCGAACGGCCAATAAAGTCGAAAACAATAACAAAAGGCTATTGTCTAATTGCAAATACGAAGTAGTAAAAAGAACCCCGAATGCGAGAGGGGCAATAAACAGTATGCGCAACATTTCTTTGTCAGTATGTGACAATAGATTTGCAGGTGGCCCAACTTGTAACAGTACTTACGTTTTGATTTTTAAATAAAAAATATTTTGGTATTATTTGTGGGGAGGAGGACATAATTCTTACGACCTTGGGAGATAATATCCTCCCAATTATTGATTGAAATAAAAGTTAATAAAAAGAAAAAAAAGTTACTAAACAACGTCGCTGTAATATTTTAAGATAGATTAATAATATACATTCAAATAAAAAATTTCAAACCAGTTACATTGTATGTCGGCGACCGCAAATTGTAGTTTCTTTCTGGTTTTACTACACCACTCTGTAGCGCTATATAGACTAGACCTTAATGTAAAATTTACTTAATATAGGACGTATTATTTATAAAAAAAATGACTGACATATAATAATAGATAAACAGACGGACGGCTATGACGACAACTAAATCTAATACTAGTCTAACTAACACGACGACATAGGTAGTCATTATGATAGTCGTGCTAGCTTAATGGCTAGCGCACGCGTCCTAAATTCAAAGGGCGCGGGTTCGATCCCAGCCGGAACGCATGCATCACTTACGCACTTTTCTGACCTAATGTGCATATTGTTACAATTACCACGTGCTAATAACGGTGAAGGAAAACATTGTGATGCAACCTGCACATCGAGATAACCGATGTGTCAAACCTGCCGAGCCGCCTTGGACAAGCGTGGCGGGTATACTGTCCGTTCCTCTATAACGGGAGGCCCCCGAGCCCAGCAGTGGGACATTTATGGGCTGCTATTATAATATCTGATTAGTTGTGCCCGCGACTTCGTCCGCGTGGATTTATTTGCAGGACCCTAAAAAAATTAGCCTAAGTTACTCATTGTAACATCACGTATCTGCCAGTGAAAGTCCCGTTAAAATCAGCCCCGCTATTTCAGAGATTAGCCGCAACATCCAGACAGACCGATATTTTCAAATACAAAAATTCTAAAAATTGCATTTTCGGAGTCTCTTGGTCCGAATTATCCTCCATGATATTTTTCACGTCTTTATTTTGACATTACAAACAGACATATTTAAGATAACATAACTGTTAGCGGCTCAATATAATATTTATATAATGTTGAATTATATTTTAAATAAATGGCGAAGACGGGCGGCAGAGGGCGCGCGTAGGACAACAGAGGGGGTTTGGTGGGGTGCGGGGGTTGTCTGATGTCGATTGTCGCCCGCGCACCCTAAAATAGTCTTCGGGCCGCGTCGCGCCGCGGTATATGTGTTTCTTTGTGCCTACGTTCGTCCGCGTGCCGTTTCCTTTCGTTGTAAAAAAATCTCCTTGTTTTATTTGCTGGAGTTACAAAAACAAAACAACTCATTGACTCTTCAGGTGATCAGAAGGTTGGTGCCTTAGAATGGTTGGTGCTTACCTCGGGCAACGGATCAGTATGGCGATCCAGCGAGGAAACGGAGCCAACCTTCTGGGCACCTTATCCATAGAAGACGGTGATCTAGGCTCTATTTATAGTCTTGACGGATTATTGGTAGAATAAAATACAAACAAGTTAAGTTTTTTTTATTGTATTAGATTATTTATACATTTCTTCATTGTACTAGGTTATAATTACTGTATGTAAACAGATACTTCAATTTTATTTATCTGTATAGTTAAGTACATAATGGATATTGAAACTCCTATATTGAGCGCCAGTCAATATTAGAGATTAACAAGTCTGGTAATCGCAAGGACGCGAGGTACTCGTATCTGTTTCAAACTCAGTTGCGTAGATGAAAGGCGAGTGGAAGGATGGCGAAGTTAATTTGCATCAGTCTACGACTAAGTTTCCACCATTCATTCGCTTATCTGCATAATTTGGTGTAGAACATGAAACAAATAGGCACGCGACACGCCGTTGTCACAGGGAACATGTTTTATGCGTAACAATAAAGGGCAAATTTTGAATAATACCCTTTGTTGTTGCTACTGTTTTCTGTCGACATAATTACTATTACATCTCGTAATACAAACATTGCGATATACAGGCTTACACAGAATTGTGTGTTTGTTTTAATATAAAAAAAGTCTTGTTAGCTTGGTTGCTGGACTTGGATACCGGTGTTGCACCCCAAAGACGTTCGTCCGTCGGTTTGAATCGTGGCTACGGAGCACGTACCGCGTTGGTTTTTTTTTGTAATGCAATGTACATATTATGTATATATAGGTTAGGCTATGGACGTGGCAAATATCCAGTGATATGGCAATTGGCACCATAGATAAAACATATATCTGGCACCACGTGTATTGTTTTTCAATAACGCCATAATGTCAGGAAAAGGAATAAAATCCATACGGCTTAACCACATGTTTCACATGTAACATGTGTATATGTTAGTGTGTTATATAAGTGCTCTATTTAGGTTTATTTATTTTTTAGGTACTTATCTTTAGTTTTTTTTTTTAATTATGCTATCACTGTTTTCTGTTTTTTTTTTCACGTATATGTTCATTAAAATTTAATTTAATTTAACTTGTTTTTACCGTGGGTCGCATGAGTTTGTGATTAAGGAGGTGGGCAATGAAAATTAGTGCTGTGTCGGACTATGTTTCGGCACAGTAAAAAGTGAGTGCCAACCTTATTTCGCAAATTGCGGCACATACTTTCAGTGTTATTGTTATTATTATAAATTATTAACAAGTGTCGCATTTTTAGATATAAATATTTTCTTTCTTTCTTTCTTTATATTGCTTCACTTGTCACATTCTGTCGGTGAACGAAAATATCGCGAGGACACCAACGATACTGATTACCAACATATAAAACATGCCTCGGATAAGTGTGGCCTCTATACCGTAAAAATTCAGATTCAGAGCCTAGTAGTGCAAAGGGCCGATAAAACTTAAAGTATATTTGAGCTTATATTTGCTATGTAGCAGATAAAAATAAATTTGGTAGAGAGGTCTTGATATTTGACAAATAATTTGAATTTTCAAAAAGCTTCTAATAGGACTCACATGAATCGTCTATGTACATACATGCGACATCTTGGCATATTACAGTCTATAAATACTTCGTCGATACTAAGTAAGATCACCTAAGGCATTAGGTAATCTAAAAACTGCCTCGTTTGGATGTTTCTATATGCGTTTATTTTTTGCTTACAGCATATTCTTGGAATTGAGCCCGCTTATCATTTGGTGTATATATTTTACTTTTGATTATATTAGGATAACACTTTTTAACACAGGAACATTTTCTTCAAGATAGATATATAAAACTTTAAATGTATAAAATAGTATTATGATTTTTTTTATAATTTTGACTTTTATATTGTTTTTACTTAAATTGTAAAAAAACGTAAAATATCGGATGAATTGTTGATTTACGAATCGTATCAACCGTAGCTTTTATACTATACCTTTCAATTGACAGCACGATTGGCATAGCGGTTTAATAAATTATACGAAACTAACGACTAACGACGAATCGAAACATATTGTGTTTTCTTACGAGACATTTTTTAATATACTGTTAAGTAAATTTTTCTTTAGATGTTATCCTGTTACGAATTTGTAGGGGATTTATAGGATGTAAATTCGAAAATGCTGTTGGAATTATCACAAAGTATATTATTAGAAGTACTCACGCGTAATTCACAATTCTTGCAAGTATAGCCAAATACCACAAAACCAAACCGTGGGGCAGAAAATCGTTATCACATAAATTGCACAAAGTTCGTCGTTATAAAATATTCATTCCGAAAGTGTTCTAGATAACGCCTTGTTCGCAGTTAGAACACGACTGGCGCATTTTTCGACTGACCGACCCTAACCCATTTGGTCCATCCACTGGTTCTTGAAATCGTTAAATGTTCAGCTTAATGGCTTCCAAGAATTCGCATGAAATACCAACAGAGGAAAAAGGTTTTATGACGTCTTAAGGCGGCGTGAACAGAGAGATTAGCGCGAACAATAGATCACTCAAATTCAAAGGGGTAATATGACACCTGCAAAAGATTAGTATCGGCTTGCAACAGTATTTTAATATCTCATTTTAACTGTGTCTTAAGTTGATTAAGACATTTAAACATCATTAACATATTTAAATAATCATATTTATATTATCATTACTATGTTGTAATGATAATTTACGATTTACGACAAAAATCATAGATAGAAAACTGTTTATTGTTCACCACATGCACACAAAGTAATTTATTTGCAGTGGAGTGATGTCCCAAAATGATCTAAGGAAAAAATGTTATACTTGTTAATAAATATGAAAGTTTGTTTTGTAGTTTATTTATTTTTATTTCATTACTTTGAATATGATGCTGTTTACACAAAGATGGTAGGATTATATTCTACATTGGAGTCCAATGTAGAATATAATTATGCAATCGCGAAAAAGTTGCTCCGCAATGTGAATTATAAGTTTATGTAAGTAAGCCTTGTGAAAAGACCTAGTAATAATCAATATTTACATCTAGTAGCGTAGTATTTTGTATACTAGCTTTATTACATTAAAGAGATTGTAAGATTCTACGGTTCGTACACCTGATGATAGACTAAATGAAAGATAATTTAAAGATATTTAATTATCTTAATACTAGATGGATATGAGTATGATACGAGTACACGAACGCGAGCCGCGGTGTCGTTGCGTGAACTGATTTAATATGATTGCTAAAATTGTGTGCCCGCTTAAGTGCGGACTGTGCGGTATGTACGGTTATAACTGTACAGATATCAAGATATGAAAATTTATCTTATAGCTAAGATATTTTCGTGCAATGTTTACGAATTATACATTTATGAATAATTACTACTACTTGAAATATAATGTTATTATTTAAGCTCTTACAAGTTTTTAAGGTTCGTTTTAAATAGGTAAAAAGGAATTCTAATATGGTCTCACTTCGGTGTCTGTTTATCCGGGTGTTACAAGTTGTTTTTCTCAGAAACTATTATGTTTAGAGATATGAAATTAGCCATACATATATTAATCTCGTGTGTCTATAGAAATATACGTAGTGTTAAAGCGAAAATATTTCTGTGAATATGTATTTTATAATACTATAAAATTCTAAAAATACCATGTCTCTAAATTAGATTTAGACGGCCTCTGTGGTTGAGCGGGCTAAGCCTTTGCCGGCTTACCTCACTGCAACGCAGGGTTCGATTCCTGGTATAGTAAATTTCGTTAACGTATTTTCTCCGTTATTAACTATGGTCTGGGTGTCTGGGATCGGCCCCAGAGTGGTCCGTTGTATATTACCCATAATATAAGCGTAACTTGCTTAATTTGGGGATATACACTGTGTGTGTTTGTCTGCCGATTTAAAAAAAAAAGAATAATTTAAAGATTTTTTTAAATATGGAATAGATTATATGAACGATGGAGAACACGATGCAATTTTTTTATATTTCTTGTCTACGTGAATTGTCTTGCAAGTCAGTAAAGCAAGTATCTTGTTCTGCGTGAATCCCGAACGTTTGTTCGGGATTCACGTAAAAACTAGTATAGATTTCGATGTGGTTTTCACTGAACGATAGCAAACTATTGGAGCTAAAATCTGGGGTAGGTACTATTTATCCCAGGAATCCTGCGGAAATTTTTCTGGGAAAGTATTGAAGAATACAGAAAGAAAAAAAATTAATTCCAATACAATTTTTTCAGTGATCGATAGCAAATTTTGTGTAATAAAATCTGTGATATTTTTTTATTCCGGGAATCCGAAAGGAATTTTCCCGGCAACGGTTTTAGGTACTATGTATGATACGCGCAGCGGCCAGCTTGGGTCAGAGAAATCGAAATTTTCAAAATATTAGATATTATTTTCTATAGAGAAACCCTTAATGCTGAAGTCCGATTCGCACAAAAGTTGTATTACTTAATATGAAATTATGTTCCGCTATTATCCTTCACGCTGGAGCTCAGCAGAAAGATGACGATGACATCCGATGATAGATTAGAACTTATAAACTCATTCACCCTAATATTCCATCTTATCGCTACATACTAAAGCCCTCAAAAACAGATACTTCCACTCAAACCGGAATCAAGAACAAGATTTTTAACCCAGAAGTCAGACTCTCATGTGATTGACATTTTGAAAATATTTTTAACATAGATATTTTGAGATAAATTTTTATGTCTTTCCGAACGATGTAATGTCAATATTATACGAATCAACCAAATTGATCCAAAGACTCAGAATGGTTTAAATTTATGTTTATATGGAAAACTTTGCTTGATTCATCCAAATTGAAAGATAGAAATGAACCGTCTAATATCAGTTTAACGAAAGTACTTCTTGTTGAACAAATGCAATAACTGTGTATGAAACGCGATATCACATTACTGACACCGATTGATATAACGGCTATGTTATGTTGTCGTATGTCAAGTATCGGATGTAGTAGCAACTCTGCAGCTCCATAATATACGAAAACTACTAAAGCAAGAGGACATTCTTTGGCACAAAATTGATTTATACCTGCGTAATAACAATTTTGAAAGTGTCATAATTAAAAAACTATAATTGTATTTCAGGTGCTTTGAACTCTCTTCCCCAATTTTCGAAATATCGCGCTGGCAAATTGATTGTATTGCCTATCTTTCAGATTTATGGAGGTAAGTTGTCTATAATTAGATTTCTTTACGCAAACTTATGGTTGTTATTGAAGTAGGTTAATTTAAGATCTGTCATCCATGTCATCATATTCCTAAGTATCTTTTTATTTCAGTAAATCTATGGTGGAGATATTTGCTTCTAAAGCCCATAAACAGATGGCTCAAGTCTTTAATAAATCTGCTATAAATTGTTTTTTTTATTTAAAAAAAAACAATTATAATTATAACCTCAACTATTAAGTTGAGATTATAAAATATGTACTTTAAACGAAATTTTTTAACAAGATCCGTATTTTTAAAATATTTTGGTCATACTTTCTACGGTTTCATAGTCAATTGGCAAAACAGTGTACGTTGATCGCTTACATAGAACCATGTGGGTACCGACACATAATGAGCCGATTTGATTTAATGTTTGTTGTTTGTTTACCAAGTTATATATTTGGACTTTCGAATTTTATTTTGAATTAGAATATGTGTACATATTTTATGTACAAATATACATAAATAATGTATACGTATCTGGCGTCTGACTCTCCATTCTTTAACAAAAAAATATTTATCTCTTTTCTCGTAGGTTTGTGTTTTAATAAATTAAATGTATCATATGAGCAACAAGTGAAATCAGGAAGCGAGCAATTCACTGACATTTGAAGACATATAAGATTCTTTATAATTAATTAGCGGGATTAATAACTACCAGGTAGAAAGTAAGAGGGATTTTACTAGGAAGAAATAGTAACTCATATTAAGTATGTTTTTAATGAAAATTTGCAAAGTTTAGCTAACATGTAATAAGTATACATTATATTATTTTCTAAAGTTATACATATATAGTAGTTTCTAAATTAAATATATTTCTCTGTAATTCAATACTGTATTTTGTTCTTTGAGAAATAAAATACATAAACAGGAATGTTTACGATATTATGATTATAGGAAATCTACATAGTCACTGGCTGTATGGAAGCTTCATTATTTTATAATATAACCATGTGTCTAATAATATTGTCAGTTGCTATTGAACTGCTGATATGAAATATTATATTTAATTAATACAAAATATAGTCCAAGTGAAGTGCATTTTTCATTGTATAGAAAGACGCGCATACACCAGCTAAGCAATTATTACAGTCTGCTGAAATAGAGATTTTAAACAATGATTAGGTATAGTTTTTAATAATCTATAATCCTAATGTCACCTTTGCGTCACCCGCACCACGCTACAACGTACAAGGTGTTGATGAAAACTCAGCTCTGACAAACTTGTTAGTTAGAGAGGTTGGTACATATAATAAAAAATCCATCTACACAAATAAATAAACGACGCTATCTAATGCAAAAATAATCCCAAACTGTAACGATATAAATGCTTTGAAACTTTTTATAATTAGGTATAAGTAGGTATAGAATAATAATGGAATGTCCTCAGCTAAGAGCCAAGTGCGTTCCAATCTAAGTATTGAAGTATTCCATTCGTTGTGAAAGTCATTACCGGTAGTACTTTGTTAGCTTAATGAATTGACTGATGGCAAGAGAAGGTCTGAACAGTGGTAGGGTTAAGTGGGACCTACTGATTAATCACCCTGTCAGTACAGTTTCCAATTGCCACTCGTCACGAATTCCTTTCGCTTCTATAATTTTTGTGTTCACTTTCACAAAGCTCGTCATTAATAATAGTGTTTGTTTTGGAGGATGCTTCATAATATTTGTTGTGTAAACTTAGTTTATTTTAGAATATGTGTTTTCTGTTTTTGTGCTTTTGTTTTAAGATACCAATACTAAACAATTTTTGTCTACAGGTATAAATTTTTGATATAGGGTTAAAGTAATTTCGTTACGTACAAATGAGCTCATTATTTGTTTGAATGCTTGGATGCGCAAGGAATTATTCCCGGACCCGTCTCGAGATTGTAAGCCGGCGGGATTAGAAAGGGCGGTGTGAATGGTAATACGACTTCCCGAGGTGCTGTGGTGTGATTTACTGCTGAGATTCAATAGTGAATATTTTAAACCGTGATTCATTTAGTTGGTTCTTAAAGTTCTTTGATTGATACTTAGGCACGACGTTTTACAATTGATTTATTTTTCTTCTTAGGTCTAGATAATGTTATTAATTAATAAATGTCTCTAATCATAGAGATACGGTACATCGTAAAACACTACTGTGCATGTCATTCTTTAGACGTATTTCATATATTCATATCGATGATTTTGACGAACAGTAAATTCGCGCGAAAGTAAAAACTTTATTGTAATTTACTATTTTCGTAATTTTATAGGTGTGTGAAATTTGACAATTTGTATTCTTGCATATTTTTGGTCAGCATCCAGCTACGTGCTTATTTGTAATCTTAGAATGGGCTGTAAATATATTCCAAATCTACAGAGAAACGATTGAACTATGTAACCAATTATAAAAAAAACTTACTGCAAATTTTACTAAATTTAGCTTACGAGGTTTATCCAGTCTGACGAAAATACAAACAAAGCATTGTTCCCTAATACATCAAACAATTTTAACTAAAGCGGTTTAGAGATAGATTATACACAAACTGGGTTAGGTTAAGCTTTGCCTAGTTCCTGAGCTCTGCAGTTTGAGAAGGGTCGGACTTGTACAACTTATATTAGCTTTATTACACGGCCACGTAATGCATTCATGCATTTGTTTAAATTTAAGCCACGTGTTGGTTAATAATCTATTTCGATAATATTTCATTCTATTTAACTACTAGTTATGGCCGATTCGTTCGCACGGGACCTGGGGGCCTAAAGTGCCCGCTATTGGTGAATCATTTGGTGAAATTGACGTATTGGTATTTTGATATTTAATATTTTTTAAAGTTGTCGCGACTAGTACAATGGAAGAAGAATTAATTTATCCTTTTATCTTTTACTTTTATTTTTCTTCCACCCTTTTTAATATTATATAAAATTACTAATAATTTTATAGGCATGTTTGCTGCAGAGTTTCTTACGCCGCTCCTTCTCTTCAAGCCATAACATGTTGCGAAGTGGTGGTAAATTAGATTAGGCTCCCATAGAGTAAATAATAAACAAAATTAAAACTAAATAATTAAAATGAACAAGTTGGCGGTAGGCTAAAAAAAAACTTTAACAATACTCGTTGACACTTGACATCTTTGTCTTCCGTGATTACAGCTACAAAAACGTGGCCGAAACGTTGGAATAATAAAAATCAAATAAATTAACGCGCTTACAACCGTTATAACGTAGTTTTATTATTTTGATACTTTTCATATTCCTAATAGAAATCTAAGAAAGCGGCCACATAGGGCCCCTTGTTCTTTATATTCGTATCTTTTGAACCTTTTAAGATATCGAAATGAAATATACAAACAAATTTGAGATACAATTATTGCTGTCTTAATCCATTTTTTTTATATTTTTTTGGAGCCTAATCGACACAGACAAACAGTCTGTAAATAGTCATTTTTTTACGAAATGTCTAAATAGCTGTTTTAGTTAGTCTTTGTGCACCATTTTGAAATCGCAGACAAATTCTTCCAATTTATTAGTATCGATTATTAAGGCTTATCACTAGGCTTTGCTTGCATCAACCTATGAAGCTGTGTCGCGGACATTGTCGTTTTATATATGTATAGGTAAATAATAATTAAACCGTTCTTTGATATTATTTATGTATTGTCTAAATCACGTAAACTGTCAGCCTTATGGTAAGTTGTAGCCTTGGCAGATTAATGGCTATGGTTAATGTTCTGGGTTTGAATACTGGCCGGGAAGAATAAGACTTCAAGAAGAAACACACAAATATCCTAGACACATTAACATTTATATTTTACTAAGCTAATGAAGCTATGTTTTTAATAATTATTTAATTGAGAAAATAAAATCAAAAGTTATCTTTACCAATTAATATTATAAAGAGTTTAAAGTTTGTAGAAAGTAAACTACAGAGTTGCTGAACCGATTTTGAAAATTCTTTTACCAGCTAAAAACTACATTATTTATGAGTGACATAGGCTATATATTTGATTGTGATTAATAATATTTTTTAATTTATTAATGACGCCCGGAGAAGTGGGTACAGGTTAGCTAGTATGTGATATAACCAATCTAGCAACAAATGTAAAAATATACAGAGTTTATTGGAGTTTTTATCATAAACATCCAGATTACTTTATTTTTACTGATGAATTTGATGCCTGCTTACCTTTTCATCTCGATGCATTCGTTTCCTTTATTCATTTTTATTATAGGAACATAAAACTTCCTTTGCGACTAGTTTTATGAACAAACTGTATACATTTTTTACGATATAAATGTATACGATTATTGAATTTAAATGATTTTTGTGATATTGATCCGGATTGTTATTTATTACCTAATCAATATATTATTGACCTAGATTATTCTAGATGAACTGGGTAAAAATAGTAGATTGTTACATGAGAGGTGAAAGAAATCTATTTAATCCTTGTGCCTAAATGGGTCTTTCACCCGAGGTTAACCCTCTGCTTTTCATTTCGAATGTGAGGAAAGTAAATAAAAATTGATTAATTAAACAAAAACTAATACTCTAATAAAATCAGGCGTTAAATCCACATCTAAATCTTATGAAACGTCATCAAGTACGTCACGAATGAAACGTCAATATTTTTTTTCTGTGGCATTCTACCAGCCGGTATTATTTTATAAATGATGATAGTAAATATTTAGCTCAAATTTATGTAAATTAAATAGATAGATAAGCAAAACTAGAACGGGTTGCACTAGGGGATGGAAGTTTGGGAGACCAATCATTCCTTAAGTTTATAGATATAAAAATTTATCATCTATAAAAAAATGTATCTGTGTGCAGTTCACACAATGCGAGAGAAAGAAAGATATAATACATTATACAGCGCTTCTACTGCGTGTGAATTGCACACATATACATTTTTTTATTATAATTTATGCCGCGATTTAACAGAGGCTCTAAAAAAAGTGGAGACATGAGTCGCATGTCTATGGTTCGCATAGTTTTCTAAATTTTTGACAGCAGGGAGAATCGTTTCCAGGGACGAAAAGTGCTGTTTTTATTCCTATGATTAGGCAACTCCAAGCGTTTTTCGGAATATGAGAAACGGAAAATATTTTTTTTTTCAAGAGAGCGATCTTAAGTTTTCAAATCAATATTTTTTTATTTCAAATATTATTTATAAATTTTATAAAACTATTTTGTGAATGAATTTTATGGTCATTTTAGTAGAAAGATTGCAAGTTTTAAGTAAGTAAGTAAGTTTTACTTAACAGACGGGTATGTTATTTTATATGAGTTCTATTTTTGCCAAATCGGCGATTAAATCCCAAAAATTTATTTAATTTAATTGCTATTTAAGTTAACATTCATGTACAATGTCACATATAAAAATAAGAAAGTAAAATTAATTTTATTTAGGAAAGTAAATATAAACTTAAAAGGAACTTGTAATGTAATGTAAAAAGTGCATCAGTTTCAGAATATCGTTTGTCAATCGTCAGCGGTGATTTTCCGCTAAGCCCATGGTAACGATGTCTTTAACATAGAGTAAAGAAGAAGGAGAGTAAATAATAATAGAAGAATAATTGATCTTATCAAAAAATCTGCATACGGTCGTGTTTAAGGTTAAGAAGATAAATAGGCTTGAAATTATCGCGTCCAAAGTAGGTTTAAGTTGCGCCCCATTGAAGTAAATAAATTCTCTTGCAACACGCAAATGTTAATGACCTTATATATTCATGATTTTGCAGTAGGTTAATGCTAATTTTGCAATTGTAATTTACCATTTGAACTGGAACTATGGCAATGATAACATTCAAAGTGGCTTAACACAGATATAATTTTAATGTTGTTCTATATTTGTTGACTAATTATAAAATATTTGAAAACAAACTGATTACACGTACTGGTATTTGTAATAATTAAAATCGAATAACGAGAACCTGCGAATTTTATTAATAAAGATCGCCATGTACTCGCCTGTTCATGTATATTTGTTTTATAGATCTATGGCATCATAAGTTACTAAGTAAATGTAGATTTTAAAGTAGTTGATGTAGATTGCTGAATACAGGTAGGCAGTCACAGCTTCGAGGGGGAAACCAGTAGGAGGATTCAGTTGGGCAGGGTAGGGTTTTTTTTTTTTTTTAAGGCGGGGGAAATGCATTTCGCACATACCGGGTGCTTTGCTAGGGATTAGACCGTTGTTGATCATGGAGGCTTTCCACTGAGGCAATCCAAACAATAATCAACCGGCTTGTGTGGAGACTCGAACCCATGGACGTACATGGGCTAATACCCCACTAAAACCACCCTCCTCCCATGTGCCCCGCGCTTATGAGTAGGAAAGGCAAACTCACTTCGTCAACAGGGGCGAAGACTCCTCTGCTCCCTAGATGGTAGAGGGCCCCTGCAGCGGTATTTCAGGGGGGGAGATCATGCGCATACCTGCGCCTCTGGGCTCCCGACTGACGTCGGCACCCGCGAGACGCATGCGCACTTCCATCTCTCTCCCTGTCTCGTTCCGCGGCCTCCTTATGAGACACTACCGTCTCGCAGAAATTGACCGCACCCACCCACCAATCGTCGCTGTGCAGCATGGCTTGCACCAGATCGCCCAGCGATTCGATCGGTCCTACAAGTGTCTCGAGTTCAAACCTCTGAGGTGCCCATGCTGCGCACTCGACTAGCGTGTGTATCGCCGTGTCTAGCGCGCCACACTGGCGGCATTGGGGTGAAGGCAAGCAGCCCCCAATCTGACAGAGATACTTATCGAAGCAACCGTGCCCGGTAAGTATCTGTGTCATTCTGAAGGTCAGGGTCCCGCGTTTCCGCGAGAGCCATCGCAACAGCTGCGGTCGAACCGCTTCCACCGTGTCAATGCCAGCAACAGGGTTTTCTAACTCTACTGACCAAGATTGGATGATGGCTGCGGTTTCCCGCGTCCTGATCACCTGGAGTTCGGCCTGGCCATAGACCAGGCCACGGGCGAGGGCATCCTGTCAGGAGCGCCGAACTTTGGCTATCACGTCCGCCTGGAGAGGCCAGGGTGGATCGCCTGCCAAGAGTGTCGACGCCGTCCACGACACTGCACGGTATCCTTGGATGGTCCTCACCGCCAGGACTCGTTGTGCGCGGCACAACAAAGTCCTATTGTGGCGGTGAAGTGCAGTGGACCATACGGGTACACCGTACAGGGCCATACTCCTAAGGATGCCCATGTAGAGTTTTCTAGTCGTCCCCCCTGGTCCCCCCACGTTGGGAAGAAGCCGAGAGAGGGCGCCTGCGGACCTCACGAGCTTGGGAACTAGCTGCTCAAAGTGCGCTTTAAACAGCCATTTTCCATCAAGAATTAGTCCCAAATATTTCATCTGGGGGCCTACACGAATGTCCACCCCTTGGACTGTAACGGACAAGTCCGCGGGGGGGTTACGAAACCGCCTATGGAACATGATGGCCTCCGTTTTCGCGGCGGAGACCTTCAAGCCCAGCCTACCTATTCTTCGGACCACGATTGCCAACTCGGCGTTGGCGAGGTCCACGGATTCTGCGAATGACGCAGCGCGTGCCGTGAGTAGGGTGTCATCCGCAAAGCAGATGAGCCCTATTCCGGGCAGGACCGTAATCCGAAGGATCCAGTCATAACCGACGTTCCAAAGAACCGGCCCGAGGACCGATCCCTGTGGGACGCCGCACGCACGCAACGCGTCGCCGACCTATCGCGCGATTCTCGGACTCGCCGCCCTCCCAAAGGATGTACCTGTCCTGGAGGTACGCGCCCAACAGCCTCGTGAGGTACGGGGGAACTCCGTGTGCACGAAGCCCTTCCCTGATCGTCTCGTGAGGGAGGCTGTTAAAGGCGTTCGCTATGTCTAGCGAAACCGCCAGGACAATATCCTTTGCTTGGACTGCGTCGTCCGTTACAGATCGCAGTGTCTCGAAGGCGTCCAACGTGGAGCGCCTCCGCCGAAACCCGAACTGCGTCTGTGCTAGCCCCGGCTCCACAGTATCGAGATGCTTAACGAGGCGTTCCGCTAAGATCTTCTCGAAGACCTTGGCGACCTCGTTAAGCAACACTATGGGCCTGTAGGCGGACGGATTGTTGGGAGGACAGTCTCCCTTGGGAATCAGGCATAACCGGCCCTCCTTCCATTGCGACGGGAACTGACCTGCGCGAATACAGGCATCGAACAGTTCCCGCAGCTGGCCGCGTAGGTGTTTGGCGGCCAGGAAGAGGAGCCGACCCGGAACCCCGTCGGGTCCCGGAGCCATCTTCCTGCCCCGGAGCCGGTCCAGGGCGACGTCTAACTCTTCCTCGGTGATGGAGTGAGGCTCCACCTCCGAGGTGTCGGGAATGATTGGACCCATATCGGGGGGAGTGAAGATCCCCGGATCCGGGAAGAGCCCATCGATAACCGACCGGAGGACCTTCGGGTTCGGGCGTTTCCGTAACCGTGGAGGTGCAAGGCCGCAACGTGTTGCGGGCCGCACGGTACGGACGCCCCCAAGGGTCCCGGTCCAGTGTCTCGAAGAGCTCCTCCCGAGTCCATTCTCCTCAACATAGTCTGGAGGACGACGCGCTCTGCTGCGTTTGAGCCTGTGGCTGATTCTGCGGACTGCCCTCCGCAGTTCAGCCAGCTCCTCAGTCCACCAGTGGACCGAAGTACGCAGCGGCGGTCATTTGGCTCGAGGCATAGCAGCGTCGCAAATTCTTTTGAGGTATTTGCGCATGTGCTCAGCCTGCGCCTCCAGATTCCCCAGGTCGGCTGGATAGGTCCAGCATTCGATGATAGCCCTCTCCTCGGCCTGCTCCGCGTCGAGCTTGGTAAGAGCCCAACGCGGGAGCCGGGAGGGGCCCTGAACAGGGTTGGCGCTAGGCGAGGGGGAGAGCTCGAATCTGATGTACAAGTGATCAGACAGAGTCTCCACCTCCTCCAGCACTCTCCATCCTACCACTCTGCGGGCGGCCGCATGTGTGGCGAATGATAAGTCGATGATCGATCCACCCCGCGCACGTACGCAGGTCTGGACCGACCCCTGGTTCAGGATGGACAGGTTGGATTGAAGCGCCCAGTCTTCAACCGCCCGTCCCTTAACATCGGTAATCGCGTTCCCCCAGGATTGGTGCTTGGCATTGAAGTCGCCTAGGACGAATATCGTCTTCGGCGCTAGTCTGCCGACGGCTGCCCTAATGGAGTCCAAGGCGAGCTCGTACTCCGCCAGGGGACGGCTCCGCGTGAGGTACACGCCTATGATGACGTAACCTCCGCTTTCCGCCACCGCGTAGCCCTTTCCTCTTTCGAGACTGGTGAGCGGTGTGCCAGATCCGGCTCTGGCGACCACGGCTACCACATCGTCGAGATCCCCCACCCAGTTCCTGGCTGGGGGTACGTAGTAAGGTTCGCTTATTACGGCCAAGTTTGCTTGCCACTCCGCCATCGCCTGCAGGCACAAGTCCTGGGCGTCGGGGGAGTGGTTAACATTAGCTTGGAAAAATGTTAGGGGTGTACTGGGCATTTAGGTGTCCATAGGTACCCCCCTTCCACTCGCCGGTCGTTTATTCGCCCTCGGGTGGACGAATTTACCCTTGACGTATCGGGGGCTGGCAGTGCCTCGCCAACGTCGGGTGGGTAGCGCGTTTGTCCCCGCTGCGCAGACAGCGCAATGGGGGTCGCGGGCTGTGCAATCCGGCTGCTTGTGTCCGCTCTTACCGCAGCGGAGACACAAGCCGGTCCGGGCCGGGCACGAGTCCGGGCAAGTCTGGGTGCCGTGGCCGACGTTGAAACATCTGTAACAACGTATCGGCCTGGCTTCCAGAGCCTCCACCTTCACCGAGGTGAAGCCCACCAGAAGGTGGCCCCGCTCGGCGATGGCTTTGGCTGCAGTGACGGGGCACATCACGTATGATGCGCCCATCCCCCCAGGTCCTATGCCAATGTGCCTCGCCTTGACATCGTCGCGCAGACAGTTGCCCACGCTGGCGATGGCACTGCGAAGCCCATCTACTGTGGCCGACTCATCCAGCCCTGAGACGTAAAGCTCCCCACGCTTTACGGGGCGGATGACTTCCTCGATGAGGGCCTCGGCGACGCGGTTCGCCCTAGTCGCGCTCTCGGGTCCTGGGGGGAAGTCCAGGAGTTGAGCGTCCCGGGCGGTCCGCGTCACTTTCAGGCCCTCTCTGAAGCCTAATTCGGTGATATTGACCACCGAGGCGGCCTTCACGAAGACCTCCCGGTAGCCAATACCGTTCTTAGCCGATTCCGGCAGCAATTTGATGATGATTGCTGCCGATCTCGGCTCCTGGAATACCACGGGCTTCGTAGCCCGTGGCTTGCGCGCCGGTTTCCGCCCCGATGGCGGAGCCGGTGCTTGCGCCGAGGGAGGGGGGCGGGGCGTTTCCGCTCCCACTCCCCTGCCCTTCTTCCTCCGGACGACCGTGGATCACGACCCCCCCTCCGGAACGGGGGCGGGGGCAGGGGCCACCGCAGCCGATGGTGGCGCTACGGCAGGTGCCGCGACGGCGGATGCCGCGATGACCGGTGTCGCGGCCGCAGGTTTAGCCATGAGCCTGGGGGCTGGCTTGGGGGCCGGTGGCCCGGGCTTAGGCGCCGGAGCAGAGGCGGCGGCGAGAGCTGCGGCTCGGCGCAGCTTTTTCGCCCTCTGTTTCACCCCCCCCCTCTTCACCTTCTTGGGGGGAGGATGTGGTGGTGGGGAGTCCGCCACCCCGACGACGGGGGCTACCACCACCTCCATCGGTACCGGGGGAATTACTTCCCTCGGGGCCCGGCGGGCGGCGGCGGCAGCTCTCGTCGTTTTAGGCAGCGGTTGTGCCTCCGCAGCTTTTTCCTGTCCGCCGCCGAGCGGCGGACGAAGAATTGGCGCGGGCGGCAGCCGCTCCTCAATCCCGGCAAGCCGGGCGTTCAACATAGCGCCCACGGTGCGGGCGATGATAAGCGTGAGCATATCATAGTCCACACCGCCGTGCGCATTGGTCGGTGTTATAGGAACCGATTCCGCCGCGGCGGCGGCAGCCGGAACCGTTCTGGGGACCGCGGCGGATATATGAACCGGCTCAGGGGCCGGGACTTTTTCCGCCGCGGCGGCCCTGGCCTTCCGCTTAGCGGGCACGGGACCCGGTTCCGCCGTTACAGCGGGAGCCGGGGCCGCGTCCGCAGCGGGGGCCTTCATGGCCTTCCGCATCTGCTCGAGCTCCTTGCGGTAGGAGAGTTTCTCCTCCCGCAAGGCGCCGAGCTCGGCGCTCAGCATGGAGTTCTCGTTGCCGAGCCTCCAGGCTTCCGACTCCGGATTCCACGTCACCAGCGTGTCGACTATGTCGGACAGCCGGGTCGCAGCCTCCTTCAGTCGGCGCACGTATGCGCCCTTCAGGTTGCCCGACGTTTGGGCGACCTGGAGGATGTCGGCGACCTGGGCGCTCGCCGCTAGGTGGAGCTCCCCAGGGCCGAGCACACGCACGTCCCCTACAAGCGCGGCGCACTGGCTAGCCGCGGCCAGTATGGCGGCCGTGGCCGTTCTGGCCCTACCGCCCTTTTCCCCCCCTTCGGTGCGGAGGTAGGCCTCCGCACTCGCGAGCACGCTCACCGTCGCGTCGCCCGCGCGACGCAGCGGCGATCGCGCCCGCGTCGGCGTGGAAGCACCCGATGTGCTTTCCGAGTCGGCGCTGCGGTCCCAGAACCGCAGCCTCGGCTCGGGAATAGAGCTAGACGAAGCGGTGGCGGCGACTGTCCCAGTAGGGAAAGAAGACGAAATGGTCGCCGCTACCGCACCTACAACACCGTCCCTAACAACGACCCCGGTCGTTGGCGCGGGTGAAGCCCGCGCGGCAACCGGTGTCGCGGGGCGGTCGTCCCCCACGCTGCGCGCCGGTGAAACCGGTGCGCAAGCCGATGTTGAGGGCACGGGTGAAGCCCGCGCGCTAGCCGATACCATCGTGGGGCCATCGCCCCCCGCTGTCGCCGAGCCGGCCGCTGTGTACACCGACCTAACCGGTGTCGGTGCACATGCAGCCGCCTCGGTGTGCGGGCCGCAGAAGACGCGAATCGCATCGTCGAGTGCGTACTCCAGCGAATCTGGGACGCTGCCCGACGGCGCGATGTCCACGTGGTCTACGAAGGCGCTTGGCCCCTGCACAGGTGAAGCCCGTGCAAGTGGCGTTTGCGCCCGGTAGACATTTTCTACGATGGCGTTCGCCGCGCTCACGGCCATGAGAACGGCCGAGCACCACCTCCCTATCTACGGCCGTGTGTGCCGCGCTCTTGTGCGCAGCACGCATGGCGGGAGCCCTAGGCGCGACGGGAGCCGAAGGCGGCCCCATCATCGCGCTCTGCTTTTCGCGGGGCTCCGCGGCGGTGAGGTCGACAACCGCCGGTGCACCCCCTATCGAAGCGGGCGGCCCGGTAGCCGTGATAACGGCTGGACCCGGGCGCCCGAGACGAGGTTCCGCGGCGCTGCGGCTGCGACGAACCAGAGAAGACTTTTTTTCCCGCGTCTCCCCTATCTCCTTCATGGCCCATCCATTATTGGAGCCGCTGTGATCCCGCTTACGCCGGACACTCGGCTCCCTGGGGGCCTTCGGGGTACCTGGGCCGTCCATTACTGGAGGCCCTAACCCGAAAGGAGACCAGAAAGGCGCGCTAAAACACTACACACACAAAAACCGTTACAAAAGCGCGCGCAACAAATTTTGCGCACGACACTAGCAAGCGGAAAGAGAAATGGGACTCACCGGCCAAAACTGCTTTCCGCACCGCAATCCAAACGAACAAACACTAGTACACTATCACCTGTACACAGAACTAACAATTTATCGCTTTTCCAGGTAGAAAAGCGCGAAAAATTGTATTAGATAGATGTGAGGAGCGCATTCGTGACCTACGCTACGAAGCTGATCAGGAAGCTGATCAGGAACTGAGCTGGGTAGACCGTTTCCCTAGATGCTAGAGGGCCCCTGCAGCGGTATTTCAGGAGGGAGGTCATGCGCATACCTGCGCCTCCGGGCTCCCAACTGACGTCGGCGCCCGCGAGACGCATGCGCACTTCCATCTCTCTCCCTATCTCGTTCCGCGGCCTCCTTATGAGACACTACCGCCTCGCAGAAATTGGCCGCACCCACCCACCAATCGTCGCTGTGCAGCATGGCTTGCACCAGATCGCCCAGCGATTCGATCGGTCCTACAAGTGTCTCGAGTTCAAACCTCTGAGGTGCCCATGCTGCGCACTCGACTAGCGTGTGTAACGCCGTGTCTAGCGCGCCACATTGGCGGCATTAGGGTGAAGGCAAGCAGCCCGCAATCTGACACAGATACTTATCGAAGCAGCCGTGCCCGGTAAATATCTGTGTCATTCTGAAGGTCAGGGTCCCGCGTTTCCGCGAGAGCCATCGCAACAGCTGCGGTCGAACCGCCTCCACCGTGTCAATGCCAGCAACGCCCAGGAGCTGGGTAGCGTTCGGTAAGTTTCGTCAAGTCTTCTCGTCGACCACCCGCAATGCTGGAAGACGAAAGTCTTTGAGCAATGCGTCTTCCTCGTCCTGACCTACGGGGCCGAGACATGGACACTGACGGCAGGATTGGTCTACAAGTTCCAAGTCGCTCAACGGGCTATGGAGCGAGCTATGTTGGGTGTTTCTCTTAAGGATAAAATTAGAAATGAGAATATCCGTAAGAGAACCAAGGTAACCGACATAGCTCGCAAAATTAGCAAGTTGAAGTGGCAGTGGGCCGGTCACGTCTGCCGCAGGACTGATGGCCGTTGGAGCAGATGAGCCCTGGAGTGGAGACCGCGTCTCGGTAAATGTAGTGTCGGACGCCCTTCAGCCCGATGGACCGACGACCTGTGCAAGGTTGCCGGTAGGCGCTGGATGAGGAAGTCAAAGGACAGGGATGAATGCCGCCGACTTGGGGAGGCCTACGTCCAGCAGTGGACTGCGAATGGCTGACGACGACGACGACGATGTAGATTAGTAATGAGTATATATAGATTTTAATGTATACACGTGATTTAGGTGAACACTAAAATCAGTGCTGTGCTGGACTAGATTTTGACACAGTAAAATACTGAGTGCCTATCTCATTTCTCAAACTGTGATACAATATTTTTATTTTTTTATATGTCATTGTGTTCTGTTGTTTAAAATAAACATTTTATTTCTTTCTTTAAACCTCGTTTTATTTAAACTACAAATTCCTAATAAACATTATTAAATTAATGTTTTAATAACTTGACATTTGATTTTAAAGCAGTAAAAACATACCTATGGCACCTTAAAATCATAGTACTATTTATATTAATGCACGTGAATGAAAAGTACTTAGAAGAGTTACCTTAGAATACCTAAAGAGAAAGTATCACGACTAATGTTGTGGCCCGTCAGGTCGTTTCGGATATTCGCCAGAAGTCGGTGTGTTCTGATATGATATAAATACTTTTTAATAGTAAAATTAAAACATTAAAGATCAAACCTTTTGTCTTTCCTTGAGGGCCTCCTCGAGAGATAATGTCACCCCCGTCTTCTCTACGCCATAAAATTTTAGGTGGTGGGTAACCTCTTGCTTTGCAGACAAGTTTAGCAGATCCACCCTCTGGTACCATCATGTCTCCAGAGGTTTCTTCGTATATTATGTCTGGAGGGATCACTACTTCCAAAAATGCCGTCTGTAATGAAAATAAATTATTAGTACGTGATATAATATATTATATAATTTGAAAGGCATTTAAAAACACTATATGATACGATGTATGATTGTAACTGTTGTTAGGGCATTCCCTGGGTTTTCATGGTTTCTTATGTCTTTTGTATGAAAAAAAATACTACTGTGATTAAGGTACCTATATACTAAAAGTAATGAATTAGTTAATGCCCATGTCTGATAAAAGGAAAAATCTATGAAAATGAAAATCAATTTTATATAATATGTAGGTTTGATAAAGTTTTTGTTAAAGTTACTTGTTCAAACTTAGTCCCTATCCTCTTAATAGACTTGCAGATGAACTAATTTTCTTAGAGTACTTTTTATTCTGATATATAACATATTAAATAGTTTTAACATGTTATGATTATGGAAACTAAATAACTGTGCCCAATTATGTAGCATTAACGCATAATAATTATGTAAATTAAAAAGCCATGTCTCGCTTCAATTTTGTGATTTCGGATCCTAGTCGGGGAGCATGCAGTACTTAAGCAATTTTTGGCGTAATATGCATATTGTTACAATTACTCCACCCCAATCGGTGAAGGAAAATACAGTGAAGAAATCGGCATATCAAAATTATGAAAATCTAAAACCTGCCAATCGGTCTTGGATAAGAGTTACCGGTATACTGTCTCTTCTTCCAAAGAATAGGGAGGCCCGAATTCAGTACTGGGATATGAGCTAATAATATAATATTATGTAAGCCTTTAAACAATTACCTGCATTTTCATAGGATCAGTGTTAACTTGGCACATGTATTGTCCTCGATCCTCTCTTTTCACGCCCCGAATGTTCAGCGTCCACGTGTTATAATCATTGTGAGTAACGCTCAGGCGAGCATTGTTTGTGATAACATGTTCGTGAATTGCGAGAATTGCTTTCGTGTCAGCTTTGATCCATGCGACCTTCATCCCAATACATAAAACACAGCATCACAGCCACGCCAGGATGTAACCATCGAAAATCCATACAGAGCAAACAAAGATATTCATTAGAATAATATTAAATAAATGAATCGGTTTGTAAGACTATTGTTGGGTGGGTACTTGACAGTTAAATCGAGTGAGATTATTTTTATCAACATACAAAACGTCAATACCCCCTTGATTTTTTACGGATGTACTGCGTTGTGACGTCATAATTTTAACTAGTCAAATAGCTTATTGGTCATTGTAAAATGTAATTAATATTATTTCTGCCATGAAAGATGCTACTAGGATAATTAACGCACGCTCTTTTTTATATGCATTGTTTTAGAATTTATTGTAATATGTGTCAAATACCCAATTGTCGTGATTTTGTGTGAAAAATAAGGACTTGCGGACAGAACAAGCCTAATAACAAGCGAATGCTTCCCAAGAGGCAGTCATGACAACGACCCTTGAGCGCCGGCAACACTATCTTGTTGCGAGAGCCGCGCGCCGCGCAAAATGCTTTCGGAATTTTTAATTACATTTTCGTCTGGCTGCTGCTATGAGGCGGGCTGCGGGCGCACTGAAAATGCCCTCGTTTCACCCGCTTTACCAAAAGCGTCGACATTGCAATAGAAGCTAATTTCCTGCATAGCCCGTAACAAAAACGAACAAAAATATGCCATTTATACTTTTGTATAGAATATACAACACTGGACAATCTATTTTCAGTTTCAATAAAATATTATATTATTAGGTTCAGTAGGTACATTGACAGGTACACAAAATTATGATAGTAACGTTTCCCAAATAGGTTTTCTGGCATAATGTTTTCCATGAACCGTGATTTGATTTTGAATTCTGTTTTGTATTTACATTAATACAACTAAATATTTTACTTGTGCAATATAGTAGTGCAAAAGATGTTTACTAACAGTGACGCTAGAAAGTGAAGTTAAACTACATTTTAGAATTATTTTACGAGTGCTTGTGCAGAAATATTATATCTTAATCTAGGTGCCTAATAGTGAACTACATTAAATTAAGAAATGATATCAAAGACTAAAGTGCTTTGGTACACTTTGGATTTATGTTACAGTCTACAAACATTCCTTGAATTCTGTTTCCTGATTGCTTATATAATACTTTACTTACATTATTCAAATAAGCGAAGAAAGGATTGTAGAGCTGTAATAAAGACGATGTAATTCCAAGGTATTGAAATAAAGATATCTTTAAATTTATAGAATTGCATCGTATGAAACAAACGTAGGAGTTAAATAAATGATAATAACAAACAAATAATAATTATATTTACCCTTTTTTGAAACTCATCCATACCAGCGGTGCATATCGAATTTATATTAAAAACTGGGTTATTGTCAATGTTTGTTAAAAGCGTGTGCTAGTGTGAAAGCAGATATAGGTAATTACTTGGAGTGTATAGAGTTTGTTTAAGGATTTCAAGTTGCCTCACACTCACTGGGGAATACTCGTGGAAACACATGGCGAGACGTTATTAGCCTACTTTAATTACTTCTCCTAAATCGATAGTATAGCAGAAATGTATGTGATATAGATAATTCCATGGCGTATTGCCTAGCAATTGAGTATCTGCGTTAACGGTCCCAAAGAGACTATTGTCAGATCTTGTTTGGAATAGTTTGGGATTGAATATATTTATTATTTTATCCAGTATTTTTGTATAGTTTTTATTACAGTAATAAACATTAGGCAACTATCAATAATAAGTATCAGATGGAATTTGCATTTGTCAAGATCAATGCATCTTAATTTCATAGCCATGTCGATACTAAAATGTGTCATCACATAAAAAACAATATTGAATAAACATGACGGCATCCTAGAACCACTCTCGGGACAGTTTGAGAGCACCGTCTCTCGAAATGATTGAACGGGGACCAAGGGGGTTTGCCCCGGCTTTATTTTAATTTCCTAAAGTGACTGTTTTGCAACGTAAAATCCTCGGATCAATGAAACGAGCTCGCCGTAGTGGGCTTTGCGGTTTACGTCCTGACAATGATTGACTTATTCAAGACGGATGATGATGTAAAATGGTACCTAAATATCTTTGAAAACAAATTGATAAAATAATTTCAGATGGGATGATGCTAATTCCCTGGAAGATGGACCGCCCCTTAGTGTAGGATGAGCAATTTGTGTTGACACTCTGGCGGCGTCCCATCTTTCAAGTACGCGGCGTACTTGCGGCGTTTTGGGGTGGAACCTCTGGATCCGTGGGGTCCTAACGCTCTAAAGCTCTACCGTAGTGAAATGAAAAGAGGTGAAGTCAAAATGTTATGAAATTAATATATTATAAAATTGATAGTGTGAGATTAAAGGATTTGAAATTAAAAGGATTATAATTGAAATATTAATATTAAGAAAAGTTGGATTTAAGGATGGAATTAAAAGATGCCAACCGGTCGTGCCTCTATTATAATATGGCCGATAGTAACCACCTACAATTCTGACGTCGCCAAACGTTTAGTAGATGTCACACTGTTGCTATACAATGAGGCAACGCCGCCAGTTTTTGGGATCATTCCCGGTAAGTGATAGTGGTTTGGGACCAATATTTTATCTTTAGCTGTTTTCCCTTTTTTATTTAGTTTTAGTTTTTAATATAGTATAGTTTCTAGTTTATTTTTAAGTTGATATTGTATTTTTAATTAGTTTATAATGCAATAAAGTATAATACTTATGGCATACTTCACTTGGCCTTACTGTAACTTATTGAGTGACATAATTTCAGAAGTGATTAAGTAAATTAAATAGTGCAGGGTCAGAACATGCTATATATGTATATATATTCCCCATAAGATAAAGAAACTGAATTGTGCAAGGTTTTTATAAAACCCAAGAACCGTCCAAATCAGCTAAGGTAATACGCAACGTTCTTGGGCCTTAATTCTATGTGCAAGTGTACCAAGTGTCAAATGCAAGTGGTGCGAAGTGTTCTAAAACTACGAGTAACTATTGTGTACAAACTTGCAGATTATTAGTGCATTTGTGGTGTTACACTCTATGCTAGGATAGAGAAGTTCTATTTAATAGTGCCCGTAAGTTACAGAGTGCTGAAGAGGTGCATTTAAGATCGTGTGCTATAGAAGTGTGAAGTTAGTGCACATAGTCTAACGGCTGAGATCTACAATTTTATAAACAGTATTTTACTTTCGTTGTCTGCTTGGTATGAGGCATCAGGCGAACTAGAAGTTTTCAACAAATGTGATTCAAGTTATCCCTTTAAATTTATTTTACTTCAAGAGATATTTCTTTGCTGATTTAGATGAATGAATCTTTAAGGTATAAACTTGGCAAAAGCGACGTAGTTCATAATAATTTTGTCAACAACTTAAATGAAAATTACACGAATAAGGAGTATTTTCTTTCAACTATGTAAAATTATGAAATTAAAATATTGCTATTGCAGATGTTTTGGGCCTTCGAGGAATTAAAAGCCTTTTTATTATTTTATTCTTTTCAGTTGTATATAATTTATTCATTGCTATAATTATGTAAGTATTTTTTCCTTCTAAGGAAAAATCACTTATTTCATATTTGCATTTGCAGTATTCTTTTTAATTTATATGATCTTAATAATTTATTTTAAATAGTTTTATAATGTGATGTTGATTGAAACAGTGTTATATTATAGCTAGTTGCAGCTTATTATAGATCTCAGACCGTCGGTGATGAATAGAGGTGCTCTTCTAGCAGCTAGCTGCAATGAATCAGTTTGATACACACCCTGGCGGTGGCGGAGTCGCCACTCACCCTATAACCTCCCAAGTTGTTCACAACGCATGTAAACATTGCGTCGCGTCCCTGGGCAATGGTCACGTTCTCCAGCGGGTATAGGAAATCTGGCTCGAGACCTAAGGCTGAAACAAAAGCAATACATTTATATTAAATAAAGATTGTTTCTAATCCGAGGGTTGCTTGACTTATAATATTCAACTAGTCCAAGGTGAACTTCAAGCCTTTTAAATTCAATTAAAATTGCAAATTTATGTGAGACGTCCACCCCGGGTCTAGAGTATTCCGCCATAACAACCTTGAGCTGTGTGTATGCGCGAGGAAATATGTATGTATTAAGAATGTGTGTGTGTGAAGTTGAAACAAGAGATGACCGTACCATGTCTTAAAAATCATCAAAGTAAAACAAGTTGTGTTCCGGCATTAGTGGCCAGGCTCCAGACTCTGTTTAGAGAGCAGCAGCGCATTTGTAGTACCTTTGGTGTAGCAAATATCCATAGGCGATGTTAACCGCTTTCCATCAGGTGGGCCGTCTGCCTGTCTGCTGAACTCATACAATAAAAAAAAACAAAAAAGGCATGGCAGATTTAAAACCTAAGCAGTAATGTCTCAATTCAATAACAAGGACCATGAAATATGATTGTCCGGTTCTTTTGTGTGTATCTTACTAAACGTTACTTTGCGTAACTACTCATTAAAACTTGACATATCCTCCATATAAGTAATGTGAAAGTTCTACATATGTTAATGCAAGCGAATGAATAGTAAGATGTGGGACTAGGTCAGATAAAGTAATACAACTTTAGTAAACTTGTACATCAAAATTACCCATTGATATCTGAAAACCCTCAAACGTGGTGTCTTTTACGACGTTTATACGGACTTGAGCCCAACAGTGGGAAGTTAATAGGCCGAATTTATACATCTAAAGATTATATGCATCCAACAAACTTTAATGTTGTTTTTTTAGGTTAGGTTAACAACGTATATAAAAAAAGTATACATCGTATATCTAATTATACATATATATATATATAGTAGTTTATATATATTTTATTTAATTTTTACTAGTATTTGATTGTGATTTATTACTTTTATTTTAATTTAGAATACCACCAAAAATCGTTTATTGAAATTTTCTTTAAAGTCTCCTTAGACACTGGGTTGCCTGGAAGAGATCGCTATAAGCGATAAGGCCGCCCATTGTTCTAATGCAAATGTATCCATATCAATTGTCTAGATTTAAGTTTATGGTGAACAATAAAGAGTTTTCATTCATTCATTCATTCATACAATCAATCGATTCAATTCAACATATTTGATCTGAGTATTAATAATCTAAAAAAACACCATAAACAGCCATTGACTATCACCCATTAATTTAAGCAAACAACAATTCTCAAATTATTTAAATACATTTTTTTGTAATGAAATTGTGGAATAAAAAAAATCTAGCTTATATAATACTTTCTTTGGTTTCGAATACAGTATTGTAGGTGTACTGTACATACAATACTGTATTTAAATCCTTTATAAGAAACAACTATAATAAGTAGTTTGTCAGATATTAATATTTTCAAAGATTGTGTTTAGCTAATCTTAACAATACCTGCAAGAACCATTATGATTCAGTTAGGTAGTAAGCTCCCAGGTGCTTCAACTCCGTCGTGATGTCTACTAAGCCTTGGGCAATTTGCATAAATGTCGAGAAGAAAGTCTTAATTTTAAGTTTAGTGTTTTATAAATAAGTTTACGTAGTAAAGTTGTAAGTGAATATTTTGTTCAAAATTAAAATAAAATTATTAAGGAACATAATCATATCTCAGTGCAAACTAATTTCGGGGCTAGTAGAATCAATAAATTACTGTCAATTTAAAGTAAAGTTTCAAATAAATAAAAAAAAAATTATGATTTTTGACAATCTGTCCGGCGAATTCAGCTACGTATTATATATACTGAGTTTTTGAAATGAAACTTCTTTAGAATCGTTGTGATTTGAAACTCGATGAAATTAAAAAGCGACACTAAAAGATATTAACACTTAAATCTATAGGGCTAAGCCGACGAGAGAATGAGATACTAGTTTTAAATTTTGCAGCACAGATTATAGTGTCAATAAGACCAATGATTAAACATAGGTCCAATTTGGACCGAAATAAAACTGATAATAATATTTGTTAGACTAAAACAGTGAAAAATTTAAAATGATACTTAAGAAGTTTATTTAAAATTATAATATGTTGACAGATGTAGGTTAATGGAATTGTATTTATATTAATAAAAGTTAGATAAGATTTATCTGTGAGTATATTCTCTGAAGTTTCATTTCTGCTTCGTGTGAACTGCACACACACAATTTTTTTTTGCAGATCTGTTACATCTATGGTGAATACACTTAATAATTACTTGTTTCACAATTTAAACACACTTAACACGCTTTTCTGTCAAGTTTCATCTACAAAAACTCGTAAGAGAACCAAGATAACCAACAGCTTACAAAATCTGAAGTGACAATATGGTGGTCAAGGTTATCTCAGGACTGACGGTCGATGGAGCAAAACGTCCTGGAGTGCAGACCGCGTCAGGGTAAACTTAGCGTAGAACGTCCCTCAGTCCGTTGGTTTTACGACCCACGTAAGGTCACTCACAGTGGCTGGAGGAAGAGGGCGGGAGACCGGGATATGTGGCGCAGACTTTGGGCGGTCTACGTTCAGCAGAGGACAGTGATTGGCTGAAAAAGAAACTTAATAGTTTTTGTGAAAAATGGCTGTGATATTAAGTAGATAGACAGACAGGCATGCCCATTGTATAAGGAATCCGTTTGTGCAAACAGGTATGTAAATCTAATAAAAATCAAAAAAGAGCAAAATATACGAAAATAGAATCATCTCACCATGGAGAAGGTATTATTGTCCCACGTGAATGGATAGCTGCAGCCGTCAATATTCTACGTGACCAGTTACTTGTGTCGCGCCCGAGAAAACATGTGTCGGAAGTGAGGACTATCTATTTGCCCATAGCATGGCGATCGAACTACTTGATTTATTTCCGTGGAGCCTAGCTACTCATGCTTACGTTGATTAAATTTATAGATACCTATTTATAGTTTCAAATAAAGATGTTTTGACTAAGAATACATACATACCTACATTATATTACCACGCCTTTTTCACACAGCGGTAGGCAACTACGCTGATTAGTAGTTTTAATTGATAATTTACATGTAATTAGTAGATAGATTATTTTTACAACCATCTGTTTTCAATTAAACATTAGCATTAGCAGTATAATAATTGGTATATGAAACTAAATTTAATATTATTAAAATGGTATATGCTTTTAAAATATTCTAATATGTAGTACAGAAGCTCAAAGAGTGCATTAGTTTATTCGTTTTTGAAAATGTATTAATCATTTCTTTAGATCTAGCTATATTTATATTATATTAAAGCATGAAATAAAAAACATACTTAGTAAATTTGGCAATTCTCTAATCAAAACCACTTGTAACACCCCTTAAATTCAATATTCCTAGTATTTTTGGAGGGTTTTTTTTAATGCTGAAGCACAGCAAACAGGCTGACGGCTCAACTGTGATGGAAAGTGGTTATCGTCGAGTATGTACATTAGCAATATCAGAGATGCTGCCAATGTGCTGCCGGTCTTGAAGGAGAAACTGGAACCTGGCCCCGGAACACAACTCAACGTTGTTATGGCTGCATACTATAGACCAGGGGTGATAGCCATCCAGTCGGGCAAATGCCCTACCACCTGGCTGTGGGTTGTTTTGTCCCCTCTTACAACAGGCCGCCCGGCTGCAGGAATTAGTATTCTTTTTCCGTTCCTGCACGGAGAAAGGACGGACGGCAAGCACGGAGGGTGCCACAAGACATTGTTCTACAGCTTTTTCTTGTAAAAAATACCACTTAACCACCGTCTTATTTTCATAAGAACTCCAACATAGTCTCAAGACAATTAAAGACTATAATAAATAAATTTAATTAATAATAAAACTACGGTTTTAAGCGCGGTAATTTATTTGATTTTTATTATTCCGACGTTTCGGCCACTTTTTTGTAGCCGTAATCATGGAAGACAAAGATGTCAAATGTCAACGAGTATTGTTAAAGTTTTATTTAGCCTACCGCCAACTTGTTCATTTAAATTATTTAGTTTTAATTTTGTTTATGGTTATTATTTACTCTATGGGAGCCTAATCTAATTTACCACCACTTCGCAACATGTTATGGCTTGAAGAGAAGAAGCGGCGCAAGAAACTCTTCAGCAAACATGCCTAGCTCTAATAATTTATTCTAAAGCTAGGCATGTATACAAGTCGCGAAAACTTAAGAAAATATTATAATTTAATTAATATCAGGAAATACGTATACAAATACAACATATTGTATATTCTAAGTTGGCTACCAGTTCGGGTCAATTGAAACATCAACGCAAATGTCGCCAGGCTAAATGCCGCCAATAACACTCTTTTGTATACATATGTATCTATACGTAACAAAAGCCTTTCCCATTCTATATTCGGAACCTCGAAAATGTCGATGCTTTGTGTGGGTGTTCCCGTTTAAAATGCTGTATATTTGACATAATTATTAGAATGAGATAATTAACAGAATGCTATTCCATAAATTTAATAAAGATATTAATTGCATACTGTACTTTATAGGTATGTACTTATATAACTACGCGAGGTCAAAACATCGTTCAATAAATTGACCTAATTTTGAAAGTTTGGTTAAGCATAACTACAAAGCAATAGTTACACTTATAGTTTTCGAAACAACCGCTTATTATTTTACAGTTATTTTAGTCTAAGAAGAATAGTTTATTTATATTAGTTATGTATAAAACTTTTAAATTACCATTTGTGGAATTTAATAAAAAGAAATATAAAATCAAAAAGAATATACTTTTAGGCTCGTTAGAGTAAAGGCGCACCGCTTAGTAGCGATCGGTGCGTATTAGAACCATCTTATAATCATTTATAAGTAATTATTACTATCAATAATATTTTATAATAAGATAAAGAGATAATGAAGTCATAAATTATGTTTAAAATGCTGAATATGACTTTTATATCCGGGATTTATTTTATAGAGAAATACTCTATGTGTGAATTCGATTTTCACGCGGCACTTATTAATAGTAGCTTCATACAAAACGCTAAACAAATATAAACCTGTATAAGATATTTTAGAGATGTCTATCAAAGACATAAACGGAAAACTAAAAATATGGTTGACTTAAATTAATACATCTACATGAATACAGTTGCTTGTGCTGAATGCAGACACTATGAATGAATGAATGAAAACTCTTTATTGTTCATTATAACTTAAACCTAGACATTTAATATAAATACATTTCCATTAGAACAATGGGCGGCCTTATCGCTTATAGCGATCTCTTCCAGGCAACCCGGTATCCAAGGAGACATTACAAGAAAAATTAAATAATAAACTAATATAGATATACATATACATAATTAAACAGATCATAATAATATAAATTACATATATTTACATGCGAACAATAATACAACTCCATTTACTGCAACAAAGTTTATTTAATGGACAAATAATGGTCAGTGAATAAGTGTTTGAATGTAGAAATAGATGTAGCTTGTCTGATTTTCAAGGGGAGGGAGTTCCACAGGAGAACAGCCTGTACGGCAAAAGAGTTTTCTACAAAGAACGAAGTGTGTTTAGGTATCGTTAGCAGAAAATATGCCTTTAAATGATACCCACGCACTTTGAAGGGTTTCGTAATAGGAAAGAACGTTCAGTGGTTTATATTTAGCTACGGAATCCTAAACAGGGTAAATTTTTGCATTGTTGGCATCTTCAAGTACATACATACAGTGCTCATCTCCGGTCTATAAAGTGCGTAATATAAATCTTGTTAAACTTATGAAAATCAATTCATATTCATCACGAAGAAGAAATAAACTTACTATCTCATTAATAGTTTATTTTTATTTTATTGCATGAGTCCAGCACACAGCACCTGACGGAAAGCGGCCACCACCGTGACAGTTACTAGTAAAAAGTGCTTGTAAACATGTTTGGCAAGTTAGAAGTCCGCATATAGCATATTAGTGCTGTATGGCCGGCGCTTCATTTGCGATTTGGTTCGGTGATTTCAGCCTCTCGGTAGAGTGGGAGCGGAGCGGAGCAGCTTATAGTGAATTATGCCCATTGTTTATTCAGAGGTAGGAACTGGGAAGGTTGCATCAGCGTGCATTGTTGAATTGCAGATATAGCCGTTGCTATACATTTTGGAAATCTGAATTAATACGACAAATAATTATTCTTTCATCTTATTTTAAAGATGCGAATTATGATAAGTATCATTACTAATTAATACATTAATATAAAAGATAATTATTATTCGACGTTAGGACAGTTTATCACAATATTATAAGTAGTGAAGTGGGAATTCTCTAAATAGCACATTATCTCAATTCTTTATAAAATATCCTTGAGCGGCTGGAACCATCTACATGTAATCTAATTGTGCGAACAGCCGAGCTCGGTACCGTGCCAAGAAAACTTGAAAATACTAAGCTAGATGTTTCCATTTTCAGTTGTAGATACAATATTGAGTCCTGGCGTGGTTACTTGAACAATGAACTTATCTGTAAGTTTATATGTACCTACTGATAGTTACAATATTATAATTCTGATAAATTAGTCCTGCCATCGACTACTTGGATTTATACTGGTGTTACCACCTTCTACGAGATATGTATCTGTCTATCCTACTTAATATTATAAACGCGAAAGGTTGTAAGAATGTATAGATGTATGGATGTGTTTGTTACTCTTTCACGCAAAAACTACTGAATGGATTTTGATGAAACTTTACAATAATATAGCTTACACATCAGAATAACACATAGGCTATAACTTATATAGATAACTATATCTATCTATATTTTGGATAATTCACACTAGTGAATTATCCAAAATATAACGATTTTCCATCAGCACGCGGATGAAACCGTGGGGCACAGCGCGTATTATAAAATACTGAACATGCCGTGTCTGTACATTGAAGTTATTAAAAAAACTGGAATAGACTATATAAACGATAGAGAACACGATGCAATTTTTTTAGATTTCTTGATGTTTATCTGTTTGATCGGGAGTCACGTAAAAACTACTTGCCCGATTTCGATGCGGTATTCGCTGATCGACAATAAATTTTTAGACTTAAAAATCTGTGCTACTTTTTATGCCGGGAATAGAGCGGAAATTTTTCTGGGAATAATTTAAAATAGCAAGAATGAAAAAAAATCATTTGTATGTATAAAAATTACCTGATTCCGTTCCGATTGATACTAGAACGATATATGGCGGGACTTTTTATATTTCCACGGATTTCTTAACTTCGAAACCACTTTATATTAGGACTTGCTTTAATATGATAGTTTCTAAATTTATTAGACATCTTTAGTAGAACAGATGTAGTTATGTATTTTATAGTATAGCCTTTAGTAACATTACTTATCCCGGGTTTTTATGGAAACCTTCGGAATTCATTATTCATTCAGTATTTTCATACTAAAAAATCCAATGCCCTGTTGAAAACACCCTTTGAATTTAAATACTTGCAAAATAACTGTAATCTATGTTACCTGTCATGTGTGGACGAAGTCGCTGGCAAATCCTAGTTATACATGTTACTGTTTCACACTTTATCGTAGCCACTAGTTAGTCGAGATCAACGGATTCAAAGTAAATAGCCATAAAACTGTAGGTTGAATTTTTTTCAATGAAAAAAAATAATGACATACTACTCGTGTGAGGTATCGTCAGTCAGATCTTAAAACAAAATAACGATGGTGCTTAGTGATTATTTAATTAAGTAAACAAGTGGCAAGATATTCGCTTCCGAAGTCGTAAAAGATGTAGTACCTTCCTTTAACTTTTGAACTATGAAGTGACAAATTCCTAACAAAATTATATAGAGGTAGAACTTAAAAAAACTTTTAATATAAACTGGTTTGTATAAAACTATAGTGTGTCTTCCGTTTTCACGGAAAAACTACTGGACAGATTTGGCTGAAACTCAGTATATATATTTTTGATGCCGAGGATAAACACAGGATACTTTTATCCCGAAAAATGGAATAGTTTCCGGGATAAAATATATTTGTCTGTCTGTTTGTTATGCTTTTACGGAAAAACTACTGGACCGATTTAGTTGAAATTCCGTATTTATGTAACTTTAATACCGAAGATAAACAAGGGATACTTTTCTTCCCGGATAATGGGATAAGTTTGGGGATAGATTTATGTAAAGATTATCCCAGAAAGTAGTATAGGTTTTTATTTTGTGATTTGCCATTTTCGTCATTTTGGTCGATGCGGTCGATATGGTCGATGTGGTTGATTTGGTCGATGCGGTCGATTTGGTCGATGTGGTTGATGTGATCGATGTGGTCGGTGTGGTCGATGTGGTTGATGTGGTCGATTTGATCATTTTGGTGTACATATTTAGTTTTAATAACGAAAATTGGCATAGGTACTTTTCATCTGGGAGATTGGATAGTTTGCGATATAAAATGAAGTGAATCTTCCGGGGCAAATAGCAGTATCATAAAAATTTAATACAATGTAACCTGTGTTGTAACCTCTTTAAACAAGAGGCACGCACTAGAGGTTGTATTTATTCGCCACAGGTATATAAGGTAGGTACATATATAGGTTTACACTGTAAGGATGTATTAAGGAAGAGTATACTTCTTACTTTTAGATATGAAACCATTTGTGTATATTTTTTATTTTATTTCAATTTAACCTCTTTCATGGTTTACGAAAGAGGGAATTATGGATCTAGAATATTTCTACATTGTATTTGGTTGGGATTGGTTCACTGGATGGGACGACGTCTCCTCCTTCTGCGAACATGTCATGTTTGCGAAGGAGGAGGCGCAGCGGGAGCGTGAGCGTACATCCTTGCTCCGCTCTCGCCACAGGAGGACGCGCCGACACCGGAGGTCGGAACTCGAACTTCGAGCACCGTAAGCGCACGGCGCGGTTGGGGCCCCCTGGGGTATAGGGGTTCTCACTCAACCGCACATGCCGTCAAGATGAGAGCGCGAGTGTTCCGCGCGCGCTTATTTCTCCTCCCATGGGGCGCGTTACAAACCGCCCCGTGCTGGATTTGACCACGACGTCGCCGGGAGGGTAGTCCCCCGGCATTGAAAGAGGCCTCGTGAGCGTGACCCACGCTTGCCAGAGCACAGCGGAGCTGGGAATCCCATTTCCGTAGCCCTGGCATAAGGCGCAGGACGGAACACCCCGGGGTTTTAGTGGGTATCCCTAACTGGGAAGTGGCAATAAATAGCGTGGCACCGGTTCTGACCGGGCACGCTAGTGCCACCCCCGATCTGGCGAATCCCACATTCTCACATCAGGTCGCGAACATCCCCCCAGGCTTCTGTGCCTGTCGCGGCTTAGTCCTCAAACGGTTTTCCCATGGCCAAAAAAATGGTTGGGAGTGGTTGGATTGTATTGGGAAGGATTGGAAGGGGAAATATAAATATAAATACTTATATTCGTACGAAAATTATATAACATTTGTGTATATTATAATAACTTCATGGAATACCGAATCGGAATATCGAAATAGCTCTAGAACTACTTTCAGCATTCGGTCAGTTACCTTCGGGCGAAATAGCAGTAAACGTCTCACCTATTTAAATACAAGGCCAACTTTAGCGGGTCTTGATCTCCTGCAGTGTCGTCTCCACTTACGAGAAAATGTTTTCCTAGACGTTTTTGAAGTCGTTACGAACAAGTTAAGAGTGGGATGGTCTACGGCTGGATTGCAGTTCACGCCACTGGAATCGCACTCTGTATTTGTTTGCTCCAACTAGTTAAATGTTGGTCCTAACTTTATTTCGGACGTCGACGTCTTCGAGATCTCGTATCCCTTGTTATCGCAGTTTGAGTGTATTTAGAGAGGTTCACACGGAAGCACAAAACAAACATTCGGCTGGCTGATTCATTATTCATTTCAAGCCATTCTAGTGAGCATGTTATTTACATTTAGGCCTTTATATTTAGAAAGTAATTTTATTTTCCATTCACACTACATAAATGTGAAAATGTTTGTTTCCTTTTCTCAGGCTTGAATTTAATAAGAATATCAGCCCATAAACGTCACACTAAAAAAGCCAGGTCGAAAAGAACCATGTAGCTACCACAGGTTGAATCACTGTATTCAATTAACCGATAAGCGGATGTTACACATGACTCCGAGTACTGTAGCTTGTCATGATTTTTTGATCACATATGGAAATTAGGTTCGAAGAACAACTTAAGCAGTCCATACAGAGAGCATGAGCTAAGATTCCAACCTACAGCAAGTGTATAAAATGCGGATGGTTTTGTCTCTGAGCTAATAAGACTTGAATATAAACTGATTTTTATGTACCTATTCGGAAAATTCAGAAAGAGCACCTGTGAAATACAGAACCGAGTTTATGTAAGTAAAGCCGCAGCGTTTCCTGTAATGTGTACTTTTTAATCTCTCATATAGATTCTCCATTTTTCATATAAAACGTAATATAGAGGCACAAAACCGTTTGTTATTTTAGGCAGAGCGTAATAAACAGAAAACATTTAATATCTTCCCGAGTATGTGGTTTATTGCAAAATAACAAATTAAAAGATCGAAAGCGAGCAATAACCGCGTAACAATGTTGGACGAAACCAAGAATTCTGGTTTGGGTTTTCAGCGAGCTTATTCGAAGTAAGGAAATTCTTCAACAACATTGTTTCTAAATTAAAACAATCTCATAATTGCACATTCTCTAACTTCTTTGATGCAGTGGGTATGTCTTGTAAGGAGGCGTTTGGTGGGGTGAGATGGGGGCGCTGCCTCGAGTAAGTTTTGAGGCGAAGTTAAGCCGATTAAGTGTCATTTCCGCCGTAGAACTAGCACTGTTCATTAAATATTTCGAGAGACTTAATTGCTGAGGTCGGACGTCTACCAAGTTTTGATGTCAACAGATTCCTTTCTTTGTTCCATAAAGAGATAGGATAAATAAGTCAATTTATTTATTGACTAAGGTTTTTCACACGTATTGGTCCAACTCAGAGCCAAATGCTCTACTTAAGGAACTTTATCATTCTACCGGGTATAAATTTTAATATTATAATCATAGATTATGCATGTTTGCTACATAAATAGCCATCCACTTTCAACTTCCACATTCATACTCAATAAGATAGACTATATTCATTGAGTCAGAGCCCATTTCAGGATTGTCAATTGGTTCCATTGGCCACTGAGCCTAAGGTATATATATATATATATATATCTGCTAGAGGTTTTTCGAGGCCCGCGTTATGAAATTTAACCATTGAAATCGTTGCGTGAGTAGTTGCTCCATAGATTGTTGAGCGGATTCAAACATTCAAACATATAATAACAGTAGGATTCCTCCGTAACCCTTGAGAAGTTTAATCCTATAGCTCGCTACAAATATGATGTATTGTTGTTGAAAAGGCTGTGGTCTTATGGTAAGTACGTCATAGTCATCATCGAACGCAGCAACAACGTAACAACGCAACAAGCAAAACAGGCTACTGTCAAAACAAGTCACAATATTTAATACTAGGAAAAGACGTAGGCAGTTTCAACGTTCATATCTTTCTATAAATACTACGTTCACCGAGTAAACAGAGGGGAAAGATGGTCTACATTCGTGCGGGCACAAAGTCCATTACAGCCAATTCGTCTAGACGAAGGCACGTGTTGAAACTGTTCTCACGGGTAAACGAATTACCTGCTCAGTAAAAATAAAAGAAATTCACCGAGGCAAGAATAAGCCGCATAGCAATTAGATTAAGTTGGTATATAAATCATTATATAAAAAATTCCGACGCATTTTTCACTTATTATGCAAGTTGAAATGGCAAGTTCTGCACTAAAGCTCATTGAGTAAGCCCAAAGCCGAACTCCAAGACTAGACAGATTGAAAAATACATTTAAAAAAAAGCTTGAACAAGATCTGCCTATTTAGCAGTTTTTGAAAATTTCTCGATTAAATGATTTTTAGAGCTCTGTAGTTATATAACAGAAATAGTCATCACTTTTACAAAACCCTTGACTGTACGTGGACTGACAGACAATTGGTCAAATTATGTAGGTACATATTTGTTTGTTTCCTCTACAAAAGCTCAAGAATTATTCGATAACTATATATTAAGCTAACTAACGATTTATACAAATTAAAACACTATGAACTCAAAGAGCAAGTCAAATCTTTTCTATTAAAAATTGATTATGAAAACACTCAAAACCTTATACTACCTATTAAATAATTATCTTCACAGTTCAAGTGATGGGATATCATTAACAATCGTACGCGCACACAAAACACACATACCCATATGCATCCACACCTTAGGCACACGCTCATATAATTTATATATAATTTAAACTACTCGCATATTTTATACACATTAGTGTCAGCTACTATATATTTTTAAGTTGGAGGTGAGGGGTCAGGAGTGCCATAATGACAGGATTTTTTTCCTAGTTTGGGCTCCCGGCTTTTCCAACTATAGTTAAGATTTTTTTCCCGCTTTATTGTTATGTTTTGTGGATAGGAAAATAAATAAATAAAAATTAAATATAATTTGCTATATATGTACACAAGTACTTTCAATAACGAGGATAAAGATAAGATACATTTATCCCGATAATTAGGATAGTTTTTGTGGAATACATTTTCGAAATTTATTCAAGTGAAGCTGCGTAGAGATCCCTAATTATCATAAACCCATGAGGTCTTATCAGAACTAACATTATAATACAATTATGTGATAGCTCAGTGTGTGATTTATGGAAGCATACCGTAAATCTCTTAGGTATAAATTATCCATAATAATATTAGGGGATAGTACATTACATTACGCGACCTGCATCACAAGTGTTACGTGTTCGGTGTTAGCCAAGGGTATATATTTGTCGATAACAAACCAATTTGCTGCCTGTTATCGGATTAACAGCCACTGATTCAAGAAATTGTGTGATATTCTCAGGAGTATATAGTCAGTCATCTTTCGCCAAATATTATTTATTCCTTTATCTAATTATATTAGATAAATTTTTTGATAGAAATTAATTAAGAATTTTTAATAGAATTGCAAGTTAAATAAAAGATTGTTTTTACAATCTTTTATTTAACTTGCAATGTTTGATTGTATGTATGTATGTATGTTCGGGTCAAATCTTGCAACTGAATTTTAGCTCAACCAGTTGAGGTGAAATTTTGCATACACATTTAGTTTGGATCACAATGCATCATTAACTAAGTGACGTCATTCTAAATCCAATATGGCGGACGGCCCAAGATGGTGGATTATATTTTATGCACAATTAAATGGTTTGCTGAAAAGAATACGAATAACAAAAAACAAATTAATAGCATAAACAATATATATTTAAAAACAAGCTTTTATTTGAACCCCTAAAAAACTTTTGAATGAAATCAAATCTACGAATTTGTTACATTACATAACTTATAAGATACTAGCTGTTCCCGCGACTTCATCCCTAATTTCAAAAGGAGCCTAAGTTACTGCTTATAACATCAAGTATCTGCCAGTGAAAACCCCGTCAAAATCGGACCAGCCATTTCAGAGATTAGCCGGAAAATTACAAACAGACACTTCAATTTTATTTATCTGTATAGATAAAAGCTTGTCGCCTGTGTAGATTAAGAAAAATACAATAACTATGTAATTTGACCTTGACATAAGATAATCTAAGAAAAAAAAATGTTTTTTTTATAAAATAGGTGAATACATCTACAGAAGTAAACCTCACGACAAGCCTTTATAACGTATAAATTGAGTAATGTAATAAATTGATGATTTTGATTTATTGTAAGAGATTTTTTTTTAGATCTTTCTATAATAGCTTGTTTTTAAAAATATTTTTTTTACTATTAATTTTTATGTGCAAAGTTTGGTTTATTGCACATGTTACCCATATTATACGTACAGTAGATAGATAACTTTTTATTTTACACCATTACAGAAAAAATTAGAAACTAATAAGTTCTAATTGGGTAAAAAGAGATGTTTTATCGTTGAAAAGCGATTTCTTCGAGACAACCAAGAAAACTTACTGTAAAATATACTTTTTTAATTTTTTTATAGTAGTATAGGTTCGCGTTTGACCATGATCTCGCCCGATGTGGAGCGAAGATATGTTCTAAGATGGTGCACACTTACCTAGAAGGTAACTGGACTTGAAGACCCAGGTTGCAAGTATCGGGAAAGACAGACTCCGGCAATGAGTTCCACTCCTTTGCGGTGAGCGTGATGAAGATAGACGCAAAGCGCTTCGTTCTTATAGGTGGACTAACCACCATATATCGGTGCCGCATGCCGGTCGGTGCGTTTGGTTGTCCGATGATGGAAGGAAGACGGTGGGATCAGATGGAAGATCTCAGCTGCATAAGTCTCCAAAGTGTATCCGATAGAAAACCGATAAGCTGGTAACTCTGCGTCGATGTTCGAGACTTTGAGTTTTGTCGTCGAAAAGCTGGTCGTTGCCAACCAGCCTCCAGGCTCTCCGTTGAATCGATTCTAGTGCTTTGAGTTGATATTTGGCTGAGCCATCCCAAAGGTAAGAGTAGACATACAAAGACAGACGGACAGAAGAACGGACGGACATAACGATTTCATAAAGATTGCAATGCCAAAATGGCTGTAATATCTTAAAAATGTAGGATAACCAACGGCTTTTCAAATGGGATTTCGAACATCAAAATTTTTATTACGTCACATGAGATAACGCTGCGCTATGTGCACGCAAAGTACGATGTCATATAACATTTATACGTGTAAGTGTGGCGATCGGTCTGGCTCAGTTTTTCAATATCCCGGACCTAATGGCCGCCAGATGGCAAGTTGGGCAAAGTGATGCTATCAAAAAGCGATAGGCTGCGGTTTCGCCGGTTATCGGAGCACTTTGCGCCTCCACCCTGACGTGGGTCAACTTAAACGACATGTTCTACACGGGTCTACACAATTCCCTTCCAACACTCGATATTTGATACACGTGCTTTGTTGTTAAACAGATTTATGACCGCCTTTTTTTGACATAGTAACGTAATACTATAAAATAATAATAACAGACCATAATTGTCTGGGCTCGGGTCTCCCATTTACAGGGGAGCGGACAGTACAACTGCCACACTTGTCCAAGGCGGATTGGCGGGTGTGATACATCGGTTATCTCGACGTGCAGGTTTCATCACGATGTTTTCGGTCGTTACAATACCAAACTGTCAACTTACTTTTGAAATATCACGACAAAAATTATTATAATCATTGTATAAAAAATAACTGATACGCTATTTTACTTGTTAAAATTATGACGTCATAACTTATTACGCTCGTACAAAATCTAGAATAAAAAAGTTTCTCAGTTGATTTAATTGTCGTCTATCCTATTACCACTTATTACTTTTATCTGTGCAGGAACGGAGAAAGAATACAATTTCTTGCGGCCGGGCGGCCTGTCGTAAGTGGCGACAAAACAACCCACAGCCAGGTGGTAGGACATTTGCCCGACTGGATGGCTACCACCACTGGTCTAGAGTATGCCGCCATAACAACCTTGAGTTGTGTTCCGGCATTAGTGGCTAGGTTCCAGTCTCTCTTAAGAGAGCATCAGCACATTTGTAGCACCTTTGGTGTTGCAAATGTCCATAGGCGACAGTAACCGCTTTCCATGAAGTGAGTCGCCTACCTGTCTGCTAAACAAAAATATATATTAAAAAAAACTTGCTAAAGGTGAAGGAAAATACCATTAATAAACTTATACTTAAAGATCACCGATGTGTAAAACTACAAAACAATTATCATAACATTATATTAAGTACTTTATTTGATCACATTATATGTAGTATTATAGATAACGATAAGAAAGATCTTATGATAAAAAGATACTCGCTCTTAAACCCCGTGGTAAAAGGGATGTTGCGTTAGTAAACGAAATTTAGATATTGCAATTGTGGCTTATGGAGGTGCGAGGGTTGTGACTTTTCCCCTGAAATGGTGGTTCCACAATCTCATGAATAATTGAATGGCGATAGAGTTGCTACCTGGCATTCAGAAGTCAATACTTTCCTGCGTATAGAATGTGTATTTAATGGTTTTATTTATACATACCTTGATTTGGTCCCGAATAAATGTTAGCTGTAGTATTTTATTTCTAATAGATCAATATTAGTCACGCTTGTGGGTGTCTTTATCTGTAAAATACAGTGATCTGTGTTCAATTTTCTACTTCTAGTCTTTAAAGATTGTAGGGAAAATATGGAACTAATTTTAATGAGATTTTGTCACTAGGTACATTTTTCTTATGTCTTGTTAGACCACATTCGTTTACAATTTATGTTATTGCAATAAATTTCAATACAATACTTTCTTAAGTTTTTCGTAACTAGTATACATAATAAAACTACGTTTTAATAAATATAGCATATTGCGAAGCGGTGGTAAATTAGATTAGGCTCCCAAAGAGTACATAATAACAATAAAGAAAATTAAAACTAAATAATTAAATTGAATAAGTTGGCGGTAGGCTAAATAAAACTTTAACAATACTCATTGACACTTGACATCTTTGTCTTCCGTGATCACGGCCACTGAAAAGTGACCGAAACGTCGGAATAATAAAGATCAAATAAATTACTGAGCTTAAAACCATTAAATTTTTTTAAATTTCCGTAATCGATAAAATTAGTTCGTATTACTGATTGCTTATTCCATTTTTCCTGCCATTGATATAAAAGAATTTTCATGAAACCTAGACTATAAGTTTTTAGAGGTTGTTGATGAAAATTAAATATTTTATCTCAAAGAATGGCTGAATTCACACAAAATATAGAGGTGAAGTTTATGTAAAAGTCCCGGATAAGACATAGGCCGCTTTCTGATTTATCGGTACCGAACCGATACCGAACGAATCAGGAAATGCTCATAGAAATGTAGGCGATCGGTAGCTATCGGTACTGCGGATACCGAACATATTGACTCCTTACACGAGGGATGAAAGTGACCTATTTAAACATGAGATGTTTTGACGCACGAGCATAGTCAGGGCGCTAATAGTTCAAGTGCCTAAATAGGTCTTTCATCCGAGGTTAACACTCTGCTTTTCATTTCGAATATGAAGAAAGTAAATAAAAACTGATTAATTAAACAATAAGCTACTTCTCTAATGACATCCGATGCTAAATCCATATCTAAATCTGATGAACTCATTTAATACGTCACATGTGATACGTCATGTAACTTTCTTTTTGTCTGCAGTATTTCCACTGACGATAGTTATGACGATAATATTTAGCTCAAATTTATGTAAATTAAATAATAATAATAAATAAACAAACGACAGAAGAACACACATATTTTAATTCTCAAATTAATCAAGTTACGCTTGTATTCTAGGTAATATACAACAGACTACTCTGATGCCGATCCCAGATAATAATTTATTGAAAAGTATTGTTACGAGCTACAGGACTCGAATTAAAAATGCCGTTGGAACTACTATAGAATTTATTAGAACTGTACAAATACGTATAAAACAAATACAAATAAAACTGGATGCAACCAGTTCACACTGCACGATTCAATACAGTTCGATACGCGCAAAGTCCGTCGTCTATATCGCTAATCGAGAGTACTAGAAAACGTCTTACTCGTTTCGTAGCCGTCGCTTGACTGCCCCGCCCCTCCATTCGGGCATCGTCTTATACTAACTACACAGTACAAAGAAATTGGAGGCGCACATTGAGTTTCTAAGAAATATTAATTTGCACACCTGCGAACGTCCACAAAGTCGAAAACAATAACAATAGGGATTAGTTCGGCGCTAATGATGGTTATAAAAGAAGTAAAAAGATAATAGCATGTTTTTTTTAATTACAAATTCAAAAGACAAAAGAGTTCCTTAATCCGAGAGGACAATAAGCTGCGCTTACAATAGACTGTGCGGCTTATCTTTGACGGCATGTAACAGTATTATATATGTGTTACAAAATTGTTTATATTTCTTAATTACAATTTTATGCCGCGATTTAACAGTGCCTGTATAAAAACTTCGGACATGGCTCACAGAGCTTTTAAACTTTTTGACAGCAGGGAAAATCATTTCCCAGGGACGATAAGTATTGTTTTCATCCCTGTGATCAGGTAAATTCAATCCTACCCTGCGAGTATGAGAAATGAAAAAGAATATACTATAATAGGAATGACAATCGCCCAGTGATAAAAATAACTTTGAAATGATCATATAGGATAATTTAGACAACGATATAGTTCCCTCTTTTCTCACTTTTTAACATTTCTTCACTTAAAGTTACTTGTTTTCAGACCAAATATTTCAAAATTTGAAATGACATTCAGTAATATTTCAAAATTTTGACTGACTACTCTGAATAATAAAAAAGTTTTAAATTATTATTCATAAGTTATTGTATACTATAAATTGAAGTTTATATTATTTGTATTACATCTCATATAGTTGTTATGCATAGATTTAACTTTCATGGAGCACTAATTTTAAATTCAAACGGGTTCTATGATGATAATATGTGTCTGTTAAATCTATTTGACTGTAAAACAAAGCCTCCGGGTAATCATAGATGGTTATGTAGAAAATGTAATTAACTCAAATTAAAAGTACATTGTCAGTAAATAGAAGTGGTGTAACAATGTTGATTTTGTTATCAAAACAATGAAATTATTATGCTTTTTTATAAATGTCGAGTTTTTATTTGTATAGCACACCATACTAAAATGTTTATCTTTAAGATCATTAAAGATTTCTACAGGGTTAATCCATGGTTATCCCACAGGGTATTGATCTATTTTTATTAGAACGTTTATTCTTTTTCATAATTGTGGGTACTTTTTATTATATATTATTACAGTTTCGTTCGTACCTCAATACTAAAGTACAACGAAGGTGATTAATAGCTAGTTCCTCTATCTTACTATTCATTCAATTGCCTTACCATCGGTTGAACTTTGACATAACTTGTATGGAGCTTATGTCATATTTTAGCCGATAGTAAGGCAAATGAACGTTTGGTAAGATGTAGAAACGGGCCATAGGACGGTTGCGCACAAAACTTGATTTTGTTTGAAAAAGCTTTTATTATATAGTTATCTGTTGTTAACTAACAGCGGCTCGGCGTGGACGTGGTATAACGGATATTTTCTATGAAACCATTCCCATTCATTTCTCAATAGTGATAAACGATTGATAACGTGCGTAAGCTAGGTAGGTATGAAATACAAACCGCCAACAATGGTATATTTTACCATATATCTATGATGCTTTTTACTTCTGAAAAACAGGGTAGGTGTCGCGGAATAATTCAAATTCAATTCAAAGTTTCGAAATGAATTCGAGAATAAACCGATCATCGTGAAATTTCTTATGTGTATTTTCAAAAATGGGATGGTATTTTTGATGGTAATTTGAAGGGTGAGGTTTTGCTCTACAGTTTTCTTTTTGATGCCTGGGCCTTCATCTGCGTTGGTGTTAAAGATTTAGGCTATAACCGAATGCGTCTTACTTAAAGCGCTAAAAGTTAACGTTGTTAATGAATAGCCACATTAGTACGTATACATACGTTATCTGTCCTTATTAAACGACATTAACAGTGTTGCATCTCAAATAACGCCTTAAACCAATCGCCATATTTGCGTGAAACGGCCCAAATCTTTAATATTATCCCAGATGAAGCTCCACCTTTAAAAATTTGTACCTAATATTGGGTAAAAATGAAAAACAAATTAGAGGATATTATTTTTAAACAAGAATTGTATGTTTGTTGCAACTTTATACAATTTTTAACAGAGCCTTCTGTGACATAGACCGGGCTTTCGATTGGTAGCGATTTTTTTAAAGGTTATTTTTAAGTTGGAGTATTCATAAATACTAAGTACGGACTGTACACAAATCTTATGAGGTTCTTATGCAAAATGAATAAGATAATGGTGATGAATATACTTATGTCGTACATCTTTTATCCTGAAAATGGAATATTTTACAGGGAAGCAGTACGCAGTTTTTACGTTCAAGCAGTCTTGTGAAAAGCTTGAGAAAGATTAGTTGTGCCCTTTAGTGTCTAATTTTCTAAAATTCTACTCTGAATTCTGCGATTCCCTTATGATATGTAGGTCAGTAAAGTTTTATTAAACGTAGTCTAGTCTTTACAAACTGTATTAAAACTTTGTTAGTACTTTAGCCAATGAATAAATATGTTATGATAAAAGCGGTTATTATTACTATTTGGTTCTTTAACTCAGCATTATACAACGAATAATGGATAGGTACATATGACAAAGTTGCTTTGATTTTTTATGCAAACAGTTAGATGGCCCAGCTCATGGAAAGTGGTTACCATCGCCAATAGACATTTGCAACACCAGGGGCGGAGCCATTGCCTTGCCGACCTTTGGGATAGGACAAACAGGATGGAAAAAGGGGATGAGGGAGAATAGAGGGGATAGGATATGGGATTGGAGTATGGGGAGGAGATAATGATAATAATAATTGGCAGACAAACACACACGTTGTATATGTCCAAAGCTAAGCAAGTTACGCTTGTGTTATGGGTAATTTACAACGGACCACTCTAGGGCCGGTCCCAGACACCCAGACCATAGTAAATAACAGAAAGGTCGTTTCCGAAATTTACCATGCCAGGAATCGAATCCGGAGCCTCTAATTTCCAATAACTTCGGCCGACTAAGACTTAGCCCGTTCAACCACGGAAGCCGTCAACAACAAGGAGATAGGGAAGATCGGATACGGGAAGGAGGAAGTGAGTCATCAGAACTCTATAATCACACGAAACACGGTTAGCTCAAGGCTCACCGTTTCACGCAGATATTCTGAGGGAGCGTGGAATCACATCGATCGAGTTAGCCCTGAAAGCTGTAATCAAGATAGGTGGCACTATCGCGTTGAACGATATTCTTCTATACTTTGCTATTCTGGCGTACATACGTATCTATTTTGTGGTCTACCTTTACTATTACATCCACAATTGTCACATTTCCAGTTTGATACTCTCAGATTACTGTGCAGTAATCGTGCGACTTCTGTTCGTTCTTAGTACATTACATTAAATTCTAATGTTGCGCACTGCTGAAAAAATTTCATCAGTTGTTCATAATGTAAAAGCGGCATTTTAGTGGGTTTGCATTGTTATTCAGTCGACGACGTCGGAGGCGCGCACGCCCTCAGCTTATCGCCGGCCTCCAGCCGCTGTAAATTAAATAAATATACAGCTAATGAGCGGAAACACAATGCATGACTAAGCTAAATAATTGCTTCATCCCTTTATTTGCACATTATGCCATTCATTTGCATAGGACTATAAACGTTGTATTGTAGTTGCAAAAATAACTTTATTATTACCATGATATAATAATTCTAGAAATAAAATTAATTTGCCAAAAAGAATGTTAAACTGGTAGATTGATGGTTACTAATTTAGAGGTAGACCAAAAAATAAACGAATGGATTGTTGTGAAAGATGACACGATGAATTGTGGTGTGACTTAGGACGTATGCCAGAGTAGAGCAGCATGGACGGATAAGACATTGTGCCTACCCTAGATGATTGGGAGAAGGTAGAAAGAAAAGAAAGAGAAAATAATGCTAGAAATGACAATACTAGTGTAAATAAAAGAAAGGTGAACTTTAAAATACTTTAAAGTTCTGCTTTGATTGTCAGATTTCACATTGATCGCCAGATATCGCTTGTATCGATTCTTAGCAATGGAGAAAATTGGTGCTCTATAATCTTGTCATGTCCGTCTGTCAGTGTGTATTATAAATAAATTATTAGGAGATTTGACCATAAGATAGATAAATTGAAGAGAGAAGGGAAGGAAGGTAGAACTTAAAAGTTTTTTTTAATAAAGTTGATTTGAACAACGAGGTATTTAATACAATGTATCGGGCATCTTCGGTTACACACTTCTAAATTCTGTAACCTAATACCAAAAACGTTACACATTAGTAACTGTTATGAAACCCTTCGCGGTATTTGAACTATTATGCACTAATAACTTGTTTGATTCATAAAATACTATCTTTGTCACAATTTTTAGTAAATAAAATTTGTTAGCAAACGAAATGAAGTAGTACCCGAATTAATAAGAATATAATATTATTTCTATGGAAATAAACTATAAGTAATATATTTACACTCTTTAACATAACTCAATTAAGTACACAGGAATGATTTTATTTATACGTCTGAAAGAATCGTATAATATTATGTAAATTTAGCCCAACAGGAGTACGTAAATTTTGCTCGGATCGCAATTTTCAACTTCTCCATGAGTTTTAACTGTATGCAGAAACTATAGCATTATTTATTGCTTTCCTTTTAAGTTACTGCCTTCATAATTTTTATTCAGTGCAGAAAAAGATGAAAAATTATTGGTGCTTTCGTATACAAGCAGACTGTGTCGGAAGGAAGTTGTGATAAAGGAAGTTATACGATACGACCAGTCGTGTTTGCATGGTATGTTTAAAGTAACTTTTTACATTTAAAATAGTGTTATGAATATCTTTTTTAGGGTTTGGGAGGCATTTTTGCAAAACCTTTATGAAATATATAGTCATGTCCGTAAGTTCGTCGGTCTATCTTTGTATTATACCACAGTTATTTTTCTCAGAAACTATACGGATGCTAGATTATTATGGATACAATTTTGTAGAAATATGTAATACATGGCTATACCGTTACATATTAAATACTGTAGTAAAATCGCGACTTTGGTAGACATTTTGGCAAAAACGGAACTATATTCATCTCTTTTTATTGCATACGTAAGAGTAGATATCTCTATCATATTCAATTTTTTCAAATAGTGTAAATCTGTCAATATACAGTGCTTTGCAGTACTCCAAGGTAGCTTAGTACAACACTTTCTAGTCGCAATCTCGTGTTTTAAAACAGCCGTAGATTCGAATCCTGGCCAGGAAACATGCACCACATAGGCAGTTTTGTTAATAATCTAATATGTATATTGTAACAATTGCCATGTGCTAAAGATGAAAGAAAGCGTGATGAAGCCCCACAGACCGAGATTACCGATGTGTCAATTCTGTCAAGATGCATTAGAGAAGCATTGCGAACCTATCATCCGTATTCCTAAATCAAAATCGGGAATACCGAGTCTAGCAATGTCACATTTCGCACCCTTAGAACTATAGACACTTAATTAAAAAGTTCTTAAATTTTATACCTTATTTATATGTACTAGATATTAAAATCCAATTACTCAAAATTTTGATTTAGGTCTGTATAATGTTAAGGGTGCGTTATGGGTTGGTATTATTTTATACAGTGTTTTAAAGTATATATTGAAAAATGATAAATGTATAAAACAATAAGTCAACAAATGAATAGAAATAGTACATACATGTAATAGACATAAATAGCATAAGTAAGAAAAATATAAAAAGCAACAAAGAAAAATGTAAAACTCTAAGGACCTTTTGTAATATTTGAAAAAAAAGAATAAAATTAATGATAAAGAAAGAGATTAGGTAAATCTTCCTCAGTTCAAATGTCATGACAACTAAGAGCGCTCGATAAAAGCCCCAAATAGGGATAAGAAAGCAACGAACTCATGAGGAAATAGGAAAGAGGAGCTCTTACACTCTTGTACATTGACCTGAGTGGGAACGTACGGCTTGTTACGTACGAATACATCCTTTGAGGCGGTCGGACGGACGAGCCTTTGAACACCGAAGCAGGGTGCATTTTGATAGCGGTATCGATTTAACAGTGAATAGATTTTTACTTTATTTCTCGTTTACTTCATTGCAAGCGCTCGAGAGTTCATCTATAATCTATTTATTATATCATAAAATTCTAAACATGCCTGTACATTGAAGCTATTAAAAAACAATAATAACTGGAATACACTATATAAACGATGAAGAACACGATGCAATTTTTTTTTACATTTCTTGTCTGTTTGTTCGGGATTCAACGTAAAAAAAACTACTGGGCCGATTTCGATACAGTTTTAGCTGATCGAAAGCAAAATCCCAGAATTAAAATCTTCGCTTCTTTTTTATTCTGGGAATCCCGCGGGATTTTTTCTGGGAATTATTTAAAATAGCCAGATTTAAAAAAATAATTATTCCAATGTGATTTTTTTACTTATCGATAGCAAATTTTATGTAATATGTGTGTTATTTTTTAAAATGAAATCCCGCTGGTTTTTTTCTGGGAGCGGTTTGAAGTTGTTCGGATGCATAAAAATTAGCTAATTCCGACACAGTTTTCACTAAAACGATAGTTTACATTTTTTTAAACGCTGCAATACGTTGTCTCCTGGGAATCCCGAGGGAATTTTCCCAGGTATGGTACAAATTAGTTACGACTGCATAAATATTAGCTGATTTCGATACGATTTCACAAGAACAATAGCTTAAGTCCTTTTTCAAATTAAGCAATACTTTATATTCTGGGAATCCCACGGTTTCCCAGGAGTGTTTTGTTTGTTTGTGTTTGTTTTGTTTTTATACTAAAAATGCATTGTCCTACTGAAATTACCCTTTGATTTTAAATACTAACAAAATAGCTGTATTCTACGTTATCTGTCAAGCGTGAACGAAGTCGCGGGTAAATCCTAGTTGTAAAATATTTCCGTCTAGTTGGATAGAGTAGTCTTTATATTGTAGTTTGTGTCCTTAACGTCTTATTTACGCTGAGTTAGCATTAATAAGAAATTAAGCTTATCTTTATACCGAGTTGCCAACTCTTGCAAAAGCAGCGGACTTTCTTCTAAATCTTTAAATTAATACAACAAAATATTAAATATTAACTGCCCATACACCTGCCACTGCTGATCTCGGGCCAGATTTCTAGTCAGGATTAGAACCCGCACCCTTTGAGTTTGGGACACACAATTAAGCTACTACGCTTTTATTTATGTTTTGTATTCTTGCTTAAAAATCAAATACATATCTACTTTCTTTCTTTTTTTAGCTGTACGTGCAACTTTATTCGCCCAGAATTTAAACTTATATTGGATACTAGCATATGCCAGCGAATTTGTTCACGCTTGACTTGAAATTCACGCGGGATTTCCGGGGCACAAAGTACCGCAGTATTTAAAAAAGAATGTAAGCTATCGTTTCAGTGAAAACTGTGTCGAAATAAGCTAATCTTTGTGCACCCGAACAACTTCAAACCGCTGCCGGGAAAATTCCTCCGGGATTGGCGGGATAAAAATATCACACATTTTATTACATAGAACTTGCTATCGATCAATGAAAAAATCATATTGAAATTATTTTTTTTTAATCTGGCCATTTTAAATAATTCTCAGAACAATGCCCGCGGAATACCCGGGACAAAAGTAGCGCAGGTTTTAAGAGTAAGAATTTACTGTTGATCACTGAAAATCGCATCGAAATCGGGCCAGTAGTTTTTACGTGAATCCAAAACAAACCGACAAACCGATAAAAAGACAAAAAAAAAAAACTAAAAATTCCATCGTGTTCTCCGTTTATTTAGTGTATTCCTGTTGTTTTTTTTTTAATAGCTGCAATTTACAGACACGGCATGTTTAAAATTTTATAATATTATTGATAATGTTAGGATTTATTGTATTGTGTCTAGCTGTCCATCTAATTATACGTAGAAGACGTAATGTAAGGCAAAAATTAGCATTTCTATCTTTCAATTTGGACGACTCAACCATTGTGATTCATATAACAACAACTTGAATCATTCAGTCGTTGAATACCGTCGTGTCCATTTAGTTCGATGCTTTTCAACCAAATTGATTTAATTCTGTCGATTCGTCTAATAATCATCATTATGGAGTTAAACAATTCCCCAAGATAAAAATTATATTTGATCACATTCATCGAACATTTAAAGTATTTGTCTTTTGACTCTGACCCCGTCCCAGTTGCGAAGGGAGACTGTTCGAGAATTTCAATTTAAGAGAAGAATGTGCCGACAACGTGTGGCCCGAGATATTTTGATAGGACATGTTCTCCGTGAATAAATTTATTTCCACATATTAAAAGTTTTTAAACGGCCCTATTTATTATAGACCCACTGAAAACCTAAGTTTGGGTTCGATGTTTGTCATAAGTTTCATAGCTCTTGTTATTTTAGGTCGAAATACCTCGATTATGTTGATGAAAATATCTTAAGTATTTATTATGAATAGAAGACTTAAAATATTAATTTTGACTGTCTACTTAATCTTTGTCGTGTCTCATAAGTTATTCGTATACAAAATAATCTTAGGTCGATTAAATACACATACGAATAATTGGGTTTATCTTGTTTAACAAAGTTATCTATATAAATAAAAATGAATCGTAGAAATGTATATCGGTAATATCGTTCTCAAGTTATGCCCGTACATGCGCATAACTTGAGAACGACATTACTGATTTAGATGAATTTTTTGTGTTTGTTTGAGTGGGTTCCCGGATTATTTGGATTCGCTATTGGAACTGGTAGGTGGGACTGGGATCGAGTTCTAGGATCTTCCTAATCTCCTGAACCGATTTTGATGATTTTTTGTGTGTTTGAGTGGGTCCCTAGATGGTTTAGATTCACAATTGGAACCTTTAAAAATTTTCAGGGCAGGACAACATCTGCGGGGATATCTAGTATTATATGTTATAATACCAATTAATAAGTAGTTAGGTTACTATAATTATTATTTTTCGCTATATTTGGCTATCACGACCATTTTCAAATTAAAAAGTAAAACATGTTTTAAAAATACTAAAAACTTATATGTCTAATGTTATCTAACATATAAGTAAGCCGTGGATTACCAAGGGATTATTATGGTGTATGAAAAACAGGGATAACTTGTACAAAAAAGTTAAAAAGGATAAAGATAATGAAACTCTTACATTAACATACAAACGCTATAGGAATTTCTGTAATGCCTTGCTCAAGAAAGCTAAAAGAGATTACGAAAAGCAGGAAATTCTAAATGTAAAGAATAACAATAAGAAACTATGGTAAGTAATAAAAAGAATAAGTGGCACTGACAGAATCCAGGATAGTTCCACCAGTCTCATATCAAATGCTGATCGTAAAGGTAGTATAAATAAACTTAATAAATATTTTGTAGATATGGGGAAGAAATTAGTAGAAGCTATTATCTGTAACAATAATGACTATAGTAATGACGATAGTAGTCATTTGTCCTAGCCAGTGAATTCTTTAGTTATATTACCAGTTGATGTTTTTAATGGTCTAAAAGTAAAAAAAAAATGTGCAATTGGAATCGATCATATTTCTTGTAAGATATTAAAAATGTACTGTCACCTACTTACTCCACTAATTTTACACATTTGCAATCTTTCAATACCTAATGGTGTTTTTCATTCTGCTTTCATTAAACCTGTTCATAAGAACGGTGACAAGATCTACGTATCTAACTATAGGCCTATCTCTATACTACCTGCTCTGTCTAAGATTTTGGAACGAGTTTTAAATCACCGCCTTGTCACGTTATTGGAAGCGTACCACCTACTCGCACCTTCCCAATACCGTTTTCGAAGGGATAAGTCTACTGATGATGCTGTACTCGAGCTCTCTAATTCTTTGATAAAGAATTTAGATGAGAAATTAAAGTGTTTGGCTGTATTATTAGATCTTGCGAAGGCGTTCGATGCGGTTCTTGTTCCACTCTTGTTACGCAAGTTAGAAAAAATTGGAGTCAGAGGATTACCACTTCTTCTTTTTACTGATTACCTTAGCAATAGATCTCAAATAGTCAAGATCGATTAAATACTAAGTGAAGCTTCCTACAAATTTTGATGTTCCGCAGGGCAGCATCCTTGGCCCCATTTTATTTTTAAACTACATAAATGGTTTATGCCGGATTAAGCTTCTTAATAGCAAAATTATAACGTTTGCTGATGACATTGCCTTAATCTTTAGTCGTAACTCCTGGGATGAAACGTATCATGGTGCACAACTCGGAGTTGATGGAGTGAGTGAGTGAGTGGTTGCGCAGTAATATGTTAACTCTTAATGTCACTAAAACTAAGTACATCGCCTTTTCACTGAGTGCTAAAATGGCCCCAGAAACAAGATTCTCCATCACGGCTCACACCTGCTTGCAAAAAACTCCTAACTGCATTTGTTCTTCATTGCAGAGAACTGATAGTATAAAGTATCTTGTAATTATACTGGACCAATCATTAAGCTTCAAGACACATATTGACAACCTAGTAACCAGATTTCGTAAACTTATATATCTTTAGAATACTCAGACATGTAGCAGATAGCCAAATATTAAGATGGTTTATTTTGGCTTGTGCCTTTTTCTTGTCAGCTACTGCATTACAATGTGGGGAGGATCTGCTAAGAGTTACCTTCTTGAAGTAGAAAGAGCTCAACGCGCCATTCTTAAGGTCTTAAGGGGGCAGGTCTTACTTTCCGCTATCCTACCGTTAAACTGTATAAAGAATGGGATGTTATGACGGTCAGGCAAATCTTCATTTTGTACATATTACTTAAAAAACACTCTCTTCTTCATTTTAATCAGGCTATTGCTATAGATAAACGACGTAAACTAGATGTTTATATAAGTCCTTTGTTTCGTACCAGTCGCATATAAAAGTTTTTGCTTACTGAGTGACTTCCTTTATAATAAAATCAATAATATATTAAACATATACCCCCCTAAAAAATATACTTGCAAAGAAAAAATTACTAGCTTCTTAAAAATTCTCGACTATCAGTCCACTGAAGACCTCTTGTATATTCCTAAATGACTATGCTGTTTTCCACTACCAACGTTATTTCCTAATCCCCTCCATGATCCCCTGATACTTCTCATACAACATATGGATTTAAACATTTTCTGATTCATTCACTCTCGCTCAATCACACATACTTATTCTTACATCACCTATGCGAACTTACAGATACACAGACAATACATCACACCTAAGCACTTGAAAAGCTCACTCTAACACAATTACTTATAATAAAAATATAGTATATATATATTTTTTTCTCTTAATTAGCCAAATATTAAGGTCAACGGGTGGATCCTGGGGACCTGTACTACAGGTTTCTTTTTAACCTAACTCAGGCACCACCCTCTTAGTTAATGTTGTTACTATTTTTAAGTTTCACTGTATAATTAAAGAGGAAATAAAGAATTATGTTATGTTATGTTATGTTATGTTACTTGCCTATAAGTCATTTAATATATTTTAATTACGATAAAAAGCTATAATGATATCATAATAATATCAGTCCGTAAACTACCCACTCAAGTCTCTCTATGGAGGCATAAAAAGGTATTTAACCGAAAATACACGATATAGGTATAAAAACTACTCAATGACTATTCTTCAGTCTTTTTTGATGTGTGGGGGGTTAGGAAAAATACAACCAAATTAGTTTTTCAAAAATATTAAATATAAAATTTAGCTCAGTACCTACCCGTCTACGATAATATACCTACGTATATATTTTAATTCTAATATTTCAACATAAAATCATTTTATGGAAGAAGAATACTGCTTTTTCTTGCTGCGGGATACATAACTGAATGATTATACATAAGCGAAACCGCGTGGAATATCAGTGTGAACTAGAGCAAGGAGCTTATCAACAAATTACCAACTACTTATAACTTATCTTTCAAGATATTTTAGTTGCTGATACGAAATAAAATCTTTGAATTATAGATTAGAAAGATAAGTGTCATCTCTTGTATGTCTATCTATCTAGTTATTTTGTTAGGAATATTTATAAATAATAAACAATTGAAATCCGCAACCACAATTGTTTTTCACACATATTTTTGATAGAATTTTTGTCTATATGTAGGTCTGAAAGTTTATCTTGAAGTTTGTATTAAGGCTCCGAAGTAGCTCAACGGATTTTAATGAAAATTTAAAGATTAAGACAGGAATTTTAGTTTAAATACACTTTTATGTTTTACTGCTTTTACCTGCAGGCTTCAGTAGACATCAATAGAAAGTCCAAGTTCCGCGCAAACGTATTTAGGTATTTTTTATTTTACACGAGAAAGCTTATTTTTTTAGTACCAGCCTTTGGCAGCGTTTTGGTTACTGAATTGCACGTCAGCGTCTAAAAAACCGCAATAGTAGCGCCACTTTTTGGCTATATTCGTCTATCCCACGGAAATAACGTCATTTATCCAGATAAAAAGTATCCTAAATGTCGATCCAAGATATAAACTAGCTCTGTGTCGACTTTTATTTAAATCCGTTCAGTAGTTTTCACGTGATGCTTGGACGGACAGACAATATTTATAAAAGATCCTATTTCGCAATCTGCTAGTTCAAATTAGCTACCTAGATTTTTTTCCACATTTTTAAATTCACTGTAAAACCTTGACCCTGCTACATATTTGTTATTGCTACAACTGAAGTTTCGAGAAGACAGAATCCATGTAATCCTTAAGGAACCAGGAGTTTTATTACTTTCGCTATTGACATTATCTGTAATCCATTTGTTGTTGCCTTCATTATTCATAGTCATTTGTTGCCGTTAATTTTATAAGTATTGAAAAGAATCGTTTATTGTTAGTCCCTTCTTTTTGTCTTTGCCGGCCGTCGAGTTGAAAACGTCAAACCTTTTTATTATTCAATTTGCGCTGCTGATACTTAGAAGCCATTAAGCTTACGAGATCGTGAATTCCAAATAATAATGATTATGTTGCTGCCATGTCTATTTTTCGAATATATAAGGTCGGCCCGTTAAGACTGGGTTAGTTGAATCTCAACTACGATCGAGGCGTTATTAGGTGTACATTCGGAACGGGATCTGCCATCGGCAGATTTTGCGCGTTATATGTTAAGTATTACAATCTCCTTTTCTCCTTTAAGGATTAGATTAGATTAGACTTTTTGTATTCGGTTGTATTTGTAAGAACAACGAAATACGTGTGTACTTCTAATAAACTTTGTGATAATTCCAACGGCATTTTAAATTCAAATCCCATAAAATCGTAACATTGTATTAACTAAGTAAAATAAAATAAAGATACTTAAAACAGTTTTGATTTCTTTTAAGGTAGTTGTTTTATCGGTATGTGTAGTTTAACAAAACATTCTGTGTAGTGAATAAAATAATGTAAACCCACGTTCAAACTGTGTTATCTCTTAAAATTATATAATGAAATAAAAGCTGTTCAAAAATAAACTAACAAAATAATGAACAAGGAAAGATAAGCCCGTTTCATAAGCCATATCAAATTCATTACGACATTAAACTCCCAAATGTATTTACGAGGGATCACGTCATGAATAAATTTCGTCAACAGAAAGTTTGATGCGTAAAATAGCTGTGGCAACTTAGACAAAGATTAAAATAAACCGACAAAAAGGCTTTGTTCCACTCACGTTGGCTTAAATATCGGAATTCTAAGGGGATATCCGCATAAATTAAATTTGTATGATATTTGTTTATTCACTTCCATAAATATAAGTTACTTTCTGAAACGTGAACAGCGTTAAGACTTTTGTTCGATTCCGTTGTTCTTGCCTTGATATCTTTATTTCTTTTATATTATTAACACTACATTTACTTATAGTAGGTACTTAACCCTTTTTTTTACTTTAGTTATTTTTTTATATTTTGTATTACATGCCCTAAATAAACACATTTCTTTTTATTTTAAAATGCATGAGTTTCTTTTTCTATGAATGCTGTGTTTTCATCAAGTAGACCATCCAGTTAATGTTGAAGTTAACTGTTTGTGTAAAGCTACGTATGACCAATCAGCGAACCTAGAAAAGATTTGTATGTGAAGAACAATAAGTTCTTTTCTGTCTATTTATATATATGCCAAATAATATGCAAAAAATATGGAATTGACCAAATTTTGACGAAATCAATCTCTATTAATATTATAAATGCGAAAGTAACTCTGTCTGTCTGTCTGTTCGTCGGTCCGTCTGTCTGTTCCGTTTTCACGGAAAACTGCTGGACCGATTTGGCTGAAATTCAGTATATATATGTTTTCGATGTCGAAGATCAACATAGGATACTGTTTATCCGAAAAATGGGATAGTTTCCGGGATAGAAATATACTTGTATTTCTGATTGTTATGCTTTTACGGAAAAACTGTTGGACCGATTTAGCTGAAATTAGGTATATATGTAATTTTAATATCGAGGATGGACAAGGGATACTTTTCAACTCGTATAATGGGATAGATTTATGTAAAGGTTATCCCAGAAAGTGGGATAGGTTTTGGTTTTTTTGTGATTTGCCATTTTCGTAATTTTTGTTATTTTGGTCAGTTTGGTCAGTTTGGTCACTTTGGACATTTTGTTCATTTTGGACATTTTGGTTATTTTGGACATTTTGGACGATTTGGTCATTTTGGTTATTTTGGTAATTTTGGTCGATTTGATAATTTTGGTCGATTTGGTAATTTTGGTCGATTTAGTAATTTTGGTCGACTTGATCATTTGGGCCGATTTGGTCATTTTGGTCGATTTGGTCATTTTGGTCGTTTTGATCGATTTGGTCATTTTGGTAGATTTGGTCATTTTGATCAATTTGGTGTAATTTTATATAGTTTTAATAACGAAAATAGATACTTTTCATCCCGGGAGACGGGATAGTTTGAGATATAAAAAGAAGGGAATTTACCAAGGGAAAAAAGCACTATCATAAAATTTTTATACAATGTAACCTGTATTAATACCTGCTCTTTGAACAAGAGCTACGCACTATAGTTTGACCCGCGACACAGCCGCGGGGTAAACTCTAGTTTTCAATAATTGATTCTGTTTTTTTCACAGCAGTTCATACAACAATTGATTTACTGTCATGTATAATGAATCGATTATCATGAAATTTGGTAAATATGTCAATACATACCTACATACAATTATGTATACAGGTATGTATTGAAACATATGGAACAATATTTCATCCCGCATTAATGAAAGCGAAGCTACAATCACAATGTAGAACCCGCATATTTTTTCCTCAATGTCACACAGGGTCTACAGAGGTCATTTACGCAGATTCATATGATGAACATGACAATTATCAACACAAAGTGGTACAACATTATGCAATATCTTGTATTTACCGGTATATCTATTTTTGTATTATACCTTCATGATGATGTAAATTAATGTTATACTACGGTGTGATCAAGCATGGAGCACGCTTAAGTTAGTTTAGACGGTTCATTTCAGTCTTTCAATTTTGACAAATCAACCAAGTGATTCAGCTTGGTTGATCCATCTAATATTAGTATTAGCTAGAAAGTAACTGTACTTTCCAAGAAAAATGGCTTTGACAAACAGTAGACAGATGGAAAAACCGACAGGCGGTTCCGCTGTTGCCATTTAGCTATGCAACCCTAAAAAAGATTCAAAATGTCTTGTTGAGATTGGCGAAACGATATCCTTATATTTTATGAGACAAACAAACAGTTAATAAAATCGCAAACGGCCGTCGACTCGTCCGTGCGTGACCCTAACACCCTCACAGTTTTACATCACATAATTTTTTCTTCTTATATTTCGCAGTTTACTGACATTATAAAAGTGATACTTAAAATGTATATATCCGTGGATATATTATTATCTGGTGTAGTTTGGTTATGAAACCCTTTTTAGGGTTCCATAGATACTTTGGCTAAAACTGTTCCTCATGAATTTGTGAGTCCATCTAACCGTCTGTCAGTATTTGTATGTCAAAAGCATCGTGTAGACTACATAATCTTATAAATCTTATCCTTAAGTATAAACCTAGTAGTTTTCGTAAAAAAAGAATGTGACATTCAGACATGTCGGGCTCTAATAAAAAATAATACCAATTACTAGCATTCATCCGTGTATTTGCTCGCGTTATTGTATAAGTTTATTAGTTTTTTTCTGTCTCTAGGAATTAGGACATTTTCACCGGATGATAGGTATCTTATGCAGCGCCATCTATTTGGCTTTATTTTTTTTATATCTGGGGAACAGAAATTATTCTGGATGAATGATGTACTTTTCGGTCCGCTGACAACGAGTTTGCAAAATTTCACGATGATCGGTTGAATAATTAAGGCGTGAAAGCGTAACAAACAAACTCACATTCAGATTTCTGTTATTAAGTTAGGATATTATATGTAAACAAAAATTAAAGAAATAGCACGAAACTTATAGTTGTGTTTATTTCAACAAAACTCATCGGGGAGGATGGCGCCGAGGAGATAAAACCCTTATGGGCGTTTGGACGACAAGTGACGACGGTCACGTTTTTAATTACTTCAGTCTCATCCGTAACGTAGTAACTACTAGGGGATTTTACCTACAAATATGTGCCCGATGCAAGTATAATTATTTGGTCTGAATTAAAACTGTTATTAGGCTTTCGAGAGCTAAAGACAAAAAGGAACTCGTACTGGATCACACTCGTCTCTTTTTTTTAATAAGAGGAAATTCGATTGACGATTAATCGTCGCAAAGAAAACGCGGTCTCGTTTGCTGCCGGGGAACCGCATCCCCAGCGTCTTCAAGCTTGCTGCGTGGGGCGGTGTATAACGCGTCCACGGAAGGAGAGGTGAGTGCATGCGCAACATCAGCGTGCCTCCATCTCGAAGGCATAAGAGTGGGAGAGAACCTTTTCCCAGGAAAGCTTACAGCGGCCGAAGGTTTAAAGAATGCCCTCCAGTTTAAGAACATGGCCTTCTTTGGCGGAAGCGAAATGGGCCGGTGCGCTCATAGTCTAGCTCTGCTTCCTCCTTGGGTTGCAAAAGGAGCAGATAGCGTCCCATCTTTGTGTCTAACTTTATTACCTTAGGAACTTCTTATATTCTTTTTTTTACTCTAAAGTACCTACATATGAAACTTCACAAACATCTGTGCATCACTAAGTTTGTGAAGATGAAACAGACAAATACAAAAACTTAAACATAAATATTCGTATACATGTTTATCTATGTCAATAAATAAAATAACAGAAATTTTGAAATAACAGAAGTCTGTACTTCTGTTATTTAGAAATAAATAGCAACATTTAAGAGAAAACTGTTATTTATACGACGTTTTATCATAAATGATCGTTTTTAACGGTCACTTCCTTAGAGCTTATTATTTTGCAATATTTTTTAAATTTAAAATACTCTCAGTTACTAAGTTACTACGACGAAAAATAAAAATTCCAGCAAAGACGATTAAAAGTGCATTTAGCATCTTCAATTTTTTTCTTTCTATTTATAGAATTACAGTTCGCTAAGCCGATTTTCAATTGTTTTTATAATTTTTCTTATCAATCTGTCATAAAACAAACTCAAATAGGCTCCGAAACTGTAATGATATCAATGAAACTTTTAGAGATTAAAATAGTAATTTGATCTTTACAGGTAATATTTAATAACATATTTCGTAGGATTCAGAACATGTGAATATAAATTAGGAAGTATAGTCCCAAATTAAGTAAACTATCCTTGTGTAAGTAACGGACAATTGTGATGCCAATTCCAGTAATATCCATATTAGAGCAAATAACGGGAAGTTCGCTTATGAAATTAACCCTAGCGGAAATCGAAAGTGCTGCTTGAGTTCTAGTGAACCAAGCAGGCCAATGTCCAAAACCACTAGACTAGATATAGAAATTGTTAGGTTTCTATTAAATTCTTATTTTAAAAGTTACACGTGTATAAATATAAGATGCAACTACCTCATATTTTTTCGAATAATTTAATAAAGAGTGCTTTTAATAACACAAAGTGCCATAAACAACTTATGTCTTTATGGAGGTAAAAGAAATAAGGTTTAAAGTTTATATTTTTATAAAGGGCGCGGTAGTATTTTCTGTAGTTTACAGGTTTCTTTTACTTGTGATATCAAAGGCTTAATAAAAGACTGTATAATTTATTTTTCAAGTTATTTTGCAAGTATAAAGGTACTTGAAAAAGTATTATGAGCAATAATGTATGGAGCACAAAAACTAATAATAGTGCTATTATTTAAAGCAAAATTTGTCTCTTGATTTGAAAATCTCAACTGTTTAGTGAAATATTCCTCTTCGAGCTGCCAAAAGAATTCCTAGTTTTGCATCAGTAAAAGTACCTCATTTGCCTTTATCTGGCGCTTATCTGCTTGAAGATTTTTTTTAAATTGAATATTTATGAATACTTGACATTTACGAGATATCAAAACTGAACACAAAAAGGAAAACTCCTAAACCAATTTTAATCTAACTAAAAAAAGCGTAGACGACCATTTAAAGTTTCAGCTAAATACATCGGGTCCCTCAGTATTGCATAAGTCTCCGCGAGCAAGGGTAGCAGCTTATCCTCAGGTGGTTCATCTGCCTGTTTGCCAAGGCAACATAGAGTAGCTAAAATTAAAAAAAACTGCTATGATTTTTGGCGATCAAATCTATAATTTGAGGCATTTATTTTCTGACATTACATGCTGGCGTGATAAGTGTCACACGCACGCTTTCTCAATCCATTCAGATACGGACTAGGGGGCAATTTTTCATCTCGACAGTCCTGACAATCCTGACGCGCCACCAACTCAAGAGGGTAATAAATAAAACAGCTCCCCTTACCCCCAATTTTACATAAAAACGCGTCTCATCCGCAATCTGCATGTTTATGAGTGAATATTCTATAAACAAGTCGGGAGCCGGCATAGCTTACGGTGTATGGTGGGGACAGCAATACTCCGAATTACATGCAAATAAGATAACAGCAATAAATACAAACATAAAGCATTGTTTCTCCGGTTTTTGTTATTTACCATTTCCTTACTGCTAAGTGACTTTATGAGTTTCTGGACCCATCTAATAAATTTGTTTTAGTTTTATTTGGTATGTTAGTCTGCAATATTATAACAGTTGTTCTCGTGGTTTGACTTAAGATTCTCATTCCATGGAAGCCTTGTAAGAATAAATACTAGAATAACAATCGCTCAGTAAAAATTCAACGTCAACTCTGAATTTCCTTTTTCTAGACCTGCAGAGGGCAGTGTTTCTTAGTTGATGATCTGGTGGGCACTGAGGCCAAAACGAGTGCCAGAAACCTATATTATTTGAGACATGTACCAAGATTCGGGTTCAATGGTTTAGACCGCTGTCGGCGATACTACACTCTTCCTCATAACAATCCGAGTCTACCAAGGTTCTGTCCTTAGTCCATTTCTGTTCCTCTTCCATGCTTGTTCATGCATGCTGACGATATTGAGTAAGCAGATGTGGACAGAAAATGATACGCGTGGTATGTACGTGGAAGGAGTCACTGAGAAAATAGAAAAGCGGACCGCCGACCTGAAGTGAATGCTCAGAATACAACTGGGATTTACCGCTCGGGTAATGTTGATGACCCGTTTGACGTTTTATTATTAAAGAAATATTTTATAGCAATTCAGTAAAAAGTTTAAATTATTATTTAAATTTTTTTTTTTTTTTAGATTTGGTCTACAAAATATGTTTTAAATAATGAAATGGTAAAAGTGGGGAGAAATATGACCCGTGGCGCTATCTAATCATATTAAGTGTTTGTGGAGCTTTTCAGAATTATATTTTTACTGGGCGATTGTTGAATGACGAGGGTTCTAGTATTCTGCCTTCATGATGGAAAATATTGTATTTTCCAGGATAAAAGTATCATACGTTGATCTATGTTATCAAATATTGTTTTTACTTTCGCTCATATACCAAATACTTTGACATTCTCAAGGCAATGATGAAGGAATGAACAAACATACAGGGTTTACTAAGAAAGCTTGGCCTAGTGTGCTGAATATTGTGGTTTCTAGTTTTCAATTAAATATCTGCGCCTTAGTGGTTTTAAAGGTTTGATCTTTTTAAATGATTTTCGTTGAATGAAACAGTCTTAATGTAATGTCGACGCTATTTTTGCGGTTGTCACTAAATCACAAGGGAAGGATTATTCATCGGCAGTGTCCAAACAGAACGGCTCATTGACTCCCTGATTAATTACAAGAAGAGCACCGTTGACATTATGGCATGGAAAAAATTAAGGAGATTAATATTTTAGCACAGGTTTTTTCTTCTATTTTCTTTTTATTTAAATTCCTGTTTGTATGAAGCAAAATTATTACTTTATAATTTTAAAAGCTATAATATACCTACTACTGCCTTCACGGATCCAATAATGGTTTATTAACTATGAATATTGGCGAATAATTTTGTTAATTACATTAAGTATGACAAAACTTAATTTATTTGAAACAATGAAAAGATATGAATTACTTATTATTGATTATCTTTGTATGTCAATCACTTTTTAACTTTTTGTGTGCAAAAATATGTTTCGAATTTTTAAGCTATCTAATATTTAAAATTCTCGTGTCGCGGTGTTTGTTACCTAACTCTTCCGAAACGGCAGAACCGATTTGTACGAAATTTTGTGAGCATATCGGGTAGGTCTGAGCATCGACCAACATCTATTTTTCATACCCCTAAATGATAAGGGTGACCCACCCCTAAATATTTAATTGATTTTTTTGACAAATTTCTTATTAATATTTATTTATGATTCGGCATTAAAAAATACATACAACCCTAAATTTTCATCTTTCTACCACCAACCCCTATTTATTAATAGCGATATTAGTACTTTAATAATTTTCTACTCTCGGCGGTCGAGAATTGATCAGTTACCACTCGATCAGTTATTCCCGCGTAACGATGCGGCGTCTACCGGTGTCACTTCTCACCAAGTAAACAGCACAGAGTAGGGATGAGAATGAAGCCGGTCCTGTCTTTCTCACACAATAAGCTTTCTCTCACTCACTAAAGTTTAGGGCTTAAACCGTTTTCGGCCTTTTATTGATTGTGCGTCGATCGTAGCAATGACGTTTATACTTATGTGTGTTCAAGTGGGTCCTGGGATGGTTTAGATTTAAAAAAACCACGTAGGAGGCGCTGCAATCAGATGTCAGAATTTAGGTCAATTATTTTTGTACGTGTTCAAGTGGCCCGGGGTGATTTAGATTCAAATTTGAACCAGGTAGGTGGCGCTCCAATTGGGTGTCAGGATTTAGGTGTTTTTTTTTTGTGTGAGTTCCAGTGGGTCCCGGAATGGTTTAAATTCACGTTTAGACCCGATAGGTGGCGCCGCTAAATTCCTCCCAAACGGTAGGTCTGATTTTGATGAATTTTTTTGTTATTCAAGTGCATTCGAAAATAGTTTAGATTAACATTTGGTCCCGATAGATGACACTGCAATCGGGTTGGTTCTAGATTTTTATTTTTTAAAGGCAGGTTAACGTCTGCCGGGTACAGCTAGCAATATATGTATAATACGCCGATTTTCTTAAACTTCAATTTATTGCTAAGCATTAGCTCGGATAAAATTCTCCTAAGTTTTTTATGTGAACTATATATAACTTAGATACATTTAGTTAACGAGTGTTGAAATATAAATTTTAATTTTAAAAGTGCCCTAACTGTATTACCCAAAATATGACGCTATAAGTAGGAAATTTCCTGTCACACGTAATTGTAATTCCAAGTTGCCTACATGAGAGTGCCGTGTTTCACATAAGCAGGGATTTGCCAAAAAGGTGGTAATAAGGTATGTAAGCCCTTTTTTTCTTTGTCGGCCACTCGCTCGCAACGTGACGAGAATCACCACACGAGATTTGCTAACTCTATGCAAAGAATCCGAGAGGTGAAATGTGGACGACACAATTCGTAAAAGTGTTTACTCATTCATACATTTCAAGTCTGAGCTTTTCTGAGCTATTTTGGAGTACTTTCTTCGAGTTCGAATAGATTCATGGATGTGGAAATGTGCAATACTTCTATTCCCGAAATAATGGAAGTGCTTAGCCCGCTGTCATTTATTATAGAAATTCAAAATTTGTACGAGAGCGTAAAGGTAAAATGCGGGTGTAGAGGCAGACGGGGTCGAAAGGCCGCATCATTGTGCGGGCGAGTCGCGGGTGCGCGATTACAATGCCGTCGTTGTGACATTTTCGCTAATGGTTCCAGGGTAGGCACAATAAAACGACAGTACGACGGGAGATAAGGTGGCAAGTGAAATTTTACAACAAGATTAATTTAATTCCCTCTCCCGTGTTGTCTAGATACCGGCTGCTCAGCTAGATTTTAGGCCTTATTAAACAGATTTTAAAATTAGATTTAATTTAAAAATTCCTTCTGGTAAATTTTGCTTTGCAATGGGTTTCGAAGTCGCTGTTGTTACAATCGTATAGTACAATTTTTAACATCGTAAAATTGTTATCTATAAGATTACAAGACACTTCGCATTAATACATATTGTAATATTCTGAGGTACTTGTAGTATCTATACATGAATAAGACAAATGTGTTTTATTTGACGCTCTGACATTTTGACCTATACATCGTTTTTGCGTGCGAATTGCGAGCATTGCTTTGAGTTTGGAAAAGGTTATTCACATGTTTGTATTTATCATCGTCGAATCGTTTTTTTATATAAAACTAGGATATGCCCGCGACTTCGTCCACGCTTGACTTGAAATTCTCGCGGGATTCCCGGACACAAAGCACTGCAGCTATCGTTTTAGTGAAAACTGTGTCGGAATGAGCTAATTTTTATGCACCCGAACAACTACAAACCACTCCCAGGAAAATTTCCGCGGGATTCCTGGGATAAAAATCATCACTCATTTTGTTACATATTTGCTATCGATCGAAAAAATCACTTTGGAATTCGATAGTTTTTTAATCTTGGCTATTTTAAAAAATTCCAGAAAATTTCCCACCGTCCGGTGGGAAATTTTCCAGGATAAAAAGTAGCGCAGATTTTAAGTCTAACAATTTGCTGTCGACCAGCGAAAACCGCATCGAAATCGGCCCAGCAGTTTTTACGTGAATCCCGAACAAACAGACAAGAAATCTAAAATAATTGCATTGTTTATATAATCTATTTCAGTTGTTTTTTTATAGCTTTAATGTATAGACACGGCATTTTTAGAATTTTATAATATTTTATATTTAAAAAAATCACTTCAATACACTCATTTGGGACCTAAAAAATTCAGAATTGTAAAGAGATAATATTTAAAAATAAAATTAGATTTTATTTTTGTACGTAAAATTTCAACATCATTTTTAATTTTGCTAAAAAAATTACTTGTTTCATTAAAATTCAACATACCTTGGTTTTATAAAGCTGTTTTATTAAACGAAACCAACTACAAAATCAAACTGTTTTGGTCAAGACGTATTGACCACAAATGTTCTAAATGCTGACACTATGTACATATTATTATATAGCCATCCCAACTGTTTAGGCATTGGCTTTGATGTGGCTCCATAATGTCGTAGGCAAACAGATGCCTTATTTCAATTTACTTAAATCCACTACCAAAGTAAAATAATTCTCACTAAGTAACTACGTGGTTTTATCCATTACGAAATTGAAAGACGAGAATAGAGCTTAGACAATCAGACGCTGTAAAATAAACTAAATGTCAGCCTCTTTATAATTGATAACGTTATCTTCAAAGTACTTACTATAAGGCTCTTTACACGACTCCTTCTCGAATTCTTTACATCCGTATCCCGTGAAAACGATGTCTAAAAAAAAATTGTGTGTGTGTGCAGTTCACACGCAGTAGAAGTGAAACAAAATGTGATAAGGGGTGGGAGGGATTCTAAATTTCGTGACGTCACATTTCATTTATTATATCGTTATAATAAAGTTGTTAAACACGTTTGAAGTATTAAATAAAATCTTCAAAATATTTCCAACTCTATCTGTATGAGCATAATGTTTAAACTATTAAATATAATGTATTCTATTCCATTCTCACGGAGGCTTAGTCCTATAGATTTATGTGTTTATATCATTTTAGAGTCACTTTTTCGTTTCATCGAGTTTCAAATCATAACGATTCTAAAGAAGTCTCACTTTAAAAACTGTCAGTCGTAGGACGACGTAGGTAGTGAAGTCTTTGTATTTGACTTTTTCCCCATTTCAAAAAAGCGATAGAGGTAAATTTTTCAAGTGGGCCTTTCGGCCCAAATCCTACACTACACTAAACAGCGAGAAACATTCAAAAGCGTCTCCAGGCCGATTTTGACGAAAACTAAAGTGGTATCAATAGATTTTTGAAAAACGATTACACTTGTCGATTAGACTTTACCAAGTCGTCTAATTTCGAAAAAATACACATCCGTAATTTATATATCAAATTATAGTGTAGCTTATAAGGATCAATTTCTGTCAAGGAATATTAAACAGCAAACCAAGAAAAGGGTTGTTTTTGAACAAAATGTTCTATTTTCCATAAAATAAACCTAAACAGGTCATCAATATGGAAATTTTGAAAAATGATTACGCTTGTCGGGAAATAAGTTAATAAAAAATACACATCCGTAATTTATATACCAAATTATAGTGTAGCTTATAAGGATCAATTTCTGTCAAGGAATATCAAACAGCAAACCAAGAAAAGGGTTGTTTTTGAACAAAATGTTCTATTTTCCATACATTAATAAACCTAAACCTCAGATCATTTTATTCAATATGGAAATTTTGAAAAACGATTACGCTTGTCGGGAACCAAGTCGACTAATTTTGAAAAAATACACATCCGTAATTTATATACCAAATTATAGTGTAGCTTATAAGGATCAATTTCTGTCAAGGAATATCAAACAGCAAACCAAGAAAAGGGTTGTTTTTGAACAAAATGTTCTATTTTCCATACATTAATAAACCTAAACATCAGGTCATTTTATTCAATATGGAAATTTTGAAAAACGATTACGCTTGTCGGGAACCAAGTCGACTAATTTTGAAAAAATACACATCCGTAATTTGTATACCAAATTACAGTGTAGCTTATAAAGATCAATTTCTGTCAAGGAATATCAAACAGCAAACCAAGAAAAGGGTTGTTTTTGAACAAAATGTTCTATTTTCCATACATTAATAAATCTAAACCTCAGGTCATTTTATTCAATATGGAAATGTTGAAAATTATTCTATTTTTAATAGGCATCTATAAATTAAATATAATTAGATTCGAGACAGTCGTAATCGAAAATACATAATACATTTTCAGGATTTCATATTATGTAATTGTACCAATTCTGAAAGTAAGCTAGGTAATTCTGTACGTACAAAGTACATTTAGGTACATATGAAAACTATTGTTTTGTTAATCTTTATTTAATTAAAGGGGGTTTATCGAGATGTAAATGTCACCCCCGTTGTGTAATTAATTGTATTAGTGGTCGCCCGTGCTCGAAATTCGACCAAAATAATTAATGTCAAAGACTATACTTCTATAATCACAGATTTCGCCAAGGCTACACTGTTAATTTGACTTAAACAAAACTTCTTTTGTTTGAACAATAAACAAAAGAGTATATATGCGTGTGTGTCAAATACATGGTAGTGTGTATAATGTTTTTTTTTATTGATTTAATGTATTTTTTATACATAATTAAAAAAATATATTAGCATTCGTCGCTTCTTCTCTATATAAACTATAAGTGTGCGAAATTTCATGCGCAATTTTCGTAAAAAGGGGTACAAAATTTTTGCTTCACGTATTAATATATAGATAACTACACATATGTGCCCTTTAGCACATAATGTGTCTTTTATAATTTCTTAATGTAGTTTTTTACAATTTCATGATTAGCAATTTCCAGCACCATAAAGGTGACACAAATAAAAGTAATCTCTCTATTAGCACATGATTACATTAATGGTTAGCCCATTGTTTTTTCCTTTTCTGTAATTAATTTAATTTACAAACATAATGAAAATACCAAAAGGCGGGATATGTCAAAAGTCAAATTATAAAATATATATTAACATGTAATAATTGTAGAAAATGTATCGATCTTGGCTGAACTAAATTGTATTTTAATTTGTATGTACTTATGCGGTGAACAATGTTTTCTATTTATGTACCTTTTATATATATATATATATTGCCGAGATTTGTACTAACGACTACTAAGTTATAATGTCTTTATTGTAAATCATGTATTACCTTTTATAAATTACTTTCAGTCTTTTCTTGAATCAAGGACTATCTCAGTGATGAATATGCTCTTCAAAGCGAAAGTAAGTTTTATAAAAACAATATCGATGTAGGCCACTCAAAGTTTGAATTGATCCAGACCGAGAAAGAAATTTCGATTTAACTTTTGATTAAGTTTTAATTGCTCTTGAAGTTTTTTGTTACTTACCTCCCCAGTTGTTAGTCTAATAGCTTAAAGTGCCGGGTTTAAAAGTGTAGGCTTTTGTGTTGAAGCAGATTCGCGTACACTTAGCTTACAATATTCTATAGAAGTTATCATATCATTATCAACCTAGTGTTTGTTTTTCTTGTCCATGGCCATTACACCAAATCAGTCAAAAATTTTAAGTTTTAAAGCATATTTTAAATAGGACGGTATGGCTGATACATGCATACAACGTATTTTGTAGCGTTATCGTAAACTTTCTTACGAAATAAATATTAATTTTAATTATATAAAAATGTATTTAATTCTGTTAGTATGTCATGCTTAGAATCACGATGTTTATTTATGTATTTACGTAACTATTCTCAGACAGGCCAATATGTAACAAACTTTAATAAGTTTCTACTCAACCTCATGTTTAAACCAAGTAGTAAAACTAATTGATTGAACTGTCTTATATTGTTGATGTAACAGATGTTACATCGTAGTGCGTAGATTTACGAAATTGACGGAAAATGCACTAATAAGGTTCTGGGATTATTCTCATTATACATACATAGGCTTGTTAGTCGATTCTAATCCTCGTTCAGCTATAAACAGAGACATGAAAAAAAAATTGATAAAAACACTTATGAATTTGAATATTGACTTACCAACAAAATTGACGTGGAAAATGGCGAGAACTAGAAGGCGTGCGAGTGGGCCGCCTCCGCTCGCCTGCGCGCCCGCAGCCATTGTGTCTCAACGCGTCACTACCCTGTACTGCCGTCTACTGCTCCTCAGTTTCATTATCAACCCTGACTTCTTCATATTTTGTTGTTGTTTCTACGTCATGAATGAACCTAGTCGAGACCTGGGGACAAGTAATAAATATCAGTTTGTTGATGGATAATCCAAGAATAATAATAATTATAATCGCTATTATATATTCACAAACTAATGAAATTATGCTGGCGTTAAGGATAATAATAATACGATGGACCTCTGGGGTCAATCCCAGAGCATACTAAATACTGGAAAGTTTGTTTACGAAATATAGCATATCAGGACTCAAATCTGTGACCTCTGCGTTCATAGGCGGCCAAAAGCTTGACCACTTAATCATAGTGATCATCTCAATAGACATAGTAATTTTATGAGTGTTTCATTTCTATCAAAATGGCTACGCAATTGTTAACTGCACACTTTACTTGTAACCTCGTTAATAAATCATTGAAATTACTTAAAGCATACAAAGTTAGTTGAATATTTTTTTTATATAAAAAATATGCCCCATGAATAATCTTCAAAGCTAACTCAGGAATAATCCTGAGTTAGCTTTGAAGATTATTCATGGGGCATTCGAATCCTAACATATTCGAATATTCATAACAAAATAAATGAAACAAAATTTGAGTATTTCCACACGATTCACTGAAATAATATAAAACATTTGTATTTATATTCACATTCCGTTCACAGAGAGCAAAACAAACAGTCGAACATTATCTGAAATATGAGCGAATGTGGGATGCTACGTGCGGTCTGTTCTAAAAGAATTTGATATCAAAGATTTCGCGTCAGGCATCCCAAACGTTGCTTACCGTCATAAAATTAAAGTGAACCTTTTATATGAATTTTGAAATGCAAAAAACATACTTCAATAGACGAGATTTTTTATTTACAAATACCCATTACAAATACAAATCTAATTAGACTGGGTTAGAATTTAAAATATTTTTTTATTTTTACTTGTATTTTTCTAAGGGTCACACCCCTTTACCTTGTGCTATAGCTGTAACTCAAATACGTTACGTGTTAAAATATTGGGTATGGGGTGGGGGTGGCATACTTACCTTTACTACAACCCCTGAGGTCTGGAGATCTTAAAATATTTTTGTTTAAACATAGCCTCACTTATTTCACCAATTTTTTCGCTAATATTGCACTTCTATCATAGGTCCAAAGTTGAAAAATCCATTCAAAGTTAAAAAAAGCCAGTAATCAACATAAAAAGAGCCAAAATAACCAAAAGCCCGTTTAATTGGATAAAAATTAAGAAAAAACACAATATAACACATTCATATACACTACAAGAGTAACCATTCAAAATGGCGACCAATGCTGACGATGTTTTTTTTTTACGTAATCGCATTAATTCATATTTAACCTTATATTTAAAAAAATAATTCAGCAATGTATTTAAAAATTGATATTGATTGATAAATAAAACAAATGTTTCATACGAGACTTTTAAGGCGTCGTAATGTTTCTGTGTATAAAATAAATATTAAATGGTAACCAGTCGGTTCTGGCACTCGCCGGCCGCTACCGTGGTATGCTCGCTTCGCTCGCTCGGCTCGTGCACTTTGGTCTGCATATAACTTAACCTAACCTAAGCGACTGTTCTTGTGTATAAAATAAATAGTAAATGGTTACTAGTTGGTCCTAGCACTCGCCGTCCGCTGCCGCGGTACGCTCGCTTCGCTCGCTCGGCCCTGTTATCAGGTAAGGGATTTCTTTAAATAAAATATGGTGCCTATATAATTTAATTTACTTTAAAAGCACATTCACTTAACTGAAAAGGAATAAAATGGCGGCAATAAGAATTGCAAACTATTTTTCAATATTTTATTTTTAAAGAAATATGTCGATTTCTGAAAATTATATGAAACAATATATTAATTAAAACTCAAGATTTCGAATTTCTTAATTAAAAATCGATAAGTATTATTGATGTATCGATTAATTTATTTTTATCATCACACCTTGTTAGCCAAGCCATTAAAACCAAAAGTGACACTAAAAACGGTCACTTTTAATCAATCGATTATATGTCTAGCATGCATTTTGTAGTTATGCCTCAATTAAATTTAAAACTTTATTTCTACATTAAAAACAGTTTTAGTGTCACAAAAAGTTCTGATGGTTTTATGTAATTCGTGATTACATTCATAAACTCAAATCACGGTTTGTTATTATGAAAAGTGACACAATTTTACAACAAAAATAAGTGAGTTAATGTTTATAAAATAAAAAAATGTTAAGACCTCCGGACCTTAGGGGTTGTAGTAGGGGTAAATATACCTCCCCTCTACCGACTACGCCCAACCACTACTTAAAATTTGTGTATCAGCTTGTTAAGTCGCAGCCCAGCAATTTTTGAAAAGAAAATGAACACAGAAATTGACTAAAATGTTCATAACCGTTCTATATTGACGTTTTTAATATGACCATAATACATTTTAATCCGAAAATTGGGCAATTCACAGATTAAAATGTATTTGAGGTATTCAATAAAGTATACACCGAACAAAATATTAAAATTTTACTATTGCCTAAATGAAAGCGTTGTTAGATTTACATACATGTATTAGTTTTAGGTTATAAGACATATATTAGAATTACAACTAGAATGTCAGTTAAAGTGGCCAATTCTGAGAATATAAATGAATAATCAAAAAAGGGATTCGCAAGAATCTCCGAGTCTTTGTATAAAATTAAATGTTAATTCCCTTTCTAAGTTTGGTTGGTAAAATTCTTTAAACAGATTGTAATACACATATTATCCTATGCTGTAGACAATGTTATCTACATCTACATACATAGATGTATTATAATTGTGACGTGTGTACAATTAGCAAGTTATTATTACATAATAGATAGTTAGATAACACTTTTTGCGTAGGTACTAATGTTTAAAATACACATACAATATAACATTTTTAGACAAAACAATAGACGTTCTTATTGCTTAAGTATATATATTTAAATTGTACATTCCTATTTTTTTCTGCTCCAGCTACATCGCCAGATTATTTAAGACTTACTTTTAAACTAATTTATACATTTAATACATATATAAATTCAGACACATTTATATATCAATAATATGTACGTGTATACGAAATTATCTAAATAAATACATTTATTGATATTATTTATGACAAGACTTTTTTAATATTAAAATATATTACAATAGATAAATAAGTAAATGTCTATTATATTACACACATTTAGTTAAACACATAGTAATTTCTAAGTGAGTTTTAAAAATTAGGTAATGTTTTGGTTTCTCTGACAGTTTCTCTGATGAGGCACTTTTTTTATTACATAAGTTCAGCTGACAAGCAGACGGCCCACTTGATGGAAAGTGCTTATCATCGCCTATAAACACTTGCAACACCAAAGGTGCTACATATGCGCTGCTGCTCTCTTAAGGGAGACTGGAACCTGGTCACTAATGCTGGAACACAACTCAAGGTTGTTATTGCGGCATACTCTAGACCAGGGGTGGTAGCCATCCAGTCGGACAAATGCCCTACCACCTGGGGCACTGTAAAAAAGTTATCATAAAATGATGAAGTGTGTGCAGGTCAGCAGCCTACGATATGTATCTGAGCGCAAATTGTGAGAAGTAGAGAGGCGAAGGAATTCAAAACGTTCCTTAAGGTAAGGAGGACTACTGGGATTAAATAGTACGTTATAAAGGAAAGTTAGAATGTGAGTATTCCGGTGAAAACGAATAGGAAGCCACTTGAATTTTATACGAAATTCAGAAACATGGTCACATTTTCGCAAATCAACACTCTACGACTTAATTCGGATATGTGAGGCCTCTAAGACAGATCACTATCGATAACTTTTCCCAGGTTTTTAACTGTTTCGTTAAAGGGATAGAAGTGCCGTCAAAAACAACCTTCGGTAAAGCTGGGCAGTTTACTTTAGCTCTCATTCTTGGACTACCGATGACTATCACTTGAGACTTTTGAGAGTTTACTGCAAGACCAAACATTGTACTCCAATGACATATGTTATTCAAATCATCTGCCGCAGCTCGGGTGTGTTAGTTGTCTGCATAGAGGTGATAGGATGAAGTCAATTTGTCGGAAATAGAGTTAATGAACATAGCAAATAAAAGAGGAGATAAAACGCCGTACTGCGGAACGCCGGCAGTTAGATCGCACCGTGACAAAAAATCATCTACACGAATTCACTGCCGGTGTCCATGCAGGTAACCGTGAATCCAGTCTATCACTGTTGGAGATATGTTAAGACTGCAAAATTCTGAATGAGAAGGAGTTGGAAGAAAGAATTTTCAGGGTATTTGACTTTATAGTATTGTCAAAGTTAGCAACAGATGTGAAATGTTGATTGAGGTTATCAATATTTGCAAGGAGATCGGCGCCTCAGAAAACAGAGGCTTGCCGGTCGGATCTCTGCGACGTCGCCACGGTGGTTTGGGAGATCGTCTCAGACACCCCAGCGCGGGCCTCGCCACCATAGAGGCTGTGAAGCCTGTCCTGGAGGACTGGATAAAACAAAGACAAGACACCCTGACGTTCCGGCTGACACAGGTCATTTCGGGACACGACTGCTTCGGAAGGCAGTTGTGTCGCCTATGCCGCGTGCCAACTTCAGGGTGCTATAATTGCGATACCGGTGACGAGGATACGACACTGCACATCCTTCAGGCATATCTCGCTTGGACAGAGCAGCGCCGAGACATCGTCGCCATTACCAGATTGGACCTCTCGCTCGCCGCCATCGCCGTGGTTCGCACCATGGTGGGGAGCCGTACCGGATAAGATGCCGTCTCCTTCTACGAGCATGTTATACTTGCGAAGGACCAGGCGGAACGGGAGCGTAAGCTGACATCCTTGCTCCGGTCCCGTCAAAGGAGGACGCGTCAGTGCCGGAGGGCCAATCTGGACCTTCGGCCACCGTGAGCGGGCGGCGCGGGTGGTTCCTGGGGAAAGTTATGCCTTATCAAAGTTATTCCTATCCACAGTTATGCCGTCGAAATGGGGGCGCGACGTATTCCGCGCGCGCTCACCTCTCCTCCCGTGGGACACGTTACATACCGCTCCACGCAACGAGAGCACGAAGATGCCGGGGGATAAAAGTAGTTCCCTGGAGTGAATGAGGCCGATGGGCCACCACTTGCCACGACCAGCGAAGGGGTTATGCCATAAACCCGTGGCCCTGGCATTAAGGGCGAATGACGGAACACCGAGGGGTTTTAGTGGGTATCCCTAACCGTGGTGTGGCAATAGCATCTTTAGCTCTGCCTAGAGGTGCTAGTTCCACCCCGACCTGGTGAATCCTGACACACTGGCAGCAATATTCTCCCTACGTGTGGATGATGACCCTCAATCCGGTTTCCCCTCGATAAAAAAAAGTTATCAATGTTGGAGTTTTTTGGGATAAAGTTTTGCACTGACTTACCAACTCCCAATGATTAAAAAAAAAACCATATTATAAACGGATTATCATTGTCAACTAATTCATGAATGAACTGAATCACTCTATTACAGAGATTACGAATAGCTAAGCCAACTTATTGTGAGTAGATGGATTGACTTTATATTTGGCTTTGGCCAGACATTTTTTGTGAGCTTCTTTATATTATCAGTAAGCCATGATGCAGCAAGGTGGTTAATTTTAACTCTCAGCATTTTAGACTCCCGACCAATCCAACTCACGGCAGTCCTTGAGTAGATTATCTAAATTAATACCACCAAAATTACGTTGCAGGATAATTTTAGGTTTGGCTTTTGGCGAACGGATGTCGTACGAGAGAAATATCAGGTCATGATATGAGAAAGCGTCCGCCGGGCACTGATCATGTGTGATGACGTAGGGGAGTGAAGATATAAGAATCAAATCTAAAAGAGAAGGAATAGAATTAGAGAAACAATGAGTCACTTTCAACGGAAGGATGGTCAGGCCTGAAGCTGTAACTAGGGACTCAAGGGAAGAGCTGCGATGATCACGCTTAAGAAGACATGTGTTGAATTCACCCATAATAGTAGTGTGATTATAAATAGGAGCTATATTTTATAGAAGTTTTTCGAATGATGTGAAATAATTTATTCTAAGGGAAGGGCTATAAAACATACCAACCAATACCTTGGTTAAAGATAGTTCCACCTCAATAAACATATGTTCACCAGCATCAGGCAGAGGAGGACGTGGAGACATGATATAGATTGAGTATGGAATGTGCGATCGAAGATAAATAGCGATACCTCCATCGCCACTGCCGGTACGTCATTGTACGGTCATTCCATATAAGCTGGTAACGAGGTATCGTGTAAGATGTTAAGGGGAAACAAGGTCTTAGCCAGGACTCTGAAACTAATATAGCATGTATGTTTTTTTGAATAAACGACGCCAACATATCTATAAAGAGAGATGTAATACTCTGCGCATTTATGTGAACTACGTTGAAGTTATGTATAACATTTGAAAAGCGGCGCCTCAATAAGATCGTGTAATGGGTTGCTGTCACTATAAAAACTGACTGACAGAATAGCAAGACATATATTCAGCCACACTTTCATTATTGCTTGTGATATTCACTATATTATATTATAATAATACTATATATATATATATATATATATATATATATATAATAGGTTGGGGAAATAGTCTTTTCGCATATAGTATGTATGAACTTGTAATAAGATCTCTTTGGCTATACCATTTGTATCTGGCTGGTTTTGGTATCATTAAAAAGTTTCAATTTTAAAGAAGACAATTCCAAATTCAAATTAGGGAAATGTGCGATTTTCGCTTGTTTTTCTTATTGTTAAAATGGTGACTCTAATGAAGAATTTCGATATTTTTAAATTTTGCTACAAAAAAGGTAAAAATGCAACACAAGCCGCGAAAAAAATTATGATGTTTATGGACCTAATGCAGTATCTGTGGGAGTGGCGCAAATTTGGATGAAGCGTTTTCAATCCGGAAATTTTGATATCAAAGATGCACGTTGCTCTGGTCGCCCTGTTACGGACAAAATTGATGCCATTTTTGAAAAAGTAGAGCAAGATCGGCATATTAGTAGTTACTATGTAGCTGGAGAACTGGGAATTGACCACAAAACGGTTTTGGCGCATTTGAAAAAAACTGGGTACACAAAAAAGCTTGATATTTGGGTGCCTTATGAGCTCACTGAAAGAAACCTAATGAAGCGTGTACTCATTTGTGATTCTTTATTACGACGTAATGAAACCGAACCATTTTTGAAGAAGCTGATAACTGGTGATGAAAAGTGGATCACATACGACAAGAACGTGCGAAAAAGATCGTGGTCAAAGGCCGATCAGGCTTCACAGACTGTGGCGAATCCCGGGTTAACTCGCAAGAAGGTGATGCTGTGTTTGTATGGTGAGATTAGAAGGGCATTATTCATTATGAGCTGTTACCGCCAGGCAGGACCATCGATTCTGAACTATACTGCGAACAAGTGATGAGATTAAGGCAAAAAGTTGAGAGAAAGCGGCCGGAATTAATCAACAGAAGGGGTGTGGTTATTCATCATGATAACGCTAGACCTCACACATCTTTAGTCACTCAGCAAAAATAACGAGAGTTTGGCTGGGAGATGTTAATACATCCGCCGTATAGTCCTGACCTTGCACCTTCAGATTTTCACCTGTTTCGGTCTCTGCAGAATTCCTTAGGCAGTGTCAGGTTAACATCACGAGAGGACTGTCAAAACCACTTGTCGCAGTTTTTTGATCCGAAGCCCCAAAATTTTTATAGCAATGGGATCACGTCCCTACCTACAAGATGGCAAAAAGTTATCCAAGAAAATGGCACCTACATACTTTAGTCAAATGTAAATAAATTTTATAAAAAAACCTTTTGAATTTTTATATAAAATGCGAAGAAACTTTTCCCCAACCCAAATATATATATATATATATATATTGGGTTGGGGAAAAGTTTTTAAATTAAATCTTATATATATATATATATATATATATATATATATATATATAATGTAGAAATTGTTTACAGTAGTAAATAAATTATATGATATAATGCTAGAAAAACTCTAATAAACATTTTTTTTAGATACACAAGTAGCTCTCATTTAACCTGCTAGTTACAGAAAAAGAAAAAAAACTAAGTTAATAATAATTTAACGACACAAACATTAAATAGAAAAGCCACAAAAATAATTTTAATGTGACACTTTCAAAGGAATTAACTAATTTATTTTATAGGTTTCTGAACGCACCATCTAATGTCGATACCACAGAATACATTAATATAAGGTTGACACAGAAAAAAGAAAAAAAGCAAACAATAATAAAATAAATATAACCTATAAAATAGAAATATGAAATAAATATATCTAAACTAAGCAAGGATTTGAAAAAATACTCGTTTCTTAAATATTAATAATGTAAGCCATAAAAACTGTGTCGAAAAGTAGGAAAAATAATAATTGAACAAAGTTCTACAAATTAACATATGACGTATAAAAATATTGAGTGAGAAAAAAATTTGCTATAGAAACCGATCAAGGATCAGTTTTTGGATGTCGTCGCAGCCCTTCGTTTTTTGTAGCAGCAGCAGCGTCCTCGCTTAATTGCGGCCCGTAGTTTCATACGATGTCGTTTATTATCGGCAGCTGTCACAAAGGTTGTACAATTTTGTGTCCAACACTTTGATACACCAAAGCGCTTTCTATCTCATCTCTCTCATCACCAAAGTATTATGTCTCATTTTCGTAAGGAATTTAGAAACTGTCACTCTGGAGCCTTTGAGTTTAGATTTAGCTGACCAAACGGTTTGCGAATTGAGATATCATTTAACTTAAGTAGAATAGGTCTGAGTCTCTTAGATGAAGTTGGGGGCTTGCTCATCCTGTGACAACGACGGATATGTTCAGGACTAAAATCATCCAGCTTTAACTTAGTAACAACTAACTTTGAAACTATGGCAACAAGATCCTCTTGTTTGTCTTATTTTACTCAACGAATCAATAATATCTTCCTCCTGCTATACATTTCCATGTTATTATTAGATTGTTGGAGAAGTTCAATTTACTGTTGCAGTACCTTTAAAGTATTTAGAGTAAACGTTTTGAACGAGGCAAATTCTGCTGCTAGGGAGGATATAGTTGTTGAAGAGTTCCCCTTCTATAGCTCCTCCTCAAAGTTGTCCATGCGTTGCTTAAAGATGTAACAAGTTGTGACATGGTATCTTGCAAAGAATCCATTATGATCCGCAATAGTGATAAATCTCAACAAATGTTTGTGTTGTTGTTAGGAAAACTCTGGAGCACGTGAGTTAGCTATACACTTAGTTTATGTATATACTAATATTAACTGTTATGATAATAAAACAATATAATTTAATTTAATTTTGAAGAGCTCTTTCAAAAACATCTCACTTTTTCAACACCAACTCACAATCTATCCCCAACTAATAATTCCTCCCAATGTATGGTCCTGCGTAGTAGACCAATTTTAGGAGCGCGGGAAAAATCAATCTACCAATAGCAAATCAGAGTATTAAGCACGCCGAAATTTTGCGCTGTGATTGATTGATTTGATTGTGTCTGATAGCGTACGAATCGTGTAAGCGAAACAGAGCTAAAAATGCATAGCAAACAACACTCTGCTATTTTCGCTTGCATATAAAGTACATGTATAGATTATTTATATAGCCTGGTCAACGGGACAGTTTCCACAATAAAAAGTACAGTAAGCCTCTAGTGATATAAACATATACCTCTAAAGTTGACTATCGGCTTAGTGACAAATCGCCTAAATGCAACGCAGCAACACATGTAGGTGCGATAACAACGTGATCGCCATCGGAACTTGTAATTAATGCTGCCACCACATTATGCGTTTCCTTTCTGCCTGAATGAATTCAGTGACAGCATGGCTTGTGCAGAATGTAACTATTGTCTATTGACCTCACACAATGATTAAACGTTGGATATCCGAACAGATAATCTACCAGTTTTACAAATTAGCGCTTCTTTAAGTAATAGTTAAAATATCTCTTTCAGATTACGTTACGTTACGTTTAGTAACTTTTATCTTTCGTTCTTTCTAAGTTATCCTAACTAATGTTATAAATGTGAATGTGACTTTGTTTGTTTGTGACGATTTCAAGCCTGAAATACGCAACATATTGTCACAAAATTTTGCATACACGTTGTCAGAGATATAGATTAAGACAACACCTTTCATCCAGAAAAATTACTGTTACTGAAGAATAGACGAATATATCGTTAATATGGCGCTTCAACTGCGTTTTTTTTGGCGCCACTGCTGCAATTCACAAACAAATACATCGCCATGGTAACGACAATGACATGACAGTGACAATATTAACGTGTTCCTCTCATGGTAAAGCATAAACATACCAAACCCGCTGACCCTATGTGGGCAATTTTTTGTCGGCGACATGTCGGCGGCTCGAGATGAGGAACAAAAAATACAGCACGTCAGTACAGCTTGAGTATCGCCGCGACTCAGCGGTTGCATACATAAGCCGCCGACATGCTGCCAATATGTCGGCGGGCAACCGCCCGGCCACATGTTGCCGACATGATTCTTTTCATATAGGCCGCCGGGTTGTGTCATCGGGCTGTGTCGGCGGGTCGGCAGCTTTGATGTGTATTGCGCTTTAGTACCATCTTTGCTTTACTAGAAGGCATTACGGGAATTTATCATTAGGTATTTTTAAATAAAAATCATGTTCGATATTACTAAGAATTATAATATGCACACTTCATGGCGTACATATACATATATTTTTCTAACACTAGCGAAGCCGCGGGCTAAAGCTAGTTTCGTATAAAAATTGTGGAGAATATTATTAAAATCAGTCAAGTACAATTTTATTGCTCCAAATTAGAAACAACCTGAAGTTTTTAACTGTTTGTCTACAAGCGGGACTTTATCTGGAATAATGTTAGAGATTTAGGCCGTTTCACGCAGATATGACGATGGGTTTAAGGCGTTATTTGTGTTGTGAAATTGTTAATGACGTTAAATATTGACAGATAATGTATGTAATACACTAATGTGGCTATGCGTTAACGGCGTTATTTTTGAACGTTTTTAATAAGAAGAATTCGGCCAAAGCCTAACAGTCTTATTCATATTGAGTTAGAGTAAGTTTGAAGTATTCTTTAAGAACCCTTCACACTTACTCTAACTCAATATGAATAAAACCGTAAATCTTTAACACTAACGCAGATGAAGTCCCTACTAAGCATTTTAGTTTAACATACTAATAAATTTAATATCGATCGAATGATGTAATTAGTTCTAAATAGTGTTGGTAGTTTATAGTCATTTGCACAGTTCAATAGGATATTCAAACAATCTACGCTGATTGTAGTTTCAGTTTAATCAGGCAAATGTCAGATTGACACAATATACTCAAATTAATGAATGATCGAGTGAAAACATTTATACGTTGGTGAATTGGCAGTTGGGCTCATTTGTAAGAGCAGCAATTATAATGCGACGTAATCAGGCCGCGGATGCGTGGACGGGGTGCACTTCACAACGTATTTGATTATTTGATTAGTGGCGAAGCGAATTTGCATGAAAACGTTATAATTTGGAATAATTAATCTAACTTGTTGATTAATTAATCTAACTCCCCCTACAATGCGAGGCCCGAGCCCAGCAGTGGGACATGTATGGGCTGATATTATAAATCTAACTTGTGGACGTCATTTAGTTATGCAATGATTTTTGTTACTAATACATATAAGTAGCTTCTGCCCACGGCTTCGCTCGCGTTAATATTTTCTCACAGGAAACGTATATTTTTTCGGGATAAAGAGTAGCCTATGTGCTATTTCAGACTATAATCTATTTCTGTGCCAAATTTCATCCAGATCCGTTCAGTCGTTCTGGCGCGATTGAGCAAGAAACATCCACCCAAAATTTTGCATTTTTAATAGACCTATAGGGACTATAACATTATGTATGTATAATGTTATAGTCCCTAAGCTTACCTGTTAGCGAGAAGTCGGTGTGGGTAATAGTAATTGCAAAACATTTCTTTAAGTATTAATTTGTTAGCGGACTCTAAATATTTGAAGAATTAAAACTACACCAGCAATCATTTTATATGGAAGAAAAAATTTAACAAAGAGAAAACAAAAGAGCATCAACAATAAACAAAAAAATCTGATAAATATATAGAATTTGACATGCTGAATTTAGATCTGCTTTTAGTTTGCTTTGCTTGCTATCACGTATATTTTCTTAAAATTTTTGCTCCTAACGCAATATTTTTTGTGCAAAACTTTTTTCTTCTTATCAAGCTCCAAAGTTCTTAGTAGTAGTATCTTTAAGCAATATCTCATGAATGAGATGAAAGATTCTAGCAAGATATATTATATATACAGAAAATTATTAAAAAATCACAATAGTTAGGAGTGATTTTATTTGCCGACCAAATGGTCAAGTTAATATTCCTTACGAGTTGGGAGAAGCATTATAAGAAATATACGAGTATGCTCACTTGAAAGCAGAAGATGGTGGTCGTTTTGGATTAAAAACAAAACAATTTGTGGCAATGTTTGAAGAAAAGCAACATAATCAGTTCCGTCTTCCGTGATCACGGCCACTGAAAAGTGGCCGTAACGTCGGTATAATAAAAATCAAATAAATTACCGCGCTTAAGACCGTTAAAACGTAGTTTTATTATTTATTATAATTAATTCCGTTTGGCCTTTTTTCAAGAAGATATAGATGCTATGTCTATTTCAAATATTTTGAAAGTAAGAGTAACCCTCTTACTTTGATAAATGGTAAATAATTCACAATTAAAATTCTAATATATTTCTACAGGTTCAATAAACAACAAAAACTTTTGAAATATTCCAGAGCTGATAAAGCTAATCCCATATCATGCTAACATTGTCATGAACACGTGTACCTCTAATTTGGGAAATGGTAAAAGATTTAATTTATAAGAAAGCAAATTGGGGTTGTTAAATATTCTAAAACTTTTACATAACAAGTCATTTAAATTTAGCTAGAAGTATTTCTTAGACCTGATCTTATTTATTTGTGATTGTTTTGTTTATAAACTCACTTTTGCTAATTACTTATTTTGTTATTGTATGCGAATAATCCGCAGTTTCGTGATCGTAGAGTGGCGATGGAATTGTGCAGCTCTAGTGTATAATTATGTTGGGTTTACTTGCTCACTCTGCCCACTTCCCTTGCCAGTTTACTGTTTGCCGCCGTGGATGATAATGTAAACCAGGGGTAAGGATTACTCATGTGCTTATTCAGTTGTTCTACTGAGCGCTCCTTTCAGGTACAATTCGATCACTGAACTAGTAATATAGTAATATCATCACATGTCTCCCATTATAGGGGAACGGACAGTATACTCCCCGCCACGCTTGTCCAAGGCGGCTTAGCAGGTTTGACCGGTTATCTCGATGTGCAGGTTGCATCACGATGTTTTCCTTCACCGTTGTTAGCACGTGGTAATTGTAACAATACGCACATTAGATCAGAAAACTGACAAGTGGTGCATGCGTTCGGCCAGGATCGAACCCCCGCGCTCTTTGCGTTTGGGACGCGTGCGCTTGCCATTACGCTACCACGACTTCGCTCTGGTCACTAAACTAGTTCATCTTAATTGTACTATTCGGTCATTAGAACTTTTCGATCTTCCTTGTTAGCAATCGAATCATGGTTCTTCATCGATCATGAACTACACAACACTTTCGAATCGCAAACTGCGGCTCTAAGCGCTGACCGAGTGAACTAATAGACCGATTAACGTTTAGTAATGTGAAACGTTTCTTTAATGGTCGGTTCCTATATTTTACCGAACAGTCACCTGCCTTAATATCTAATATGGTTAAAATTTAACATAAGCACCATAGGAGTAGTTTCAAAAATCAACCGATGGTAACGCAAGTGAATGAATAGCAAGATATAGGAACCGGCCATTAGTAGGTACAGTGTAGGCAACTGGTTCCTAATAGTAAATGGTTCATGAATTACACAAGATTATGTAATAAGGATAATACAGAGTAAAGTGTATTTGTTGTGATTTCTATTCATTCGAGTAATGACCCTGAGCTGTCAATGTAGTTATGAATACCGTGAGTTGAAATTTGCCTGTCATTCGTCAGAGGCATCCTGTTATTAATACGCACATGGACAGCACCGAAGGCCTAATGAATGGCGGTTGTAACGTGGTGCGCAAAAACTGGCCTGAAATAAGCAGCGTAGGTACTGAGATAAGGTCAATGTCATTTAAATAGCGGTTCGTAAACGGTAGGTACTCTAATTTAAAACACTTTACTTCGGATTATTTTTTCATAATCATTTCACAGTCTTTTAGATTTTATGGATTGCCAATAAAGTCTTATTGGCTTCGTACATCACTTCTCTTGTTAAAAACCAGACTCAATTGTAGGTCTTTGAGTCAAGCTAAATAAGAATAGAGTGCTTGTAGCATGTCGAAAAGTCATAATTCACTAATCAGATGAAATTTTCCACAGAAAGCCCTAAAATGCTTACTCAAAAACAATGAATATGCAAATCAACCACTCTTAAAGTTGCTCCCAAAAAGCCCTCATTTGAGAGCTTTAACTTATTAAAATAGTACTATAAAATGCCAGCTGCCATATGTAGAAAAAGCAATAAATAATTGTATTTTACTCGCTATTGATTGTGGCTTGGACAGCACCTTATATAGAGCTGTAAGCGGTGTACGAAATTCTAGATACGGAAATCATAGCAACATATTGGCTGGTTATTGATTTCCTGTGGACATTAAACGAGGGCTGCATGTTACATGTATAAATATAATAATAACAGTACATAAACGTCCTTTTGCTGGGCTCGGGCCTCCCACTATAGGGGACCGGACAGTATACCCGCCATGCTTGTCCAAGGCGGTTTGGCAGTTTCATCACGATGTGTCCTTCACTGTTGTTAGCACGTGGTAGTTGTAACATGTTACATGTAGGAAAAGAATATTATTAATTTTAAAATATGGCTACAACTCAGATCCCGACAACCATAATCCACCTGCATATCTGAAACAAACCACATTTTATTACCTGTCGGCATTTCAACTAATTGTAATTCTTTTATGATCGTCTGTTTTTGTTTACTTATTTATTGGCATACGTTTCTAGTCCATTGTTTTATTGTACTCATTTATGGCCGCCTGCGGCCGACCCATTAGTCAGGTGTTTTGGATTATGTCGACTACGATACGGGCACATTGCATTTGTGCAATATAAAACGATGGCCTGATTGAAAGTCGAGCGATTACAACGATCTAAGCGTGACGTGTGTACAATCGGAGATCTAGTAGCGACGGACTTTGTGCGTGTTGTAGTACGTGTTTGTATAGTTCTAATAAACTCTATAATATAATTCCAACGGCATTTTAATTCGAGTCCCGTAACTCGTAACAATATGTTATGTAGATCCATTTCCATTTATTATTAGAATTTTTTCTTAAGAAACCTTTTTGACGTAACTTGGTATTATATCTATATATTCTAAACATAATTGTTTTAAATCCTATCCTATCCTATAAATCCAATAAATATGATTCAGTTTTTGAAAAAACTTAAGATACTTTGTAAATTGTTGTAGAATATGTTCTTCGTATCATAAATAAAATATTAGTATACTTAATTTAGAAGAAAAAAACAATGAAACATTAGATATAATACGACAAGATGTGTTTTAAAGTTATCCAAGGAATATGCAGCGGCTACGCCATATATGTAACAAAATTTCATTCTTTTGTGTAGTGGAAGAATGGAACAGGGGGAAGCATTCAACTGCAATAAATCTAGGTCTCAGTGGAGCCTGTAATTTTTATTACTCCAACATCGCCTATTAAACCGGTGACGTACGTGAAAAATGCGCTACGTGCTCGAATACTGCCGTGATAAACCGACGCCGGAGCGTATTGCTATTCAGCGTCATATAACACTCTTGAATTGTATACTTTCGCATTTTTAGTTCTAGCTCACAATATTTTTTACGGTATGCTTGTGTCAGCGCTCATAAATAATTTGGATTATTTTATTCTGAAAGTTAGAAAGAAAATACATTTTTCATTTCTCATTTTCTGAAAGTACGCTTGGAGTTGCCTAATTACAGGGATGAAAACCGCACTTTTCGTCCCTGGGAAGCGATTCTCCTTGCTGTCAATTTTTTTCTAAAACTATGCGAACCATAGATAATACACGCGACTCGATGTCCTAACTTTTTTTATAGCCACTGTTAAATCGCGGCATAAATTGTAATAAAAAAATATCGACCACTTTGTAACATCATTTTATACTTATAAATTTCTTTTCACTAAATTATTATTATTTAATTTACATAAATTTTAGCTAAATATTTACTATCATCAGTGAAAAAAAAACACTGGAGGTAGAATGACATAGAAAAAGAAATTTACTTGACGTTTCATATGTGACGTATTAAACGAGTTCATCAGATTTAGATATAGATTTAACGCCTGATTTCAACAGAAAAGTAATTGTTTATTTAACTTTTTATTAATTTAAGTTTCTATTTACTTTCCTCATATTTGATTTTCATTTGAAATATGAGGAAAACCCGAGTTAACCTCGGGTAAAAGGCCTATTTAGGCACTAGAACAATTAGCGCCACGCTCGTCCGCCAAACCATCTCATGCCCAGATACGTCACTTTCACCTCTCGTGTAACGATCTACTATATTTTAGCACACAAAATGTAGATATTGTAACTATAAATAATAAGGATCATTATGTATCTAGTCTATATAGTTACTAAAATCAGCTAAGCGCGTTCAGTCTACATGATAGAAATTCTGTAGAGATGTTGAAAGTTCGCTGTTTTTGACTTAAGACCTACGGTCTGGGTGTATGGGATCGGCCCCAGTGTGGTCCGTTGTATATTATCGTGACTTAGCTTGGGATTATACACTGTATGTTTGTCTGCTGATTTTTTCACCAGACTGGGCACGGATCCCTAAAAATGTCAATCAAGCCTTTATATTTAAAGTTATATAAAGAGTGAAAGTTTCAAGTGCATCTTCAGCACCCAATCCTAAACTATAGGAAATAGCGAAAATACTCACAGGAGTCTCGAGGCCGATTATGGTGAAAACTAGATTATTATCATTAGATTTTTGATAATTCATTTAGTCTAGTTACCCCTCAGGAATCGAATTGGTTTATTTTGAAAAAAAAATACATTATGTATTATTACAACAGTAGATAGACTAGCTTATAAGCATCCATTTCTGTGAAGGAATATCAAACGGCAATCTAATGGAAAGGGATGATTTTGACAAAATGGTTTATTATTATCTTACATTAATTAAACAATAACTTGCGTCGGGCGGTCATTTTTAAAAAATCTAATGATACCACTTTAGTATTCACCAAAATCCGCCTCGACATTGTTTCGTATAGTTTAGGTTTTGGCCTTGAAGGGCCACTTGAAAAATTTATCCTGAACATTTACAACATGCATGATCATACAATAATTTTTATCCCGGAAAGTATGATCAAAGTCGCATAAAATATCTAATATGGTGAAACTAACCACTCGTGTAGTAATTAATCTTCCCGTCAAATAAAACATTCGAATGTTACTCCGCCCATAATAGGAAACAATAAAAATCAATTACAGGCTAAACGGTGATAAAAGTAATTTTTATCTGGACTCCCCATCTAAATAGTGTGAGAAATACAGTAAAGTGGATTTGTAGTCACGAGTGAGGCCACGCTTCCTGAACAGTAGTAATTTAAAGACGGTTTCTACTGATATCTGTGGGCGCATCCATTACCCTATAACAACGGGGTAGGAGTGTGCCATAAATTGTAACAAGGAATACTTATGTGTTGATTTATATTGAGTTGTAAATTTCGAGTTTAAGTGGACAGTCAGATGCCGGGTGTACGAAATGTTTTTTTATGTGTACTCAGTGGCTGATGCTAAACTAGAGAAGGAGCATAGCGAAAAATAATTAAAGTAATCTCAAGCAATTTTAGCATAATTAAAACAACATAATCAGATTTAAGATGCATTAAATTTTATTCATTACAGTTTTTCAATTTTCACAATAATTTACAATTGACTATTAGGCCCATAGCACACGGCGTATTTTAAACGCGCAGTCGACGCGCAGATGACACGCGTATACGCGCTTCAAACGAGATACGAACGAACCTTGTAACCCTAAGCACACGCGGTAATCGTGAAGCACGTGTCTACTGCGCGTATACGCGCAGATACAGCGATACAGACGCGTTGTACTCGCTCATAGCTTCTACGTTTTGATCAGATCGGTTCAGTTGTACAATGGCGCGCGACCCTCCTCTACCCCTCCTGCGCCCCTTCGTACGCGCTTCAAACGAGTAGCAAACGCGCTTCACACGCGCATTTGTATCGCGTTTTTCGCGTGTTTATATCTATACAAACGCAAAAATCGGCATCTACGGCGCAGACGACGCGCGTTCCTGAAACACGCGTCGTCTGCGCCTTTTTAAATACGCCGAGTGCTAGGGGCCTTATATTTCCACAGTCCTGTAGCCTTGTATAAGTCCTCTGTTACACTACAAATCTTAACAAAATCTAGGGAATGTAGTATAACTATATGTATGTGTCTTTGTTTATCAAATCATTAGTTCTATTTATTACATGTATAACAATTTTCATGACATACAGTGAGACTTATTTTTTATGCAAAATCGTAAGTAGTCTAGTACAGCTATAAATTAAATAAAAAATAAAACACCCTGAACAGAAAAGCAAACGTTAAATAAAAATAGTCACGTCGTACTTATACCTAATACGCCACCACATAACACGAAATACAATTTGATGTAGGTATAGCAAAGTATGATAAAAAAGCACACAATTTTTTATCAAAGCCCTCAAATTATTTCGTACACAGAAAATGAATAGAATATTAAATTATGTTGCTCCGCATTTTATAAAACTGACGAAGCTTCTTGTTAAGCTTTCAAGAAGCTTTTAAGTTAATGAACAAGTTATTAAAAAAATCTATTGACTCTCTATGTTTCGCACAAAGAAATGTTATCATAAAACGTTACAGCCGGCTTCTTTTAATTTGAAGCGTCGATGTTAAATCGCTGAAGAAAGGAATCCATAGAGGTGAAGATAGATAGTAAGGTTATTGAGATAGTTATAGTTTTAAAAACCTGTATGCATTGTGCGAGGTTTTTTAATACGCGATCATGTTCAAGTTAATGCGTTTTTGTATGGGAGTGACTTAGCGCCATCTCGTGAGCCGTAAGGGAAACATAAACCGTGCCAAACAAAATTGCGTTAACTTGAACATGATCGAGTAGTAAAAAAACTGACACTCTGCCTAACGATACACCACACATCAATTTACAATTATAAATTTTTTGAATCCTCAGTATATGTTTGTATTTGATTTGATACATGTAATATGGGATTGGGTACGGCAGTTAAGCTTGTTTTTTTCTGCCATCTCATAATACCACTATATAACGGCATTTGAAATCCACCTTTTTGTCATAATTCCTTTTGAATAATCTAGTAGTTCTCAGAAAAAATGTCTGAAACTTTTATAAATACAGATTGACAGACTGGTAATACGAACGAATATGACTTTTTTAAAGATATCGAATTTGTGAAAATAGTTACGGTACATTAAAAAGGTTAATAGGATTTGTTTATGTATATGTTTCTAAATGTATAATGCAACGTTTTTATAAGCTATCCATAAACCATCATTATGTTAATATCATTATTGTCAAAGTATATTCTTTAACAAATTTATGGTTTTTGGCATTTTAATTTGATTTAAAAAATACTTTGACTCAGTGATGGGTCAGTTTTGTTCTTTAACCAACATTTTAGTTTAATTCCTTTAACGTTGTAATAAATAATTTTGAATCATGCCATAAATGCAGTAACTCATTAATACCTGTAATATTATAAAATTCTAAACATGCCGTGTCTGTACATTAAAGCCATTTAAAAAAAATGTGTGTATGTGTGTGTGCAGTTCACACGCAGTAGAAGTGGAACTTCAGAGAATATACTCACAGATAATTGTTCTCTAACTTTTATTAGTATAAATATAATTCCTTTTATCCTACATCCTACATATTATAATAAAAAAATTCAATCTAAGTTACACTTTAAATCACTAGAATAAAGTTTGAAATTCAAAGCACTGTCACGCATAATTTCCTTTGATCTACGGATAAAAGAATATCTGCCTTAAATATATATAGATAGAGCTAAAATTCATTTGAAATCTTTTAAGTTTTATTTAAATTGTAAATTAATACTAACGGGTAAAGAGAAATCTGTTTTATGTTTAATTAAATAAGGTTAAATTTTATGTGTTTATCTCTTTTTAGTGTCACTTTTTGGTTTCATTGATTTTCAAATCACAACGATTCTAAAGAAGTTTCACTTCAAAAATAACTTTGATACTTATATAGATAGTCTATTCCGACTATCTATATAAACGATGCAGAAATGAAATGAAATAAATGTAGTTGTATACAGGTGTTACACCTAGAAATACATGGTTCAGTACATGTTACCAGTTTCACTGGTGTGCAAGTAAGCAGGATCTTAATCGTCATTATTTAAATAGTTGGTTCTTATTTATTTTATTAAGTACCTTTTATGTAACCTGGATAATATTTATTATTGCCTTTATTTATTAATTATATAGATATCTGTTTTTAATTAAATTATTATTCCAATCTGTATGTCAATTTTTTAATATCTTTAATTAAAATATTATTATTAATTATGTATTGATATTATGTTTCAAATTTGTCATTAAAGAATTCGTTTGTGGAATAATATGATTCGTCTATTAACAATTTCTTTAGTCTTGTTTTAAATATATTTAATAGTATTGTTTTTAAAAGTTTTGGTAGTTTGTTAAATATTGAAGGTGCCATTTTGCAAACATTCTTATCCAACAGTGCCGTATTATATCTATTAACACAGAATACATTTGATGCTCTTTTTCTCATATTTTCATGTCGTGACGGTTTTATTTTAAATAGATGAGGGTTTATTTTAACGAACAGTGCAATCTCGTATATATACCTACAGTTAGGGCAAGGTTAAAATTTTTAATGGTTGGAAATGAGTCTTGCAACTGTCTCTGGGACCCAAATTACAGATTGAACATATACATTTTTTTGTGCGATAAATATATGATTTTTGTCTGTAGAGTTACCCACCCTAAAACAGAAGCAGTTTTTTTTATTTCTTGTCTGTTTGTTCGGGATTCACGTAAAAACTATTGGGCCGATTTTGTTGCGGAGTTTTTCGCTGATCAAAAGTAAATTTTTAGATTTAAAGTCTTTGCTACTTTTTATCTCGGTAATCCCGCGGGAATTTTCTCGGGCACGGATTGAAGTTGTTCCGGTGCATAAAAATTTGCTTATTCCGACACAGTTTTCTCTAAAATGATAACCGTGGTACTTTGTATCCCGGGAGTCCCGTGGGAATTTCAAGTCAAGCGTAAACGAAGTCGCGGGCATATCCTAGTTAAAAATGTTACACGCCTAGTAAAATTCTGCTATAAATGTAAACAGCTTTGTAAATATATTTTATATTTTGGAAAGAGTACATTATTCAGAAAGGGAATAACGAAGTGACCAGTTATGAAAACGGGAATGAAATGGAATAAGCAGGAAGGGGAAATTCGAAAATTGTACCTTTTATTACTTTCATTTTTAAGATTATTTTGAAGGACAAAAAGTAGGCACTGAACGACCGAAATGTTACTGAAGCATATTGAAATCATATACTTAATGACCTAATATGAGATTATGAAACTACTATATTAGAAATAAAACATATTTGGAAAGTTCGTATTAATTTCCTAATAATAAAGGGTTTCGTATAGGTCATTTAATCGAAAATACCCCATCTCTCAAAAATTATTTACCAAATATTAATAAAAATAATTTTCGTTAAAAGTAGTCTTGGCGCTCTAAAGCTCAATTTAATTTCAAAATTTACCACTTTATAGTTCAAAAGTTAGAGTGAGGGTGACACAATTTTTACGACTTTAGAACCTTATCTATCCCCATTTATAATGTTAGTCAATTAATTAGACTTAAAAATACATTAAAGAATACCATTTTGATTTTAAGCTTTAATTAAAGGCACTACACACATTGAAAATAAAATTGTAACTCTCAATTTTATGTATGGCGGCAACCCCCCTAATTTTTAGTTATTTTGCAGATTTATATACCACTATATGGTGCCATATAGACTACACCTCCCTGTATTTTTTTATTTCAGGAGTTCACCAGACAGGCAAACGGCCCACCTGATGGAAAGTGGTTACCATCGTCTATGGTCATTTGCTATACCAAAGGTGCTACAAATGCTCTGCTGCTCTCTTAAGAGTACTGGAACCTAGCCACTAATACCGGAACACAACTAAAGGTTGCTATGGCGGCATACTCTAGACCAAGGGGTTGTAGCCATCCAGATGGGCAAATGCCCTACCACCTGACTGTGGGTTGTTTTGTCGCCTCTTACGACAGGTCGCCCAGCCGCAAGAAATTGTATTCTTTCTCCGTTCCTGCATGGATAAAATGTCATCCATATAAATCCAATAGATACTGAGAAAAAATATTATGGTATGCAAGAACAGACGGACGGACGGACGGACGGACATGATGTTGGCATTTCTTAGGAGTTCCGTTTATGCCAAAATGTCTAGAGAATCCTAAAAATAATTCATGCCTATAAATACGTATGAATATTCTGATTGATGAAATTAACAAAAACCGATCCACCATCGTTCGTAGTACTATTATTATTTATTAAATTTGAAGCCAATATGAAACCAATATTTGATTAATTTTACCAAAAAACTTTTTTCAGGCAACATTTTCTAATCTTAATTACTATGTTGTAATGGTTACTTGATTAATTTGCAATGTTTGCAACATGGAGGTTTTGTTTCTTTGATGCTGTGGAGATCTGAAGGCGAACATGGTCACTCCGCTAATCAACTTACATATATGCTGACGGGTTACTAATTCTCCATAGCCTCTATAACTTCAAATAGGACGGTGACAGCTATCATTGTCGATTGGGCAAGACAATGACACCCTGCGTATCAAGAGATATATTAAATTAAAGACATATTAATTGTGAGTTCATGAAAATGTTTTCAACTGCACGAATTGTGAAAGTATTTATTTATATTTAAATATTTTTTTATAACGTTACAACTTACGTTTTGGCTGTTTAGCCATACTATCATATTATAATAAATAATATTATAATCAATAATAATTAAATGTTATTTCTTTCTATAATTTTACGCTGAGGTAAAAATCATGTGTCATGGGAGTGTACAAATATACAAATGCGGAATATAAAGTACGCTTAGACTGGAAACAAGTGACTTTCATGTCACACGAATATTTTCTTTATGCTACTGCTTAATCTGGGATAGTGTTATAGTTATTGACCGTATCACAGAGATGTGGAGAAGGGTTTAATGCGATATTATTATTAATTGTTAATGACGTTATTTTTAGCGATATAAATAAGACGCATTTGGCCACAGTCAATAACTAAATAAAATTAATAATAAATTCATTAATTCATAGTGATAGTATATATTAATAAAAAACTATTACTTTGTGCAGTCCAACATGTATCAAGTTCAGTCATTTAAGTTTGGCAACTTTCGATTGCAACAGAATACAAAATAAAATAAAGGCTAATAAAATAAATTGCGAAAATTAAAATATTCAACTCTGTACTAGATAACTGTACTAATAGACTACCTAACTATAACATTATCGCAGGTGAAGCCGGAGCATAAGTGGGAACCGAACCCACAACTCGTTAACTCATGCCGACTACTATAGTCGTAGTCATATAAGTATCTACCTTATTATATATTTATATATTTATTGAGTATAATTTGAAAACATCGCTAGATCAATACTTAATTTTCATAATTCAAATTATCTATCAATAATGAATTACAATTTGCAGGAAAAGACTATTAATTGCTTTACAGTGATTAATAGAATACTCGATAATCAATATTTCTATAAAGTGGAAAATAACAGAGATGAGTTAAGTATATGTAAAAGCAGAAATAGTTCTGAATGTACTGTATCAAAAGAAAAATAGTACCTATATCATTTCTTTAACGTGATTAAAAAGCTTAATTGTGATGAATTAAAAAATAAACTTACCTATATATAAAATAACTTACCGTTCTTATTTTTTAACCAAAGTTAACTTTTTAAAAGACATAATTGTGTTGTAATATTTATCCATTGAATAATCAGTACCTAAGCCACAGTCACCAAACAAACATTGCACAAAAAACACGATATCTTACGATATGTCTTTCCGATCATGCACTCGAAGCATTAAAAAAATTGCTAAACGTCTCCAAAGTTAGTGGTTTCTGAAGTGGCAAAGTGTTAATAGAAGTAAGCTCGTCGAGTGGAGTGCGAAGTTAACAAGTGGACCGACACAAACTCACCGCGCGGTTCGTTTCGGACTGACTTGGCTCTGTGCGACACATGCCGAAGCCGAGCGACTTGAGAGCTACAACCGCGATTCATGCGCGGCTCGTCGCGTAGGAGGAGTCTTCATGCTATAACCACGCCTACCAAGAAGCTACACATTTCTTTTTCAATATGTGTAATTCAATTTCGCTTATGTCTTCGCTGGGAAAGTTGATGCCCCGTTGTCGTTCAACACGATGTTTTTATGTAAACTGTAATGTAGTTCGCGAACCGAGTCGGCCCGTGATGCTACGCTCCGTGCGATTTCTCTTTTCTCTTTTGTAGCCAATTTCACGTGCTGCTGCCTGTTTGTATATGTATTGGAATGATATAATATAAATAAACTTGAGAGATGACTGAAAGTACATGATTAATATACTAGGATTGTTCTATGGCTTTCCTCGCGTGTATATTACATATCTCGTTGTTTCGCAGCATTTTCACTTACGGTCTTTAAAGTAATGTATAATAAATTGTGAAAATAAGAATATATATAATAAGTGAAAATCATTTCACAAAGGAAGGAACAAAAATTCAATATCTCTCTAAGCACGTCCTAATACATACAGCGAAGGGTCCTGAGTTGAATTTGTCTTCTATAATAGCCCGAGTAGTTTCTTTTGACAGATTATTGTCATCTAAATAGATAAACAGACGGGCGGAGATAACATTTTATTAGGCGTCAGTTTCTGCCAAAACAACTACCCTAAAGCAATCACTTCTTATATTCTTGATTGTACCGATAGCAAATTTATCTAATCTATTTAAGAGCTCTTGAGAGCCTTCGCGGAATTTATTAGTACGTTTATTATTTTAGTATAAAACAGACGATGAAACTCTCATTTAACGGTATAAATATCTTGTTTACGCTGCGAGTGTACGATTTAGAATATAAAGGAATTCGCTAAATTATAAACAGTAAATTAAACGCTAGTTTCATTTGCGTTACAAAGTGAATAATGTGTCTTAGTTCTGTCACCGCCTAAGATACGATGGTTCAAAATTAATACAGTGCCATAAGCCAGCTCTAATACCCTACGTCCTCAGGCCACATTAACCGTATCAAATTTTAACTTAACATTCTAAGTAAAAACAGCTCTATTGCATTTAAAATAAGAAATAATTTGAAACTGACTTGTGCCGGGTAAATATGTCTTTCTATTTACGGTAAATTATTATTAAGTGTACACCTATTTGTTTGGTGTCGTATGTAACTAGAGCCTAATGACGAAGTGACGTCTATAAATTAAATCGTGCAATATAACTACCTGCTCCGAAAGCGACCAATTAATCTACATTTGGACTTAACTAATGTCATATTAAACAAAGACTTTTGGGCCACAGAAATGTAATGACTTAATATATGTCTTAAAAATGTTATATTTTTCTATTACAAAATTGAAAAAAAACAGCCATAAATTCTATCTATAAGACGAGAAACCTTAAAAATAAGGTTATAAATAAAATAAGTTATCGATTACCATAATACACTACAGGAATAATTAATTGAAAATAAATAAACCCACAAAATTATAAAAAATTCCAACATAATAACTATCATCTTTTGACTATCTGGAACCAAGAATATATGAATAGGCTTTCATATATTCTTGTCTCCTTTATGCTTAAAACAAAAACTTTTTATAAATTATATAATGTTATTTACTTACTATGGGCATATAATGAGGAGGGATGAAAGTCACGTGACAAAAGTAATGTTAAAGTACAAGATAGATGGGTACAAATGTAAAGGTAGACCAAAAAAAAGGTGGATGGATTGTTTGAAGGATGATATGTGATATGACAGAAGATGTATGTCAGACTAGAGGAGTGGGGAAGGAAAAGACATATTGTGCCGACCCCAAATAATTGGGATATGGTGAAAGAAAAGAGAATAGAATTCTTACATCACCAGATATAGTCGATAAAGGAAAACATTGTAATGAAACTTACACATCATGGTTAACGATATGTGAAATCAAATATTGTATTCAAAAATATCATTGAAATATTTTTGAATGTAATTTAACACCAATAGCGTTGACTATAGCTTTACTTTTTTTTAAATAAAACAATACATAGGAAACAATCCTTTTGTATTTTTTAAAATCTAAATACTAAGTCCAATTCAAATTCACAAGTTTTTTTGCAATCTAAGTTCCACTGAAGAACATTTTTTGAAGGTCATGCACGTAGGATATGAAATAAATAAATTATTACTCTTTAAAACACTATATTACAATATATCATCAAAAAAAATACACAATTCCGTCTGAAAATCTATCTAAAGACAACTAGTTGTTACCCAATTACCTCCATCCTCCATACATAATATATATAGGTTAAAATTTAAATCTACTTTCTATTCCAATATATGTAAACCGCTTCGCAACGTGTTAGCGCTGTTTAAGAAGAAAAAGTAAGAAACTCTCAGCAATACGTATTTATAATAAAAATTAACAGTGATACTCTGAGACGCTATCAATTAAAGAAGAAGAGAAGAGAAGAAAAAACTTAGTTAAGAGTGGAGCTAACCTTGTGGTAATCCGGTAACTTTGGTAGGTGGGCTCAAAGTTAAAGAAAGCAAAAGAAGGCCGATAGCCGGGACGTCTCTAGGGGCTCGTTTGGATCGAAGCGGTTTTCACGGCTCGTTCTTATGATTAAGTCTACTCCTGTGGGATTCGAAATCGACGTTGTTGCGAATGATGCTTATTTGGACCAACTATTGGAAAATAAAGTTCTTTTTAAACGAGTTGGATTGTAACTTAAAACAATACTATGTTGATTGTTAACAATTAGAGAATAAAATGTTTTCTAACAATAAGGATCTGGACACATGTTACAATAAATTCTACAATTTAGAAATATAAACAAACAGGTCTTAAATTTGCATACCATTTTATCATGTAAGTTTTAAAATGCTATGATAGAAATAATGTTAATTAAATGTTTAATAACAATTAATGCCGTATTTGACTTTTTTTAGTTGAAGCTACTTTTAACGTCATATGGTAGGTACATTCGTAAAAAATCATAGAGGCTGCGACGTTTTGTAAGATGATAAAAACTATCTAAGCTGATTTGACTGTCCGCTCACCTATTTATTCTAAGAATTTATGAAAACTTCGATGATGGTAAATTTTCAAATATTTAAGTGTAATAGTAAAACATTTTTTACATATGCATACTAGTAGAAAATACATAAAACACAGTGCAAAGCGTTAGACTTCAAATACAGTTGAGGCTTTTTAAAAATAATAAACGTTAATTATTCATAATTATCTCAAAAACTACTGACCGAATATTGTCCAAATCGTTTGTACTTGTTAGCTTTTTAATTTTACGTAAAAATTTTCGGTAAACGGACTGTAAAGTTGGTATCCACTACGCTTTAATTTCCATGAACAGATTTCCTCACGGTGTTATCCTTCAGCATCAGCATGTGATCATTGTAGCAATATGCACATTAGGTTACAAAAACTGTCTAAGCAATGCATGTTCCTCGGCCAACATTTGAACCCACGTCATTAGAATGGCCCCTAAGCAACTAAAACTTACATTTACAGGTCACATAAATTACCTTGACGTGTCATATTATTTGCTTCCGTGGTTTAGGGGTCTTAGCTTTGTCTTGTCTAGTTATGTGGAATGCGGTGGTTCGATTTTTGGCAAAGTAACTTGATAAAAAATTATCTTTCCGATAGTTACGTATTACGTGGTAAAGCCATTATCCTGACAACCCTTAGGGCTCAGGCTAGCTCCATCGGTGTAATATCATGCTCTCACAGAATATCGACGTCTAACGGTTAGCCGTAAGCTAATCGTGTTTCGTGCGATGAGTGCATCCAATGGCCCACTATCACCTTCCTCTATGCCCCATATCGCCATTGGCCTATTCATCCTGTCTGATCCCTCTGTCTCATCCCCCTGTCCCATCTCTGTACTCCATCCTTTCTAGTGACGGAAACCACCTTTCGTTAACTGGGTGGTCTGCCTGTTTGCCAACTTCTACAACAACAACAAAAAAATCTACTCCAATCTTGTGTATCTGAAATGGATTTCAAGGCTTTCGGTTGTATATACTACTCATATCACAAACGTGGTTTGCTCAGCTTGGCGATAAACAATGTATGTTTTTGTCTGCCAATTTATATAGAATTTTATTTTATATGTTACCACAAAGACAAAGACAAATGAATAAAACTGACATCTTTACTAATATTATAACGAGGAAAGATTAGTATGTTTGTAACGAATAAACTCAAAAACTACTGGACCGATTTCAAAAATTCTTTCACTGTTAGAATGCTACACTATCCCAGATTAATATAGGCTATATTTATTAATAGAAAAAATTAGGGATCTCTACTAAACATTCAATAATGTAACCCAAGGTGTATAAAAATAGTATTTGGGTGGGTTCGGGGATGGTTTAGATTCACAATTAGACCCGGTAGGTGGCGCTGGAATCGGGTTCTAGATTTTTATTATTTCAGGGCAGGGCAGTGTCTGCCGCAACCGCTAGTAAGTTATACAATAAGGCGGAACAGGAAAATACAATAAAGGGGGAAAAGCCTTCTATTTGAACGGAAAGTTGTTTTATATTAAGCAAATTTTCTTTATTTATATTACCGTAAAAAGAAAACTTCACCTGTACTCGTGCGACGATGAATTCCTGCTTTTTATGAAAGAGTTTGTATTCCAAAAGATATGTGATATTTTCGTAACTTGAATAAGTCTTTGCGAGATCTCACTTAATTCTGTTTCGTGTCATTGTAATTAATTACAAACTCTTTTCACAATTACATGAATCAACTTATGTTTTTCATTTATTGTTGTATTTTTTTATGTGTTCAGTTCAGAGCATCCACTTCAGAGCCTTGGTGTGTTTTCCTACATTTTCTTCTCCATTTCACGTAATCTTTAGCATCCCTAATTTTGAGGCCATTGGCATAATATCACTCATCACAACATCTAGTCAGCATTACTTGAACCTACCCTATCTTCCGGAACATGTCTAAGGCGACATGGTTAAACCTTTATTCCCCACATAATTAGCAGGTTTTCGTAAAACGTGATCATACCAGCGTAGACTTCTCTCTTATCTGCTATATCTCTTTGTATGTCCCTATAAACTTGGGTTTCCCCGTATTAGAGACATACCCGGTACACCCGTCACATTTATCCAAACCGAATTGGTAGGTTTCACACATACCGATGGTAAAAACATCTGATTTTCATCAGCATGTTAATCACTGGACTTTGAGGTCAAGGCTTCCTCATGATGTTTTTTCTTTTTTTCAGAACTTGATAATTTAACAAATATGCAGATTAGCTTAGAAAATATCCAGCCTGAATTCCAATCTACGTAATTATAATGAAAAGGAAATTACTTAGCCATTAATCTACTAGTACTACTACTACTTAGGTTAATTACTCTACAGTTTATTCATAACTCATAAAATGAATACAGATAAAAATTAAATTTTAAAGCTTCTTATATAAATGAGAACAATTATTACGAGATATATTTAAAATGAAACATTGTATTTTTGAAGAGATCCGCTCCATTACTTTTGCCCTAATGTAAGCTTTTCGAAAACAATAGAGAAACAGGGTCGCGTTAACGTCGCGAGATCTTATTGTTTCCAGCAATTTGCGGTCGGGAGTTCGGTATTGTTGTTATCAACGCACTGAATCTAAGCCTCACTGTTTTGTAAGAAATTTAAATTTATTATACAACCAAAACTATGGTATCGAGACCAAGAGACCGCCGTAAATGATACTAAAGTTTTATTATATGTAGTTCATATATTAATAGATTTTAGGCGCCCGTGCTAATTTAAATAATAAACATTTTACTTATTTCTTTCTTTCTAAAATCGTCATGTCAGTCCATGTGTTTCTCTCGGAAACTACTAAGTCTGTATGGATAAAATTTGGCTTGAAATACCATGCAATGCTATAGTAAAATTACGACAACAATAATGGTGGGTTGCCAATGGGATGATTATAGGTTTATATAAATTATCACATCCACCTTTGGCGTTTAATAAACGAAACTGGTCATTTAATTCAGTGGTTTACATCCCAGTGGATAATTAAACTATTGTTTGCCATTTTGCATAAATTGATCTTGTTGTTTTGATTTAACGTAATTATTATCATTTTGCATTAATAAAATGATTTATTCAGTTGCATTACATTATATTACAACTCTATATTAAAGTAAACAATTTAGGGTAAACCATAATAATATAAAACGAGCGTTCGTTTTTCGTTCGAATCCTAACAAGATCGTTATAATAGTAGTCAGTCCGCCTGTCTAGAGTTCATATATGTTACAGCGATGTTGCTTAAAAATCACTCACTTGAAAACTAGAATGAGGTGAAGATTTCTGGAATAGCTTTGTATTCTGAAGATCTTAAAAAAATTGTTATTTACTTTACACAAGATTCTTCGAGTAACAATTGTGATATGGGGTATTTTAGATTAAAATAAATAAAGACAGAAGATGTCCATTATTACTACGGAATCCTTCTCTGTGCATGGAAAGACAAATGCACTTTGCTGATTTTTATTACTGAGAACAGAAGAAAAGTTAACGGTCCACTTGTTTATTGCATGAGTCGAGCAGGCAGGCAGACAGCCCACGTGATGGAAAGCGGTTACTGTCACCTATAGACATTTGTAACACCAAAGGTGCTACCAATGTGCTGCCACTCTTTAAAGGGAAGACTGGAACCTGGCCACTAATACCGGAATATAACTCAAGGTTGTTATGGCGGCATAATTTAGACCAGGGGCCTTCCAGTCGGGTAAATAACCTACCACCTGGCCGTGGGTTTGTTTTTGTCGCCTCTTACGACTGGCCCGGCCGCAGGAAATTGTATTCTTTTCCGTTCCTGCACGGATAATACACTTGATGAAAAGTGATTATCGTCGTTTATGGACATACACCTTTACAACATAAGCAGCGTTACTACACTGACTACTACTGACATTTTAAGGACAGTCGTGTAGTAGTGCTCTTATAAAAAAATCATAAATGGTTATTAGTATATCTTTGTTTGCACTAAATACGGTATATAACAAGATATAGTGTAATGTTACTACGTCCATTGCGTCTTTCATAATTTGCAAAATCCCTTTAATTGATTGCAATTGGATATTAAAATTTGTCAAGTACTATAAGTGATTTACACACTCTGTAATGCGATTTTAAATCGTATCGCATTTCCAAATTAATTCTGTAACAATTTCTCATCTCAATTTTATTATTTCACTGTCACAGCTTAAACCATGTACCGTTTTGCTTTTGTTACGTTTTAATACAAGCTTTTCAACCGTTGTAATTTTCAATGACTGTAGTATACAAAAAAAAAAAAAACAGTAGTGCTGGCCTGTTATTTCAAGTAATTCAATTCACGGAGGAAACTAGTCACCGGTATGTTGGCTTTATCAGTTAGTCAGCTTAATTAGTAGTGGACACTCTCACATCTACCAGAAAACTATAAATTGGTGGGTTAAATGAATTCGATTGTTTTTAACAAAAATAGTATGAATGAGCCGAAGTTTGAGCCCAATGATATTACCATAAGCAAAGCTAGCTATGCTCTTCAATATGATATTGAGGACAATAAATTACTCATATAAAATATATTATATAGAGTAGTTAGTGTTAATAGATCACAGCGTACCTACCGTGTTCAAAACTTATACATTTTGAACAAAGGACAGGTAAAAATCACCTCACAGAGAAGTGGTTGTAGGAAGATATTAAATAAAATAGTACATCTAATTCAAAAGATGTGTGCTAAGATCGTAGCAAGTGGAGATCCATTGCCTTTACCTATCTCCATGGGACACAGGCGTCATCGAATAACTCTTTTGTTCGAGAGGACTTTTTACGTTATCAGATAAATATTTATTGTCACTGAGTTTTTGTAAGATTTTATACTGCTTTTATCGTATTGTTAGTTTAACAGACAGACCTTTAAGCTTTTATACTTGCTCAGTATGCATTATTTAAATTGTACAATAAGGGAAATACATATGTATTTTTTATTTCATCGGGCGAAATGTCGACTCTTGTAAACACAAACATATTAATATCAACCTGCATTTTGTTTTCATTCGTCTCATAATTCTATTTTCTCGCAAAAATAATGCGCTACGTTGGGAATTTCTTTTCTTTTATATTACTAGGGTGTGCTTGCGTCTTCATTCGTACAGATTTTACAGGGCAATAAGCACAATTTAAATTAAAATTCATAAAAACCTCGCAAGTATTTTAACCATAATGTAAATTTCGTCGGCGTCACTGCGGGACCTTGTAACTAAATTTTTGATATAATTTTTTTCGTAAAATTATTAACAAATATAACAATATTGACGAAAAAATTATAGGTATAAAGCTAAAAGTACACCAAAAAAGAGATGGACGCTTTGTGTGAAGAATAATATGAATTGTGGTGTGACAGAGGATTTATGTCAAAATAGAGGAGTGTAGAAGAAAAATGTATATTGTGTCGACCCCAAATTGATTGACCCGAAAGAAAAGAGATAGACGAAAAAAATAATTAAAAATAAATGTAGTTACAAGGTCCTGCATAGACGCCGACGATTTTTTTATAATAAATATTCAAAAAAATATAGAATATCTATTTTTCGCCTTACATAGGTTCTTAAATATATATTTTATAAATTAAGACCAGACTCATAGATGGATCCTTTATATTTTTTATTGCTGGAGTAGGTACAGCAGATAGAAAAGTGGCTACCTGCCCCTGTAGACATTTGCAACACCAGAAGTGTTACCAATGGATTGCCAGCTTTGAAAGGAATTGGAACCTAGACACTAATGGTGGAAGACAATTCAAGATTATTATGATGGCAACTCTCGTAGGTTAGGGGTGGCAGCTATTATATCTAAGCGAGGAATAACTTGAAGAAAATTGTATTCTTTCTTTATTTCTAATAAAACTATAGTTCGTATATTAACTCTTTTTTTTAACTTTAAACAAATACAATATTTTCTATTCCAGACAACGTGGCAGTTGCTGTTGCTGTTATCGGGTACTAAATTTTTTCCGGGCAAAATCAAGAAAAGTCATAGTTTACACTAAAAAAAGTATACCATAATATTGATATATACATAGATAGAGACAAAGGAATGTAGGCCGTCGTAGTTGAGGCGAGTAACAGTTTTTGTTCTCCACTCCTTCCAACATTTAGTTTCGTAAGTTGCATTATTAGTTTTCAACTTCACGAGTTTAGCATTTGGCTCGCTTAAATTAGATGCTGGGTACTTCTATAATATTTGATGGCTTTTTTGACGCTTTTTTTTGAGTCATTTTAGACCTTGTTACTTACTTATCTTTTTTATCACAGATTTTCGGGTATTATATAATACTTATGATTAAATATTTTTTGTGCTAATGGCAAATGTAAGGATGTAAGTATTGCATTCTTTGTACCTACTCGTAAATTGGGGATGGTCTTATTATTACCATAATAATAGAAATATAAAAGCGAAAGTGAGTTTTATTAAATTTTTATTCTACGTAATCATACAATTAAATTTGGTACACTTAAATATTGTGAAGATGAAAGATTAACATAAAAAATTAAAGAGATTCCGCAGGACATAGGTTTTCATAGACATATCCTTACAAGTTATAAAAAAGTTAAAACATATGTAAATATACTTTATGCTATTTATCGAAATAAATATGTGTAGTGTCCGGAAGAAGGTAATACAAGCACTCTATCGAAAATTGTGCATGAAGGCTGCTGGCTCATACGAGGAGGTGCTGTGGCGCAATTAACTTGATTTATTCGAGGCATTTACTTATTCACTGCTACGGTTTCTACGTTAGGGGAACACGCAACTCACTTCTTGAAAATTCTCGTTCTAACTTCACTAGTAAGTCATACAATTTTCAACTCTAAAAGAACGGTACTTGAGTTCTGTCATAATTCACGTTACTAAATATTTAAGGCTCAGTTTTATTTTTTAAAACAATAGTTTCCATGGCGCATCTTTCCCCAGGCAGGCACGTTTAAATAAATAGTTTATTTAAGAAAGGGAACTTGGATTTTGGGATATGAATTGGATCCTAAATTGCATAAAAGCTCTGTTGTGAATATGTGAATAATTTGGTATGTAGGCTAGGCGTGCTGCTTTTATCATGAAATGTGAATTGAGTTACTCGGTCACAAATTCTTGGAGGATTATTTAATAGTAATGATTAAACCTTTCTATACCAATATTTTTTCTACTTGGATTTACTTCTTAGTGTTCTGTTAAGTAATTATAGTAATCAGTTTTTACGGTCTTGGAGCTATTCAACAAAGACGAATCGTTCTGAAACCGTCATGTCCTTCTTTCCGTCTGTCCATAGTTTTATTTCACTATCAAATTTTATTTCAGGCGTATTACCATATTTCATTTAATATGATGACAAAGAAATAACAAAATAACAGGATTTTTTTATTTACCAATATAATATTTCACATATAGTATATTTACATAACTTACAATTTTAAAATTACATATAATCAAATATAATAAAAGAAAACTTATTTGTATCGTATTCTACCCATAGTCCCTCAAGACTATAAGTAGAGTACTGAGCCTAGATCACCGTCTTCTATGGGTAAGGTGCCCAGAAGGCTGGCTCCGTTTCCTAGCTGGATCGCCATACTGATCCGTTGCCCGAGGTAAGCACCAGCCGTCTGATCACCTGAAGAGTCAATAAGTCGTTTTGATAAATTTTAATAGAGGCTCATGGTCTCAGAACCCCACGGTCCAAGCGTCTCACCAGCAAACGGCACAAATATATAACTTTCACTGAGGGTTGCAAAGAAATGACTACGGATTCTAATAAGTTTCCCGAAGAATTTTCTTTAATGAAACATGATAGGTATACCTAGATGTAGAAGTTTTGAGAAATCTTGATGATCTATTTTCGTATAACCTTATTAAATTTACTCGCTTGACGGCCACATAAACCACGTGGTTTATGTAGCCGTCAAGCATGTGCCATTACATTTAGGACACGTTTAACAACACCACCATAATTACAGGTCATGGCAATAGATGTGTGGTCATATATTTCGTTATGACGAATAGTCAACTTTTTTATCATTTTTCTTCGAAGCTAAAGGCACGTTACTTGACGAGAAGCTACCAGTCTAACCTGTTGGTGGTTAACACTTATATTTCTAAATAATATTAATTTAAAACGTCTTTTCGAACATGTTTGAATCTAAACACTATCCACGATGCATTCATCTGTTACTGTCAGTTTTTATCTTAAAGCTGCATTTATCTAGTCTGTTATCAGGCGTCGTTGAGTCCTGACCTGACTGAGTATATAACCAGTATCAGCCACGTTTCGATGGGATTACTGCCGAACTAGCTCGTAACAGTATTTTGGTATTTCTTATGCGTTCGGACTAGTAAGTATATTATATGCATATAGTTATCTCAAATTTAGCACATATGAAATGAATTCAAAATGGATATATGCTAGTATAAGCATCACAAAAACTGCCAGAAAAAGGCTGTGAAGTAGCCAGATCAAGCCTTCAGCGATACACAGAGTATGCTTTAAAACGGTGTAAGCGTGCGCCCCAGGGAATTTGTCAAGTACCGTCGTGAAATTAACACTTGGCGAACATAAGTTGAATGCAGCCAGTGTCGCTAGGCGTCATCAAAGACTATTTTATCGATAAGTTTACCATTTTCGTTTTTTTTGTCTAAAATATCATAGACAAGCTAATGTCCCATGTTATAAAATGTGCACCAGAGATATAAGTTAATAGGCACGATCACAAGCTTAAAGATGCCTGAGAAATAAATGACAAGAAAAACAGCTTGGCTAAGAGTTCTAATTCATCTCTTTTATGGTACGAGTGATGAAAGAAAACTAAGATTATTAATTTCTTTAAAGTATAACGGTGATAAGGAATGTAAATAATTAACTGGCACCGCTAGGACGATGAATATATTTATAAGCTGATGACTACGCTCTGACATGTCAGAAATATATGAAAAAAGAAATAACCAATTCCGTGTCATTCTACCCACACTTAGGAGTTCCATAGAGTTGATAAATTATTACTATTTCGCCATTTGGGCATAAAACAATCGATCATGTTTAAAGTAGTTTCAAATGAAAATGTTTATTAAGTTCTACCAAGGATCTATCACTCTGATTTTTCTGGAAACTTCTACCTCATTATTCAGAAGTCAAAGGGGTATGACACATATTAGACTATATTTTATATGCTGCTACATTATTGTAGTAGCGTATTCCACATTTTTTTCCAATTTTTACTCATATAACAAATTGCTTAGAAAAATGACTGCATCATTCATACATGGACAGACAGACGTTACTATTTTATAAAGGTTCTATTTTTGCAAAAATGACTTGAGGAACTTAAAACGGCAGGATAACTATATAATGGAGCAATTATTCTTTGTTTCTTATGCGTATATATTTAAACTCACGCACAAATCTATGCTTCTTTTGATACTCGGTAAAATTATTTTGTACGCTCAGGTAGGTAACAAGAGCTTATTACATTGAAAATACTTTTGAAGTGAAACTTTTTTAGAATCGTTGTGATTTAAAACTCGATGAAACGAAAAAGTGACACTAAAAAGAGATAAACACATTAATCTATAGGACTAAGCCTGCAAGACAATGAGATACGAGTTTTACATTGTGCAGCACAGATTGGAGATAATAGAGATAATAGTAATATTTTTTAATACTAAAACAGTGAAAAATTGGAAGTGATACTTAAGAAGTTTAATTTAATTATAATATGTTGAAGGATGTAGGCTAAAGGAATTATATTTACATCAATAAAAGTTAGAAAAGAATTATCTGTGAGTATATTCTCTGAAGTTTCACTTCTACTGCGTGTGAACTGCACTGCACACACACACAATTTTATTTTATTTGAACAAATTAATATCTGAAACATAAGGTTTCGTCTGAATATTCTTTTAGAATTCGGGTTTGCGTTTTGGTAAAATGATAATAAAAAGACTAAATTGCGTTGAGTACAGCACTAAAGCTGTTTAGGGCGTAGCAATAATTGCAGAGACATCCCGCTCTGTAGCGACGATGTTATTAAGTTGAACAGGCATTACAGCAGTTATGCACCGCCTCCGATGCGGTAGCCGGAAATACTTCGCTACTAAATGAATTTCCAGCAAAGAAATGGAATTTCATGAAAGGGAATAAAATTTAGCTCCTTATTCTGCTTGACGCAGCCGTTGTTAATTTTTGCGATATTTTTTTTGCATTGAAACTTGTTACTACATATTGAATACGAATACCTACTGTTAATTTTACTAGTATTACACATAAGAACGTTTGTAGTTTATTGCCACTTAGTCAAAAATTACGCAAATGGTGCGGCTTCATCTGCCATAGTGTTACAGATGTAGGCTTTTTCACACAAATATAACGATTGGCAATGGGTTTAATGGGTTTTTATTGCGATATTGACAGATAATGTATGTAACTAATATGGCTATGAGTCAACGGTGCTATTGTTTAACGCTTTAAATAAGTCGAACTACAGTCTAAATCTTTAACAAAAACACACATGAAGCCGCACCAAAAGAGTAATGACAATATTTGACGCACACATGTTTGGAGACGCATGAAAAATTACCACAGTTTGCATGAGTGAAGCATGAAGGAGTGAGCACCACGTTGGGTGGATAACTTCCACATATCGCGGAGAAGTAGACAAACTTAAACTATTTACGGTACACCACGTGTGATGAACGTTTTGCCAGGTGGTAGGGCATTTGCCCGACTGGATGGCTACCACCCCCGGTCTAAAGTATACCGCCATAATAACCTTGAGTTGTGTTCCGGCATTAGTGACCAGGTGCCAGTCACCCTCCCTTAAGAGCACCAGCTCATTTGTAGCACCTTTGGTGTTGCAAATGTCCATAGGCGATGGTAACCGCTTTCCATCAAGTGGGCCGTCTGCCTGTCTGCTAAACTCCTGCAATAAAAAAAAGTGAACGCTTGTCTTACGCATTTCTATAGTTAAAGAAAAAATATAACGCGGAAAATGTCAAGTATACCTACTAGTCTAGTATATTTTTAGAAAATGTAATAAGTAAATGTCGTAGTGTGGGAATAGTCTTTCCTTTGAACTTCCGTGGGACGTCGCATTTAGAGTCAAACCTAATAATTCTCAGGTTGATAATAATTTTGATTTAATCATTCTTGGAAAATTACTTCCTAGTATATTTGGATAGTTCTGTACTTAAAGCACATGTAGTATTTTAATTTAACTTTTAATACAAAATATAGCAGTCGCTTTTTCACGGAGTAAATGGATTGTTGAAGAAAAAACACGAAGCGTAAATAAGAACATTGGGAGTGAGTTTAATAGGTGTTCTTGTTTTACAATGGAAACTTTGCTTATTCGATAGCTGTACTTTTGTAGAGGAGTTGGAAGTTGAAAAAAAATAAAATACTAAACTTAATATCGATTGAAGCATAATTATTCTTGAGTTTCTTTACTGCAGATTTTATTAAAGTGCCTTAGCCACTTTGATAAAAGCCAAACCGCTAAGGAATTATCATGTCCATTCGTCCGTTTATCCGTCTGTCTTTGTATGTCAGTACAAGTCATTTTTCTCGGAAGCTTTTCAGTGTATATAGATGATATTCGTTTAACTTCATTTTACAATTAATTTATCCTTAAAAACGCACTAATGATAAATAATTAAACTAAATAAAACTATATATACAAATTAACATTAAACTGTAAAATTTAGTGCCAGAATTAATCTAGAATTTTACAAATCAAAAAGCAATAGAGATGACAATCACCTAGTAAAAAATGTGATTCTGGAAAAACATCTGAATCCTAGATTTCTGGAAACCCATTTATCATTCTTCAATCAATCCTATATTCAATTTTACATTATAATATAGAAAAATACCACTGGACTTTCACCGATATTTTATTATTTAAAATATAATATATTTAGATCAAGTAAGTTAACTTATCAGGACTTTTGATTTGTGACAGAGATTATTTAAAAACATGTTTTCTTTTTATTACATGAGTTCAGCAGATAGGCAGACGGCCCACCTGATGGAAAGTGGTTACCTTCGCTTATAAACATTTACAACACGAAAGGTGATACAAATGCTCTGCTCTACTCTCTGAAGGGGGACTGGAGCCTGGCCGCTAATATCCGGAACACAACTGAAGGTTGTTATGGCGACATACTCTAGACCAGGGGTGGTAACCATCCAGACGGGCAAATACTCTGGCTGTGGGTGGTTTTGACGACTCTTACGGCCACCCGGCCGCACTAAATTGTATACTTTCTTCGTTCCTGTACGGATAAATGACATATTTACAGTAATTAAATGCCCGTGGCGTTATTCTTTACAATAACTTAAGAAAATAACTATTTTCAGCGCCATCTCAAGACGGCATATTTTCCAGTACAGTGTGACAATTTTTACTGGGCTTTATCATATTTAGTATGCGTCCTCCATGGTTTTATGGCAAATATGCGAGAAAACCGTTACACATTTCAGTGTCGTGATAAGGAAAAGCACCAATAGATGGCATAATTTTGTCCCTGACTAATGTTAAAATGAAACCAGAAGTATTTTTAATGTGTAGACTGATATTTTAAGATTACATGTTATTTTCTGATTTTAAACTTATAAAGGCAGGCCTCAGTCTTTATACTCTCTTGCAATGACTTGAACTATCAGGAAAAGTGGCCTCGAATCTCTTGTAGCCAAAACTGAAAAATATGATAAGATTTTAATTATATTTAATTACGATTGAATTTGTTTTAATTTAGTTAAACCACCAAATATTGTTTAATTTTTCTTTTAATGTCTCTTTGGACACCGGGTTGCCTGGAAGAGATCGCTATAAGCGATAAGGCCACCCATTATTCTAATGGAAATAAATGTATTCATATTAAATTATCTAGGTTTAAGTTATGGTGAACAATAAAGAGTTTTCATTCATTCTATTAGCTTTAACATGGAACTTTAGGAAGAGGTTACATATTTGTGCCATCTCAGGTTGAAACATTGGGCCCGGGGTGTCCATTGGCAAAGAGGTTTTTTAAAGACATATATATTATATTATTATCATATTTCACGTAGCGAATCAGCATTTTCTTTGCCATACAGTGTGGCAGATTTCTGGGTAGAAAGCGTACCCAGAAATCTGGCAGTGATCTACACATAAGCTATAACTTTAGGATTTCATTTATTTCATAATTATACAAAACAACAACAAAAATACTAGGCGTATTTGTTATTAAATAACAATTTAAAAAAAGCAAAAAATGTCGAGCATCGCATGTTCACATCTTTGTCTCATAATTATGTGACATCTACATTTTAATCACACAATCATAATTATTTTCGTAGGTTTATAACAGTCTCTAGTCCTCAAAAAGAACACAACCTTTTGACTCGACAAGCTTTTATTTAATAGATGGCGTTGCTTTGTTCTGAAATAGCGTTCTGTCCGCACAAAAACGTGTTGAAGGAACAAAATGTTATTTACCAAATTCAGTTGTCATTAAACGTGTCTAGATGGAGTTAGTGATTCTTTTAGATTCTGAAAAATTATGATCGTACAATTATTTATAACACCTTAATGTGTAATCATTTGTCCTTCTCTGTGCTCCTTTGTCATTACTACCTACTCCAAAATTCCAAATCACAGTCATACTCCAAAATCTCTAACACAGGCTGGTAAGAGATAGTACCTACTTTTAAGGCAATACAACGTAAAAATTTGCCGTAAACGGTTAAATCTGGTGCTAAATAAAGGCCTCCCAAACATGCATAATTTAAGTTATTTTTTAAATTATTTCTAACGAAAGTTTTTTTACCGCTTCTATTACATTTATTTTAAAGTCGTTTCTTACGAAAATATACCATTCCATAGGGTAAAAGTACCATATAATCATCATCATATCATAACATATAATCATCTTTAATTGTCTTTTTTAGACTAATAGTAAAATAACATCATCTCATGGAATAAGTGACAAATGCATCGTGTGTTGCTCGCAAGTGATTCATCTATTTACAGAGTAGAAATTTCTACCACACCTAATACGCCAAAATAACACTTATGTACAGGTAACAAGAGCTTTTGTATTGATAAAATTAAGTTTGTTTTAGAATGGTATACACCGGGGGCTTGTGTATACGTGCCGTGGTCGCGTAAAGTTCACTCGTCTTTTTCCGGACCGCTTTTGCCAGATTGGATTTGTTTCCCCGCATGCTAATAACATAGGTACGTGAGGACTGACACCAACGGATTATCAGGATAAACGAAAATGTGCCCGCCCGTGTCTGTTTTTGAAAGAGCAGCGAAAAATATTATTATAAAATTTACACTTCACTGACACATTTCAGGGGGAAGCCTTTTTATTTAAATACTATGGCATACCTGGAGTTTTAGATGTGATTTTTAGGGTTCTTTAGCTATTTTGGAAAAAAATAGAACACATAAATTCGTCATGTCCGTATTCATTCATCTGTATATGGGTGCTACAGCAATTTTCATCAAAAAAGAAAGAAAGAAAAGGTGTATTTGTTGAAAGCAACACACACACAAATAAATAAAATTAAAGATAATATATAGGTATATTTCTAAGTTGTATGCCGCAATTAGAAACTGAAGAATTGTGCCACATGTTATTTCGACACATCGCTGTTTTGCAGTGTCCACCTACTAAACTACGCAGATTTTCTAGAGACCCCAAATAATATTATTTTAGTAATCATTAAATACTTAAACGTAACATAAAAATTACCAACGCGCCTATTAAAATTTTGTAAAATTGTTAAGACAAAAAAGATTATCCATCACTTCGAGTAATAAACAAAATCCTGTAACTTCAGAGCATATTCTAAACCTAAAAGGCTTGTTTTTACAGTGTGCACGGTGCATATGACAGCCATAAATTCAATCTTAGGTAGAGTGGGATGAGTTTAATTTTCTCTCCTATGCTTTGAGTTACAAGTAGAATACGAGCAATATGCAAGCGACGACTGCACGGGCGTGTAAATTGTTAGAGTTGGTTGTGCGGTTGCAATTTTCGCAGTTCTACAAATTATCAGACGAAGCACTAGACTGGGATACGAAGGGATGGGTGTGCTTTTCTTCGGTAGTTAGGCACGTTTCACCACGTGATAGGATTGTATTGCTACATACATACACTTATATCAAATATTTAATGATCATTTTAGAAGTTATATTTTATAAATAGGACCGAAAGTGTATCACAGATACTTACAATAATGGTCTCTGTGTCCAGCCTGGATGTGACTTCTAGTATGGTAAATTTCGTAGATGAATTTTTTGTTACTTTCTACGGTGTGGGTGTCTGGGATCGGCTCCATTGTTATTCATTGTATATATCAAAATTGTAACTCGTTTATCTTACGGATATAATAAGGCTAAGGCCGCTTGTCCACCGCCGCCGTCACCGGACCGTCACCGATAACGAGATTATTTCGGGCCGAGTTTAAGATGACCTGACGGCGATCGTGTGTCCACCGCGCCGATATATCGGTGGCTCAGTTCTAGAGCTTTGTCGTGCGTGGTAGTCGCGTTTTCCTTTTTAGTAGAAATAAAACAAACTAGAAGGATGGCTAGTTTCAACCGGCAACAATTGCTTCTTCTGCTTTTGTACGTTCGAAGGCGTAGGCGATGCAAAGAATTTTGGATTCACCCACTAATACGTGAACGATACATCACAGTAGCGTTTTACGTACGTCACGACAAGTTGCGGCAATACTGCCGCAACTTGTCGTGACGTACATAAAACGCTCCTATAGTAGTTAAAAAAATTAAAAAACTTGTGTTCATACGAACACAAGTTTTTCAACTACTACAGGATGTCCACGACTACGTTCGATTATATCCTATACCACATAAAAGGTGCCATCACACTCCAAAACACGAACTACAGCTACCAGAAATGTTGGCTGTGACGTTGAGGTAAGTAAGGCGCAAGTTTTGTGTATTTCAATATATTTATTTTAATAGTATTGTATAAACAAGCATATTGTGATATAGGCCTATATTTATTGTAATGTTACATACCGTCAAAGATAAGCCGCACAGCCTATTGTAAGCGCAGCTATTGTCCTTTTCTATTAATCGACGAATCCTTTGTCTTTTGAATTTGTAGTTAAGAAAAACATGCTATTGTCAATTTACTTGTTTTATAACCATCATTAGCGTCGAACTATAATCCCTATTGTTATTGTATTCGACTTTGTGGACGTTCGCAGGTATGCAAATTAGTATTTGTTAGAAGCTTAGTGTGCGCAGCCAACTTCTTTGTACTGTGTAGTTAGTATAAGACGATGCCCGAATGGAGGGGCGGCCAGTTAAGCGAGGACTACGAAGCGAGTAAGACGTTTTCTAGTACTCTCGATTAGCGATATAAACAACGGACTTTGTGCGTTCGAATAGTATTGAATAGTGCAGTGTGAACTGGTTGCATCCAGTGTTATTTGTATTTGTTTTATACGTGTTTGTACAGTTCTAACAAATTCTGTAGTAGTTCCAACGGCATTTTTAATAATCGAGTAGCTCGTAACAGTAAGATGACTTATGCACTTACATTGTAGAAAAATCTTGGGAAATTAATTGAGTGATAAATTGTATGACAACTTGGGTATCTTGCTGGGTCAAAGCTGTGGGGTTTCTTGCTCGGATGAAAACTGTGGGGTTTCTTGCTCGGATGAAAACTGTGGGGTTTCTGGCTGGGGCAAAAACTGTTGGATCCTGTGCTGAGGTGAATACTGATGGGTTTGCTGGGGTGAAGAATCTTGGTGGAAGTTACCATAATCTCTAGTTGAAGCGATAGTGCTGGACGACGACGAAAGTCTGCGGTTTTTGAATCTGCGAACCAATTATATAACTTCGATTCTAAATTCTAACTTATCATCGTCGTTCAATTGTTTTACTGTTGGTAGGAGAGATATCATGAATGCACGGTCGTCGTCAACTAATTCAGATTGCGAGGGTGTTTCCCGTATAGCTTTTAATATTTCTGCGTCGACCGTATTTAGCCTTTTTGTTCCCGTTCGATTCGTGAACTTCGTGGATATAGATGTCGATGTAGACGGAGAAGGAGTTGATAACGACTAAAGTTATAGTTATCTCTAGAATGCGATGCGAAATAACAACTTGAAGTTGCCGATGAGCTATTATTTACATATGCGGGTGCGTTACCTGCAATTACGTAACGTAAAATAGTCTCCATGGCACATGGAAAACTTATAAGCGCAAATAAACTCCATTGGAAAGTAATAAATGTGGGAAAAGCGAAGAACCTATGAGCATATCGATCTCATCAGGTTTACTGAAACTATTATCGGCGAGCGGCAAATTACTGAATTCCGAAATCAAAGAATTATTTACGAAATGCGTCGGCAAATGTTCAGTAATCTTGTCTACAACTAAAGCATTCATATTATAAAAAACACTGTTATTTAAACGAGAATAAATTTTAATATGTATGGAACCATCAATTATTTTCGACGAACCCCAATTCCGTTGACGGAAGTTTGAAATTTGTTTGAGTTTAAACCTAGCCGTTCTAAACATGACTTCGTAATGAAGTTGCTCTGCGCTGCACTGTCAAGAAGACATCGAACATGTTGCGCATGTCCGTTATTGTTATAGGCGACAATCTGCGTAGTTGTTAAAAGAACTGACGTTGTCTGCGCGGTTGATGACTGATCGTAGGGTTGTCGCAAATCATCATTACAAGAAAATGTGCACAACATAACATTAGGCGCATTGGATATGGAGGCAGTCGTTGGCTTGTTTATGGATTCAATCGACGGCGCGGTGCGTGTGCTGCATTTGCTCTCTGAAATACGCGGTAGAGGTGCAGGCACGTGAGATTCGACATTGATAGCGGGTGGGGAGAAGGTAGAATTGTCGAAGTGTAATGAAGTATGGTGTTTGTTCCGACACTTCTTACATACCGAATTTGAGCGGCAATTGTACAATTTATGTTTTTAACTTAAACAGTTTATGCACGCATTAATATAATTAAAGCTTCCACGCTAAGAAAGCATTAAAAACTTGAACAATTATACAAGCGATTGTTAGACCTAGACGAAAGACAGAGATCACAAGACTGAGATGGATGCGTTGTATTATTCGTTGCGACATAAGCGAATGTAAGCCTTGGCTTAGAAGGTTCATTAGGTCTATGTTCGATCCCTTTCTTTGCGGGTAAACCGAGAATAGTAGAACGTTGAATTATCTTTATACGGTCGCGGATAAAATGAACGAGGTCAGAGAAGGACGGAATATTATTCCCTCTCTGGTCCATTTCGAAGGAACGGACTGTTTCCGGGTCTAACTTCCGGAGCGCGTTATGCAAGAACATAAAATCTGCAAGTTTATCAAAGTTAAGATTTTGTATGGCATGCACTAACGAAACAAAGCTATCTAGAAAGTGTTCCAGATTCTCGGCTGAGCATGAGCTCGATGGCTGAACATCCAAGATCTGGTCTAATTGTGAAGAGGCTAGGGTCCTTTTATCCTCATATTTGGATATAATGGAATGAAAAATTATATCGCAATTTTCACCCGTAGGTGACAACCCTGAGAAAACAGATTTGGCTTTATTTGTCAATCTGCCTATCAAATAATATAATTTTCCGATTTGGTTAAATTATTGTTATTGTGGACTGTATTTGAGAACGCGGTGAAAAATAGAGGCCAATTTTTAATATCCCGATCAAATTCAGGGAGAGGCATAGGCGGCAAACTTGGTAAATGCCTCTTAGGGCGGTCTGACTCTAACATAGTAACGTGCGGTAAATCGGACTGCTCGCGGGATAAATGTATGAATTTACGTTTCACAAGGCTATAAGTGTCCTCGAAAGCTGTCCAAGACTGAAGGTCTGGTGTATAATCAGGCTCTAATTGCATGCGTAGCATATTTATTTGTTGTAATGTGTCTTGAAAGCTGACACGTAAGTCGTCTATAGTGTGAGCTTGACTTAAAAAGCTCAGACCCTCATTGTAGACCCCATCTAAGCGTTCCACGTGTGCTGTATGAAGCGCTTCGAGGAACTTTAACTTATTTGAGAGCTCCGGTGTAGCCGGGGCTGCGTGACGCGGCATCATAGAGTACGAAATTAAGAGAATTTATGAAAAATATATAAAATGCGATGAAAATACGCGATTTGTTCGAGGAACTAGTAAAACACGTAAGCGATGCGGGGCAAGCGAGAAAGTAAGAAAATGCGTATAAGATGCGGCTTGTTGGAACAACGAATAAAGCACACGTATGCGATGCGGGGAAAACGAGAAAATGTATAAAATACGTGGGAAGCGATGCGAAACTGTCCAAATCCTAGGATGATGTGACGACAAAGTTAATGCGGTATAGCGTGAAATGGATACGATATCCGGCTCGGAGGTAACCAACAAATGCGGGCGTGATGTGATGGCCGGGAGAAGGTAAAGGGACGTGGAAGAAGAAGTAAGGAAAGACTTAAATCGCCATCAGTCCGCCGCCACACTGCACTCGTCCCCCGGGGGTTCACACGCTCACTAGGATTATGGTTTAATGTACATTAAATTCAGTTACAACAGTTTATTTTCTATTTAATGTGTTCAAACAATTTATATGTATTAGCATACGAGTATTGCAGTGACAGTAGTGACACTAACTGCCTGTCTTGTTTTGCGCATTCTTCATTTAAAAGTTTCTTCTATTCTTGATGGTGAGGATGGGGAGGAAGAATTTACAAGGAGGTGTTTCTCGGCACAACCACATAGTATAATAATATGTAATATAATACATAATATTGAAATGTACTCTAATGTTTATATAATACATTTCAATATGTAACGACTTGATTTAGAATTTTTTATTTAGGTAGTATCCCAAATAAGATATATTTATCTTATTTGGAATACTACCTAAATATTATGTTTGCAGGTAAGCAACCTGGCACATAATCTACCTAACGATTAACGTTTCTTATCGCCCATAGACTTCTACTATGAACTACACCAAGGGTTGCCGTCCTCAATGGAACTGTAAAAATGTGCTTACACCCATTTTAAAAATATTTTCTCTGATTATAATTTTCGAAAACAGATTATATCCAAATGCAAGTCTTAGAGTAATGAGTCAATATATAAAGAAACCTTACATAAAAATATAGCAATTACCATAATATATGCTTGCAAAACTAAATATTTCGGAATAAATGTATTCGGCGAATGTAAATTCATTTATATTTAGCACAAATTCGGATCTGGAATTACGTTAAACTATTTCGTAGAACGTTTGGTATTAGCTACAGCCTCGCTACAGCTGTCAGATTTGGGCAAACAGTCGTGGAGCTCGTTTGGGTCGCAACTAGGATCCGCTCTGTTTCTCACATTAGTTCAATTCCGATGAATTGGTGCACTTGCCTGCGGAGCGGATGGATTTCGTTAGACGTTGCACGCTGTTGTATTTGTAATGGACCTAGTTGCATGCGATACGTTTCAAACATAACTATTTTGCATTAAGTTCTAGTAACAACTGTATTCTATTAAATTAATTCGCTTAATAAATGTAGGATAGCATTTAGTTTTATACTATCAACTTTTTTTATTGATATTATTTATTATTATATAAACGTTTATATGGTAATAGTTTTCTATAGCAAAGATTTAATTAAATAAGCTTAAGCTTAGAGTTGATATTATAAGTATTATGCGGACTATTATTTATATGCCACAGCATTTTTTCTTAGAAATTATTGGGTAATTTTACTTTATGTTCCGCTACAGTGTGTCAGCATTGTTTGAAGTATTAAATTTAATTCTTTAATATTTTTTATTTATTTCAACACATGGGATGACACATCAAGGCTGTAAAACGCTACCCGTTCTCTACCGTTTGAAGTATGAAGCGAAAAATTCTAAAAACATGAGGTGGCAGAGCTTGAAAAACTTTTAATAAAAATTAGTTTTAGCAAGTTACGTTGAATTGAATTAGATATGAAGTATTTTCAATTATTTATAATTCTTAAAAAAAAAATTGAACTAAATGATTAAAGCAATGGGCATTTTTCATCCCCAAAGAATCCTTGATCCATGAACGCACAGTTTTTTTTATCAATTTCACGATTTTTATTTAATATTATCAAGAAAATCACAAAATAATATGCACACGTATTTTGAGAAAAATGATATCTGAATTCACATACATACTAAACACACACACACACTAAGACTTGATATATAAAACCTCATTTGCACCGATATTATAATCACATAAAATATATTGCTCAATATTCACCACGTGTCTGGATTAATCAATATTTCATCCTACTTCGTACATAAAAGAAGATAATGAGGTCAATTATTTTATCACAAATGAATGGGTATTTCTATTACTACAAAAATAGACTCAAATTATGTACGCGATGTGTTTATTCGAGAAATTCTGTATTATCTATGAAATAGCCCTATTCTTTGTTACGCAGAAATCATAAATAATAGCAAAGAAGAAATATATGAAAAAATTTGCTAAATGTCTATCGTCTGTGTTCGGAGGCGGCGACGAATATCAATAATTATTTCTTTTAGCTACGGAATAGCAAAACATAATAATATACATATAAGGAAAACTATACAATTGTTGGCACAATGATTGCCACCTTATTATTTCATTCAGCACGTTAACAAATCTTAACTATTTTTTTTTATGTTGTAGCCATACAATTATAATAATGATATTATTATACAGCTACTAAATAGAAAATACTAAGATTTTTTCATATCTATACTAATATTATAAAGAGGAAAGATTTGTATTTTTGTATGTTTGTAACGAATAAACTCAAAAACTTCTGAATTGATTTCAAAAATTCTTTCACCATTAGAATGCTACATTATCCCAGATTTAATATAGGCTATATTTATTGTTAAAAAAATTGGGATCCCTACTAAAACTTAAATAATGCAACACAAGATGTTAATAAAATTAGTGTTTGAGTGGGCCAGGGGATGGTTTAGACAATTAGACCTGGTATGTGGCACTGCAATTGGGTTCTAGAGTTTTATTTTTTCAGGGCAGGGCAACATCTGCCGGAACCGCTAGTCTTGAATAATTTGACTGGGTGACAATTAAGGGGTGGGGTGCCAACACTGGTATAGTTTACCCTATTGCATACTGTGTTACAGAAATAGAAACTTTTATAGATGCTAAATAGTTGAATATGGTGAATTATACTTGCAGATACATAAACTGCATCAAAGTACAAGATAACTTCTGAATAAATACAAACTTGCACAAAGGTGCACAACAACATTATTTGCACGTAGCATATTAATGACGTCAGTCAAAATATATAACAAATTACCATTAGACATAAAGACATGTCGCGAATTCGAGACATATAAATGTAAGCTACATACATATTTAACGGACATTACATTTTCTTGACATTCTTGGACAGTAACAATAAATGACTAAAATATTAGATAAAGGTTGTATACCTTATATATAATTCTGACTAAAGATAAATAAACACACTGACATCAAAATATTTAGGAATCAATAAACACATGCGTATCAATATTAGAATTTTTTTCTTGACATTTAATTTTTTATTTTTTTCTTTGTTTTATAATCTGTTTTAAGTATATTTTATTTCCATTATTTTTAAACATTGTAAAGGTGGTCTGGAAGATATCGCCGGCGGCGATAAGACCTCCTATTGTATATGTAACTTATGTATGCAATAAAGAACATTCATTCATTCATTCTTTCATAAAACCTACATACTGAACACAGTATTTATTTAAATAAAAAAAACAAAAGCTGAATCTTTATTATAATGAAAATATAATTAGTCCTGCTGATATTAGAGGGATCAACCAAATTGAATCATTTTGATTGAAAGCATAGAACTGAAAGGACATGGTGGTATTCAATTACAATAAACACAAACTTAAATCATTCAATATGAACGTTCAATGATTCAAGTTTGTGTTTATATAGATCACTGTGCTTCATTCATCCAAATTTAAAAACAGAAATGAATCGTCTAATGTTGGCTTTACGCGTAGATTAAGTTTAATGAGTCAGTGTAACTTTTTTTTAATAAAACAATAAATTTGACATTCAACAAAATAGATACCGTAAATCTGGTGTCATGCTTTACCACTGATGTTGTTTACCTGTCAATCGGCGTATATTTAATTTTAACAATTATTGCGGGACCAATAGTGTATTATAAATAAATAAATAATCGGCAGACAAAGACGCATATTGTATTTCCCCAAATTAAGCAAGTTACGCTTGTGTTACGGGTAATATGCAACGGACTACTCTGGGGACGATCCCAGACACCCAGACCATAGTAAATAACGGAGAAAATACGCTTCTGAAATTTACTATACCAGGAATCGAACCCAGAGCCTCTGCGTTGCAGTGAGGTAGGCCGGTAAAGCTTAGCCCTCTCAACCACAGAGGCCGTCAAGTATATTATACCAACCTCTATTTTTTTGCGAGTCTGCTGCACTATTACTATCCTTGCAGGAACGGAGAAAGACTATAATTTCCCGTGACCGGGCGGCCTATCGTAAGAGGCGAAAAAACAACCCGCAGACAGGTGGTGGGGTATTTTCCAATCTGGATGGCTACAACCCCTAGTCTAGAGTTTCCCGCAATAACAATCTCGAGTTGTGTTCCGACATTAGTGGCCAAGTTCCAGTCTCTCTTTAGAGAGCGGCAGCACATTGGTAGCATCTTTGGTGATACCAATGTCCATAGGCTATGGTAACCTATTTGTATTAGGTGGGCCGTCTGCCTGTCTGCTGATCTCATGCAATAAAAAAAAAACTATTGTGTAGCGGATTATAGTGTAATAAGGTAATCGATACGTTTTTGCCCAATTTAATTCTATACAACCAGTAGTTTCGTACAGGAAGTGTGTGTGTTATATACTGTGACATAAATAGAAAGTTGGACTTGACAATGATATGAGGATTCTGATTTTGGCAAAATGGTTAGGGAACCCTGATAAATTGAAAGAGTGTCTGATTATTTTTTAAACTTTCATCCATTTATTATAATCATACTACATTTTTATTTATGACGTCATATCTCATCTGTAAGTAAATAATAATAGGCAAGTGTTAACTACAACTGGAATTAGTGAAATTAAAACTATTTCAAAATATTAATAAAGACTAATTATTTAATTGTTTCCTTACCTAAATATACGTAATTTCCCTCCTTAGTACAATATAACACTTTTGATATAAGAGTCACTAAATCAAATATTTAATAGAAGGAACAGTGTCTTGCAAGTGCTGCATAATTCTTCAGAAAGTATGCATATTCTTCGCAAGTCCCAATATACGTATCGGTATAAAATAGGGGTATCCTTGCTTTGAAAGTGTCGCCCCGGGCACTAGACGGGGCTTTTAACACGTAATTGCATTAATATGACCCGACATACGACACCTACGAAATTAGATGAGCCTACACCCCCTGCGTTGATTATGTTTCTTTCACGGGAACCTTATATTTAGAGAGGTAGAGGGACATCCCTCTGGAAGTAAAAAATTTAACAACGTACGTATATAAGAGTAAAGTCTCGTCAGTTGCTATCAAAAATTCCTTGGTTTTCTTAGTTAGACTAAATGAATCAAAACTTTAAAAAAACCTATTCAATTTTCTTATTATTGACTTTCAAGTATTAGCAATCAATATGGTCTAAAAATATTTAAAAAAATAAAACCTCAATAAGTGTGTAGAATGCAAAGCATCATAGCGCTTTTAAAGGCTTTTTAGATTTGTGTTTTGCCTGGCCGATTTTTATACCTAGTATTTTTCTTTCATGATATTACGTTTTTCAATCTTCTGTTTCTACTGACTTAAATATCAAATATTTACAAAAAAGGATTACAGCCTAAGTGAGAACATAAAAATATACAATGAATACTTTTCACATTTGTCCATAATATCAGCCCATAAGCGTCTCTCTTCTAGATTTTCATGAAAACGGATGAAATAACCGCTACTCTTGTTTAAGGCGGATTAGCAGGTCGATTATCTCGATATGCGAGTTTAAACATGAGCAAATGGTGATTGGAACAATATGTATATAAGGCCAGAAAAAATGCCAAAGTAATTCGAGCTTCCGGTTGACTTGCAGATGCATTAGCGTTAGATTATAAAAGTAATTATAATATATATATATATACACGTTCTATTGGTTTATTAATCTATTACAAGCTGTTATATTAGTAAAATGAAACTAATTAAAATAAAATTACGCACTAAAATAAACTATATACCATATATACAAATTAAAATTATAATAACAAAAATTGCATAATACGAAATCGCCGTCAGATGTGATCGTTCCCAAAACGCTGGCCGCATTCCCTCGTTGAATGGCAGCGCTGTGCTGCGCTACCATTTTATATAATAGGTAGGGGAAAAAGTCTTTTCGCATATAGTATGTTTGAACTTCTAATAAGATCTCTTTAGATATACCATTTGTACCTGGCTGGTTTTGGTATCATTAAAAAGTTTTAATTTTAAAGAAGACAATTCCAAATTCAAATTAGGAAAATGTGTGATTTTAATTTGCTTTTCTTATTGTTAAAATGAGTGAATCAAATGAAGAAATTCGATACATTTTAAAATTTTACTACAAAAAAGGTAAAAATGCAACACAAGCCGCGAAAAAAATTGTGATGTTTATGGACCTAATGCAGTATCTGTGAGAACAGCGCAAATTTGGTTTAAGCGTTTTCAATCCGGAAATTTTGATATCAAAGATGCACGTCGCTCTGGTCGCTCTGTTACGGACAAAATTGATGCCATTTTTGAAAAAGTCGAGCAAGATCGGCATATTAGTAGTTATGATGTAGCTGGAGAACTGGGAATTGACCACAAAACGCTTTTGGCGCATTTGAAAAAAGCTGGGTACACAAAAAAGCTCGATATTTGGGTGCCTCATGAGCTCACTGAAAGAAACCTAATGAACCGTGTACTCATTTGTGATTCTTTATTACGACGTAATGAAACCGAAACATTTTTGAAGAAGCTGATAACTGGTGAGGAAAAGTGCATCACGTACGACAAGAAAGTGCCAAAAAGATCGTGGTCAAAGGCCGGTCAGGCTTCACAGACTGTGGCGAAACCCGGGTTAACTCGCAAGAAGGTGATGCTGTGTGTATGGTGGGATTGGAAGGACATTATTCAGTATGAGCTGTTACCGCCAGGCAGGACCATCGATTCTGAATTGTACTGCGAACAACTGATGAGATTAAAGTAAAAAGTTGAGAGAAAGCGGCCGGAATTAATCAACAGAAGTGGTGTGATTTTTCGCCATGATAACGCTAGACCTCACACATCTTTAGCCACTCAGCAAAAATTACGAGAGTTTGGCTGGGAGGTGTTAATGCATCCGCCGTATAGTCCTGACCTTGCATCTTCAGATTTTCACCTGTTTCGGTCTCTGCAGAATTCCTTAGGCAGTGTCCGGTTAACATCACAAGAGGACTGCCAAAACCACTTGTCGCAGTTTTTTGATCAGAAGCCCCAAAATTTTTATAGCAATGGGATCACGTCCCTACCTACAAGATGGCAAAAATTTATCCAACAAAATGGCACCTACATACTTTAGTCAAATGTAAATAAACTTTATAAAAAAACCTTTTGAATTTTTATATAAAATGCGAAGAAACTTTTTCCCCAACCAATATTATATAAAAAAACAAAGTAATATTCGTATTTCAATAAATGGGCGGGTGCAATGTCTGAATCATATAGCTTAGAATACGGGGTGAGACAAGGGGGGCTAACTTCACCGAGGCTTTTAAACATTTATGTAAATGCGCTTATAGGTGCGCTCAGCAGACAGTACCTAGGGTGTGCTATTGATGGGGTGCAGGTTAATAACTTAAACTACGCAGATGACATGGTGCTGCTGAGCGCACCAGTGTGCGGCTTGAGAAAATTAGTTAAAACCTGTGAAGAGTACGCTGTAAGTCACGGTTTGGTATACAATGTTAATAAAAGTAAATGCATGTTGTTTGGACCGGATGCGAAGAAACCTCTAAGTATTCCCTCTATTCGGCTTAAAAACACACCCTTAGAGTGGGTTGTTCAATTTAAATACTTAGGGCGTGTGGCTACGTCGGACCTTGAGGATAATGCAGACATTGAAAGGGAACGAAGGGCCTTGTCCATAAGAGCTAATATGGTTGCCCGCAGATTTGCACGATGCTCACAGAAAGTAAAGTTAACGCTTTTCAAGGCTGTACATCTCTCTACACATGCAATCTGTGGGCAAATTATTCACAAAGAAGCTACACGGCCCTTCGTGTTCAATACAATAATGCGTTCAGGACGGTGTTAGGGCTGCCCTGCTACTGCAGCGCCTCGGGAATATTTGCCCTGACGCGCACCGATTACTTTCAGGCCACCATTAGAAAGCGGTGAGCGTCCCTGGTGCGCCGGGTGTGGGCCAGCACCAACGCCGTCCTGGCGATGATTGCTGATAAGATGGACTGTACCTACGTTAGGCAGCAGTGCGCTATGCATAATGAAAATATAACCTGTGGTATATATGTGAATAAGTGTGAATGTGAATACCTATTACATGTTACTTTTTAAAATTGTATGTATTAATGTAATTCTGTATAATGTATATTTTGTATAATGTAACATGTATTAGGGCTATGGGACATGTTTCCTGAAATCAAATTATAAATAAACTAGCTGATGCCCGCGACTTCATACGCGTGGTGTGGTTTTTTAACTATCCCACGGGAACTCTTTAATTTTACGAGATCAAAAATATCCTATATGTTGACCAGGGATATGAGCTACCATCATACAAAATTTCATTTAAATCGGTCCAGTCGTTTCGGAGATTAGCCGGTACAGACAGACAGACAAACAGAGAAACAAAATTTTTAAAATAAGTCCAAATTAGTTCTATTTCACTTCTTACATCCCCCTGACTCGGTTTTTAGTATTTTTTTTCATTGTACAGAAATTTGACTTTACAATTTTATTATATGTATATATGTATAGATAAAAAATAATTTGACTATTGTTGTTAAAATACGAATATTACTTTATTTTTAAAATATGTTCTGTCAATATTTGAGTTTCAAGTGATATTGCATCCAGCTGGAAGTTTGCAGATCGCAGTATCGATTTACGCCGACATCGCAGCCCTCTGTTGTTGACATACTCCATCGTTTTCTGCAGTGTCGTAGGCCTGTAGCTCAATCCTATTTTCATTTTCGATTTGCTGCCTCCAAGAGATAGCACATTGGTCCGTAATTGAACCACGGGCGTCTTTGATATATCGCTTCTTTTATCGGATTGGACGGACGCAATAACAGACCGTTGATTGCTTCGAAGTGGACTCGGGAGATTGATTATTTTCTCATTACGTCGTCCAGGCACAGTTGTTTCCCTGACATTGTCACCTATATTCTGTTAATTTTTACATCTACCTTTCATTTATAGCTATCAAGTTAATTTGATCTTACATTGTGTTTTTGTAGACATGTAACATTAGCGGTCAGCCTGAATGATATGATAAGGAACAGTGTGATAAGGGAACGTTGTGGATTGAAAGATGTAATAACAAGAGTTGAAAAAGGAATGTTAAGGTGGTTTGGACATGTAGAGAGAATGGATAAAAGTAGAATCACAAAACAGGTGTATGACAGTATTGTGAATGGTAGGGTTATTGCCGGTAGACCGAGACGAACACACCATGACCAAATATCAGAAGTGTTAAAGAAAGGTCAGGTAAAAAGCATTTCAAATAAACGTGCATATATGAAGAGGTTAATGAAAGTAGGTGAAGCGAAAGTTGTTTGTCAGGATCGTCGTAAGTGGAGATCCATAGTCTCTGCCTACCCCCATGGGAAACAGGCGTGATATGATGTATGTATGTATGTAGCATTAGCCCCTAAATTTCCCATCGATGAGTTATGACTCCCAATATCAGAATGGGAAAAGAATGATAACTAGCAACAATTGTCAAAGGATTGGTGAGTTTTATACTATAGATATCACCATATACACAGGTTTTCTCGCGATGTATACCTTCACTACTAATATAATTATGGTAATATAAACCATACACTTAATAGATATGTACATTCGACCAAAAAACTACTTAAACGAACGAACGGGAACGTTATGAAAAAAATGATTAAAATTAATTTAATTAAAGATAGCCATGAACACTTTTCGATTGGTAAGCTACCATAGCTATGTTTATTAACCAATATAATTTGATAAAAAATATGTCACATTTGATTATCAAATGGATGAAGGTCGATCTTCACCGTCTCCTCTACTATCCTATAAATAAGATTTGATTATTATCCTCCCTCTCTTACCCTACTAATTTCGAGTAGAATCGTAGAAAATGAAGCTCACGAAGGTAGCTCAGTTGATTTAGCCAGTTTTTCACTGCTTCTAGCGGGTATTTGTTCTATTTTAGAAGTAATTCGAACTTACATAACTAGAATGAGATGTGGATGCTTTAAGCTCTGTATACCCAGATTGACCATTTTTCTATTTAGAAAAAAGTGTGTATTTACATAACAGTCTATAAACTAAAAACTAAAAACTTTTTTAAAATGAATTTTTATATAAAGTAATAAAGTACAGTGAAGGAAACTTAACTTATATTATATTCTACCTATAATACCTTAAGACTATGAGTAGAATAGTAAGCCTGGGTCATCGAAATCAATGGATAATGTTCCTAGAAGGCTGGCTACGTTACCTCGCTGAATCGCCATACTGATCCATTGTTCAAGGTAGAAACCAGCCCTGTGGTCTCCCGATGAATTAATAAGTCGTTTTGAAATATCTATGTAGAGGTTTATGGCTTTAGGACCCCACGATCCAAATAAAAAATAAGAAATATTGTTAATTTATATGTAACTTGTTAGAAATATTATTTTAAGTTATCCTTCAACAATGGTTATCCACGGACAGTGTATGTTTACGCCGCTAAATCGGTATTGCAAAAACCAAGCATTAATGTGAAAATATTGTCGGTCAAGCCGGTCATCCGTCCACAACGGCCAAAGCTCATAAATAAACAAAACTGGATGGTCTGTCGAAAAGTTCCCAAAAAAACTCTCGAAAACGTAAAATTTACAGCCGGGAATTTCAGTCGAGTTTTAATTAACCATATGGTGGACTGCTAGGAGGAGGGGTACGAATATTACTTTAATGCTTTCTAGAATCCAAATCTGATGATATCATATAATAGTTCTTTCAATTGTATTTAATGGTATACCTAAGTATATAATAAGACGAAATGAAAATGATATAACAAAACTATAATGTTAAAGGTAAGTTAAAAAGTGATGAATGGATTTTGTGTGAAGGATGATATGGAGTTTTGTGGTGTGACAGAGAACGTATGCCAAAGAAAAATGTAAAAGAAAACAACATATTGCGCCAAACCTAAATGATCGAAAACAGTCTAAAAGAGAGGAGTGAATAGAATATTTATGGATGAATACTTTTATTAACTAATATGTATACTAAATTAGATCAATAAGTTTTCTTTTATGTCATTTACTCTGACATAATTTTTCATATTTCCTTATTCATTCCCCACCACACAGGTGAAGGAGGAGTTTATAGTAGACGTGACAAAATAAGGGCCCTATTGCATAACCAATGTTATATCATATTAATAATTATATAATCAATAGTTAAAAATATTTTAATATTATATTTTGAAAGTAACAGCAAAATATTTTGGCCTCCTGTTCTTTTATAATAAACATACTTCTAAAATTTACTGCAGTGTGTCCTATTATATCCAATATAATGAAGAACTAGCTATTACCAGTGGCTTCGTTCGTGTTAATTTATTTTTTCTACACGGTACATATTGGGTGTGAGTGTAATTGCAGGTAATGCCAACAAGGAGCCTCTTGTAGCAACTCGAAAACACATTTCAATGAACTGTGAACGTCCAAGTAATGTTTTTTTTAAAAACAATAAACAACCTTAAAAATACATAGCACTGTATTTATTCTTTACCTCGGGAGAGATGATTTTGCTAAAAGGTAAAACATAATATTTAATTTATTTTTTTACTACATACTTAAGTGTGAAATTTTATATCCTAACTTCAGGATCTGTGGCTAGTCCTATTTCACCTCTCGGTGTATTATTTTCAAAGCAATACCTAGGTAGTCTATGTCGATTCCCAAATAACCATCTTATATTTTTTTGACAAATTTCATCAATCTTTACTTTCACATAATTTATATTATTATATCCGTTATACAATAATATGTGTATAATATTAGGTATACAAGCATATAAATCAAATTACGACTTACGCTTTGAAAAAATTATATTCATGTAAAACTCATTCATATATCTACATATTTTTTATACCATTATCATCTGTAAACATACCCAAATAATCCACATTTTCTTTTTTTCAAAATCATACCTATATAACCTCACTTTCTCAATATTGTTTTAGGACAGCAAGACCAAAATAATACAATTATACTGTATTAAGTCAACATTTCAGTATAACCAAAAAGTTTATTTGTTTGTTGAACTTTGCGTGGCTCATTTGCATATATAGCAACAAAACAGTCGTGTGTGAGTTGGCAAACGTGGAATGGCAAAGTTCCCTTCGTATAATGAAGATGAGCAAAGATGTTGAGTAATCCGCCACGTAGGAGCAGAAAGTTGAAACAAACCGCAATCCAGGCCGTCTTCGAACTTCGCTTGTACGACTTGACGCTTTTTCAGCTGGGACGTGTGCCGCTACTTACCCTTACTTTGTTTCACATATTTGTGAAAAGAACATTAAGTAACTCAACTAACACTTATCATAAAACGTGAACATCTTACAATTTATTTTACAGTCTTTACGATTTTTTGACTACCGTTGCTTCTATAGATTCTTGTGTCTATACGTTAACTCATATGATTTCTATTAATGTATATATTCCTCATCTGGGAATATGTTAGTTTTAAGCCATTTCACGCAGATGTGGTATAATGCGTTATTTGTTATAATGAAATACATATTGAGTGATAACGTATGTGTATACACACTAATGTGGCTATTCGATAACGGCGTTATTTTTAACGCTTTAAATAGGACGAATTTGGTCACAGTCAATATCTACCTATATCATTATCGCAGGTGCGGCCTCGGCATTAGTTACTGAAACTAAGAAAGGTTTTCAAATATTGTTATTATACCTACTTATAATGTTTTTTTGTTAAAATATCATTATTAACATAATACATTAGTGGAATGGATAATATTTTGGTGTATTTTATAGTAATAATTTTGGAAGTTTTGAAATAATTATTGTGATTTTAACTTTATGAATGTTTTGTAATTAGACACAAAAATATTTTTGGTAATAAATTTATAAATAGAAAATTGGGCTTCTAGGCTTTTAAATGTTTTGTGTATATGTGAGTAATTATTTTTTTAAATCAAATTGCCATATTATTACGTATACTAAGCAGCTTAAGCAATGGTAATTTAGATGCAAGTGAGTTTTATAAATCAATACTAGATGTTATTTTTCTAGAGTATCTTTTAATTGATAACTACACATGATTGGTACTTTTAGTAAAAATATACATTATAGGGTGCTACAAATAATTACAAGTAATATCCAACAATTTTTAATATTATACAATTAATATCTCGATTATACACATATGAATTATTGTTTAACTATGTGTTAACATTTCAACGATACGTGTTATGAGGTTAATAATAAATTACTTTTACAATGTGGTTTCGTGTAATAACGTTATTCCAAGATGGATTTATTTACACAGAGCTTGATGCATTTTCATCGAAATGAAAATGTCGGAAACATGATGTCTTTTAATAAAAAGTTGAATTAAACGTGGTTATAATAACAACCGGTAAACATCCCTCCCACACATTAATAGCTGTGCAGGATCTTAGATGATTATTTGAGCCTTGACTGTATTAAACGAGTCAAACAAACCACCTGGTTGGAACCTTTCCCGATTCTCGCAAATGCTTATACAGAATAACTAGTTAATAGTTATTTCAATCGCCCGGAATTGACAATAATATTTATATTTTGACCAATTTAAACAACATCTTTATAATTCTAGCCTATGTATTATTATGATATACTGATTACTTTAAAGTTTTATTAAAATTCATTAAGTAGTTTTTGCGTAAAAAATAACGCATCCTCAAAAACTTCTATATTATTCTTTCGTCTGTTAATTATTATTTTCTTTCAGGATTTTTCTTTGATAAATATTTGTTACTTTATGCGAATCTATTGTAAATGCTATAAATATTAATAAACATCGAGAGGTATATACAAACTTAATAAATAAAAAAAACTTTAGATTCCTTTTAATAACTGCGTATAGAATATTGTTATACTGTATACATGACCCGGTATCACGGTTATAGAATATTAATATTTACAGCAACGGAACTTCGTCGTTAATATCAATTTTCGATTAACTAATAAATTTTCTGTACACTTCTGAAACGGTTATAAGGGCAAACACCTAACATAATGAATAACATTACAAATTAACCTTGTGTAATATAAATATGTAGAGTTATTTAAATAAGAAACAGTGTATTTTAGTCTTTGAAGAATCATATCTTCATCAAATAGGCTACTGAAAATGAGATTAAATATTAAATGTTTCATTTAATTTAAGGCGTAATTTAGTCTATCTACGAATATGACCTACTTTATTCTCATGTATGAAATATTTACTTTAAAATTCCTATATGATGTAGATTTCAAAAATTTATACAATATTCTTGCTATTCTAAACATTATTTTTCAGTCTGACGGAGTTATGCATACCGGAATTACCCAACAGGATGACAATTTGGAAGTTATTATATTATATTAAGATGTTCATGAAACCAGTGTTGAATGGCTGAGAAAATCTAGTAACACAACATTATTATTTTTGTCAAAGTGCATTGTTGGTTCAGGTTTACTTAACTACATCTAAATGTCACGTGCTCGTATTAAAGCTGTATACATATTACTTTCAAAGAACGAGATTACTAAAGTAATTAATTATGTCTTTCCATGCAGTTATACTAGCATTTCGAGCCCGTATTTCTTGGAATGTACCTCTATCATCTTATGGGATGGATGGGATCCTATATCCATCCTCGCTATAAAAATACTTACATTGACATTACAATATTGACTAAAATTCACATTAATCGATTCATTTGCACGGCAATGGAGAAAAAACAAACTCATAAAATCCGAAACAATACAATTTTACATTTATATACTAGCAGGCCCAGTAGACGTCCTATAATAAAAAAATAATATTTATAACTCGATTGCAGCGCCACGTACTTGGGGATATGGGGATCTACTCGAACACACACAAAAAAATCATCAAGATCGATTCAGGGGTTTAGGAGGAGATTAGTGACATACACACTAACATAAGAATTTTATATATAAAGATAGATAAAGGACATAAGTATATAGAATATTTGAAGCAATAAAACCTGAAATCAATAATCAAGCCTTTGTTTTACGTATAATCCAAAATTGTACTTAACACATTTATAAAAATTACAATACGTAATATTACAAATGAGGAATGTAGCTTGTAACTGTTAACATCAAAGTTGGTGTCTCCTATTTCGAATTTGTTAATAATTTTGCGAACTTTGTTGCTTAGTTTCTGCTCATATAAGGATTTGGTAGTTGAATAATGTATAGTTCTATTTCTAGTTCCATTATCGTACGATTTGTAGGCGTTTAGAGGTTTATCTGATATATACGTAAAGTCGTCTTCGTCGTCCGAACGATCAGCCGATCCAAACTGATTGTCGGGACCCTCGATGGGTGTTGAAAATCTATATTCTTCTCTTTTATTTGCTGGACTTGTGTTTTTGATTGTCAGTCCTGGGATTTCTGGAACATAGAAAATTAATTTTACTAATCTGAAAGAGAGATGGAAGAAGGATATTAAGGAAAATAAACAACCAACAAAAATCGTAACTGAAACTGAAATGGTCCTAAATCTTAAACCGATATTAGACAGTTTATTTCAGTCTTTCAATTTAGATGAATCCACAAAATTAATCTATATAAACACAAACTTGAAATTTCAGTTCTCTTCTTTTCAAATTCATTCAATTTGATTGATCCGTCTGATATCAGCACTATATATCCAGATTATGCTAATGGCTTGCAATCCTCTTTCGCTATTTTAATTATTATTATTTAAAACTAATTTTAGACCAAATAAGAGAAAAATTTAAAGTCTTGAAAACTTTTAGAGGTCTAGAGTATGCCGCCCCAAGAATTTTCTTTGAATTATTTTCTGGCTTCAGTGGCCAGGTTTTAGTCTCCCCTTTCAGGTCGACAGCACATTAGAAGCACCTATATGTATTAAAAATATCTATAGGCGACAGTAACTCTTTTACCTCAGCTTGCTTGCTGATTTCTAGCAATATTTATTTTTTTAATTTTACTGATTATCTAAGGTAAGAAAAGCTATACGAAGTTACGTTATCTATTGTGCGATTACGATTCTTCGCAGTCGTCTTCTATATCAAAGAGGAGGAATTAGAATCAACAATTGTATTATGATTTAGCTATACTCCACAGAGTCACTAACTTTAAATTACCCTATTTCTTTAGGTTTTAAACGTGACATTAAATATCCTTTGTGAATAACACAAAAAGAATATCTCCAATTTATAAAATATTCAAAAGATTGAGTGATCCTTTGAAAACAGCACATATTATAAAACATACACAGATACTTCAGAATGACGTCAATAAAGTATATAATAGAATTACGACTTAATATTACAGTATAGGAGGTAATAATAATAACATAGGTAATAATAGGTATATATATATAATATATCACCGCAACTCACCATAAAGTCTGATAACACTGTCAACTTCCCCCAGAGAGTTCTTAGCTACACATCTATAGCCACCGACGTCTGAAGACGTTAGTCCTCTTACAGTCAAAGCCATACGACTCTCGAAGGAACTGACTACTGTATTCACCACTTCGTACTTGCTTGATGAAATTACCATTTCATCTAAAGAAGATGAAAAAAACATCAATAATTTTTTAATATATATAAAACGGTGCTTATCAAACTCGTGTTTCTTAAGTTTTTATTCATAATGGTTTATGCAACCTTTGGGATGTTAATATGTATTAGTTACATCAATCTGGTTATGCCCTGCGATTTCATATGCGTTAGATTTCCACGGACCTTCGGGTACCATTTAGATTCCTTCTTAAACACCAGTCTTTAACGCGTAGAAAACTACATATAATATGCATATAACCTGAATGAATAGGCTATTTTAAAGCATTTTTTTATAATTATTAAAATTAGTGCTTTCATACATAAATACAACTTATTTAAACTTTGTTTTTCTAAGTATAGATGTGTATTTGTAAACGTATTTATAGTGTTAAAGTAAAAAGATAAGGTCCCATCTGTCCCTAACGAAAGTCCTTTGTGGGAGAAACGATATTTTCAGGGAGCGCCAAATCGACGACATTTCCTGGCAGACCCCTTTAGCTGTAGCCCAAACAATCCCTACACAACGGGATGTCGTTCGCCTCCTTGGAGCCAGAGTAAGCCTCGAGTGACTGTTGTCCGCAAATGATAAAGCGACTAGCTTTCTTCCGTCGAAGCACTGCGCCTTTCCATATTGTAAAACACCCCTTTCATGCCATTGAGATCATGAATATAAGGAACAGCCTTATAAAATTTGATTTTAAAGCAACTATAAACATGTTCCAAAATATTTGAACTTGATAGCGCATTAATTTAAGTCACACAGTTCATTCGCTATCAACTTTACAAGGAAACGATAACACCGGTAACGCCTTTTCTAATCTCCATTTCGATCGGAACTTTGGTTTGCTTACTCTCCGCTATACTTCGACTTTACGATGTGCGGCAAAGATGGCCTTCGAACAAAATTACTCGACAAACCCGAAACTCCCTCCCCCCACTCGTTTCATTATAACAAGAAATTTCATCTCAATTAATGTCTAAAACAACACTGTAACACTCTTAATTACGCTCGAGTGAGGCCTGCTTAATTAATACTTACATGTCAGCCGCCCTAACATAGATTGATGACAAACGAAAATGACGATCCAGTACTGTTCGCCCTTTCGGGTTGGTTTTCGCAATGGGCTTGGCGGAAAGCGCGAGTCACTCGGCACAAGTTTTCGGGACAACAATGGCTCGCCACCAGCACTGTGACGGCTGACAATACCCACCACGGATCATAACGCTAACTTTAAACAAGTCGTGACCTTAATACGTTTTACTTATTAGCGACTTGCCAGTGTATATTTGACATATTTCCTTCTATATTTACATATAGCATGGATGACCTACCTACACTATTTGTATCTTAAAAATTACTATCAAGGAAAAATAATGTTAAAAATTTCCAATCACACAGTGACAAATGGAACTGTGAAGAACTTCTTCATAACTAGATGGCGCTACAGGTTATTCTTCTTTCAGATTTAAAGGTATTATTTTGTTTCTTAATTATAAAATATCAAACATTGAACGAAAAATGATTTTTACCGCCTTGTAGTCACATAAGATTTTAAAGTTTTTCAGAGTTCCAAAAGGAATTAAAGAAAATAAAAATCCTAATTTTACCAACTTTCACGGCCATATGTTGAATGGTGGTTGAATTTACCGCACTGCAACGCCATTTTTTGGTGAAATGGCACTTAATGGATATAATAAAACCCTTGTCTATGAAAATAAAAATTTCGATATGCTTAATTTATAGAAATCAATAAGACATAATTAGACCTTGAATAATTTCTCGCTGTTTCTTAAAAGATGGCGTTAGCAGTACTCCGTGCATGCAATGTCGATTTGTAACGGATCTGCAAGGAAGTACTGTACGTAAACTTGAATTTTAGTGTATGATAGAACTTTATAGTGTAAACCAGGGATTCCCGAAGTGGTCGATATCGACCCCCTGGGGTCGAGATCGGTGTCCCAGTGGTGGACACAAATGAAAATAGATTTTGGGGGTCGGCGAGGTTGAAAAGATGACCCCTATTAATTAACACAAGTTCTTATTTGAAACTTTCAAGACACTGTACAAAGAAACCGTTTGAAAATCAACTAACGGGGCCATTTAAGGCTGCAACTCACCAATATTGAACTACATTTAGCTAGATTGGTAGAAAGTCACCAGGTTCATCTATTACACTGATTTTTTGTTTTTTTTTATCTTTAATTTGCAATTTTTATATATTTTTTTTGAAATAACAATTACCCTCTTAAGCATTAAGAGGGTAATTGTTAATTAATTTTAAAAAAATATATATAAGTTACTTACTTAGTTAATAACTATTAATTTCACTTGATGTTTACCGAATTGTATGCCTATTTATTTTGTTAGATTTTCATGAGAAAATTATTTCTCTGAGTTTACTCACTTAACCAACCGCAAAGTTTCTAAATTGGTAAGTATTTTGTATCAATGCGAAAAAAACTAGAGATAGGATTTTTAAATGAATTTGGCTAAGGGGTCTGAAGTATCAATTCATTTTGGAAAAGGGGTCTCATGCCCAAAACAGTTTGGGAATCCCTGGTGGAAACACCGATTTTGTTTATTGGTTTTGATAATTTCTAGTTTTGTGCCAAATAAAGTGTATTTCCGGGGAATATTTATGCACTATTTTTTTTTTTTTAAATTTGCAGCTAAAGCGCACAAAATTCTTTTTGAGACTTACGTCACCGTAATCAGGGTCGGATACGACATGCAAAGACTGGCTTGGACGCTTCAAAAATAATTATTTTAAACTTGAGGATACAGAACGTTTTGGCGCACTGAAAAAGTTAGAAGACAAAAAATTGGAAGAAGTCCTTGATCAAAACCCATTCCAGACACTAGCAGAACTTGGAAAACATTACAAGTAGATGAGTACAGTTTCAAAACGTTTTATAGCGTTAGAAATGATCCAGAAGTAAGGAGATTGGGTGACGTATAAGTTAGAGTAGAGTCGTCGAACGATGTTTTCTCACGTATGAAGTACTGCTTCAAAGACAGAATAGAAAAGATTTTTTGCATCGTATCATGACTGACGATGAAAAGTAGACTCATTACGATAATGAGAAGCGTAAAAAATGATGGAGTAAGCCCGGTCATGCATGAATATTTTCCACAAAACCAAATATCCATGGTTTAAAGCTTCTTCTCTGCATTTGGTGGGATCAACAAGGTGTAATTTATTACGAGCTGCTCAAAGCGAATGAGACTATCACGGGAAATCGCTATCGAATTCTACATTACTCTCGACTTCATTGATGTGTTTTAGTCGAGCTCTCATTGAAAAACGTCCACTATACGAACAGAGTCACGTGAACAAAGTGATTTTGTTACACGACAACGCTCAGCCCCATTCCATGTTGCATTGTTGCAAAACCACTGCAAACCTACCTGGAAACTCTTAAATGGGAAGTTTACCACACCCGCAATATTTACCGTGCATAGCTTTTTAGGATTAAAATTTATTCCGTTCGATGGCATCTGGTCTGACTGAGCAGCGCTCCGATTCTGACAAAGATACTAAAAAATGGATTGATATTTGGATAGCCTCAAAAGACGTAGCGTGTTTCCAACGCGGAATTCATATACTGCCAGAAAGGTGGAATGGAAGAAAGTGGTCTCTAGTGATGGGCAATACTTTGAATGTAATCTTTTTGTACATTATATTTTAAATAAAGCTTTTATATAAAAAAAAAACAGAGAACTTATTCAAGGGGTTTTGACAATACACACACACACACACATACATATATATACGACCAAGGGGTTAGTGCCTACGTTGAATAACGGGTCAGTATCGAGCAAGTTAATGTAGCAAGCATTCTGGGTACCTTATCCACAGAAGGCAGTGACCTAGGTTCAGTATATAGTCTTAAGGGGTTATAGGTAAAAAACAACATGACTAATGTTAGTAAATTAGGTTTACTTAAGATTAAGTTTCATTTATTGTTTAAGTTTATAATATGCTAAACCCGATAAAGCTATAACTTTAAATAATTTGATTGAAATCCCACATATAAAAGTAACAGGTAATTTTAAATTTTACTATGAAAGGGTTAATCAGGATTGAATTTAACTACCTGTTTATAACCAAAATAAACTTAAATAGCTCACTGCGACACGGATAAGGCCATAAAGATGTTTATTAGGCTTACATGCCCAAGTACAGTGTACTTTACACGTAAAATATACTGTATTCTATTAATTTACTGTTGTTGCAAAGAGATAAGATATAAGTAGGTAGTCATGTTGATTTTAGATTTTTCTGAACACAATACTGCATACATGCTAACTACCCGCCTGATAAAAGTTAGTTACCGTTTTTTCTTTGGTTTTTACATGTACGATCGTACATGTAAAGACATTTGTAATACAAGAAGAGTTACTAACGTGCTCAAAAGTTCGTAGTAAGTAACAATTAAGACACTTGTATCATAGAGTTGTAGGAAGAAGTCGGCTGAGAGGAAGCTTATGAAATCCCTACACTGCGTAAGAGAAACCTTATTGTTAACCTTTGCATACACAAGCGTAGCAGCTCAAGATATTGAGAACAAAGCGCTCATTCGATGACGAGAGATACGGTGACAAAAAGAAAACCAACCAAACAATTTCACATAACGCGTTCCTTGGTGGCATCCTAAAATATATGGCAACTAATATGTATTTATAGGAGATCTCATGAAAGTATATTTGAAGTAATTACCCGTATAATAATGACATAATTTATTAGATTATATGAAACTATGTATACGATGTATAGTTATAACAAAACCATGTTCCCGCGAACATTGGCTGTTTATAGATGGCGTCACTTCAGACATCGACTGTTTACAGAAGTCGGTGGGTGGTGGTGGTTTTAGCACAAAAATATAAAAACTGCTAGTGTTTGTTAGAATCGGGTTATTCGACTGTGATTTGTAATATCAAAATGTAGTATAAAGTTGATGATTGAAATTGTGTTTAGATGTGGAAAGTGAAAGTGTTGAAATCGTGCATTGCATTGTCTGAAGTGCGATGTCCTACGCATTATACATCAAAAAAGTAATAAATAAAGTTTTGGTGATACTTTGTGTGATAATTAGTAAAACACGTACTTTATCATTTTCACAACTGTTTATTATTTGACAGTGACATGTAAAACAGGTAATTAATAGCACAGATAAATAGACCAAAGCATACATCGCACTCTGTGTTTCTTATTCGGTCGTTGTTACATGGTAACTATATTGAAGCTCCCTTGAAATTTTCAGTTGTATTGTGCGCACCACATAACAGTGCATGAGCTGATAAAGCTTTTGTAGTTTGTATATGACACAATTCGATATTTTATTACTTCTATGGTTTTGATGTTAATAAAAGCACCATGAAATCCAACTCTATTGTTTAGAGCCCTGAGACTTCACGTAAAGGTAGATTAGATTAGATACAACCTTATTGCTCACCAAAATAACAGACAAAACTTCAGTTACAATATTTTTCAGAACAATAGGCGGCCTTGCCGCTTAGACTTTAGAGCGATCTCTTCGAGGCAACCTAACTTATAGGATATTCGTAGCTAATCTGGCGATGTAGGTGATGCATAAATTCAGATATGATTATGAAATATATTTTAATCGATAAATAGTAAATTAATAATATTATATAAGAACAAAATAAAAAAAACTGTATATTAGCGTAAAACTAATCAGATTATACGTCGTTCATACGTATTTTTGAAAATAAAATTGCACACTACAGCGACGTCTGTTAAAATCCCACCAAAAACTCTAAAATACAAATTAGATTCCCATATTAATAATGTGAAAACTAAACGTTATGCAAAACTCGAATTTTCGAAAAGCTCGCAACCAACTCCCATTGAAAATTAACCCGTAAATTTCAGGCGACAACTGTCGAATGGAGAACTTTACGAAACCGCCGACGGCTGTGAAGCAGCGCGAATACCAAGTAACAGCTCACATCGCTCCATCTAGCTCATTACAGTTCGCGTTCGGTATAGGTCAGTGATTTCAACAACTTTTTGCTACCCGTTCTACATTTGCAACAACTGGGAATTGAAGTAAACAACCGATATTTTCGCATATTGTTTATCCACATTTACATGTTAACTGCTGGGTTATATATGGATGAAATTTGATAGGAATGTGTAATCTATTTAGCGCTACAAAGTTAGGTAGTGAAATGTCCTAAAAGTAAAGACTAAGTTTGACCGCCACACATGAAATCAACGGTTGAAATTTATTTTTCAGTATACATAATTATTGTATAAGGTCTTTAGTTACATTTCAAAAATATGAACAATGTTCTTTTATAACATTTTAATGCAGTCAATAGATGGCGAAATATTCGCTCTTAATGATCTTATTAATTTTAAAATATTAATAAGATCATTAAAGTGTACAATTTTGAGAAACATCAAAATAGTAAAACTAAAAACATACTTTCAATGAAATCTATTTTGAACGACACCCATTGAGTTTTTGAGATATGGGTTATTTTTCGATTAAATGCTGCTTTTTTGGTACGTAATCAATCAACTAAGCAATAACTTAAGTATTCTACGTTTGACACCTCTACGGAATCCTTCGTTATGCATAGACTGCGAAGTACCTACCTAATTTATTATTTAAATATTTTTAGATTAAGACAATAAAATATTGTCCTGTTAAGTATCTTTTCAGTCTCATAATTGAACAGTATATCAAGACAAAATTATTAAGTTTCCAAATATGTAAAGAGTATAGCCGGGTTTCTAAGAGAAATCTGCCCCTGCGGTGTTTTGTATTCTTATTATGAGGTTTGTTTTGTTAACAAATGAAAATATTTTACCCAATTTTTCAGCTTTTTATCTTAAGCAATTTTCAAGTTAAAAGTCAATTTTTAAAAATTAAATATTCGTTTATAAAATTTGCTATATATCCGGGAATTATGACAAAAATATTTGTTCATGTCTTTTACTCCCAGAAATTGGAAAAATAATTTCCATGTATTAATTTGTACTTTCACTATTTAAACAAAATACGAAATTAGTTTAAAAATAACTCAAAAACCATTTAAGATAAAAAGCTGAAAATTTGGGTGAATTATTTTTATTTGATAAGAAAGCAGACACCATAGTAAGACTAGTAAACGTCGCGGGGTCAGATTTATCTTAGAAACCTGGCTATATTCTTTACGGTGGATCCATACTGTGACATTTATATCAGTGCAGGAAAGGAGAAAGAATACAATTTCCTGCGGTCGGGCCCGGCTTGTCGTAAGAGACGACATAACAGCCAACAGCCAAGTGGTAGGGTATTTGCCCGTCTAGATGACTACGACCCCTGGTCTAGAGTATACCGCCATAACGACCTTGAGTTATGTTGCGGCATTAGTGACCAGGTTCTAGTCACCGTTAAGAAAGCAGCAGCGCGTTTGTAACGCCTTTGGTGTTGCAAATGTCCATAGTTTTCCATCAGGCGGGACGTCTGCCTATCGGCTGAATTTATGCAATAAAAAAGACTTCTAGCGAATAAAGTTTAAACAACAATTAAGTCAACATGTTAAAGGCAAGGAATTGACATTCTTAGTATTGCTCTATCATATTTTACTCTACAAACATCGACCTGTAACTTTTAATATATCAACTCACTTAACTTATTATTTAATAATAAGACTTTAAAGCTCCTCGTGAATGCGAATTTCGTGATAATATTTTATGTGAACGTAGAAGGAGAAATGTATCATGTCACTTATTACGTGCCATCTAAGTCACTTTGTTTTATTTTACGCTTGAGTAAGTGTTAATGGATTTCTCACATTGCTGCTCACATGAGGTTTATGAAGGACTCTTTGCTGGTAATGTGTGTGCTTTTTAATGTTATTGAAACACATTTGGTTCTAGACAAGGCAGAATTACGAGACAAGATTTGTGACTGAATTTTTTTTATCGATTTCCAAAGTAGGTTCTCAATTCGACAATATGTTTTTGAAGTTAAACTTCTTTAAAATCGTTGTGATTTGAAAATCGATAAAATGAAAAAGTGAGATTAAAAAGAGATAAACACATAAAATTCAACCTTATTTATTTAGAAATAAAATATATTTATTTCTCTTTACCCATTAGTATTCATTTTCAATTTAAATAAAAATTAAAAGATTTCAAATGCTTTTTAGCTCTATCGGTATACGTTTAAGACAGATATTATTTTATACGTAGATCAAAGGTAATTGTGCGTAACAGTGCATTGAATTTTGAACTTTATGCTCGTGATTTAAAGTGTAATTTAGATTCAAGGATGTAGTAAGCTAAATGAATTACATTTATATTAGTAAAAGTTAGAGAAGAATTATCTGTGAGTATATTCTATGAAATTTCACTTCTACTACCTGTGAACTGAGAATACATACACAATTTGTTTTTTAGTACGTGTGTTACGCGATTTGGCCGATAATAGACCGATTTTCAATTTTTTTTATTCGAAAGAGTATATATACGTCTGAGGTTGTCACATTGTCAGCAAGTAAGAATCTGATGAGTGGATTAGGGAAATCGAGGGCAACCCATGTTGAAGAGTGCCGAGCACCTCTTTTGAAAGGCAAAATTTGTATGTACGCCAACTAGTAGTACAATTTGTACAGGCGCTTAAAATTATTTTTAATAATTAAAATTTATTTTTAGTTACTATTCAAGCAACTAAAAAGTAGAATACATTTTATTATTTAACAGACTTAAAGATGTTATAGAAAATATATTATTTTTCCTTTGAAGTTTGAAGTCTGTTTTGATTTGTTTAAATAATAGATTAAATATAACTTTGCATGATTTAAATGTAAATACTTATATACTCGTTAGTCAGTGTCCCGGTTATTTGTAGCTTAAGTACAATAGACAGACTAACTACCCACTTGACAGAAAAGGTTACTGTTCTTGGAAAAGTGTATTCAAGTTTTAAAATAATTAAGCCAATTATAATCAGACTGAAGTTTACCCGCGGGTCAATCTCTAGGCCGTGCCTCTTGTTTAAAGAGGTTACAACACAGGTTACATTGTATTAAATTTTTATGTTATTGGTATTTGCCCCGAAAGATTTACTTCATTTTATATCGTAAAGTATCCCATCTCCCGGATGAAGAGTCTCTATGTCCATTTTCTATATATTAAAACTACATTTGTACACCAAAATGACCAAAATGACCAAATCGACGAAATCGATCAAATCGACCAAACCTTATCCCATTATCCGTGATGAAAAGTATCCCTTGTCCACCCTCGGAATCGAATATATATATACTGAGTTTCAGCCAAATCGGTCCAGTAGTTATTCCGTGCAAACGGAACAAACAGACGGACAGACAAACAGACAGACAGAGTTACTTTCGCATTTATAATATTAACAGGGATAAAGGTCGAATCTATGTAACAGAATCCTTCATCTAATTGTAGAGCTTTGACTGACGTAAAACGACGGAGTTTTTATGATGCTGTGTATTATCCTTCAAGTACTCGCTAAAAAGTGTAATAAGTATTTAAAGGTGGGGCTTCATCTAAGTTAGTGTTAAAGATTTAGGCCGTTTCACGCAGATATGGGGATGGGTTTAATGCGCTATTTGACAAGCAACATTGTTTATGACGTTAAACATTGACACATAACCTATCTAGTCAAATCAAAATAAAGGCCACTTACAAGTTTTGGAATTACGGGTAAATTATGGATCATTAGGCATATTCATGTGATAAATGAGTATAGCGTCATGTTATCTTAAGTGTTTTTAATCTTTTTTGCGGCATTCCTTTTGCAATTCCCTGTTTAATGTGGATATATTTTTTTTTACCAACACTTCATTTTACCCTATTTTTAACGTGAACTTGAAGCTAATTTAACATTTTATTTTGCTGGAAACACTTTAGTTTTGCAGACATAGTGCGTAGATTAATATCTTAAGAAAGCAATGCTTAGTCCGGTCAAATCAGACTAAAAATAGGAGTGAAGTTACAAAAATTTTCAGCCATCTGAAAATTGGTAGGATTGTTCAAAACACCATTACAAACGAAATCTAAAAAGTCCTCATCGATCCGATACCTGGTAAAAAATTTACTCGGGTCAATGGTCACAAAAACGGGTTTTTCGCGGTTTTCAGCAAAACGGTAAGTTTTATCATAAAAGTAGTCCAGACAAAAATTGTAGATCAGATAATTATCTATAAAATATCTCTTTTTGGGGGCCCAATTTTATGGCGTGGGGAATCATTAACCTAACTGGGCGACCTGAGCTGGTAATTCTTAACCAACGCATAGCAACAGCTCAGCGATACGTCGAGAAGCTTATAAGATCTCACGTGGTGTCATTTGCACAGCAAGTACATTTGCATAGCAAGTAGGGCCAGGACTTCAATTGATCAGGCTCGCACACCGCGAGAGCCACTAGACTGTCCCTAGAAGAGGCTCATATTGAAGTATTGCTATGGCCAGCGACCAGCCCGGACTTAAACCCTATTGAATACATGTGGGATATCTTAAAAAGAAGCGTCAGAGAGACCAATCCGCCAGTCAGTAACAAGAGACAAGTCATAAACATCTTAAAATCAAGCAGGGATCGAATACCTCTGGAAATAGATCGGCATCTGGTAGAAAGTATACCCCCTAGGTTCTAAGAATGTCTAATGAAAAGAGGAGGACATACTAGTTATTGATTAGGTTTTAAAAATAAAAAAATCTATGTTAATGTTTGTTTTTTAGTTTAGAATATTTTTTGGTAAAAACTACACTTTTCTTTAAATCGTTGTAAACTTGTTATGTTTTCAGTGTAATGTGATAAATTTTAGTGAGTTTAATGAAAAAACAAATCGTTATCATAATTCTATAATTTAACCAAACTGCAAAAGTTTCCAATGACAGCAAAAATACAAGGCGGCTCTATTTTGTTTTGACTAGTACATATACACTAATGTGGCTATGCGTTAACGTCGTTATCTTTATATACGCTTTAAATAAGTCCCATTCGGCCACAGACTAAATCTTTAACGTTACCACAGTTGAAGCCCTATAATAGTAAACCTCGAATAATTGGAAGACTATACAATAATTGAGTTTTATACAAAGCCGCCTAACTGCACCACTCAGAAAGCTTAGACAATTATTGTCTAAGCTTTCTGAGTGGTGTATATAGTATTTGAAATAATTATTACTTCAAATACTAATTATAATTCATTATTAATCAAGTTCAATGTTGTTATGAGTCATCTGAAGTTTTAGTGAGTAATATTCAGGGCTTAATCTTTAAGTTCGTAAAACTGTCGTGTATCACAGGTTTAAATAACAATTAATTCTTACATAATGTAATTTATAACTTCATAAATCTAACTTGTAAATTATACTAAAATATGCCACTGAACAATCACAATATCACAAGTGTGTTCGCAGAAAGATTCATATAGATATATTATTTGGCACCCCTAAAGATTTTTTTATGAAATTCTGAGAAAAGCATGAGGCCTCCTCACCTCATACATGACATTATGAATAAAATATGGATTCATCAGTTGAATAAACGAACATTTCGTGCCCGAATAACCTTCGCGCGGGGTGTGTAATGATCACTTGAGACTCTTTGAATATAAGTTGATACTGATAAGCGAAGATTCTTGATATCTTTTCATAAAAAGTCGAGAGTTTCATTTGTGACGCAGGTCTAGAAAATTATTTTTTAAATTGAAATATGCAGCTAGGAGATTCGTCTAACTATTCTGTTCTTGATTGTAGATGGCATTATGCTTGCTGCACTGATTTTGCCAATGTCATCTGTCTGGATCTGTTTACCTGTTTTGTATATTTTTTATGGATTTGTAGTCCAAAGATGTTACATTTTTTTTCACATAAATAAGAGCTACTCGAATTTATATAAAGAAATCACGTTCAACCTTACTATTTGTAGTATATTTACAATTAATATTGGATATAAAAAATATGTGCTATAAATTCTAGACAAATAAATATAACCTATTTATTTAACGGATAGGGCGGGCAGTTTATTAAATACAATTAATTCTCTTTTGCCACTTTAATTAAACAATTACTTTATTAACAAATAAGTAAGCAATACTAAATATATATTTTAATAGTATAATAATTAAATGTAATAATCAGTAAACGTTAATGGTTTATATTGTGACTAAAAATCTGTATTTTTTTCTTTGATATTGTTACGAGTGCGCTACTCGAATTAAAATGCCGTTTGGAATTACTATAGAATTTATTAGAACTATACAAACACGTATAACACAGGTACAAATATAACTAGACACAACCAGTATAAACGTAATACACGATTCAATAACACGCGCAAAGTCCGTCACTATATAGCTTATCGAATGTACACACGTCTTGTCTCGCTTGTGACCACCACTAGACTTCACCGATACAATATGGCTGCCCGTCCGCGTAGATCGAATTTCTTAGAATTCGTAATCTGCTCACCTGCCTAATTATGCCTGCAAACGACCATAAACGAGTACAATACACAATAGGCTGTTTTCTAATTACAAATTTTAAACATAAGGTAAACAAAAGAAGTCCAAATGCCGAAAAGGTAATCAACTGCAGGTGTGCATTGGTCTTTGTCGGTCATAACAATATGATAACATATTTTATGTATTTAACGTATTTCAATCGCTTGTGGTGACAGGAGTTCCTGAAGATTGTACTACGTACATTATGTAACCTTGGAGGACCGTAGAAAACATTTCTCAAGTTCCGACTAAGTGTACTAAGTATTCAGGGCGATAAAGTCTCTTAGTGCTAGTTCGGGCTAGTGTTTATAACGATGTAGTTTCAATAGTAAATCGCTTCGGCCAGTCCAGTTTCTTAGCTGGAAACTTGCAAAATCAAAAGCCAGATCTAAGTTTTAGGAATGTTTGCTTGTTCTCTACTCTGTCAGAACTTAGTTTGCTGTTACTGTGACATGCCAAGATAAACGTCTTGATGGGTATCTCTAAAAACTTTAACTAATCAATTTATACATACCAAAGATGTGGAATTTATTAATCTTTTTATGATAACTTGGTAATTTTAACCTAACAGGCTAATAAAAGCGTATTAAAAAAAGAAACTGAATATTTAAAGCCATTTCTTTAGTGCGATTAGACAGATTTTTACACACCTATTATCATTATACGGAAAATCGTCTGTAAAACTATTTCATAGCCTTCTGCAGCTAATTCGAAGAGGATAATATGTTTTGTTTGCATAAAAATATCACTGCTAACCTCAGAAAAATAATTAAAGCTATAAAACCGTGCTGAAATAAAAACTGAGTGGGTAACATCTCTTGTACATTTTTATATATGTAATATAGTAGTATGCATAGTACAATACATGTAGTTTTAAATGAAACAAAAGAGGTTTTTGATTCTAGTCCATAATTTGGTTCTATTATACTACTAAATTAAAAATACGGCATGTGCATAATTGTTGTTTGTAAAATAAGACCAACTTAAAATGGTAGATAGATTATTGTGTGGCTTTAAACAAGTGACGTTTTTGTAAATAAGAAATGTACGACGATATATGAATCTTTCCAACACGCTTTTAACGCCGTAAGAGAGAATATTGCGCGGATGCATGTTCGGGTGCATATACATATTTTGCAGCCATTATAATACATTTTCTATAGTTTTACTTATTGTTTTAAGTTATTAACAATGTCGGTCATAACAGTACACGGTCGACGACAAAACAGTCTCATAACGTTTAAAACAAACACGAGTTTTAAAAACGGTTAAAAATATTAAATTTAGATCTGTTTGAAATTGTTAGATATATTAAAGATAATAGCGGTGGCAATATGGCACATCCGTTGGAGATAAATTATAAAAGCATTGTTGGAGGTCCGCACGGAGGAGTCGTAAACGCGCCACGTCCGCTGACTCGGAACTAATGAGCATTGTCTTATTTCACCACAATGGGTCACTTTTCTTAAGACTAAAACCCGACGCACCCGTAAATTAAAAGTTAATATCTCATTACTTGCAAGCGTTATCCCGCCCCCCATTTTATATCATTTTAAATGTTCAATTGCAACTTATGTCTAAACTCAGCCCCTTTTTACATGGTTTCAGCCATCGAAAGGAATGTAAGGTAGCTTATGAAGATCAATTTCTGTGAAACTATTTCAATATAAAGAAATTGGTTGAATTTTTTTTCATAGATGACAGGTAAAGAGAAGTTAAGGTACACGTCAACTTATCAAATAATTCCAAGCGGTATTAAATTTTTTACATTGGTTTTTTGAAATGAAACTTCTTTAGAATCGTTGTGATTTGAAACTCGATGAAACGAAAAAGCGACACTAAAAAGAGATAAAGACATAATCGATAGGACTAAGTCTGCGAGAGAATAAGAATACATTATATTTAACAATTTAAAAACCATGCACATACAGATAGAGTTGGAAATGTTTTGGAGTTTTTCAATAATACTTCCAGTTTCGTGTTTTAAAGCTTAAATATATTATAAAGATATAATATATGAAATGTGATGTTACGAAATTTAGAATTACCTCAACCACTTGTCACACTTTGTTTCACTTCTACTGCGTGTGAACTGCACACATACACACACAATTTTGTTAATACTATACAGTTATATGTAGAAAATTCACAACATGAAAGTGAACTGGCGATTTAAATTATAAAACAATAACTGGTATTGTAAAGATTATGTTTCTTTTTTAATCAAAAGATTTGACTCCTGCCTATAAGTCCTATAATGGTGCCGCTTCGTCTGCTTTAATGTCGCATCGTACAGATATAGGCCGTTTCACTCATATATGGCAGTGGGTTTTATGTGTTATTTGAAACGCGACTTTATTAATGGTGTAAAATGTTGACAAGTAACGTATTTATATACACTAATGAGGCTATTTGTTCACTGCGTTATTTTTTAACACTCTAATTAAGATGCATTTGGCCACAGTCTATCGGTCTTATTCATAGAGTGTTGAACGCTTCTTCATGGTTCTTAAAGTAGCGTTTAAACTTGCTCTAACTCTAGGAATAAGAACGTAGATCTTTAACATTATCGCAGATGAAGCCCCATTGTAATTGATATTTCAAAAGTTCTTCATGAAAATCGACCCCGAGACTTCCTTGAGTTTTTCGCTATTTTTCATTTAGCCATTAACGTGCACTTGAAAAATGCACCTGTACGATATAGGTTGTACTTACGTATACAATATGTAGGTACATATATAAGTATATACGTGACCCGAACATTTGAGTATTCTAGGATTAAATAGAGGTGTCTGTACTACTTCATACATATCAGGAGTAAGCTAACCTTTACATGACGGAAGCTTCCTAATTGGTCACTCTTCTTAAGTGGTTCCATCCTAAATTACTTTTGCAGTTAAACTCGTCGGCTTGAGGTTTCGCGTGCCATTGTCATTGTGATCGAGCAGGAGTATCCTTAGGGGAAACTTAACTTGACACAAGACACGAAAAGATACTGCTTTTGTCATTATGAATGTTCTGGTTTAATGGCTAAAAATTCAGGATCGAAACGGATGTTTGTTGCTTTAGCTGTTAGCAAATTTTACATAACATAATGTAGATTGATATAATATGTTCAAAGTAAATTTCTAATTATTAAAATAAAAAATCTCCACCACATTTATTGTCTTCAAGGAGGATGGTTCTACATAGACATGTTTTTATCATAAACAAAAGACAACAAATTGTGATGATAACACACATGAGAAAAAAATACACGGTCTCGTAAACTTCAATTAATTTGTGATTCTTAGGGTTCCCTAGATATTCTGACAAAACCGGAACTTTTATAAAATCGTTATATTCGCCTGTCTATGCATTCGTATGTCATAGCGGTTTTTCCGAAAAGATACTAGATTTTAGGACTGGCCACCGTACATCGAATTAATGAATAAAAGACAAGTCTTTAAAAACCATACTTACACACTATAATCTTTTAAAGTGATTTTTTTGTTTAAATCAATAGGATACGATTTTTCATTTCAAACAATTTGAAAAGCAGGTACCAATACTCTTGTCTCTAACTTTAAAATAGAATAGAATACAGAAAAGATGCTGTGTTCTTTATTGAACGATAGTTTAACTTTTGGAAAAATATAGGCAGTTTGTAATATTACCTGCCTATTATAACATTGCTATAAAAATTAACCTAATTAAAATTCTGAAAAAAAAATTGAGTACAGGAAGAGTACCACATAGCTCAAAACTTGTTTACAACGAAATTTGGGTTGAAAATGATTTGTTAAATAGTTTTTGACATATAAGTTTTCTTCAGTGGAACTACAACTCCGGCAGGCATAGGCCTCTGGCGTATTACGGAAGAGGATCAGCTCTGCAGTGTATTAAAAGGAATAAATCTCTAAACACTTACTAGAATCCCTGACCCAGTAGTTGATGGATTTTGGCGACGACTCGACGTAACACTCGAGCATAACATCCGTCCCGAGAGGCGCCCCCACCAGTTGGTTTGGAACTTGTATTACAGGGTGAACTGTACAAATTTACCAATACCAAAAATTACAAATTAACCAATACAAATTTAATATCACCTACAATCATCTTCTTTATCCAATCTTTGGAAAATAAATATTTTTATTTTAAATTAGTTTTTACTTTACCTAGACCATGGATGAAGTTATCCTTTTTCCATGCCTACACGTAGCTACTCTTAGTTAGCAATATATAGCAACGCAGGTAACTATTTTATATAATATTATATCCATTACTGCGCGTATCCATCATGATGGTAACCTCGTAACAAACGCAGTCTTGAACACGGTACGTATCGGGACGGGAGGATCCTGTCTCTGGAGCCCTAACCACAAGTATTTTTAATTTTGATGTTTTGTTTTAAAATATAAGTAATGTTTTGTGGAAAGAAATGTTTATACGTTTAACCCTTTGTGATATTTATAAAAAAAAAACATGTAAAATATAGAGAAAATGAAGCAAAATAAAAAACCATAGTAGTTATTACCCGTATTGTTTGTGCTCATAATTATTATACCTTGCCACAAAAATCCCACTGTTGTTCTCGGATTTCCTTACTTTAGGAGAATAGACAATATATCAGCTCCACTTGTTCGAGACGGATTAAATGGTTTGTCCTAACAGTAACCTCAATGTACATACATGCTTATAGTGAACATTGAAATTAAACATTTCTATAATATAATTTACCTTATAATTATAAGCCACAAAGAGAGAATTCTTAAGATCGTTTAAGTAAAAATAAGATTAATATAATTTAAGTTTAATCTTGCATGAAAGCAAAATGTCCGCTTGAGTTGTTACGAAGATACAAACAGTCTGAACCAAGAAAATAATTAAAAGCTAGTACTCGCTGACATTAAATAACACCATTAATAACAAGGAATCTCTGAAAGTTGCCGAGATAAACAGCAATTACCACGAATTTTGTGAGTATCTGTTTTGAATCCTATCAGAGGTAGTTATTAAAAGTTTCCTTAGAAAATCTAGTTGAGATTTAAATTTTGGGTATAACCGTAGGTTTTTAGGGTTTCGTACCCAATTAAAAAAAAACCGTACTCTAGTATAATCATCTTGTCCGTCTGATACAAGCATTTTTCTCAAAAGTTACTTAGTTTTTATACATGAAATTTGCTTACAGGATATATTCTATATATGGTTACACTATCGTGTAATGAAATGGCGAAAAACTAAAAAAATACAGGTTTCCTTCATATATGAGGGATGATTTTTTTCAGTGTATATAGTTGTGTATGATATCATTAGTCAGACCTTGAAATTTTTGATAAACTTTATATTACAACACTCAATACATGTATTTATTTCCAAAGTCTTAAAATATGTTTCTTCCTTTAACTTTTCAACTTTGTCTATGCAGTTTATTTCTTGACAAAAATTTGACTACGAATGCTGTAAATAAGGAGCAAAAATATATAAACTAAGTTACTTTTATATTCATATATTATATTGTATTATATTAATATACAAAGATACTGCAGCAAGATACGGAGAAGCACCAGGTCATGCGCATACCCGTCTCACCCGCTTTGTTCCGTTTGACGGCTGATTTTACGCCCTCGGACCGTCACCACTTATTACCTCGTACACACAGCGCCTATTACCATTGCAACCCTGATTCTCACGTGTCAAGTAAATATAAGTATAACATATTTGCTCATTTAAAAAAATATACGTATTTAAGCATTACTAACCTATATGCATATATGTATGACATACTTACAATGAACTTTGATCATGATTCTTTTGCTAACCGATGGCGGAACGCCGTTACTGGCAATGCAAAGATATGCACCCATATCTGAACGGGAGATTTTGTTTAACGTCAATACTTGTTCTTCGTGTACGGCAACTGTTAGAAGTAGTGGAAATATATTAGTCAGAGCTTGAGATACAGTACCTAAATCGTTCTACTTCGTTGTCAGTCAATTGTCGTCTTCCGCTGGATATTAAGAAAGAAAGACTTTATTTGAAGACATGTTTATATGTTCCTATTCTTTCATTCTCCACATCCAGATTTAAAACATATGTAAAAAGGAATAAACTTTAAATGGTTGTGTTTTATATTCTCCTCTTGACTTCCGAAAAAGTCGGAACTTTGGACAGCTTTTTATCTTTCTTCTCTTTTCCTAGAAACATTCGTGATTATATATATCGTTATATATAACGTATTGGTGGTATATATTATTTAATTTGTAGATTATTTTAGCACATATTAAATCGGGTATTTAGGCGTACAACAAGAAACATTCTGATTCACCTTTTGTTTTTGCGCCATTGGAATCTCTTATAACAATATCGGCCCCATCTTCCCGCCTCCATAGGATGCGCGGTTCAGGCATCCCTCGAGCTCGGCAAGAAACTCGTGCTGTACCGCCTTCAGGCACCATCACGTCTCCTGATGTCTCCTCTGCCACGAAATCAGGTGGAATTACCACGTCTAAATAACCCATCTGCAAGAAAATAATTTTTTAAAACATGTTTCGTGCAACTCGTAAATGTACCTATATTTTTATCATTCGACAAATAAAATTCATTAATTCGTAAAATTAATATCTAATAGTTTGTTAAAAATACATTTACAGCAATAGAGTTGCTCCTGAAGGACCTAATAAATAGTTTAATAAATATTACAACAAAAGTAATCTAATAACTGTATCATGCAACACAAAATTAGAATTTTTTGTGTAAGTAAACAACAAAGTATCATTCATATTAGGACCTTACGCTACGATTTTTCTTGTATAAATTCGGAGCGTATTTACATGGAATATATTGATTTAATATTAAAATCCTGATTTAAGTTCTATTTTCTAAATAAATCATTGCTAAATTTCATGCAACTTGTTTCGTGGTCACCAAAAAAAAAAACCGCGAATTGTTTGAATATTTGTGTGAATAGGCTCAATTTAATTTGACCAAAAGTTGGTGTACTGTTAATGTATATATATTCCCGGCTGATCTCTTAAATACGAGAAGTAACTATCAATTGATACAAACATATTGCGTCAAGTGGCGTCATGGCGCGTCAACGGCGTCTGTCGCTTTACGGTACTGAAGCCTATGTCGCTGTCTCTGGTAGCGATTTATGCCGTTATCAGTCCGGAGTATAAATTACAGCGCGACGTAATAATTTAGGTGCACCATGCACGAATCATTACCCGCTGCGTCGAAAGCTCGCTTCTCCACAGCGCTGTTTAATTCATTTTATCTCCCCAATATTTACTGGAAATTCTGTCCTGACATTTTTTAAATTTTATGTCTGATGGGTTTAATCGAATTAATTAAAACTATACTGTAACGTTTTTAATTACGTTTCTTTTCTAAATTGACTTTTAGGAGCCTCCTTGTTTTTGGTACATGTTTTACGTCTAGATGGTCTTGAATGACATTGTTAATAATTGATATAATTTTTATTCAACATGATAAAGCAAAAAAACACTGCATCTTACTACTGTCCACCAATAAAATGTCGATGGAAAAACCAAACAAACTATAGATTAATATTATGGGCGTGGATGATGAACGAAACTGCGGCAATGTTCTCACCGATCGAGATATCCCACAACGGGTTTTATGTGCACACTGTGTTGCAGGTACTAGCTGTAATCTTTGTGGGAATACCATTAGTGTATTCCGAGGTATGTATAGGACAGTACACAAACTGCAATGCAATTTCTATGTGGAATTTCCTTCCACTTTTTCGAAATGTCGGATATGCAACATTCTTTTTGATTCTCATGAAAACAATTTACGTAATGGTTTTAACAAGTTGGTATTTAGATTATACATTTTATGCAGCGTTGGATACTCCACCGTGGTATTCCTGTGATGATTTTAACACTACTAAATGTATGGTAAAGAAAAACAACGTTTCAGTATTTCAACATTGCATAGAAGCTCAACTTCTGTTTGAAGATGACTGCGGCATGAAAACAGCCAGCAACTTTTTTTTTGAGAAGACAATTGGTAATAACAACACACAAATAGCTTCAAGCCATTGTTTTTGTATATGGAGAGTCATCGTTCTCAGCTGTATAGTGGGTGTGTTTTTATTTCTAATGTCATTAAGAAGAGATAAATTTATACGAATTGGTGTGAAGCTTATAGTTTCCTACGTATGTATCGCAATATTCGTATTAATTTGCGTTGCTTTATCAACAAATGGCACATGGTACGCAACAAAGATTAGCCTTAATTGGTCCAACTTTACCTTCAACAGTTGTTTTATCTCGATTGTTCGCGGGTTCCTGTCGGTTGGGACCGGATATGGTATAATTATTTTTATATCTCGCGATTGTCCTTTTCGTAGCCCAGCAACAATGTCTTCTATATCCACTCCATTACTTTCTTCATTTTCTATTATTATGTTAGCACTTATTGCATTTAGCGGCATAAAGACCATGTCATATTTTCATGGAGAAGAGGAAAATGTCATTGAAATTGGTAGTTCCAATTATTTTTCATATTTTGCATCACTATCGGAAATTATGATTTATTTTAATGTTTCTATTTGGGGTTTCTTCTGGTTTTCAACAACACTGCTATGTCTGTTCACCAATTTATGGATATTGTTTATGTATTTGACAGACTTAGCTTTAAATATTAAAATCGTAAGAGAATATAACAACATATCTAATGTTATTCTGATTGTTTTACTATGTGTATGTTCATGGCCTTTCTTCTGCTCAGATCTCACAACTGTTTTGACAGACAGTACTGAATTAATGCAATTAATAAACAGTTGTTTATTTGGCTTTTCTTTGTACTGGTTTTATGGATTTAATAATCACAACAATGATATAACATTTATGATTGGTATCAAGGCAAGTTATTATTGGAAAATTTGCTGGGTACTCAATCCTGTTATAATACTCATCATGGTGTATAGCAAATGGCATGACCTAGATATATTTGAATTTGACGATTCTTATTATATGGAGTCTTTAGCAATTAATTTGGACGAATTTCTATTATATATTTTGTTGGCTATCTATTTCTTTATTTTAGTATTAGGTATCTTTATTCAAATAACTTTGTACTATTGGTCAGGCGAAATTAAAAATCTTATCAATCCAACAAAGGATTGGGGACCAAAAGACGACGTATTATTTAAAAGCAGAAAAATGTTTGTTCCTGAAATTATGACTAGAGAATTTTTATATAGACAAGTGAGAATACATGGTTATTTACAAAACCGTATAGAAGATAAAGGTCGTAGAATAAGTAGACTTTATAGAGAACCATCTGTCGCAGACATAGAATGGAGTGCTTTGACATCAAATTAGAGAAATGTTGTTATATGAAAATATGTTTACATACCTGGCTTTTCATTGGGTCAGTGTTTATTTGGCACATGTATTGCCCACGGTCGTCCTCTTGGACATTTCTTATATGTAAATTCCAAACGGTCTGACCATTGTGTGACACGCCAACACGTTGATTATTTGTTATTACATGTACGTGTATTGCTTGAATTGCCTTAGTATCGGCCTTCACCCATCCGACCTTTGGAATGATAATGAGAAAATATTTTAATAAAATCTTTCCAATTATTATTAAAAATATTCCTTTTATTTCGAATCTTATTCAGGTAGTAGTCTTATTAACTTTTCTAATTTAGTTTGTAACTAAAGCAATAATTATTTATGAAAATTAATTAAATTAAATACAATCGTACCCTGTAGCCACCAAGGTTCTGAACTTGGCATCTAAAGGTGGCATCTCGGCCAATCGGAACAGTTATATTCATCAGAGGCTCAGCAAATTCCGGTTGAAATGCCTGCCCTAAAAATAATTCACAATTTTTAGTATTAAGACAAATAAATTAACAATAGATACCTACACAGTTTGATAAGTATTCATACCATTTTATAAAGTTTTAAATTCATATATAATACTAGGATATGCTCACGACTTTGTCCACGCTTGATTTGAAATTACCGCGGGAGTCCCGGGACACAAATGTCATAAAATTTTATTACACATAATTTACTATCGATCAGTGAAAAAATCACATTGAATTTCGATTTCTTTTTAATCTGGCCATTTTAAAAGTAATACAGATTTTAATTCTAAGAATTTACTGTCGATCAGCGAAAACCGCATCAAAATCGGCCCAGTAGTTTTTACGTGAATCCCGAACAATCAGACAAGAAATTAAAAAAATTGCATCGTCCTCTCCGTCATTTATATAGTCCATTCCAGTTGTTGTTTTTTTTAATAGCTCCAATGTGCAGACACGATAAGTGTAGAATTTTATAATATTATAGATATAGGCTACCACGTGGCTTCGATACAGTAACCATCGGATTCGTAACAAGTGTAAATTACATAATTTTCCGAAAAAAGATGTTTTATCGGATATTTATCCGCACTATTAAAAGTACATTATAATAAAATTACGTTTTAACGGTTTTAAGTCACAGGCCACTGAGTGGCCGTGATTACGGAAGATCAAATAAATTATCGCGCTTAAAACCGTTAAAACGTAGTTTTATTATGTATACAAGTCGCGAAAACCTAAGAAAAAGTACATTCGTTCAAAATTTTATGTTATTTGGGCCTTATTCTCTACGTCATGAAGGAGAAAAAAATCTCTCATATTTATGTTTTCGTTATAAGTATTTTTGGTTAATGTATTAATATTCTTACCAACAAGCTTCGAGTCAAGTCCTAGCATAAATATGGCTAGCAGGCATATGGACCAACAAGGCTGCTGCATATTTCTAGTCACGCCGGTCCCTTGCCTCTGTTAGGTAAAGAATCTCAGTGCACCCATCTTAAACTGTAACAAAGCCAAAATATTACATTATATAACTTATTTGAAAATCAAAATCTGTTTTCGATGGCGTCTGTGGTCTAGTATTTTGATCATTTGCACAGCTCAGTAAAAAATAGGGGTACCATATGCATCAAAATAAATTTCATAATGGTTTTTGGTCGATAATTTTGCTGCTCAAGATTTATAGATCGATCCAAAACAGAGGAGAGTTGAAAGTTATTTAAAATAGCAGAATAACGAAAAGTATAAAACTATATAATTATGTTTGCCCACATGACCACATAAACACGCACACATTCAGGTGTGTGTGTGTGTGTGTGTGGTTGTGTCTCTGTGTGTATGTGTGTGTGTTCACAGAGGCCAGAACAGTAATTTTCAAAAGAAAAATTTAGTTAGTAGACATGACGAGGTACCAGAAATATTACCCCCATATATGTTTTGAACCGTGCAGGAACGGTGAAAGAATACAATTTTCTGCTGCCGGGCGGCCTGTCGTAAGAGGCGACAAACGGCGCCACAGCCAGGTGATAGGGTATTTGCCCGTCTGGATGGCTACCACCCCTGGTCTAGAGTATGTCTCCATAACATCCTTAAGTTGTGTTCTAGTATTAGTGGCCAGGTTCCAGTCCCCGCCCCCTAAAAGAGCAGCAGTGCATTTGTGTAGTACCATTGGTATTGCAAATGTCCATAGGCGATGGTAGCCGCTTTCTATTAGGTGGGCCGTCTGCCTGTCTGTTGAACTCATGCAATAAAAAAAATTAAATAAAAAAGTTTCACCAAAATGTTTAGCTTTCGACTTATTAATTTATTAGTGATTTTTGAGAAATTTTAACCGGATCGGCTTTAAATATCCTTTATTTTATTTTTTAGTATGTTTCTTTGGGATTTTTTATGTAACAAGTCCTTATGAATTGTCTTTCACCCGTAAAATAATCAGCACCTTCACATAAAATCAAGTTACAAAATTATACTTGAAAGTGAAAAAAAAATATTTTAAGCGAATCAGACTCGAATTTTCAATCTTAAATTAAACATTGAAAAGGGCAACTTCCTTTTGGAATATTTTTAAAAATTGTTCAAGAGTCTAAACTTTCATAATAATACAAAAAGCCATCGTTTATTTTAACCCACCTTCAAACGTACTGAAGTGGAAATTTCCCAAGTCACAAAAAACAAACAACACAACAACTAACAAACAACGATGTTATGTGTTACGTTTCTAAAAAAAAGGAGATTATGGAGATATTATATAGGTAAATTATTTTAATACTGTTACACAGTTAGTTCATCAGTATTTACATGAAACTTCAGAAGTGGCTTTAGTTTAGTTAGTTAAATAAACTGAAACACAGTTGATTGTGAAATAAATAAATTTTTTTATAACTGATTCCCAAAGCTACATTCTTATAACAATAGAACGTGTGTTGTCCGCAGACAACTATAATTTAAAAAGAAAATCGGTGAAATAAAAGCTTTTGTTTGATTTTTCGGCCAGTTTTCAGTAAGACAAAGTCGTCTTACTGAAGAGTGGCCGAAACGTTAAATCAAATAAAAATAAAACCCAAATTCAAATAAAATCGAGTCGAATAGAAATCAAATAAAACCCAATTTCGATTACATGTAAGTACTAGTCGCGAAAGCTTGAAAAGATATTAAAACTAAAAGCTTTTTGATTAGATAATAATAATATTACCGCTTTGGAAGACCGAAAACTTTATTTATATAATATGTTATAGATTATAATAAAAATGTACATAACACCAATATCGTTTTAACATTACATAACATCTATTGTGCATCCTACTATCATATCTATGAATATTTACTTCCATCCTTACTTTCATTTATTTTTATATACGTCGTATCTATACATCCTAACAAGGCCATACATGACATTAAATGAGAATACAATAAACCTGTTGTGTTACATCGACATAAAACCGCAAAGCTTTCACATTATGGATGTCGATAACACATTGTCACTCTATTTGCGACCGCACCGCAGCAATTATGAACCGTGTACAATGTCATAATACATAGAAATGCTATTCTGGGTCCCTTCCTTGTTACTTTTTTTAACATCTATATCAATAAATAAAATTTAAGTGTGTGTTTTACATACGTATATACAGGTGATTTTTTCAAATGGACCTCCATGACCAAATTCGAAACTATAAGAGACAGTGAAAAATGCTCAAAAGAGTCTCGAAGCCGATGTCGACGAAAACTAGTTCGGCACCATTATATCACTATTAATATTATAAATGCGAAAATAAATCTGTCTGTCTGTCTGTTCCATTTTACTGGACCGATTTGGCTGAAACTCAGTATATATGTATTTTCGATGCCGAGAATGAACATAGGATACTTTTTATCCCGATTATGGGATACATTTATGTAAAGCTTATCCCTAAAAGTAGGATAGGTTTTTTGTGATTTAATATTTTCGTTGTTTTGGTTATTTTGATCATTTTGGCCGTTTCTATAATTTGGGTCATTTTTGTCACATTGGTCATCTTTGTCCTTATTGTCCTATTGGTCTTTTATGTCTTTTTTGTCATTATTGTCATATTTTTTATTTATGTAGTTTTCATAGACGGGGGATAGATAAATAAAACTAGGACGGTTTGAAATACAGGAATGAAAGCTTGGATGAGACCAATCATTTCTCAAGTTTATAGATATAAAAATTTATCGTCTGTAAAAAATGCGATAGTAACTCGATATGTCTTTTCTTAAGCTTTCACGGAAAACTACTAGGAATGCTGGATCGGTTTTGGTGTAATTTTGTTTAAATGAAGTTTTAATACCAAAAATGGACATAAATACTTTTCATGCCGGTCGGGTTCTTATCGGGAGATGGGATAATTTGCAATATAAAATGAAAATAATCTTCCGGGTGCAAATAGCACTAACATAAAAATTAGTACAATGTAACCTGTATTAACGCCTGCTCTTTAAGCAAGAGGCACGTAATAGAGGTCGACCCGCGGCGCAGCCGCGGGTTAAAATCTAGTTAATGATAAATCAATTAACCTAGTCAGGAATCGAATCGGCTGATTAAAAAAAAAACACATGCTATATTATTGTACCAAAACATAGTAAGAATATGTAATGTACATGTAAGAATCAATTTCAGTAAAGAAATACCAAACATCAAACTAAGGAAAAGGTTGGATTTTAAAACACAAAACATTAGTTTTAAATAAATTAATAAGGTTTCAAGAGGGGGTCCTAACAATGGTATAGGTGATCCTATATAAATATGCTATAATTTTGAATGTTAGCACTTTTAATGTACTTGTGTAGCCTTCTGTTGCCCCCCAAGTCTCATGAAATTACTCAAAAAAAATCTCTATAACAATTAAAGGTCGCCTTTGTATATTGCCATTATTTTGAATTATATACCAGTTTTGAGCACAATAAAGAATTTATTTATATCGTAGCAGAATAGACTACAACCAACGAAGGCGATCGATTCGAATGCTATTCATAGATTGATAAAGTTAGTCAAGAAATTATTTCAGGATGATGCGGGACGATGGATAGATGGCAGTGAATGTGACCATTGGTCCCCCCCCGCCTGCTAGGATACGCGGAGTTGGTAGAGCGCTTTTTGTAGTAGCCTTGGTATAAGACGAAGGAAGAAACACCAATATGTTTAAATTTGTATCTCCGACTAAGGTGGCAGTAGTACCCCTTCGGGGGTACTAGTGCCGCCCCAACGTGGCGAATCCCACACGCCCCCGCCGCGCTTACCCCGCGGCGGTTAGTCCTCAATCGGATTTCCCCTCACTAAAAAAAGAAGTGGATGATGAGTCTATTTCAATTTATCAATACTGGTTTATAAACTTACTTTTAAAGTATGTTTTGTCTGGTAAAGTCAACTAATTTTTAGGTACTAAGCAAAATGTCGTGGTAGGTAATGATTAGAGCACGCGTCCCACACTCAAAAGGCTCGGGTTTGCACTTAGACAGTTTTCTGACTTAATGTGCTTATTGTTATAATTACCACGTGCTAACAATGGTGAACGAAAACATCGTAATGAAACCTGCACGTCGAGATAACCGAAGTGTCAGACCTGCCAAGCCGCCTTGGCCCCAATAGGAGGGGATGGAGCTCCGAGCCCAACAGTGGGACGTTTATGGGCGGTTATTATTATTTATTATAAGCAAAATGGTAGTATAATCAACTCCTACTTAACACTTCATTTTCAAACTTGACTACGTATATGACCACCATAAATGTTTACGTGAAATAACACGAGCTGTGAAAATGTGTGAAATGAGCGTACGGATGTGATCGCAAACCGGTAACTACTTTTCCGTGAATGATAAAACACGAGAAAAAATATCAGCGCAAAACCGGAGGGTATCGACTATCGACCTTGTATTGATGGAAACTTTTTTGTATTGTAGTAAAGGGAATATCTGAAAAATATTTTTTCTACAACATTTACTAAACACGATACGAGGTACTTGCTATGAAGGATCTTTATTGGAGAAATTTGGGACTATGTATGGACCTATTTAGATTATCGGATGAAGTCTTTATTGTACACTCGATATGTTTGTCTTTTAATCGATGAATCAGAACAACCGATCGTTTGTTTCGATACTGTAATTAATTGTAGCGCCAATTCTGTGATATTATTTACAACTGTAAGTATTAAGGCTCTATTGAAGTTCTATGTATAGATAGCTATCAACTTCAGAGGAAAACGAAATTTACAATACACGCAGTATTGTTTTATTTTCAATAATGGTATTTACAGCATCGATGAAAGCGGTAATATTTAAGCTGGAGAAATTTTAGTATGATACTGTCTTACTATTAAAATCAAATAATGTGCAAAAGTTAGGCATATGGTACTCAAGTTTTGGAACGGAATAGCATGTTAGACCCATCATAATGTTCTATTTATGATGATAGACCCATTCTGTAAGAAATATTTTTTCGAAAGTGACTTAAAAAGGATTAGTAGTTATAGGCTTTTTACATTTACGTTGAGATAATATAAACTTCGCTTTAAAAAGTGAAATATGAAATTATTGCCAGAATGGTACATGTGGACAGGAATAATATGACGACTGGGTCACTGGGACATCCACGTGGACGTGTATAATCCTGGAATCTCAATTTTTATGATCAACCCACTTCGGTTCGCACTGTGAAACGCTTTGCTCAAAATCTAATATACATAATTGAAGGTAATATGTAAATACGGCAAGCAATATTAGAACAAAAATTCTCGCAATATTCACCCGCATTAATATTTTGAATCGTTTCAATTTTTTTGTGGTTTCTACACATAACAAGTTAAGGATTTCAAATAAATCCAAGTAAATATATTGATGGGTTTTGTGGACGTGACGCAACTCGGCTGTTTTGTCATTTGGCTATGAAACCGAAAAAAATACCTCATATCTTAAAAACGACATTCTTGTATCTTTGTTACTTATAATATTTTTATAAACTACTGGGTTTAGGTGGATAAAATTTAACAGGGAATTGTAGCCTGTATGGCCTTATATCATTGTGTACTGAAATTGTGAAGCAACTGGAAATTAAGAATGGCCGCTATGCATGTAACTAACTGAGAGCTGAAAATATTTGTTCCAATGTACATCCTCGTGTCGTTAGTGAGTGTCTTAAGAGTCTATATTTTTATTTATAAACTTTTAATTTAATTTAATAGGCAGTGAGATTGATGAGATGAGAACTTCCAAGGTCGTAATTATTGTGTTCCCCGTCATCTAACTTTTGAAGAAAGTTCAAAAGTGGAACTTTCTGAAAAAAATTGTTTCAAGAGCTCCATATTCAAGAAAAATTGGTTTGTAAAATATTTTTTTTAGATGACTATAACAGTAGACGCTTATCTCAGCTACTCTTCATCGTGCATGGACTGTAAAGCACTTAATCAATTTTTATCATCATAAAAAGTCACAGCCGTCTTTAATTAAAATCAAAATCAAAATTCAAGAGTTTATTAACCTCTACTGCGTGCTTCTTGTGTAAAGAGCAGGCGTTAATACAGGTTACACTGTACTAAGTTTTTATGTTAGTGCTATTTGCACCCGGAAAATTAATTTCATTTTATATTGCAAACTATCCCATCTCCCGGCATGAAAAATATGTATATCCATTTTCGGTATTAAAACTACATTTAAACAAAATTACAGCAAAACCTATCCAGTACTCCTAGCAGTTCTTCCATGAAAACTTAACAAAAAGTCATATCGAATTACTATCGCATTTTTTATAGGCGAAAATTTTTATATCTATAAACTTGAAAAATGATTGGTTTCATCCAAACTTCCATCCGCTATTTCAAACCATCCTAGTTTTATTTATTATCCATCCCCCGGGTCTATGAAAACTACATAAATAACAAAAGTGACAATAATAACAAAAAGTACAAATAGGACAAAAGTACAAAAAGGACAAAGGGGACTAAAGGGACAAAAAGGACAAATATGACCAAAATTATAGAAATGACGAAAATCACAAAAAAATCTATCCTACTTTTTGGGATAACCTTTACATAAATCTATCCCATTATTCGGGATAAAAAGTATCCTTTGTCCATCCTCGGTATTAAAATTACATATATACCGATTTTTAGCAAAATCGGTCCCGTAGTTTTTCCATAAAAGCATAACAAACAGAGAGACAAATATATTTTTATCCTAAAAACTATCCCATTTTTCGGGATAAAAAGTATCCTATGTTCATTCTCGGCATCGAAAAAATATATATACTGAGTTACAGCCAAATCGTTCCAGTAGTTTTTCCTTGAAAACGGAACAGACAGACAGAGTTACTTTAGCATTTATAATATTAATAATTAATAGGGATGTGTCAAATGCGCAAATATATATTTGATTGCTCATTAAGTTAAAGTTCTTTAAACTCACTAAAGTGCGGCAAGTAGGTAAATATCTATAATCTTAATATATATAACTTAATCTTTACTTTGACGTGTATTGTCTCAAGTCTTGCTTGTCTCAGTCGGAACGACTAACTTAGCCATGGAAACAAAGTTTACAAACATTGACGGAAATTTCATACCGGCCGGTTAACTTGTTCCTTCCTAGACATTTATGATAACTAGATTCACAGTTTTCTAGATAGATATTGTTAGAGTTATACTACAAGTGGTTTCGACATACATTACAAAAGCCAACCAGAATTTTAAGCCAGAGTTCAGAACAATAACTTGAGTTATTATTCTCAAGATCTGGTTTCTAGATTTCAATTTTTGATTTCTAAGGCTACCTTCTGACGTATCGGTGCAGCAGCGGTTCAAAATCAATAGGTATGCTCGGTATATGCGATAGATACCGAAAGTTTACCGAGTGCCTATATTTCTATGAGTGTTTGCCAATTCGCTCGATATCGATACGGGAGCGGTACTTACCGAGCGAATCAGGAAACATAGAAATATAGGCGCCCGGTCTTTACCGAGGTCACGGTACCGTGTATACCGAGCATACCGATTCCACACTGCTGCTTCACAGCACAAATTATAAAATAGCCTATGAGAATATAAATAAAAGAATATAGCAAAATTGTCTAATCCTATCAAAGATGCGTTATCGAAGTGCCCTCTAGTGCAATTAACCCGCATGGAATACACAAAGCATCGAATGTATCGACGGCTAAACGTTAATTGATAGGACCAATAAGAATAAATTGGTGCGCTTGCTGGTCTCTGGACCAAACATAGCTCGTGTGTATCAATACTCCAATGAAGTAATTAACAGCTGACGTGTTAAACTTCCGTTAAATTAAACGGAAACAAATATTTATCGGCCAATTAGTTGAATAGCTTTAAAATTAAATCTGATTTCACATATTATTTTATTGTAAGTAAAATAGACATTGATGTAAAACAATTAAACATTTAGACACAACGTTCAGTTGATAATCTGTGCCAGTAGTGTAATTTTGTATTACTATTATATAAAGCAAATCGCTTAAAATATCTAGCTTTTCAATTGGTTTCACTAGTCTAATAGATTGTGGATTTCATATCCCATATAAATAATCACATTTTTCAAAATAAAATTATCCTATTTTCATCTCTATTGAAGAATGTAAATACCCATATAATACATAAATGCATGATAATGGTTTATTTAGCTTTGCTTACATTAATTAGCTTAATTTGTAATGTAGCTTAATACAATTACTTGATTTGTACCCCTCGGAAACTATCCCCTTTTTCAGAATAATATATCATATTTGTCCCCGTTATGAAGCATATCCTATATATATATAACGTATGGGCCGAACTTCGGTATTCGGCCGAAATTCGGTTAAAACGCCGAACATTCGATGCAAGAAAAAAGTAAAATACTTACTTACACTATTTTGACTGAAATTAATAAAAATCATATCCTATTATAACCGTAAAATATAATTAAGCCTTTATACACTCATGGTCATTTATTTTAGTTAAGAACACGTAAGCCTTAACTTGCAATGTAATAAAAATTAAATAAAATTTAAAAAACAATAGAAGTGTCTTTGCCTAATTAAATAGACATCAATTTAAAACAAAAAGAAATAAACTTATTAATATTCCTCTAACAACCATAAGTAATTAGTGTAACTGCTTAATTATAATGCGTAACTGGAATAAAATAAAAAAACTTTCTAAGAGACATCAGCAATTACAAGTTTTATTTTGATTGAAATCACTTTTTTACGAATTTAGAATTATAATATGATTTTTTTTTTGAATCAAAGGTCTGAAAATCTATTCATTTATCCACCTACTCTTACTTAAAATTTACCAGAGGCAGGTTTTTACACCATAATAACGCCAAAGATTCGGCGTAATCAAGTCACGACATCAACATGTAACGATGTTTCACTTTCGAGAAAGCGTCGCGAAATTAAATCAAAGTTCGGCCGAAATTTGGCAGAAGTTCGTATTCGGTTCAAACCACATTCAGCCCATCTCTAATATATATACCGAATTTCATTATAAACATCCATAGTTAATATAGCAAATAAATATGTATCTATATAAATATAATTTTATAGATATTATTAATATACTTCAAGTATATAATACATATTATAATATAGATAAAAAAGACATTGACCGCTAGTATGGTGTTATAGCCTATTAAGCGTTGACCCGCTTAGTTCATTACCACAGTGGTCTTGGGTTCGATTCGCTTTTGTTCTAACTTTCCAATATTTATTCTAGTTTAGATGTGTGGGAACCCCCTTAGAGTTATCCAATAACACAAGTGTAATTTGCATAGATTGGGAATACTTGTCTGTTGATTAAAAAAACTGTCAACAAATGGCTGTAGATTTCAAATTTTGTATTAGACTTCATCTATCATAACATCATCACGATATGATCCAAAACAGCGGAATAATAAATTTAATTTAGGTACAACTGCTGGTAACGGATTATTCTTGATACGATTTAAATATAAATTTCAATTATTAATTAAATTTCTTATGTATAAGTATATATATATGTATATGTTACTTATAATTATGCTGATTAAAATTATTAAGAATTTAATGTACAAAACGAAGTAGCTAATGATGGTAACATACTACTACATTATTATGTATTTGCATTTAATCACATAAGCGTGAATATAATTATATTATGTGCATGAAAAATAAAAAGCTAAACTAAATCATAATGTATGCAACTTACCTTCTTCGCGCCATCATTAAACAAAGCTAAGAAGTCATTGGTATATTTTTTTATGATCTATGCTCTGTACTAGGGCGTTAATATTTGAGGTTAGGTCGGCTAGAAGTTTGGTTATATCGTAAGAAGTTTTGTGGTTTCCCCGGGGAACACGGTTGCGCGAACAGACGGACAGCAGAGGCGAAGGCGCGCCATACACTGAGCCGATTGTTCATTCAGTCCTCCACTCTGCCGTTATTCTTACACAGATGTCCGGGTGATGAAGCAAAGATATGAAACCGATAGAAATTTTGACTGGGAAAGTGTGTTTATATGAATATCTGTTTCTATGCAAAAGTATTGCAGACAATATTTCTAAATCATAATAATAATATAAGTATATTATTATTGCGTATGTTTTAATGCGAAAGTAACTTTGATTGTTACTTTTTTGAAGATTAAAAGATTGACAGGATTCTAATGAAATTTCGTAAGTCAATAGATTGTAGGGAAGGATATGTATAGATCCTTCCTTAGGTTCCTTTTATCTTAATACACAATCTTGAAGGGGGTGAAATAAAGGATAAAAATATATATGGGTATAATTTCTCAAGTTTAGGTATGAAAATTCATATTTAGAATTTTGGTGAAAAAAAATGAATCTCGCGCTTTGAAGGGGAAGCTCCAGATACTGGGAGTAATCGCTAGAAGTCATCATCAACATTTTCTGAGGTACATGCATATTTATTCAAAAAATCGAACATTCTATAATCTATAATATTATAAAATTCTAAAGATGGCGTGTCTGTACATAGAAGCTATTAAAAAAAGCAACTGGAATAGACTATGAAAACGATGCAGTTTTTTAGATTTCTTGTCTGTTTGTTCGGGATTCATGTAAAAACTACTGGGCCGATTTCGATACGATTTTCACTGATCGACAGCTATTTCTTAGACCTAAAATCTGCGCTACTTTTTATCCCGGGAATTTTTCTCGGAATTATTTAAAAATGGCCAAATTTATAAAAAAAAACTAATTCCAATGTGAATTTTTCACTAATCGATAGCAAATTATATGTAATAAAATGTGTGATATTTTTATCCCTGGAATCCCGCGGGAATATTCCCGAGAGCGGTTTGAAGTTGTTCGGGTGCATGAAAATTAGCTTATTCCGACAGTTTTCATTACAATGATAGCTTACATTCTTTTCTAATGCTGCGGTACTTTGTATCCCGAGAATTCCGCGGCAATTTCAAGTCAAGCGTGGACGAAGTCGCGAGCATATCTTAGTGATTGATTTTTGGCATTTTAACCTAACGTTTCGGCTACTTAACTATTTATTTTTATAGAGAATTTCAGACCAACATAAAAATATCAAATATGAATTACATTATTAATCCAAAAAAATGTAATTTCAATTAAGACTCAGGGTTATAAAAATTCAAGAATACTTACTTCAACCATTGTATGTAGAGTATGTATAACTACGATGTTGATTGAAAATTATATCATAATATCGATTTTATTTAGTTATCTCGAAAATCTACAATTTTGTTACGCTATATGGCGATGAAGTAACGCGATCTAATTTAGGCGATCCAAGTACCGACATTTTGTGCTTTTCAAGGAGACTGTGACTTAATGAAACGAAGATAGAATAATTATCGACTTTCCGTTAATTTCCAAAGTTATTAATTGAAGCGTTAGAAAGGACCGTCATCTGGAGGGAGTGAATAGCCATCTCTCTTAACCGGTGCGTGTTATACACCAACACATTGAAAATTTCCTTCTATTGTTTGAGAACAAAGTGCTCATTAACTGACAAGCTTAATTCAAGGCTATTCAAGTCCATTTTCTTAGTCACAACGTTTACATTTAAAAACTAAAGCAATTAAAGCCATTGAAGTAAACATACTACGTAATCTATGCGTTTATTTTTTTATTTCCAAAAGCAGGCAGCCCAGCAGTTGAAATAAAGTTACCGCCGCCTATAGATTTTTGCCACACCAGGGGCCTAATTCTACTATTTCAATATCTTGATATTGCGAAGTTATTCAAAGTACGATTCTTATAACATGTTGTCAGTATCGTCGCGACGCAATAATAGCAGAAAAAAATTGTATTACCGTTAGTAGAAATGAGGTTAGCCGAAATTAATATTGAAAAGCTACAAAAGTTTTAAACATTTATTTCACGACTTTCAGTTTATAAATAATTATAAAGATAGAGTGGCGTGCTATGGGTACGCCATTGGAATTAACAGAATACCGAAATTAGGCAAACATACGATTGAGACGATAGTGTCCAACGACTTTAACGTGATAGTAATAGCAGAATTGGACCGCAGAAGGGTTGACAACGCGTTGCTGGCGTCGAAAACAATTTATGACGTCATGTTGCAGCGCAGAGAAATAACATCGACGGTAAGTTCCTTCCGAATTATTATAATACGCGGGATAAACATTCTAGAGGACTGTTTCTTAGCCAAGCTACAAGCACAAGGAAATAAGTAAGAGCATATCGCTGATGGCGAGTGATGCATGAGAAAATGAGCGTTGCGTTGCGTTACTATATTTTCAAATCTAATAATTTTGAAATGGAAATGATGAATTTACTAAAGTTACCTATTTTCTGTTCTTGGAATTGACAATTAATATTTTTTTTATGAATTTTGGATGAAAATACGGGAAGAGATAGGGAGAGCTTTGGATAAAAAGGATGCGCAGAATCATGTTTTAGTATTCGTAGCTTAATTTATATTTTAATTAAAGACTATTAACAAAATTTTATAAGGAACTAGTTACGGAGGCAACAACGCAATTTGGATTGTTCAGCCACAAAAGTTAGTTAGGTAGTTTGTTCTTGGACTAGAAATCTGGGGCCTGCAGTTAAATAGCGATGTCATATTAACATTCAACACTGCGGAGGTTTAGTGTTAAGATAGAAATACTTCCATTTATCTTAAGGTATACAGATCTATATCCAGTATAGATACATATATAAATACACCATTGAATATGTTTGTTTGTTAATCTTCATAGGTTTGGCGTTGAACTTGTTTACATTTATATGTTCTGCCTATATTATAATAGACTACGTACACATATATATTCGTTTTATATTATGTTCAATGGCAGTAGGAGTATAATTACCTCTATAATATAAGTCTTGCATAGTCTATTATAATAGGTAGATATTGCATGGCTTCTCATGCTTCATACAGTTAAAATTGACACAGATATCTAGAATATATAGTTTATAGTACATATACACATATAGTATAGTAGTAGTAAAGTATAGTAGTTAGTACAGTATTAGTAGTGTTTATATAATAGTTTTAATTTAAGAATATCAGTATCAAAGCAAAAATATATTGAAGAAAATTACATTACGACTTCTTCTTTTCAGCAGGTGGTTTAGGAGTGTTATAGCCTTCATGGAAATTTTTCAGATAGTTCCAAGGAGATTCCAACTGGTAACGGCGCATTTCCTGCGCAAACTCTACAGGTTCATAAACAATTTTCTTTAGCTCGTCATCGTAGCGAACCTCAGTGTAACCAACCAAAGGAAAATCCTTTCTTAAAGGATGGCCAGTAAAACCGTAATCTGTAAGAATCCTTCTTAAATCCGGATGATGGCTGAATACAATTCCAAACATGTCATATATTTCTCTTTCGAAATAATTGCATACACGCCACAAAGAGTATGCTGAATGTAGAGGTGTAAGCTCATCCGTGTAAGTCTTTACTCTCGCCCTTTCGCCAAACCGAAGACTGAGAAGGCAATATACTACTTCAAAACGGAAATGCCTACTTGGAACATCTATAGCTGTCGCTGTAGAACATGCATTATAACACGCGTGCTGATGATGACACATAAAACTTAAAACTTGGAACAACCCTTCCGGTGCTACAAGTATTTCTAGCTCATCTGTATGTTGCATTTGAACTTTCTGTACATATTTAGGCATACAAGCAGCTACGTACAAACCAAATTCATATAGTCTTTGGCGCGTTGCGTTATTATGTTTTCTGAGAGTATGGCTTTCATTTTCGATTGGCTCCAGACAAAACGGATTCCCAACTTGGACACTTGGTTTTTTGTCTTGTCTGAGCACATTTTGAGCATGAAATTGATGGTTAAAAACCAGCGGTAACGATTTTCTTACGATGGTGGAAACAATATTCATCATTTATGAAATTATCAATAACTTTTTAATATTGTAAACAGTTATTTTATTCATTAATATACTCGGTGATTCATAAACTCATTTATTATGTCATTTTGACACGTAAAAGTACTATGTTTTTTGACACTTATTTATGACAAAAATATTGATACTCTTTGAAACTATTTTTAAATGAAAACCTCATAAAGCAAACCTTTTTTGATATATAAATTTGAAAGTAACTTTGTTTGGATATTTTTGTTCTTCGCAACTTTGGGAATCAATCAATTTTTGTAAAACACTTGATCAAGCATAAGATAATGTAAGTAAATACATATAAATGTACTTAAATACATTATCTGGGTAAAAACACAAGCTTCCACAGGATATGGAGTTAAAATGTTACGCAAGTAGAATCTATCTGCTTCTAATATTTTAAGAACTCCTTGTAGTAGTACCCATGAACGATATTTTGATAAAGTATAAAAGTCTTACATGAAATCTGTAAGAAAAGCAGGGCAACTTGGCACCATAAGCACTCCTGAGTTCCAATCATAATTATAATAAAAGCTTGCCAATTTACCCGTTTTATTAAATTATGAAGATATAAACCCGCAGGCTGGCTGCGCGTTACATAGGGAACAAGGCTTTACTCTTCATTTGGGTGTGAAGTTTTTGAGAAGTTCCTTCTTAGGTATTGTGATGAAAATTAATATGTACTTTTCTTTTAAAAATTTATGTGTAGCAATAATCTTAAGACGTAAAATTTATGAGTTTGTTTGTTGGTATATAGGAAATAAACTCTTGAACTACTGAACCGATATTGAAAATTCTTTCACCAGTAGAAAGCTACATTATTCCTGAGTGACATAGGCTATATGAATAAATGAAAACTCTTTATTGTTCACCATAACTTAAACAATTTAATATGAATACAGTTTCAATAGAACATTAGGCGGCCTTATCGCTTATAGTGATCTCTTGCAGGTATCGTAGTGTCCAAGGAGAGTTTAAAAGAAAAATTAGACAATAATATTTGGCGTTTTAACTAAATTAAAACTAATAATCGTAATTAAATACAATTAAAGAAGAAACAAAAAAGTAATAAACTGCTATAGATATACATAATTAAACAGTTTATAATAAATATAAATTACATATACCTACATGCGAACAATAATATAATTAATTATATTTACTGCAACAAATTTTATTTAATGGAAAAAAATCAAACTGTCCAGTGTTTAAATGTAAATATGGACATAGCTCGTCTGATTTTTAAGGGGAGGGAGTTCCACAGGTGAACAGCCTGTACGGCAAAATAATTTCCTCCAAAGGACGAAGTCTGTTTAGGTATCATTGGCAGAAGATTGGTAGAAGAAACTAAAAAGTTCCTTTAAATATGGGGGAGTATACAGGGATTGAAAAGGATATTGTGTAGAAGTGAGAGTGGGCAACCATTTAAGTTTATTTAAAGTGGACACGGGAAGGAGTGTTTTTCTCATGGGCAATTATATGTTGACTTATCTCGAGTAGCGCCCAGCGAAGTGGGCACGGAAAGGAGTGTTTTTCCCATGAACAATTATATATTTACTTATCTCGACGAGCACCCAACGAAGTGGGCACGGGACAGCTAGTTTGTTATAAAGAACTCAGCGCATCTACATATGTTTGTTATCACTGTATTACATGTATGATTGCCGCTCTTATTTTTATTTTTTTTCACTACACCAATAATTAGTAGAACGTGAAATACAATATTTCTGTCAAATATGCTCAAATTCTTTCTGTCAAAATGAAATAAGAAAAATGGCTGTGAAATACTTTGGTAGACAGACTAACTTGATAATTTTGTAAGTGTTACATTACTTCTAAAATAGTTACAGGATCCAAAAAAAACGAAATCAACCCTTTATCTTAATTATTATGAATAAAGAATTTCATTTTAATATTATCGCAGTCATGTTACGCAAGAACAATTAACCAAAGCAACGAGAATTATCCCGGGTAGGGATGATATCAAACGAAAATGTTCCCATTTATCTTTTACAGTCTCATACATAAAACAGAGCTCAGGCTGCACTTGATTCAGTGTTTCCCGCCGTCCAACTCCAGATTGTGCGCCGCAACACCACAACTTCCGGCTTCCGGTGGCAACGCTGCGCCTGCGCGGTGCGCAACACCGCTCGGGTGTGACGTCACACACGTCAACGTATCAACACGCTAGTGTATAATCCACTTTATTCTAAAATCTATAAAATAAACATACCTTGACAACTTTGAGTTGTGTTCCAGCATTAGTGTCCAGGTTTTAGTCTCCCTTTAGAGACCAGCAACACAGTTGGGGTAGCTTAGCCTTGGGTGTACTTTTGGTGTTACAAATGTACAAGGCGATGGTAATTGCTTTTTCTCAGGTGGGCTGTCCGCATATCTGTCGGACTCATGGATAAAAAAGTGTGTGTGATATAAAAATAAATGCCAAAATTCAACTGTTATTTATGATTATGCCTTTAGAATTTTTGTTTGTGTGTCTAAACTCATAGGCTTCGAAACTGCTCAACGGATGTCAGTAAAAATTTAGGGATTAAAACAAGAATTTTATTTTAAATTTTCTTCATCATATGACGGCCTCTTTGGTTGAGCGGGCTAAGCCTTTGCCGGCTTATCTCACTGTAACGCAGAGGCTCCGGGTTCGATTCCTGGTATAGTAAATTTTCGGAAACGTATTTTCTCCGTTATTTACTATGGTCTGGGTGTCTGGGATCGGCCCCAGAATGGTCTGTATATAACCCCCATAACACAAGCGTAACATGCCTAATTTGGAGATATATAGTGTGTGTGTCTGTCTCCCGATTTATTATTATTATTATCTATAGTTCAATTAAATATCTTGCAGGTCCCGGAAAGATATCAATATAAAGCGAAAACGAAGTGGCCACACAACTATTTAAATAGTGCTTTTGATTAAGGAAGTAATGATTAATACTACTATTGAACAGTAGTACAAGTACTAAAGCAATATATTGAACACGATTTTTTTTGTTCACAATTCCAATGGGAATGTTAACCTCTATCAAAATATAAACGTTTTTCAAATCAACATTACTCCTTGAGGTACATTATAGTAGATATTTTACTTGTAAAGTTACACATAATACTAATATTGTTTCAATAAAATACGTACTGAAATAAATATACGTATCTAGCTCTTTTGAAATAAGTATTGTGCTTATAAATACGCTTTAAGAAATTACCGATTTGTGAAACCTCCTTTATCCGTATTGTATAAATGTAGCAGGTATATCGTACATTCATCTAAAACTGGGAGGCTTGAGCAGCAATGGAATGTTTATGGGTTGATATTATTATAGTATATTATAATGGTGTATTGTTTTTCTTGTTATAAGAATTAAAGATAATAATGACTGATAAATATCACAGTGGCTGTTTACTTTTGTTTTGTGTATTTAATTCATTTATTCGATGCGGAACCAATATTTTTATTGCATATTTATTTATCATATTTAAATAAATATAGCTTATAAATCTCTGCGCTTTGATGATTGCGCTATTCTCGCCCTACTACCGCAGCCTGGCGTACTTTTCTGGCGTATAAAATGGGATGATGTAAAGTAAAGCATCACAATATACATTTATTTAAATACATATAAGTACTATGTTTTTAAATATTTAAGAGGAATGGTTACCTTAGCTTGAAATTTGGGCAAATCTTCCTTTCCGGCCGCGTAAGAGGCTGCGACCACAATCCCAACCCACCGCTCTAATGCAAACGGACGTGTTCCTTTAAAAATATTAATATTACAATATACTTGCTTTTAGAGCATAACACAGACAACATAATTTTATTAGAAATACTTTTGATTATATTTTATTCGAATTAAAATGTACGTTATTTTATATTTGTGTAAATCTACAAAGTATATGACGTTATAATACATTTTAAATCCTCGTAAGATCTAAAGAATTAAATTAGTTGTGCGTTACGTCTCAATATAAATGTTGGTCATCAGTGAGCTTAATTTAACTACATTTTGGTAAAAAGGACATAATAGTCTTCATAATATATTATATGTAATGGAATATAAAATAATAAATAAATAATATGCATACAAATATACACGGTATATATATCCCTGAGCTACGCGAATTATGCTTGTGTCACGGGTAATATACAACGTACTACTCTAGTGCCGATGCCAAGCACCCAGACCATAGTAAATAGCAGAAAGTTCGTTTTACGAAATTTACCATGTCAGGAACCGAACCTGGATCCTCTGTGTTCTAGTGAACTTGGCTGGCAAAGGCTTCGCTCATCCAAAGAGGTCTTCCACTTAAATATTTATAATAATATTGGTTGGGGAAAAAGTTTCTTCGCATTTTATATAAAAATTCAAAGGTTTTTTATAAAGTTTATTTACATTTGATTAAAGTATGTAGGTGCCATTTTGTTGGATAACTTTTTGCCATCTTGTAGGTAGGGACGGGATCCCATTGCTATAAAAATTTTGGGGCTTCTGATCAAAAACTGCGACAAGTGGTTTTGGCAGTCCTCTCATGATGTTAACCTGACACTGCCTAAGGAATTCTGCAGAGACCGAAACAGGTGAAAATCTGAAGGTGCAAGGTCAGGACTATACGGCGGATGCATTAACACCACCCAGCCAAACTCTCGTAACTTTTGCTGAGTGGCTAAAGATGTGTGAGGTCTAGCGTTATCGTGGTGAAAAACCACACCCCTTCTGTTGATTAATTCCGGCCGCTTTCTCTCAACTTTTTACTTTAATCTCATCAGTTGTTCGCAGTACAATTCAGAATCGATGGTCCTGCCTGGCGGTAACAGCTCATACTGAATAATACCCTTCTAATCCCACCATACACACAGCATCACCTTGTTGCGAGTTAACCAGGATTTTGCCACAGTCTGTGAAGCCTGACCGGCCTTTGACCACGATCTTTTTCACACGTTCTTGTCGTACGTGATCTACTTTTCATCACCAGTTATCAGCTTCTTCAAAAATGGTTCGGTTTCATTACGTCGTAATAAAGAATCACAAATGAGTACACGGTTCATTAGGTTTCTTTCAGTGAGCTCATGAGGCACCCAAATATCGAGCTTTTTTGTGTACCCAGCTTTTATCAAATGAGCCAAAACCGTTTTGTGGTCAATTCCCAGTTCTCCAGATACATCGTAAGTACTAATGTGCCGATCTTGCTCCACTTTTTCAAAAATGGCATCAATTTTGTCCGTAACAGGGCGACCAGAGCGACGTGCATCTTTGATGTCTAAATTTCGGATTGAAAACGCTTAAACCAAATTTACGCTACTCTCACAGATACTGCATTAGGTCCATAAACATCACAAATTTTTTTCGCGGCTTGTGTTGTATTTTTACGTTTCTTGTAGTAAAATTTTAAAATGTATCGAATTTCTTCATTAGATTCACTCATTTTAACAATAAGAAAAACAAATGAAAATCACACATTTTCCTAATTTGAATTTGGAATTGTCTTTTTTAAAATTAAAACTTTTAAATGATACCAAAACCAGCCAGATACAAATGGTATAGCCAAAGAGATCTTATTACAAGTTCATACATACTATATGCGAAAAGACTTTTTCCCCAACCTATTACTTTATGAAGTAAAATCATTAAAAGTACTAATGGAATGAATTCTACGAGTCATCAAATTACGTTAGCAATCTTCAGCTAGTGAATGATATTGTTATTACCGAATATGTTTCCGAAAAGTACGCTAAGTAGTATTAAACTTAATAGCAAGCACTGATTTACAAACTAGAAGTCTATGTCGTAACCGGTATTTAACGGTATGATATTATCAACTCAATGCAACGTATACTGGGGAATAATTCTTAAATTGTCTCACTAATTATAATAATAAAAAAAAACTTTCATTAACATAAAATTTTATAATTTATTTTAAAATAGGCATATAGAGATTTTCATGACTAATAATGTTAATAAGTTATAGACATCTTATTCTTTACTCCTGTACTTACTGACATAACAGAGAGTTAAATTGTAACGAGAATTTCATTCAAACTATTGAAAGGAGACGAATACGCTTTTATACATTCTTGGGCTCAGTTATAAAAAGTGGAGAGTATTTTAAGATCTTTTTTTATTATAGTTGATATTTTTTATGATTGTAGTTGTTTTCGTTATTTTGAATTATGTTTCCATTTTGTAATAGAAAAATAACTTTTTATAAGCCATATTTCAGCTCATTCATGTTTTTGGCCCAAAAGTTCCCGGCTCCTTTAATGATGTGACTCTGTGTACGACTGAAAAACTATTACATGTATCAACCCTTGGCTACAAACAACATGTATTAGTCAAGATTATATGAGCTTACTCCATAAAGTAGTGTACATAAATCTCACGAGCTATGCAATAATATTACCTAAACGTAACCACATAACAATTTAGTGGCAGACATTCGGTAGTTCTAGTCGTTTAGGACTCCGGGTAACATTACTATATCTCTGAACCCTTTATGTCTTATTCATATTGAGTTAGAGTAAGTTTGTAGGCTTTAAAAACCTTAAAGAAGCCTACAAACTTTTTTTTCTGGTAACACAGGGGAATGTATTGTCTTGCGACATACACTCGGGCCATGGATACGGGGGAAGATAAAATGTAGCACCTAATGCCGCCTGCATGAATGCGTGTTAGATTCTCGTATGGTACCGGTACCCCACTCTGAAGAGCGGAATCCGACCAACTACCCACTAAACCTAACCTGCGTTCAGTTACGTTCTCCTGCACAAACTTGGTACACCCCGGGGAGTAGAGTGTACCACTAGATCAGTGAAGGTAAAGGTCCGCTGTTACCCCCATATACAGCAGCCCTGTTTCGGAATCATGGGACAGAGTGTTGTATATATCGCGCCTGGAGTAGGAAGCTCCGGGGTCTCCATGCGGCGCACTTCACAAGCGTGTGAAACGCTGTGTCTAGGGGTGGATCGCACTCGTGGCATAGGGTAGAATACTGCCCCATTATTTGCGTCATCCTGCACATCAGGGTCCCGTGTTTCCGCGAGACGCATCTAGACAGGTGGAGATGAATAGCCTCCACCATCTCCACCCCAGCTTCTGAAGGACTCCAAGTGCTCTTTTGAGTTTTGATCATGGCCTTGGTTGCCCGGGCCCTGATCGCCTTCGTCTCAACCTGGCAACACACCAGTCCTCGTCCTCGTCCGCGCCTCCTGTCGAGAGGCCTCTCGGTCTGCAGATCCCAGGGTGGATCACCCGCAAGCAGTGAAGCCTACAAAGTTACTCTAATTAAAGTTCATGTTTACAAAATTACGGAGCAATAAGTGTTTGTGTATTCCCTATAACTCTTACACATACTTAAAAATAGGTAAGGTATGGAACGGATTTTACTATGCCATATTTGTTTACAGAGACTTTCCTGTGGATATGGTCTACTTATAAGAAATTCTATTGAATCTGTTTACTTAATTTACTAATACTATAATACTACTTTAATTCGCCTTTAATATGTTTGCTAATAGTTTTGTTTAGTTGAGATGTAATCTGTAATGGAACCATCCCCCTCGAATAGCAGGATAGTATTTAGTGTTGGGCTCCGGACAATATATTCGGACCTACCTTATAAAAATCCTGTTATTCTACCATATTGCTGAACCGAAGGTGCTGATGATCTTGGCAGCGTGATCAGAGCCTAATGTTGTACCCCAGTTAACACTTATTTTGGCTCCTACAAAATTACTACCCCAAAAATCAAACTTCTGTTTCGCCTATCAAATTGTATTCGTGTCTTAATTATTCTATACTAAATTTTAAATTATATATTTAGCTACTATTTCTATAATTTATACAAGAAATATAATTATTATATTTATTGTTAATCAATCAATCAGTAACTCCTTATTGTACACCAATACGGCATTTTAATTCGAGTCCTGTAACTCGTAACAATAATATCACTGGCTCCTACAACCTCCTTTATAATTATAACGTTTAGTTAGCGCTTGCTTACCAATCCAGTAGGTGTAGCTTTTGAAATAACTGTATCAAGGTATCAACAGTCCACAGACCAGCGCATTTAATCATTGTGGAAATTTTCTGAATATAGCCTTCCGAAATCAGATGTCGAAGCGGTGTCAAGTCGAAATGTTTAATTATACTATAATAGCGGTCTTGGCAGACGTCTACAAACTGATTCCAGCGCAACCTACCGGGTCTAATTGTAAAACTAAACCACCCCGGGACACACTTAAACATTTAAAAAATATCATCGAAATCGCAGAACCCGATTCCAGCACGAAATGTTTTGTTTAGATTGACGAGTTATATATTATTGAAGTTTTAGTAGGGATCTCTAATTTTATGTGTTTCTATGATCTGTGTTTTATACGACCTATCAGGGATAACACAGATCATAGAAACACATCTGTGTTTCTATGATCTGTGAGGGATAATATAGCATTCGAATGGTGAAAGAATTTTTGGAATCGGTCTAGTAATTTTTGCGTTTATTCGTTACAAATATACAAAAATACAAATACAAAAATATTGTTTCCAACGACGACTATTATCGCATGCTGTAAATAATAGAAAACCGTTTCATTATTATTACTATCACAAAACGGTAAAGTTGTGCAAAAGATAATGTAAAATGTACCGTCTTTATCCTTATATCACCGCAGTTTAGCACGCGAACGTGTCTGCAAAATATGCATGGGGCAAAGTGCACATGTGTTAAAAAAATGTGTAAATAAAGTAGCAGACACGTTCTTTTAAGGTGCACTTTAAAGAGGTAATTTGTTAATGGAGTGGCCGCAAATCTGGCGTTATCTGATGCCACAACGACCCGCCTTTTCGAAACAAGTAAACTCCTAGTGGTTTCCTTTTTTTCTAAATAAAGTTGGCGACGCGGTTTGTTTATTACCCCTTTCGCGATAAGAACTCTTAAAAAGATATTAAAGGCTTTTAAAGAAATTGTCTCGCCGGCTTTGCTTAAGACCGCGATACATAACCGAGCTTCGGATGTCTAATCTTCGTGGTTTATTTATCAGCTGTTTCTTAAATATTACTGTTTGTTACTTAATTAATACAATATTTTTGGCGTCGATGTACACTTTTTAGATTCCATCTCCCATCAATTTTATTTATAGAGTAATGTAGTTATAAAAAGATGTTAACACTCAAGCTGAGGTCATTATCAACTAGTTTTAGTTTATAATATTTTTAAGTAAATTTGCATACATTAATTACATTTAATTTGAAATTGTGGATAATATATTATTGTTACTTACATTAATTTACAAAAAGTTATTTTTCTAAGTAAGTTTGGAGATTTTACTTTCGAGTTTTATTTTCAGAAAAAGTATGAACCTAATTTCGATTGAAAATGAACAATAGTTGTAAGAAGTTGATTGTTTTTAAGCAAGAACAATGTATTTATGTGGAAAAACCAATAGGAGAGCGGACAGTCTAATTAATTGAAATACTTTTATCCATTACAAAGCATTGTAATGCCTCAAATTTTTTGTACGAGCATACATACTTATGATTTTGTTAATACGTACAAGTAATAAGAGTCAAACAGCGCAATCATTATAAACAGTAATTAAAGTTATTTATATATAATATTCCAAAAGTAAAATTATACAATATTATTAAACGCCTGTTCTTTTATAAGTAAACTAGGACATACCCGCGACTTCGTCCACGCTTGACAGGTAACGTAGATTGTAGTTATTTTGCCAGTATTTAAATTCAAAGGGTGTTGTCAGCAGGACAACGAAGAACGAATATAATACATACATGAATTCCGAATATTGCCGTAAAAACCCGGGGTAAGTAATATTACTAAAGGCATACATAACTACATCCATTCTGCTAAAGATGTCTAATACCTAAATATAGAAACTGTCATATTAAGCAAAAGTCCTTCACCAGTATCACGTGGTTTCACAGTAAGGAAATCCCGGGAAATATAAAAAGTCCTGGATTATATTGTTTTACTATCAATCGGATCCGAATCAGCAAATTTTTTATGTATACTACCCACTTTAAAACACTCCCGGGAAAATTCCTACGAGACTCCTGGAATATAAAGTATCGAATCACTTGAAATGGGACTTAAGCTTTCATTTTAGTGAAATCGTATCGAAATCAGCAAATATAATCATCATCATATCAGCTAATAGATATAAAAATCATATTGCAATTCAATTTTTTTAATATGGCCATTTTAAATCATTCCCAGAAAAAATTCCGCAGGATTCTCAGCATAAATATTAGCGCAGATTTTAAGTCTAAGAATTTGCTGTCGATCAGCGGAAACACCTTCGAAATCGGCCCAGTAGTTATTACATTAATCCTGGATTAACAGACAAAGAAATCAAATAAAATCATATTGTCAATCATCGTTTATATAGTGTATTCCAGTTGTTTTTTTTAAATAGCTTCAATTTAAAATACGGCATTTTAGAATTTTGTAATATTATATACACATACATTACAATAAATTCGAATAACATATCAGAACTTAATGTAATGTGTGCGCAACCCGATTATTAAGTAAAATTTGATATTTTGACTTAACACAAAATGGTTAATAATAAACCTACAGATTGTTAAGCCTGGAGTGCAGATCGTATTAGTACAGCCAGCTATCGCATTTATTTTTCTTAAACTTAATATTTAGGAAGACTTGACAGCCTCATTCATTCATCTGGACACAGAAACCGGGCAGAGCCCTAATTAAAACAGAAGAAAGTCAACGTGATGTGTACGACAACTGGCATTGACAACAGACACGGATTTGCACTGAGCACTTGAAACAATTTGAAATATACCCCGTCAAATAACGGAACTAGAGCCGCCATCTTGTAATTTAATATGAATTAGGGCTGTCAGTTCTAAAAATAATTGTTTGTTCGTTAAAGGCGTTATTTCTAACGCATTCAATAAGACGCATTTGGCCACATTTAATAACTATAACATTATTCCAGATGGAGGCTGAGCATTATAATATGAATGTGACGTGAATGTGGTATATTCAAATGTCTTCGATGATTATTCATAGATTGGCAACACCGGAACGAGCACAGCGACGCTCTTCATTTTATAGATAAGTTGGTAGCACTACGGTATCTGATATTATTAATAATAATATGGAATGTTATCTATACCTAAAGAGCAATCACACGCCCCGTCATAACTTGTCGTCACTTCATAGTGGCAGCACAATATGTTTTACAAGTTTTGTTTACAAGTTCTCGGCTGGCAGTGATTAAAACAAACATACTTAGCCGTGGGGAGGGTCTTGTTTATTTTGGACCACTTGTTGGACGGCAACGAAACAGTTGAAGGAAAACAAACAACTTTACATATTTGATTGTTAGTTTTAATATTTAGGGTTTCCCGGTGCAACGAAGAACGGGCTGTTAATGAAATTATGGTGACCTTAATATAATTAAGGTCACCATAATTCACCAAGCTTTTTTCAAATGTGCCAAAACCGTTTTGTAGTCAATTCCCAGTTCTCCAGCTACATCGTAACTACTAATATATCGATCTTACTCCACTTTTTCAAAAATGGCATCAATTTTGTCCGTAACAGGGCGACCAGAGCGACGTGCATCTTTGATATCAAAATTTCCGGATTGAAAACGCTTAAACCAAATTTGCGCTACTCTCACAGATACTGCATTAGGTCCATAAACATCCCAATTTTTTTTCGCGGCTTGTGTTGCATTTTTTACATTTTTTGTAGTAAAATTTTAAAATGTATCGAATTTCTTCATTAGATTCACTCATTTTAACAATAAGAAAAACAAATGAAAATCACACGTTTTCCGAATTTGAATTTGGAATTGTCTTTTTTAAAATTAAAACTTTTTAATGATACCAAAACCAGCCAGATACAAATGGTATAGCCAAAGAGATCTTATTACAAGTTCATACATACTATATGCGAAAAGACTTTTTCTCCGACCTATTATTATTTTTAAATATAGCAATATTGATGTTTTGTTGTCATTTTTTCCTCCGTATTCAATTCCTCCAATATACGCAAGCGCAGTTTTATTCTTACAAAACGCCAACTGAAGTGAAGAATTTTTTACAAACTATTTGTAAATTTGTATAGTGCGTCTGCGTACTCGTAACGAACTGCAACGCGATCGGCATTCTTTAGCTGGACTCACTTTTAGAGTCCGAGATTTCGTCACTCTATTAATGTTCTGAGGTTTTAATGTACAAAATTTGTTTTTACATAATATATTTAATGGTTGTATTTAATGTTGAACTTAAAATCTAACTTATTACTTTGTACATTGCACGCGTCTTATTTCTTTACGGAAGTCGTCAATCGATTTGATGAAATTGACGTGAAATTTTACGTAAGTGGCCATTTCAAGTCGCGGGCGAAGAAAAAAGCTTCCGTCGAGCCTTTCATGATTTTTGAGGCGAAATAAGTATTCCCTGAGGTAAGGGCCTTTTCAAACTTAGTACATACGGTATGACGTTAAAAAAAGTTAATGCTGATTTTCCTTGTATTTATTAGAATGTTTAGGGAAATACTTCTATTTCTAAGAATATGTGTGCAAGAACTCCATTACTTACTTTAAGAGAATTAGGAAAGTACGTATTAGTTTAAGAACAATGAAAGTTTCCATAGAGATGACAAATGGTCAGTATTTTCGTCATTTGGTCTCGGAATCATAAAAAATGCATTTCAACAAAAATACCTCATATCACCAACTCTCTTTTGTTTTACCTTCTCCCAATTATTTGGGGTCGCCATAACATGTCTTTTCCTTCTATACTCTTCTATTCTGATAATCTGTCACACAAAAAATCATCATGTCATCGTTCACAAAGCTGATATTGTTAAATTTGATTTTCATTGAAAGTATTATAGTTTTAAGCTCTACTACCTTGATTTTTTTTAGAATTTGTCCACTTCATAGTTTAAAAGTTAGTGGGGGGCATAGTTTTCACGGTTTTGAGAGCTAATATGTCGCCACCTACTGACTTCGTCAAAAGTCATTACGAAAAATTACTACAATTTTTTAAGACCGGAATAATACGACTATTTCTATATGTATATTAAAAATGTCAATCCGTCAGTTTCCAGTATGATGGTAAAATTTTTAGTCATTTTGTAGTTTTAATTACATTGTATGAGGACATATAGACTATATCTTGTCAGATTTCATTTATATAAGAGCAGTAGTTTGCGAGGAAAACGATTGTGACATAAAAAGACAAAATATGTGAAAATAAAAGGGTTCCTTTGTTGGCAGAGTAGGTACACAGTCCTAAAAACTAGAAAGGGTATAAATATGCTTTCTTTCATACATTCTTGCTGCCAGATTGTAAAAAGATTAAAGTGATTTTAAGGTTTCTTTTTATTAGGTTGATATTTTTTATAATTGTAGTGAATATAGTTATTTTAAATGAATTAATTGTGTGCCTCTATATGTTTTCATGTTATTAATCAGTGAAATTCATTGATTTAAATCGATTACGGTAATCGAGAATTTATTTTACTTGTGACTTTATTTTTAAGATTTCTCCTTTTCCAGGTAGAATTTAGGGCTGATGGTTTTCATTTAGTAATAGAAAAATATAACGCTTTTTTTAACCATATTTTAATTGATTACATTTATTTGGCCCAAAAGTGCCAGTGTCGTTTCATTTCAATATCATTCTTCCTCTATATTAAAACAGATTCTTACTTGTTTATATAGTAAATCTTATTGTTGTATAGTCAAGATACTGCAAACATGGGATTGAAATTAAATTAGCTGAATTAACGTTTACATGCAACGCTCTTCAATGACACGTTATTGATATCAAAGCTGTACCTTGTCATTATACTAATTAATATAGTTATCTATAACGCACCTATTTAATGTTAGAGGATATATTGATTTAATCTTTGATATTATTGGATTTAACAATGGGTAGAGTATTTCATGCGATTCACTCTATCTTTTATTTATGAACAATCTCATTTTCCAAAGAAATATCACATGCTCGTCCTTGTTATTAAAAGTAGGTAGATATTTTGATAGACATAGATACATAATTGCGCACCGTAGAGCTTTGTAAAGAGCTTCCGCTGAGGTCTCCGGTAAGCACTACCGTACGAGATTTTTTTTAAAAGATGTCATTCTATTTCTTCCAGGACTTCAGCACTTTGGTAGAACCTCTGTCCATAGGCGACGGTAACCGCTTCCCACTAGGTAGGTCGCCAACCTGTTTGCTGTACCCCAGCAATAAAAAAAACATCAAATTTCCAGACAATGAGTCACTGTTCGCTAAATAAAATATCTTAAATTTTTATTGTTGAAGATTAGTCCCAAAACATATTAAAATTTGGCATTTTCAAGGCTTTTGTGAATTTCGGATGTGTTCAAATTAAAACTAGCTCTCTTTAATACTTTGCGCTAATTGTTTTATTTTTATTGCGTAGCATAATCATTTCGATATCCTCGCTAAAACATATGAATAACTTTAAATTCAGATTGGGTATGAAACATATAATGAAATTATATAATAACGCATTAATTACTTATTTTGTACTCGACATTCCAGCAACGGTTCTTGCATTTAATTCCTACGCTCACATAATTAGGGCGAAGAGTGCATATTTCATCACGGGCCGGGGGCAGGGGCGCTTCGAGCGCTAAGTGGGGTATTTTATTGGCTTATTATACAATATTCTAAGCTAAAAATCGTGGAAAGAGTACGTTTTTAATTGGGCAGCGAGCTCGCGTGGTGCTGACGCAAGGATTATTCATGGCTGCTTCAGTGCCAACGCTTCGTCGCCCTGATATTTCGGTTCCATTTTTTTTATGATCGCCGCCCGGGCCAGCCCATTTTAACTTTCCTATAATATATCGCCTTCTTAGTGAGAATATTAAGTTCATAGAGTTTTAAGTTAGCGATGTTTTATACAATTAATTGCATATTCACCGATATTGCACTTGCACTTATCTATAGTTTCTATAAACTATAAAACTCTTCGTGTAATTTATGCTTTTTTATGTATTTTCATTCACTGATCTTTCCCCATTTAGCGCGTTCACATTTCTATGAACTCGACGCAGTTTAAAATTTAACAGTTTCTGCCAATAATTAGGTAGGTACTATAATATAAATAAATAACGTAGATCGGTTGTATGAATTGCTCAACTTACGTATTTTTATACGGTACATACGGAGATGAAATAGATATAGACGTAGATGAAAGAATAAATATGAATGATAACTGTTTGCTTGACATATGCTTAGAATGGAATTTGTGCGTGACTAACACAATGTTCTGTCACAAGAATATACATACAAGAATATAAAAGTATGATTGATTTTGTAATAGTAGATGAAAGATTGAGGAAAAACATTCTGGACACTAGATCATATCGGGGTACAGGAATCAATACAGATCACTTCTAAATAGTATGCCGAATAAAAGATCTTTTCAAAACTTGGAGGCACCAACATTCCGATAAATCTAAATCTAATACACTAGAAAGAATAAAAGTTGAAAAGTTGCAAGAAGAAGAAGTAAAAGAAGAGTATAAAGCAAAATTAGAAGAAAAAATTGTTAGGATGAATGATATGTGCGAGATAGAGGAGTTATGGATGTCCTTTAAAACCGAAGTTGTGAGTGTTGCGATTGATGTGTGTGGTGTAACTAAAAGAAAAACGGGTAAATATGTGAAGAATATTTGGTGGGATAGGGAAGTACAGAGTGTAGTGAATGATAAAAAGAAAGCATGAAAGGATTGGTTAGATCTAAGAGCTGACCTAAGACTGAAGAATACAAAAAAGGAAGATGAAAATTCGGCAAAAATATTGTATAAAAGGATGAATGAAATAGTTAAACTAACGGCCAAAAAGAAAAAGAATGAGCAAAAAGATGATTTGGATGAAAGAATCTTTGAAGATTTCCAGAGTAACATTAAATATTTCTGGAAACCTATAAAAAGGCCTAGAGGCAAGGTAGTACAGTCTGAGCTCAATGTAATTAGGGACAAGAGTGGAAATATTGTGAAAGAAGAAAAACACATATTGAATCGCTGGAAATAATATTTTGAAGGTTTGTTTGAAAAAGATATAGCGGATGTGAACAGTATGACTGATGAAAAGGACAATAGAGAAGACAACAGCGATAGTATAGTTATGGATGAAATTGTGAAAGCATTGAATAGTATGAAACTAGGAAAGGCCGCTGGGTATGATAGAATAACCGTAGAAATGCTAAAGGCTGGAGAAGGTCTGGTCGCAAGTCTTCTGTACCACCTTTTTAACATATGCTGGAAGAGGGGCTGTGTACTAAAAGATTGGTGCAAAGCCGTTATTGTACCACTCTGTAAAGGAAAAAGGCCACAACAGGATTGTAAAAAATTTCGAGGCATTAGCCTTCTTAGCGTTTTCGGGAAAATATAGGCTAAAGTGTTGATTGAACGGGTATTAAAAGTAACAGAAGAGAAAGTATGGGATGTACAAGCGGGTTTTCGAAAGGGAATGGGATGTGTGGACCAAATCTTTACTTTACGATTCATAAATAAAAAGTTTTTGGCCAAAGGTCAAAACATGTATTGTGCATTTATAGATTTGGAGAAAGATTATGATAGAGTGATAAGAAGTGAACTGTGGTCGGCACTAGCTAAGTATGGGATAACAGACAACCCGATACGATCACTGAAGTCCCTCTATAGTGATTCCAGTGCTTGTGTTAGGGTTAACGGCGCCTACATTGAATGGTTTAGCATTGAAAATGGTGTTAGACAGAGTTGTGTAGCGTCGCCGTGGTTGTTCAACCTATTCTTGGACAGTTGCTTGGAGAATTTGAAAGAAAGCGAAAGTGGTTTAAGAATGAATGGGTTACTTATCAAATGTCTACTCTACGCCGATGATCAGGTTATACTTGCGTCATCGGAAACGGAGTTACGGGAGATGGTAACAATTATGTACGAGTCTTTTGAGAGAAAGGGTATGAAAATTAATGTGAATAAGACGACAGTTATGGTGTTTGAAAGAGATGAAAGAATGACAAGTTGTAATATACAGATAGGAAATCAAAAGTTAGAGCCAGTCAGAGAATTTGTTTACTTAGGCTGCATGTTTACCAGAGACGGAAAGCATGAAAGGGATATTGAAAGGAGAGTTATGGCAGGTAATAAGGTGAATGGAGCGCTAAACTCTTTTATGAACAGCCAAAAAGTGTCTGTAAAGGCACGCTTGGCTGTCCATAAAGTGGTGTTGGTGCCAACCCTAATGTATGGCAGTGAAAGTTGGATGTATGAAAGTAGGATAAACGCAGTTGAAATTAGAGCTTGGAGAAGTATATGTGCGGTTAGCTTGAATGATATGATAAGGAATAGTGTGATAAGGGAACGTTGTGGATTGAAAGAAGATGTAATAATAAGAGTTGGAAAAGAAATGTTAAGGTGGTTTGGACTTGTAGAGAGAATGGATAAAAGTAGAATCACAAAACAGGTATATGACAGTATTGTGACTGGTAGGGTTGTTGCCGGTAGACCGAGATGAACACACCATGACCAAATATCAGAAGTGTTAAAGAGAGGTCAGGTAAAAAGCATTTCAAATAAACGTGCAAGTATGAAGAAGTTAATGAAAGTAGGTGAAGCGAAAGTTGTTTGGCAGGATCGTCGCAAGTGGAGATCCACAGTCTCTGCCTATCCCCATGGGAAACAAGCGTGATATTATGTATGTATGTATGTACGTATTTTTATATTGATACACATGTTTTTTATTTTTTATTGCAGTAGTTCAACAGACAGGCAGGCGGCCCACTTGATGGAAAGCGGTTACCACCGCCTATGGACATTTGCAACACCAAAGGTGCTACAAATGCGCTGCTGCTCTGTTAACAGAGACTGGAACCTGGTCACTAATGCCGGAACACAACTCAAGGCTGTTATGGCAGCATACTCTAGACCAGAGGTGGTAGCCATCCTGTCCGGCAAATACCCTTCCACCTGGCTGTGCGTTCTTTTGTCGCCTCTTACGACAGGCCGCCCGGCCGCAGGAAATTGTATTCTTTCTCCGTTCCTGCACCGACGTCCAAGCTTTAAATCACGGTTGTATCCTAAGGTTCCGCTTCAAAACTCGGTGTATGTTTTTCTGAATTTTCACGTCTTTGCGCGACTTGCGGTATGTTTTTGGTACACGACGTGTCTCAAAAGAAAGACAACATAGTCACAGGTCACTGACAGGTTTGTTTTTTACATAACTTATCGTTTTCTGTTGCAGATTATCGATTGTATCAGGGATTGTGTATCTAAAGCAGTTCTTTCGCGATACCTCACACATTTAACACTGCATTTTTACCTCCTTGATATGCAGCTTCTGCTTCTGTTCCAGCAGCATAAACAAAGTTTCATTATTTAGCATCATTATCATAAAAAGATAGTTTTTAAAGATACATACAATCTTTAAAATATTTCAAGCTCAAAAGCAACAATAAATTATTTATTACTCATTTAGAAAAGTAAGGATCGTACTATATAAATCTTTACAATGAAAATTCCAACACCACAATGGGAATAAACAAGTAAAAATATCTCTTAAGAGAAATATTACGTCGGGGGTGATATTCATATAATATCACATTATATATCAAACAACAGAATCCGCGGCGTGGCAGGCTAATTTAGTGTTCCAAGCCAGCGAGCCGCGGCATCTTGAATTTAAACATTTCTTCTAGAATCTGCGAGGGGGCGCGCTGAATCTATTTCACGCACATTACACCCCTGACTTATGATTTATTACAGCTGTAAAACTCAGCACACATCAGTTCATTTACTGGTATTTTTTAAATAATTTAACAACTTCACTGTATACTCGCTTTTTATACGACAATGTTCTCCCGGTAAACACCCGCGCCCTCCTCTTGGGGTAATTGTATTGTAAGTTCTGCAACTAATGAAGTTCACTTATATTGTTTTGAATATTTAGGTATTATTAAGTCTTAAGTATCTATTTTTACTCGTCTTGTCGTCTGTAAATATAATTGTCTTAGCTTCTGATAGTTGAGATTTTTTAGTCTGTCGGTCTCCAAATATACTTCATAAACATTACAAAGAGAACTCATACTAATAAATAAATGTAATAAGTGAGTTTGGATGTATCTCGGTTTGTTTATCCTTCGTGATCTTGGAAAGAAATCGATTGTCATGGAATTTAGTATAATTTGTGGATACAGGCATACCTTACTTAATAAATAGGTATAGTAAACGTAGCCACTTATTTATAATAGTCGTACAAGGTTTATCGGCTAATAAAATAAAGTTATTAAAAAGGCTTATTCGTAATTGCATAAATAATGTGATTAAGAATAACACTGTTTTTAAACAAGCCTAAAAACCATATATACCTAACTATTATGAATAAGGGATTATTTATTATCTTTTTTTGTAATTATTTTAGGTAATGAAAATCCCGTTACGAGACTCGAGCCTTCTTATTAAAAATTAAAAATATACGGTATACCCGTCACGCAAATCCAAGGTAGAGTATCAACATCAATTGTCTGTAAATGTAACTTTCATTACGATATTTTACTTTATCATCAACATGTAATAATTTCAAATTAGTCGTGCCTGGACTGGTGCCCGCATCTCTGGAATGAGAGACAGGTATGTTAGTAACTAAGCTACCACAACTTCAATTAGGCAATTTTGTTATAATTATATATATATTTTTACACACCGACAAAAGTGGAAGCACACCTGCCTGCCATAAAACAGCCTATTGTGTATTGTACTCGTTTATGGCCGTTCGCAGGTATAATTACGCAGGTGTGCAGATTACAATTTCTAAGAAATTCGACCTACGCAGGTGGGCAGCCATATTGTATTATTGAGTCGTGTATTACGTTTGTACTAGTTGTGTCCAGTTATATTTGTACCTGTGTTATGTGTTTGTATAGTTCTAAATAAACTCTATAGTAATTCTAACGGCATTTTAATTTGAGTCCCGCACTCGTAACAATATTAAAAACATCAGAAAATTTTATCTCAAATTATGGTACACCTTGTAAGGGATACGAGTTTAAAGTTTACGCGAGCTACTTCAAAAATTTAATCTTTTTTTCTTTCTCCTTACTCCAATCATGTGAGGTCAGTACAATATGTCTTTTCCTTTCATACTCCTCTATAGTATTTGTCCGCTACCACACCACAAATCATCATGTCAACCTTCACACAATCCATCCTTTTGTTATCTTCCAGTTTAACATACCTTTTGTCATATGACTTTCATCTCTCTTCATTACTTGCCTGTTCCACCTTAATTTTCTTCCTCTCAATTTTTATATAACACATGTAATTTAATAAATTCAGAAGTTTTATAAATTCACAGAATTAAAATGTTCTATTCTAATCTAAATTCTAATACCTAATCTAATTAATACCTACTTTTAAAAGACGTTTGGGATATGAGTAGTAAATTGATACTAATTTAGTATAGAGGAACATTTTCAATTACCAAATGTTATTGGAACATACGTATAGGGACTTCCCAAGTGGTCAAACCTTAACCAGACTCTCTTAGAAATGACCAATTCAGTATTCAAGAGTTCCTGATTACTCATCGCAAATCATCTGTATGATAAATGACCCTGTATACATCTTAACTTTGAATAACGTCTTGGGTTTACTGATATTTCTAAGTAATTAATTCTTGTCCACTCTTGATAAACGTACCAAATGTACATTAATTTTGGAATGGGTTTTATTACAACACAATATTAACGCAGAATATTAGAATATATGCTCCTTATAAATAAATATCCATTATCATAATTCAAGTGAAATCAAATGAAATATATATACTTAAATATAAAGAAATTTCTCTTGTATATGCTGCGACATAAGGGCTGTGACCTAAAAATGTTCAACATATGCGAATCACATCTCCAACGATCGTATCACGATACTATTGCGGGTAGTTTTATCAATTTATATTCGAACAAATATTCTTATTATATCCAAATGTAGTACAAAGAAAATGATACCTAGTATAATAACTTGTAACAGTACACTTTGTATACATTATTATATAACGAAGATTAAATTCTTAAAATTACAAAGAAATTTCTTGCGCTGTGGTAATATACTAATAAACCTGTATAAAAAAAGTTTCCAAGAAATCAAATTAGCTTATTAAAATACATACATAAAACTAAATTGGTAATTTTTGGTTTATTCACTAAGTAGCTTAGTAGTAAACCAACCTCGTCTTTTTCCAATGACGTGGGTTTAAATCCTAGACGGTTTCCATACACTCCTACGTGAATTATTTTAACTTTATGTGGGTATTATATTACAATTATTAAGTGCTGCCAGTATAATATAGTAAAATATGGTAAAGAAAACTACACATCAAAACTACCGATGTCTAATGGCCACTAAACAGCCTTAGTAAAGCATAGTGGCTATACCATCTGTTCCCCAAAAAATGAGGAGGTCAGAACATAGCAGTGGCACGTTTATGGGCTGGGACTATTTGATTTATTTTCAAATGCGATAAATCCCTCAAGCTAAGAATTATTCTCGTTACTCTCGTGTTATGGAGAATTTTATATTACCACTTTAGAACCGATCCCAGATACTCAGACCATAAGTAAATAACAGAAAGTTTGTTTATAAAATTTACCATGCCAAGAATGGAACCCGGAGTTGCTGCACTGTACTGAGATAAGCCGGCAAAGGCTTACTTTATTCAAATACAGAGCCTGTCTACACTTGTACAAGATCATACTTTTTTATAGTAAGTTCTTTTCCCATTATACAAGATACTATGCCTGGTAGCCAATTAATCTCCAAGTATTTAATTATATTATCTAAATTAAATCGAGAGACCCCAAGAAGGTAATACTAGAAGGACTTTATTACAGGTTGTACCGTTTCTGTTTTACAGCTCGATGTAAAACTTGCCATACGATTAGGTATATTCGGATTGCACAGTCGAGTGTGACATTATATAGCGTGAGACGAGACTCCTCGGCGCCATCTCAGGAGGAACGACCACTCAATGGTGGTACCCGTAGGGATACCGCTAGTTACATACTTATATACGTGTTGAATATTGATACCCAATTACAAAGTATATGTTTTTGAAACTACTATAAGTACATAGGAAACATTGTATTTGAGATAATAGTGTTATGGTATTATGTTATGTTAATTAATTATTATGTTATGTTAAAGGTGAATTCCAAAGTTAAACAAAATTGTAATAAAAATATTATTTTCAAATGAAATAACTTAAATTAAATCTACTTCTTAATCTTATATAATCAAAGTAGATAACAATATACACATAAAAAAATACGATGAATCTATATAAATCATTTCGATAGTATCAAGCAATATAAATAAACTGACATTAAATTAGTAGTTGTAGACGTAAAAGTGGCCAAGTGTATGTAAATCCACTGTTTAATTGTATGATGCAAGCATATAATGAAAGAACTATAAACTCAAAAAATACTCAACATATAAAATATTACGGCCTCTGTGGTTGAGTGGGCTAAGCCGTTGCCGGCCTACCTCACTGCAACGCAGAGGCTCCGGATTCGATTCCTGGTATAGTAAATTTCGGAAACGTATTTTCTCCGTTATTTACTATGGTCTGGGTGTCTGGGATCGGCCCCAGAGTGGTACGTTGTATCTTACCCATAACACAAGCGAAACTTGCTTAATTTGGGGATATACAATATGTGTGTTTGTCTGCCGATTATTAAGATTATTATTATTAATATTACGCAAATCAACCTTACTGAAAAGTTATTTCAGAATTTTTCAGTTTCAAATCAGAATTGTGTGACAGAAGATTGTGACAGAATAGAAGAGTGTGGGAGGAAAAGAAATATTGTGCCGACCCCAAATAATTGGGATAAAGTGAAAGATGAGAATTCAAATCATAGTAGTTCGGGAAACCTACCTTAAGGTGTAAGAAATGAATATCCTCACAACTTATTGACTGAAATAATAAAGTGAATTACAGGCGAAACACACAAATCCCCATTTTATTATGAATACTAAAAATAAGAATAATAAGAGTCCCAGCAAACGTTTCAAAATCATGCTCTGAAATACTCATGTCGCCAGAAGTAGTATAGTTTGAACGGAGGCAATGTATTGAACCCTGACTAACAGGTCAAAGTAAAGGAAGTACGCTCCATTCGACGGGAAATATCGACTCCATCTAAAAATACGTTATGACAATAACTAATTTGGTTTGTATCACTCGTCTTCTGCTTTTTGAGATCATCGCCAATATAGCTTTTGTATTTTACAATTTCCTTTTCCGTTATGTGCAATATCTATATTAAAAGAGATAACATAATTCAAAGTATTGAACCTTGTAAGATTTGACTTTATCTATATTTCTTTTTTGCTTAATATGTTGAACATTATTCATGTTTTTTAAATTTTTATTGCAGGAATTCAGCAGACAGGCAGACGGCCCACTTGATGGAAAGCAGTTACCATCGCCTATAGACATTTGCAACACCAAAGGTGCTACAAATGCGCTGCTGCTCTCTTAATGGAGAGAGACTGGAACCGGGTCAGTAATGCCGGAACACAACTCAAGGTTCTAATGGCGACATACTTTAGACCAGGGGTGGTAGCCATCCAGTCGGGCAAATGCCCTACCACCTGGCTGTGGGTTGTTTTGTCGCCTCTTTCGACAGGCCGCCCGGCCGCCGGAAATTATATTCTTTCTCCGTTCCAGCACGGATGTTTCCGTACTAATATTAATTTATCTATTATAACAATACATAAAATAAATGTGAATGTGGTTTCGATCGGATGTTTAATGGCTTTAAATGATTTAATAATTAAATGCTGTGCGGGTATTACGGATTGCGCACCAGGACTTCGAATGAGAAATGATTGTTAAAAAAAAATATTATATGTATTTTAGAGACCGGAAAAACCATAAAATAATGTAGAGTGTTTGTGATATTACGAAGCTATATTGGAAATATTTTATATTATTAAGTTTATTGGCTTTGTCTCATATTATTTAAAATTTACCGCGAGATATGACATCAAAGTATTTGCGAGTGGTTCCGCGCGGAAATTCGTATCAGTAAACATCTATCATATACTAATTATCATTGCTTCCAATGCTCCAGTTCTCCACTTGTCGCTTTATAGTACTAAAGAGAAAACCAATTTTAAAATATTATTCTTCTTTGGGTTTATTAAGAAGCTTAATGTAGAAGAAAATAGGAATGAATGCCGACAATAAGGATAGTCATTTACTTAAATAAATCTTACCGTCTCAATCAGAAAACTACGAAATAAGGTATCATGTCATTATAACTAGTGACTCATATCAGGCTGAGTGTTCATACTCGATGTTCCAATAAAGTTTTGTCAGGGGATCTTTGCCGTCACATAATAAAGTATTACAAAAGCCAAAGACCCTCTTTGTTGCTGGTACTACGATCCGCGACGTGAGTACCCGTTTGAACAGACGATTTGACTTGTATTGTCGATATACAACTGAGCAAGTTGGTATATTGTATGCGCTTGAAACCAGTCTTTATCAAAAATAATTTATTTCATTCAATAATAATAATAATAACAACGCATAGGCTCGGGCCTCCCACTATAGGAGAACAGACAGTATATCCGCCACGCTGATCCAAGGTGGCTTGGCAGGTTTGACACAACATTTATCTCGATGTGCAGGTTTCATCACCATGTTTGCCTTCACCGTTGTTAGCACATGGTAATTGTAACAATATGCACATTAGGTCAGAAAACTGCCTAAGTGATGCATGCGTTTCGGCCAGGATTTAAATTCGCGCTGTTTGAGATCGGGACGCGTGTGCTAGCCTAGTGGCTAGCACACAGGTAGCCACACTACAGATAGCGTAGTCGCTACCACGACTTATTTTATTTAAAAATAAGATTTTTTAATTCGATTCATTACTTACTAAAATTTTAAAGTGGAAATAAATTTTATTTCCACTTTGTTATATTTTAATAATTTCCTTATTTGAGAGTTTGTGTTAGTGTTATTTTAAGGGCGGGTAAATAAATACAAAATGTCCCAAAAACTACAAACAAGAGCTTTGTATATTTTTGAAAAGTACGCTGTTTGGCATATTGTGCATCATTATTATGGTTCCTTTTTGACCAATTGTATTTTTGATAAATGTTCAATGAAAATTGTAAAACAACGTAACACGCCTGAACATTTAGATAGTCAGCAGTCTATCAATTATATTATAGTAGGGAAGATAAAAAGTTTCTTAAAAATCTAAAAATTGCCAGTGTTAATTATTTAAGTACGTGTCCTAATTACATAAATAATTAATTTTATTTATGTTTAATTTAAACAGGTATAAAATCTAAATTTAAGAGTGCAAATCTAATTTTATCAGTCTTGTTTGAATTTTCTTTGCTATTTTTCTTAGATTATTATTAGATTTTTAAAGGTTAGAAAATGTTGCGAGAAAATCCATTCAGGGAAATTACTGTTAAGTAAATTCGCTAATTTTCGAAAATTGTAATAGGATTATACTTAAATAATTAAAAACCCTATTTCTAGTCATAAGATGACAATAAACTGATACCAAAATAATTGAAACACGTAGGTAATAACAAATATTTTGATTGAACAGAAAAACAATAAAGCAATGATAAATATTTTCATTGATTTAATGCATTACAATCTTAAACATAATAATGTACAAAAATACATACAGTCATAAGTTTTGTGATTTGTATAAAATATATATATGAAAACAAAAGTGCCTACCTAAATGTAGTTTAAAATGTTATTAAAATTAATTATTGAAATTTCCTCCTTGATTTTGATATCGGCCGTCGATCTTCGAGGTAAGACGTCGGTCGCGGCACGCGCAATTTTTATAATTGTTCGATTATTATTGCTTCATTTGTGTATTTCCAAAAATATCAATGATTTTGAAAGCTAAAACTAGTAGTGTTTCGCATTAATAATGTTACAGTCATTATGTCTGTTTTTTAAAATATAAAAAGCTACTATGTCTGCCTAATAACTAAACTCTTTTCTAAGCGTAAAAGGGTATTAGTTACGAATGTTATTGCATATTGTTTTTGGCAAATTGTATTCACTTCTACTTGCCAATCAGTAATATTTCAAGTCAACTAAACAGACAAGTAACAAAATCATTTACGACGCTCCACAAAGGGAGCAGATAAGGTTTTATGAGTTCGCCACGTCGTTACTGCGCGGGAATAGCGAATGTGCACAGCATAGGTTTGTACAGAAAACCAATTACGTCCTATTCGTCTACTATTTTATTGTGTAATTTTAGTTAATTTATAAACAGATGTATATAAAAAGCTAATAAAATCCACCCTGGTTTCTGAAGCCCATATTATTTCATTTAACTTGGATTCAGTGAAACAATAATTGTAAATACTTATATGTGTACTAGCTGACCCGGCAAACTTCGTACCGTCTATACGTAGTTTCTAAGGGAAAGCGAAATTGTTACTTTTACTATATTCCAAGTATTTTTTTCATATTTACTCACCTTTTAAACCTTCCCTAAACTTCCACAAATAATTCAAAACCAAAATCAGTCCAGCCGTTTCCGAGTTTTAGCGAGACTAACAAACAGCAATTGATTTTTATATATATATATATATATATATATATATATATATATATATATATATATATATATATATATATATATATATATATATACCTATACAAACATACTAAAATTATTTAACTGCGTAACTGTGACTTCCATTTACTCAACTAAAACTGAGACTTCTCGGCAAGCGGATTAATTTTTTATTCTTATTTCTTTACTACCAAAACAACAGTATTTTGCGTACATACATAATGGATATTTTCTGACTTCTTAAGAATTTTTCATGGTTTAATTGCAATTGCAAATTTTATTTCAATACCTATATATTATGCAATAAATGTTGGAGATTAGGCAGATAATAATGATGGTATCAGAAAAAATATATGGAGGACATTTTCTGATATATAATAAAAAATATCAATAAACCATTTAAGTAAGTATATTCTACTCTGGTAAACTTTACCATGCATATTTTAAGCTTTAAAATAGGTACCTGCCTATTGTGTTGCTTAGTTCACTGCCAAAGTTAGTTTTGTGTCAATTTTGTTTTATTTCGATCGCATTCCCTCTCTATCAAAACTTTAATTGCTAGTTTTATGAAGTGTGGTTCAAAATGAAGTTTCTTTGAAAACTCTTTTTCTAAATGCTATTTTTTTGTGAAAATGTTATTATAATAAAGTGTAATCTAAATGCCTAAAGGATGTTTGCTGAACTAAGTAACCAATCGGTAAAACTTAGTATATAAATTCTTTGAGCTACAGTATACATATTATATAGGATAATAAATAACATAGTATCATTATAGGTATATTAAGACAACGTAATTTATTTGTCTGATTTCTTCTGAAGTAAGTTTAAAACACTTATCGCATTAAGTGTGATACTTTTGAGCTTATAATTTATATTTTCTTGTTAAAAGTTATTTACGGTAATAAGTACGTGAGTTGAAACTTTAATCTTTTTTGAAAACAAGCAAAGAAATATACCTATATCATTTATACTATAATAAATAATGAAATTACATTAAAAAACTATGAACTCGTTAAAATAAAAAAATGTATATTTTGGTGAAACTAATCTCATTATGACCTGCAAAATTATCAAAGTTTATAATAACAAACTATAAAAATCCCACTGCTACTGCCAGTATTGGCACCACGCACGTCCAAGGCAGCTGAGCAGGTTTGACATATCGGTTATCTCGATGTGCAGGTTTCGTCTCGATATTTTGATATGTCTATCGAAGTTTAGTACACTAAATTATGGTATATGGTAATAAGATCACTTTCAATCTCTCTTTACTGGTGTCAAATAGTCAATGTGCTGTAACAATTCTGCTCTCGATGGTTTTCGAGCAATACGTGGCCGTGACATCTCTGCCCTCCTTATAGCAAACGCAGTACTTGCAAATGATGGTTTAGAGAAAAACCCGGTAAACATATCTTTAGATATCTAAACAACATTTCCATATTATGTAGCTTTTAGTGTATTTAGACACACAATAAAAAAATCAAGCTTTATGTTTAGATTAGCGCCTTGGGATAGCGTCTTTCATTATCTTCGATGTCAAATGTCATCCTCCACTATTTTCAATAGTAGTTGAAAGATATCATGAAAATAAGCTCACAAACTTTATTAAAATAAAAAGATAGTCATAAATAGATTAGATATATGGAGTAGTTAGATTAAAACAAAAACCTGCTGTATACAAATTTCATGAGTATAAACTCGTATCCACAACCGCGAATATGCAAGAAGACGATGCATTTACTTTACTTTGTTAAAAGTCGCTCGGATTAATTCATCTTAATTTTACTTATGTAACATTAGTGAAAAATTCATGATTTAGTTCTAATACTCGGTTTAGACATAAAATCGATTAGTTCTTCTGGCGTCTCAAATAGATCATGTGACGGCTAGCAACAGTTGCAATTCAGTAAAAAATGTAATTTGTGGATATTTGTGGCACTGTTGTTAGTCGCCCTACATCACTTTCCGAGTCGAATCGTACGTACTAAATTAAAGACAGTATATAATTTAACTGTTCATTTCATTTGATTTCCATCTGCCTGACAAGCCTAATTGGAGTCAGAAGAGAATCATACATACCATCACAGTAGTAACCTACATAAATTGACAATACAAAACCACAGTGGTATAATACATAACAGATACTTTTCACGAAACAGGTGAGGTTTTCTTTAAAACAATCAGAATCGTATAACCATTGTTCGCTTTTAACCAATATTAAATAGTTTTTATTGATAAAACTGCACAGAAAAATACCACCCGTCAAGTTCAAGAATATCTCCCGAAGTCAGTTAATCAAATCAATATATCTGGACACAACTAACTAATCATTGCGTGAAAGTCCCTGTCTGTCCCGGAATGACGACTTAGGTTTGCGCGAACGTATCACTTCAATAGCAGTAATGGAATTCTCATGCTCGCCCCGCTACGGTTTTGCGGCACTAGTAATACATACTTTAAAATTTGCACCGGTAACAGCCGCGAGCGTTCAACAAGAAACTTCTCACTCAAGTTTTAAAGGAATCTAAATGGGATCCTATTTTAAATTTACGTTGTCTATCTGTTACGCGAAAGAGGAAAAAATAATGTACTTTCTTTATTTCCGTCTCCTTGTTAGCGAAGGGACGAATAATAGAGAATTTAAAAACATTCAAAGCGGATCATATTTTTATGATTCTCAAGTATGTGATTGTAGGTCTTATTAACCATTTGTATTAATATTTATCAAAAGTTATCGAAATATGGTATTCTGATGAGAAAATCTATGTTCTATATAGTCATAAGTGTGGTTCTTGAAAGTGTACAAATGGCACCATGTTTTCTATTACGATCATATGTGTGATAATAGACTACATTTAAGGACATAAAAAGTGTCTAAGTGGGGTATGCCATTGCTAGAATTCGCCTAGTCACTGAGATGCCAATACCTAAATTAATACAAGCGTTTTTAAATAAACGTGTAAATATAATTATAGACAGAACTCTGTATAATGAAGTATGATAATGTTTATTAAGTCATCATTACCGTCCTAGCATTAAACCCACTTGTTAGTATTTGAAGTGTTCACTTCTTTTATTTTTCTACTCCATTTCATATGATCTTTGGTATCTTTCATTATGAGACCATTGGTATGCGTATTCATCTCTTACGCGGTATAGATTTCTAAGACTAACCCCTTTTACCCAGACTCCGCTAATGTGGTATCGCTTTGCATTTTTCTACGCTTAATTAGCCGGTTTCCATAAAACGCAGCCATACCAACGTATGTGTTCTACTTAAGTCGCGTACGCATCTAATAAAAGCCGAACTGTAACCGAGCGAACACAGTAACGTGCTCTGATGTATTCGCTTTGTCGGTACACACTATGATTTTTGGTTACAGTAACTGCAGCGGTTATGGCTCCCAAGTGAGTATGCGGCTTTACAGTTCACCAACTATGTCATTGACGACGATGCAGAAGTTCCTAACGCGGTCATTTCACGTGACTTCACACATACACTGCAGCATATTCATTTCCGTGACTCGTATTTACTAAAGTAAGGTTCAATATTCCATATATGCAAACGCTTTAAAAAAGAAGTTGTTTTCCCAGATCAAGTCCTAATTGCATACCAAAATGAACTTAAAAATCTTATATTTCTGCCTGGGGCAAATGTTTGTTGTAGATTGGATTTGTTTTATTTCTATTAAGGTTTCGAGTATTGTATATCTGCTTTCAGCAAAATACTATGGTAAACCATCGACTAAAGCCGTTAAAAATAAATAATCAGCTATTTTCTTCATTTGTTTAGTTTCTCGTTTTAAGCAAATGTTTGACTTACATTATTTTTGCATTAATTAAATTTGTTGTTTTTCCTGCTCGAGAGGAAATTGGTGTTTTAGTTTATCTCTCTGCTCTGTTATGAGGGTATGATAGGTAAGATATAGATGTAATAAATGCATATTTATTTTTAAACAATATATATAAAGAAAACATATAATAGATATAGATAATATGGATGTAAAAAAATACACTACAGAAACTATTATCCTAAGAGTCGAAAAAAGGAAAATTTAACGAAATCCTTGCAGTTTGGGTCGTTTTAAAAATACCTGTTGATTCGTCTTCGAAAAGCTTGCCAATCCTTTCAATTTTCTGAAATAATTAATACAATTATGGTGACATGTTCAAGTGTAAATATATTTTTTCTTTATTTTTAGATAAATCAAGGTAATAGACAAGTTTCTTTGAGGTCATAATATTTCGACCACAAAAATCCTATTTAAGCATTTCAATTAAATCTTGAAAGGTTTCTGCTAGAGCAATTCTCGTTACTTAGACAAAGGAGTTACGAAGTCGTTTCAGGTAATTAATCCTTGTGGAATTCTTTAGTAGTAACCACTCAAGGAAAATAATCACATTTTCCCCATTTACTTTGACAGAGAATTGAATGATGTCAAGTAGTTTTATCACTCAATACTTAAGACTAAAGAGAAATTATTAAGCTTACAAATACCTAAAGTTATTTTATCTTTACTATCTGTATGTATAATATCGATGATCATATCAATATTTTTTCAAATTAATATTTTAGGATAATTTTTTTACGCAAATAAATAGACGATAAATCAATATATAAATTTAGATTCTTATAAATATCATATATGTATAGAAAATTTAATTTTACTCTAATATAAAAGCAATATAGGTGTCAGCAGATCGCGACGTACTTACCATAATCAAATTCAAGAATTATTTTGCAGAAAGGCCTGGATGTCGATTAAATGTATATGTTAGAAGAAACTAATGTAATGTAATTTCTAGCAGGTCAGGATCATAGCAAGTGGAGATCTATGGTCTCTACCTACCCTAATAGGTAACAGGCGTAATAATATGTATGTATGTATGAAAACAATATAGGTAATAATTAGATGATTTATTTATTTCTTATATATTAATTCAAATTCAAATTCAAAGTTTTTTATTCAAAGCAAGTTCCACGGAGAACACTTTTTGAAGGTCATATAAATATATAAGTTAAAATTTAATTTTTCTTCCTATTCTATGTATACCGCTTCACAACGTGTTATTGCTGTTAAGGAGAAGAAGCGGCAAGAAACTCCCCAGCAACACGTCTAGCTAAATAATGTTTTTCTTTAAGTTTCTTATTCTATTTATATCTCAAGTTGTTTTTTTTTAATAAGTTTTATACAGAAGTATGTTACAGAATTACTTTTTGAAGAATTAATGGAGTTGTAGCAAACAGTGCATACTCAATAAGACCAAGACACAATAAAAGGAAAGAAAAATATTATGAAAGTTATAATAATGACATGACGTACTAAAATGTTATGCTGCAATATATCTCCATAAATCCCTTACAAGCTTGGCAAGATAACATTATACAAAATATAGTATAAGATGTTAGAGCGAGCTGCTATGTAAATGAATTTTTGTCATTTAAGTATTCTTCAATAGTGTAGTATCCCTTTTTTAGCAAGATACTTTTTAATTTGGTTTTGAATTTAGTGAAAGGCAGATCTAACATTTCACTCGGAATCTTATTGAAGAAGCGTATACCAACCCCCAAGAAAGAGGACAGTACTTTTTGTAATCTAATTATCGCTTCAGATATATTCACACATTAATTCAGATTTCAAATATCAGTAACATCAGAGTTTAATAAATCAAACTAAACACGCCGTTGATCTATTTTACGAAGTCACTAAAATCTAATTATATATTAAAGCCATTTTTTATAAAGCTGTTGTAAAATATTTGAATTGGACAAGGAAAAGGGATATTTATGTCGAAAGTAATGAAAAGTTTGCAGCGAAAAAGCCCGCGTGCGGCTCAGACCCAGGCACGACTAGCGGAGCATCGCGTACCTGCAAATTTAAACGGACAGTCAGAACACGCGCTCACAGTCCAAGCAAGAGAATTCCATTTACTTGAACCCTAATTCACCTCCCAAAATTCTTACCGATAGCATGTTTGTATTTACATAAATTAAGCTCACTAATGGGTTTTGTTTTACGTAATTTTACAATGAAGGTTAGTATATAACAATTAATAACAAAACCCAAAATTGGGATCTTAAAAAAATTAATAGGTTTTTTTACGTTCAGAGGGTAAATAAAACTGTAAGAATTACCTGATGATATATGTAGTTTTGACTGCACATTAATTACTATAATACTAATATTAAGGCCAGTGTTTACGCTAGTACGTTTTTCTAAACTTACCAACCTTTTAGTTTTAGATCAAAATAGGAAGAGATACGAAGTGAAATACTTTCTATCAGTTGGTCATCAGTCCGTTTGCCAGTTTTTTGCAATAAAAAAATAAGACTGCAATCATTGGAGCAACCAGTTTAATAAGAAAAAATAGATCGACATTAGATTACTTTTGGAATCAGGATCAGTCCACGCATTATGTATAAATACTTCTTCAATATCCAAAGCAAACCAAGCTTATGGGAGCAATTAAAAGGCTACCATCATGTGGGGAAAACTCCAATGGCTCTGCACCCAGTCACCGGCGTATAGCCGCCGGCCGATTTAATGCTGGGGCAAAGAGGTTTTGAAGCTCTAACCTCTTCGTTGCCTCTAATGGTCATAAAGGAAGATAGAGAAAGAGAGCAAATCTATTTCATATTTTAAGTCAAATAGCACGAGCATATGTCATTTTTATCACGGCACAGGTAGAAGTATGTTCAATTAGCTACTACTATATTCCTCCTTTACTCGTATACATATATAATTCTGTCATGCTAGCACAAATAACAAGGAGACGGTAATTTACTTGAGCGACTAAAGAAGATAAGGTATGTTAGGTTACATAAAAAACCTCGTCAGGTAATTTCATCCTGTTTCTTAATTTAATGTTGTACCATTTTCGCCAATCTCACAGCGAATAATGCTACATGAAAACATCTATTCCCCACCCTGTAATATACATACGTGTTCAAAAGTTACCAATTTTAATATACCGAGAACGTGCAGCACATAAATTTGAAAAAAAGTCAATTTCTAAATATTGTCTTTTAAATGAGGGAAGCATGCACACCTTTTAGAATAAAGCGTTTTAGAAAAAAAAGATTTCTAACGCATCTTTTTAAGAAATTTTAAAATGGAAATAAGTATTAGAATGTTAAAACGAACATACACAGTATTCTAAAACAGACTCCAATCGTTTACATAAAATTCTTAGAGTTAAAATCCGCGCTACTTTTTATCCTCGGAATCCTGCGGTACCTTTTCCGGGAATTATTTAAAATGACCAGATTGATAAAAAATCGAATTCCAATGTCGTTTTTTCACATATCGATAGCAAATTTTATGTAATAAAATGTGTGATTTTTTTATTCCGGGAATCCCGCGGGTATTTTCCTGGGAGCGGTTTGTAGTTGTTCGGGTGCATAAAAAGTAGTTTATTTCGACAGTTTTCATTAAAACTATAGCTTACATTCTTTACTAAATGTTGCGATACTTTGTATTCCGGGAATCCTACGGGAATTTTTCACGTCAAACGTGAATGAAGTCAAGGTCATATCATAGTATAATACATATATTTAACAAAGCGATCAATATGGTCAAGGAGTGAATGAATCGTAACTTAAGATTTTTTAAAGATAAATTCATTGGTGTTCTTGTGGACGAGAAACTTATGTTACAGAAAGTCGATATGTAAATTATTCATTATAGAACAGTGAGGAATATTCTTTGCGCTATTCTATAGTTGTATAATACAGAGAAAAACGGAAACAATTATGTTATTTTATATAGTTTTCATGACTATTTTAAGTGCAGATATAAATATAACAATATTTTGTTTTGCTTAATTCTATAAAACCTCTCCAAATCCGAAAAATGGTTATAATTTCTAGCCATAGTCTGCTATCAGATATGACTTGTTAACCACTTAATTAAAGGTTTGGAAGTAAGAAAGTACAAAAATTAAACTGAAAGATTTTTTATTGCACGAGTGTAGCAGACAGGCAGACGTCCCACCTGATGGAAAGTGGTTATCATCGTCTATGGACATTTGCAACACCAACGGTGCTACAAATGCGCTGCTACTCTCTTTAAAGATACTGTAACCTGGCCACTAATGCCGGAACGCAACTCAAGGTTGTTATGGCGGCATATTCTAGACTTAGGGTAGTAGCCATCCAGATGGGCAAATACCCTAATACCTGACTTTGGGTTGTTTTGTCGCCTCTTGCGACAGGCCGGCCGGCCTCAGGAAAAAAACTAAACTTCTAAGCAAAACATTGCTAAGTAATAGCAAGCGGCTAGTTTGTATCTCACGTCAACTTCTTTTGGATACCTTTTTAAGGAGAAATGGATGTTACATAGACGTTGTAAAGAAAAATACGACATTCGTCGCCTGTGTTTATTGCTGTACATTAGTTATACTGCTTCCGTAGTGTCGCTTGGGCATGAAATGGGAACTAATGAGATTTTGATGTTTTTTTGACTGTGCTTTTATTTTCCTTGGTAACTTTAAGATGTTCGTGACCCAGCTGTGAAACGTCAACAATATTATTTTTAAGTTAAAAGTGTAATAATATGTGTTTACTACGCTATTAAAAAGTTTCCTCTTCTAAGACTAGAAAGTGTCGTAGCTGGAAGCCTTATCAACTGTAACCTGACCATAACGTCTAGAACGTGAACTTATTATTTTCTCTTCTGGAAATATTCTATTTAATCTGTAGTCAAGGTCAGTGAATCATAAACAAAGCGAATTTATCCATGTTACTTTAATTTTAACGTTGATCCGAATCTTAAATCTGCTAAAAATTTTTTAGCAGAATTACTGAATAGGCATGTAACAATACCACATTTCACGTGAGCAGTGATTTTTAAAGTTTACCAAGGATGCCTAGTGGAATTTGAAGCAAAAATCTTTTCGTTATAATTCGACGATATTTACCATGGTAGGTTTGTAAACTAACCATAGCTTAGCTTCTCCTAATCAAATAATTGTTCTGTTAACTATCACAAGGTGTTAAACCTCGTGCTTCCAAAATTATAGTAATTACTATTGAAGTAAACATCATAGGCTCTCTCTTTTCTCTTTTCTTTCACTATATCCCAAATTAATTGGGGTCAGCACGATATATCTTTTCCTTCCATACTCCTCTATTCTGACATACATCTTCTGTCACACCACAAATCATCATATCATCTTTCACACAATCCATCCATTTTTTTTTTGGTCTACCTTTACATTTGTACCCATCCATCTTGTAGTTTAACATTCTTTTTGTCACGTGACTTTCATCCCTCCTCATTATATGCCCATACCAACTTAATCTTCTTCCTCTCAATCTTTCAGTCACGGGTGCAGCAGCAGCAGACAGCAAACGGCCACGAAGCCACGATACGGAGTGAGGTTAGTTCCTCCCTCTGTCGCCTCATAGTACGCAAGCATGACGCACTCATTCAACTTATGAGTCCATCTCATGCGACGCACTACACTACTGGTAGCGAGGTCCGGGCGCGGGATACATGCCGCAGGCCCCAAGCATGCCCACGGCCCCGCACAGGTCTTTGCGACGGGACGGGCGGCTCTGGCTCCTCCTCGTCTTCGCTCAATGTCCCGGTAGTCGTTGACGTCACGATTTATTCATACGACGCTGATGACCGAGACGTAGAACCCGGCGGGGCGGGTACAGCTGACGGTGCGTGTGCGCATCATTGTCATGCTGCAATCTCGTTTGTCTCCCTATTGTTTCGTGTTAGCCTTAATTTTATGATTTTCTAAATTATTTGTGTAGAATTTTTTATTTTCGTCCGGATGATTGACATTACACACGTCATAGTAATAAATTCCTCTCTATTGAATATTAATGAAGGAGATTTCTTGTAAATAATCTATAAATACCGGTAAATTGTTTTTGTGTATTGTATTGTAACACTTAGAATTACGGTTTTATTTAAATTTATTACAAAACATACGGGACAGACGATTAGGTGACAACATTTTTTTACGCTATGTTGACAAAATGCGTACGTTGTAAATAAAGCAACTTGATACTTGCACGATGATTGATGTCGTACTAAAAATCATTACTAAGTATCGAAATTACTCTTGACCTGTATAATATTGGAGTTGCTAGAGTTTAGACAAATTTGCGAAAATGAACCCCTTTTTATTTTCTACTTTCTTTTGCCATCCTCTGTGTCGAGTAATTGCGAGATTTAACCAGTAATAAATATATTTATAATATGCTATATCAAATTTATGAAGTGTAAGTACAACACATTTATTTAAAAACTATTTTAACACCACTAAAGCATAATTTCTGTATCAAATATCTGTTTATATCCTTTTTCAACAGCCACGTTTTTTACCGCTCTGATAAAGTCAGGAGATATATTATTATAAACATATGGGAGATATGAATATAAAGTACAAGTTCCATTCAAAAGAAGTGGTGGGCATAGCAAATATTAATCTTTTTCCATGCCTGTACATGATATCCCATTCTGTTGCAGTTGTTGAGGCTCCGTCGGTTTTGTTTCATGTATGCTCACTGAAAATTATCCTCTATGCAAGACCTCTATAAATAATTTACAAACCCTCTGAAATTATTAACTCGTTACTGTCTGTTTTTAAACAGAATAAGTTATACGTTTTGTATCTTTAGGGGAAAATTCATTTCTATTTAAATATACTATCTTTATATTACAATCTTTACAAGCGTTGTGTTTACATTTATGTATAGTCTCACATTGATTTTACAACTGGTAAGATTGTATTTTGATCGCTTTTGTAATATGCATTAACATTTTAAGGCATAACATTTACGCTCAACTAATGATCTCTTCTAATGACACCGGCTCAAAATTCTTCCTTCGTTGATATGTCCTTCACGGTATGGGTTGTCCGTTTATGGAACTCACTGACACTCAATATCAGACAAGCTAAATTGTAAAAGTATTGTCTTTTAAAATCGTGTTAACTAATTATTTTTGGTCCTTTCAGGTCTAATAGTATAATGCCTATTCTGCTTGTATTACTTATGTTTCATATTGTTCTTCTTCGCTGTCACATTTTAATAGTTTCCTTAGTTTAGTTTATTGAGTTGCCTAGAAGAATCGCTTTAAGCAATAATTCCGCCATTTGTTCTAAATTTATTGTACAATCGAACCAATTGAATCATGACCCACAATAAGGTCATTTGTGTGTCCTACAGTTGTGAAATACAATTAGGTTGAAATTCGCCTGAACATACATTCCCTTGGTAACGAACTTGTTATTATTTTATTAGACATTGACAGTTATTGATTACGTTGTATTAAACAGACCGGAGAGACTATACTCGTGTGTAACATCTTACAAATACTATTACGTGCTATTACTATCTCTGTCAATAAGTAAATTGTATTAAGGACCGGTTTCTATATCTTACCGACCGTTTGTTTGCTTTTATTTGCTTACTAACGGTTAAAATTTGACGTAATCTCTATACAAATAATGTCAAAATTCAACCTACGGTAAGGCAGGGGAGTGAATAGTAAGATATCGGAACCGGCCATAAATCGACAAGCCAAAGGTGACACAGGCCAAACCTTTGTATAAGCAACCTTTGATATTAGGGTTATTGTTATATGTTAGGTAACAGAAATACACAAGAAAATAAAACATTAACAACATTAATGTGGAAGAATTTTAAAATAATCACGTTTTTGTTAATTTTATTAATTGGTTTTATTTTATAGTCAGAAATGGCACCCACTTTACCCTACTTAAACCTAAAACCGGGTATAAGTACCATTGTTTTTAATAACGTCTAATAGTCGATTACGCATCGATCCGATTAGACGATTGCAGATGTCGGTTCCCCTCATGTAATTTCAAATTTCATTACAGTGCTGCTCAATTGCTTCCTTTGTCCTCTTGTTTCTGTTACCCCACATTGGAACCAACAAACCCTATACATTTTCTATTGGGTTGAGGTCTGGTGACCTAGACGGCCATGGAATGAGAGTAATTTTATCTTCATGCTGGGTAAACCAATTCGAGACGATTCTGGTGGTATGTGATTGACAATTGTCGTGAACGTGGGAGAATACAGGAACTTCTTCAAGTGGGTACACTATTCGCACTGTCAGGAACATTGATTCTTCCAACAAATCGAAATAGTTTACTGCGTTTTGACTAGGAGAAATTTGGACAAGTTCACCTATACCTCTGGTACTCATCCAGGCCCACATGTTAGATGAAATTTGAATATATAATTGATTAGGCACTACGTCATTCTCTGTGTATCGCGTATTATCATAACTCCACAAAATAAAGCGACCACGTTGAGAAGATCTAAATGATTTTTCATCTGAAAATATGGTATTAGTCCAGTGAAAGTCTAAATAATTACGTGCAAAATTTAATCTTGCAGTGTTGTGTGTATTCGTCACGTAGATTTTCTTAGCATAATGTCGGTAATGCAGTCCAATACGGTGTAAATGATTTCTTATGGTTTGTAAACAAACGTCATAACGTGCTGCGAAATATTGGGTACGAGAAAAAGGATGTTCTTCATAATGGTGTTGCATATCTGTGCTTTGTTGGTTTGTTATTCGACGAACGCCATGATTATGTTTTTGTCATCTTCAAGAATGCCCTCTTCAGCGTGCCGTCTGATCTATGTTCTCACTGTGTTCCAACTTATATTTAACACTCATGATATTTCTGGAATGCCATAGCCTTCCTCACTGAACACTACAACTCGATTTCTTTGTTCTGCGAGACTAGCCATTCTACAATTTAAATAAGTATTTAATTCTTAAATATTGAGTTCAATTTTTTTTTCTCAATGACTTTACTTGACTTCTGATATACTTTCCGAATGACATTTTATTTTTAAAATTATAATACTTTTTCTATAATGAAAAGAGTTAGAATTATAAAACAGATTTCAGTTCGAGATTCAAATTGTTTCAAATCATTACTGTTTTATCTAAAAAATATCTAGTAGAATGATAACAAAGTTTAAAATTGCGTAATTCTCTGAGCCTAGTAATGCATTTTTATTAATGTTTAAAACAAAGTGTAACACACACGATAAGCCTTACTATTTTGACGGTTTTAAAGGAATTATTAGTAAAGTGGGTAATAATTCAGTTGGTTCGATAGTACCTAGTTTTTAAGAACGTTTTATCAGATTATTGTTGATTATTGTGGTGTATCATTATATCAGAAAGTAGTTACGACAGTTTAGTGTTTTTTTATTTATTAACCAATATACTAACATTCATATACATAAAACATATTCGACTACGGCACAGAAACCTCATGGGTTTATTCGTGCCGCAGAGAGTCGTGTAAAATAGATTAGGTTATGATGCATAGTGACGCATCAAAAGGCACCTATCTAATTTAATGTCTTAGATTTGAATGTGGTCCGGAGAGTGTGTAACTCTTAAGCAGATTTTCTGACTAATGAATGAATATTGTTAAAATTATCACGTAGAGAAGACACTATGATGAAGTCTAAAATGTAGTATAACCAAAGTGTGAAATCCGAAAGTCCATCTAGGGAAATCATGGCAGTTATGGCGTCATTTCTCCTAAAATAAGGAGGCCTGTGTCCAATAGTGGGATGTGTATGGACTTGTAATATAAATAGGAATAAAAGGAAAATAGCACACCAAATGTAAATGTCTATAATCATTTTGATATTGACTGTGACCGAATGCGTCGATTTAAAGCGTTAAAAATAACGTTATTGAATATTAGTGTATATACATACGTTATCTGTCAATATTTAACGTTATTATCCATTAATAACAGTATCACATTACACCTATCGCCACATCTACGTTAAACATCCTATATCTGTAACATTATCCCAGATAAGGCCCCACCATGATAATGAACTGAAAAATGTTTCGTTTCCAAACAACTCTGTAATATGCAACAAAGAGTAGAATGGAGAAAATTGTTAGCAGCATATAATCTGTTTATTCCTTGCCTCGGTAATAATATCCGAAAAGGACCCTCCAGATTAACGGGCTATCCGCTGCACAGTGGGAAAGAATTTATGTGCCATAAGGAAATTCAAAATTACATACAAAATGTTCATATTACAAATAATATCTTTTGTGAATTCGTTTATCACACATTACATGTTTGTTATTAAGCAGAGCTTTAAGTATTATCTTGTATTATATATATATATACAGACACACACACACATATATATATATATATATATATATATATATATATATATATAATAGGTTGGGGAAAAAGTCTTTTCGCATATAGTATGTATGAACTTGTAATAAGATCTCTTTGGCTATACCATTTGTAACTGGCTGGTTTTGGTATCATTAAAATGTTTTAATATTAAAGAAGACAATTCCAAATTTAAATTAGGAAAATGTGTGATCTTCATTTGTTTTTCTTATTGTTAAAATGAGTGAATCTAATGAAGAAATTCGATACATTTTAAAATTTTACTACATGAAACGTAAAAATGCAACACAAGCCGCGAAAAAAATTTGTGATGTTTATGGACCTAATGCAGTATCTGTGAGAGCAGTGCAAATTTGGTTTAAGCGTTTTCAATCCGGAAATTTTGATATCAAAGATGCACGTCGCTCTGGTCGCCCTGTTACGGACAAAATGGATACCATTTTTGAAAAAGTGGAGCAAGATCGGCATATTAGTAGTTACGATGTAGCTGGAGAACTGGGAATTGACCACAAAACGGTTTTGGCGCATTTCAAAAAAGCTGAGTACACAAAAAAGCTCGATATTTGGGTGCCTAGTGAGCTCACTGAAAGAAACCTAATGAACCGTGTACTCATTTGTGATTCTTTATTACGACGTAATAAAACCGAACCATTTTTGAAGAAGCTGATAACTGGTAATGAAAAGTGGATCACGTACGACAAGAACGTGCGAAAAAGATCGTGTTCAACGACCGGTGAGGCTTCACGGACTGTGGCGTAACCCGGGTTAACTCGAAATAAGATGCTGGGTGTATGGTGGGATTGAAAGGGCATTATTCATTATGAGCAGTTACCGCCAGGCAAGACCATCGATTCTGAACTGTACTGCGAACAACTGATGAGATTAAAGCAAAAACTTGAGAGAAAGCGGCCGAAGTTAATCAACAGAAGGGGTGTGGTTTTTCACCATGATAACGCTAGACCTCACACATCTTTAGCCACTCAGCAAAAATTATGAGAGTTTGGCTGGGAGGTGTTGATGCATCCGCCGTATAGTCCTGACCTTGCACCGTCAGATTTTCACCTGTTTCGGTCTCTGCAGAATTCCTTAGACAGTGTCAGGTTAACATCACGAGAGGACTGCCAAAACCACTTGCCGCAGTTTTTTGATGAGAAGCCCCAACATTTTTATAGCAATGGGATCACGTCCCTACCTACAAGATGGCAAAAAGTTATCCAACAAAATGGCACCTACATGCTTTAGTCAAATGTAAATAAACTTTATAATAAAACCTTTTGAATTTTTATATAAAATGCGAAGAAACTTTTTCCCCAACATATATATATATATATATATATATGTGTGTGTTTGTTTGTGTGCGTGTGTGTGTGTGTGTGTGTGTGTGAATATACATAGGCCAAGACAAGCATTTATGGATCAATCAAGGAAAAATTTGCGGCAATTGCTTCTCTGGAAAACTATTTGATAACTACTTGGGACCTAAAGCAGCCGCTTTAGCAGATCCGTATTACGAATATGTCAATATCAAGATAAAGTGGAACTGTTTTCTAAGTCTTGCACCTATATTATTATATCTAGATAAGTGTCTATTTTGCTTATAAGTGATTCTCCAAAAGCAGCCGCTTTAGGTCCCCAGAGTAACTGTTTTATTATGAATTTAAGTGCAAGGTATCTTATCTTTAAAATAGAAATCTACGTAATCTTTCATCTTGTATTCTCGAGTCGCCAAACACTGTCTCTTCTGGTTGAGACGTAGCTGGATCACCTCCCTCTGTCTTTGCATTAAACATGAAGTTTTATTATAAGGAATCATTTACATTGATGTCAAAGCGCTCTTTAGTAATATATATTTTATCTTATAACCATTAGTATAATATTTCATTTATAGTGGTCGTTAATGGCTGGTTCCTTTATCTTACTATTAATTCACTTACCATCGGTTAAAATTTGACATTACTTGTATGAAGCTTATTATGTCAAAATTTAACCGATATTAGGACAAATGAACGGTCGGTAAGATATAGGAACCGGCCATTTTTTGTACATTTATATTAAGCCTATTATACTGTTTGCAAGCGTTTATTTATCTTTTGACGTTTGCACGTGTCTCAAGTTACATATTTCTTGACAGTAAAGCACATACGAAACAAATAACATAATTGTCGTACCTTATTGTTGTGGGTGACGTAATAGTGATGTTCTGTGAGTCGTGTAACGAGCAGACTATTCAACCATCGACACTACGTAAATAAATCAAAAGTAATCAATTTAAAAATAAATAAATTGGATAATTTAATATATGTAAAATATGTTCATTGAAATGTGGGTATATTTATTGCACGTGTTGGCGCGGGCAGGAGCGGGGATAAAAGAGAAAGAAAGGACTTACAGGATAGGTCGCCGCACCAGATACGCTACGAACGATGCGGGCTTCGCAGCGGCAGGCACGTCTTCCTCGTGATCCTTTCTTCACGTCTTGCGGTTCCTTCGACGAGTGGACCAGCTGGATACGGCACAACGTGTACCTTCTAGAACGCGGGTTGATATAAGCGGATGTAAAATGTGGCACAGCACAAAACGCGGCGAGATTTTCGCGAAGCAGCGGCGCGGACAGCGGTCGGACGTAGACTATGTCAAATTAAATAGTGACAGATGCGGCGAAAAAAAAAAGAAACAAAGAGTTGGTGACCAAATAGGTCGGCGTTAATAACACAATATAGTATTGTTAGCAAAAATATATAGATAAGTTAAATTGATTGAAACTTATTAATAAATGAAGTCGATTTTTATAACAAATCGAGTCGGTAACGCATTAGTACCTTACTAATTGATCCGTCATCGAGCTGTCAAAAGGAAAATAAATGCTTGGAAATGCTTGGCTTGTATAGTATATTAATAGTATCGTACTCGTCGATCTAAAATATGAAGTATACTTACAGTTAGCTTCTTGCAAAGCGCATTTGTTGTCAAGGTGAGGAATATATAAAATAAATATAAGATTTACGGTCGTTTATACCTCCCAGTGCAGGGCTTGTTGGTGCTCTTTATAGAGTCATGGACACCCATCACGCTTAACAAAGTAGGATTGACGGATTTCACACATCGGTTATCTTGGTGAGTAGATTTATTTGTGCAGAAACTGGGAAAGAATACTACTTCCTGTTGACGCACAGCTTGTTTTATGAGGTGACAAAACAAACCACAGCCCGGTGTTAGGGAATTTAACCGTCTGTTTAGCTACCACTACTGGTTAATTATTAGGTCAGAAAAATTGCCTAAGCGGGACAATACATGTTGATGTCCACCGATTTTAAACGAAAAGATATTCGTGACTAAATTGGACATCGGAGATAGATATAGTTATATTTTCTATCCGAGACAATGCAAGTCATCTTCAGGATTGAGATCCTAAGGAGAGTTTCGGAAGCAACCCTAGTTTATAAACAAAACAGAATAAATATTCATTAGTAGGTTTTTTACTATTCACCAGAGAGAACTATTAAAAATATAGAACTCTAAGAAACTACACTAAGTACTTATTTAAATCACAAATATATCGTATTAAATACGTATTTCAAAGACTTCATAACTTCATATGACTTCAAATAAATAAGAGGAGCGAGAGCTCATTAAATAATATACAAAATTTACAATTTTCCTCTTAAGCTACCTAGTCTTAACAAGAATTAGGAAGGTAGGGATAATTAAACGCTTGTATAATATTAATCAACTTAATAATTTATTAGACTAGAGGCAACTTAAAGTATGTCCTAAGACTAATTAAAATACGATATTGCAATTTGTTTTTAACTTAGCGTTGTATTCTTGAATGAAAAACGAAAAAACTTAGATTAAGAATTAAATTTCTAATTATGTACATATTTTCTAGAGTATTAAAAATGGACAACAATAATCATAATTTTTCTAGATTCACTAAATATAATTGCAAAGCTCTACTTATTTATAATAAGCGCGTAGGATTTAGCGTATTTTGGAGTGTTACATTTTTTATTTTGTTGTATTAGCCACTATAGTACCCGTGTCCACAGTGAAACAACTACTGTTGTATAATATTTTAAATAACTACCAACATGCTTCGAACTTGTTTTTCATTCATATTCATTTCATATAATTTTCTTTGGAGAATATAGGTTAAAAGAGTAATATTTAAAACTCAACCGTTTTATTTCGCGTAAAATTTACTTTTCATAAACGATAGCCGTTTCCAATGTATATTGGAATATATATGGTTCCAAAATATTGTATGAACTTGGGCGGCTAAAACCGTTCGAAACCCATTCTTGTTCGTAATATAGTATATTCTAATATTTTAATGTCATATATCATTCATATGATATATGCAGTACACAAGACTAATTATTGCATCCATCTGCTTAAGAATTCCCGTAAGCCAGAACCTAGGTGTCAAAATATTAATTTTCTGTTACTCATACCTTTTAATATAGCTGTTAAAGGTATGTTTAAACATGTACATAAATGGGTGAAAATTCCCCAGTACATCTAAAGCTTTCATTACACATATGATATGCATCGAGGAAGAAAAAACGTAATATGTTGCAGTTGATTTCCTAAAACTGATCACTGAATGATAAAAAAATGTTTATTATACATATGTAACAAAGATATACAAAAACTAAAATAAATACTTTGAAATAGATTGAATTTGTACTTTTAAATAATTTTTATTTTGTAGTACCCACAAAATAATGTACAAATGAAGGCCAATAATCATAAAAATGATAATAACTCAGCATATCTTGTATATAGATATATGTATGTGTGTGTGTGTGTATATATGTATATTTTCAATAATTGGTACGCAACCCTGAAAATTATATACAGATAGATGATAGATAACACTTTATTGTACTCCAATACAAGAAATTGAGTTACAGACTAAAATTGTTATATTATATACAGACTTTAAATATATTATATAGATGTATACTTAATATACATACCGTACAAATACTTATCTATACAAAGTATATAAATGTTAATAAATGAATAATGAATATATATAATACATACGTTTAAGTATCATCAGTTCTTTTGAACTAACTCCTACTTTCCGAGGAGTACCCGTTCTAATAACCGATGAACTTCACCTTCTTGGCGTTTCCTTGACATCGACTCTTAACTTTGGCTCCTATATCGAGTGTATAGCACAAACTGCGGCAAAAAAGCTGAGCATACTCTCGAAGGTAAAGCTGTACTTCACATCTGAACAGCTGTTAGTGTTGTACAAAACACAAGTACGAGCATGTATGTAGTATTGCTCTCATGTTTGGAATGGCTCAGCTAAATATCAACTCGAAGCACTAGAGTCGTTTGTGCGGAGAGCTAGGAGGCTGGTTGGCAATGACCAGCTTTTCGACGACAAAACTCAAAGTCTCGAACGTCGACGCAGGGTTGCCAGCTTATCGGTTTTCTATTGGATTCACTTTGGCGAAAGTGTGCAGCTGGAGCTCTTCAATCTGATCCTGCCATCTCCCTTCCCTCATCGGACAACCAGACGCACCGGCATGCGGTACCAATATATGGTGGATATTCCACCTATAAGAACGAAGCGCTTTGCATCTAGCTTCATCATACGCACCGCAAAGGAGTGGAACTCATTGCCGGAGTCTGTCTTTCCCAATACTTATAACCTGGGTGTCTACAAGTCTCGTGTGAATAGGTACCTTCTAGGTAAGCGTGCTCCATCCTAGACCACATCTTTGGTCTACATAGGGCGAAATTGTGGTCAAACGCGAACCTACAATTAACTACATTTACATTACATTAAAGACAATTAAAAATATATATTCCAACCACAGATAATATTTTCTAGTCATTGTTTTAAATGTCGGTAGCGATTTTTATTGTCTGTTAGCAACAGGTAGCGCGTTCCAAAGCTGTATGGCTTAACGGTAAAAGAATTGTTGTAGAAAGTTATATATTATAAATATGTTTTCTGTATAAATGTAGATAGACTACTGGTCTACTGTCGACCTAGTAAACATTTTGTGTTTTAATAAAATAATAACATAAATCATTCTACCTATTATTATCCATCATAATTATGATTAGCTTAATCGTATTTCCTTGAATTACTGAAAGTAATATCTTAGTTACAACATACGTGTATAGTGTTACTCATATTGTCATTGCAATAACATCGGAGCTGGCATATTTACGCAAGAATTAAATACATGTGACAAAATCTTTCCACAATATAGTCAGTAATATTTTTTACTTCCAATACAACTATGAAGACAAGAAAATTGTATGGTTGTACACGCAACACAAAACGTTTTGTGTTGGGTATACAACTACACATTTTATATTTGTGCGAATCGATCATTCATTTACCTTACTATCGGTATATAGTAGTGTATAGTATCGACAAGTAGTGTCAAAATTCAACCGACAGTAGGGCAAGTGAACGGATATCGGAACCGGCCATTAGTAGACTTATTTTAAAGTTATGTTATGTAGTTATTTAATCCCTGCTATTAATACTACACAGTCTACATAATTATAGAATATTTTCTAAATCGTATTGATACTTAACAATAGTACGGAAAGAACTTCGTGCAGCTGATCACTTGTCTTTTTTATTTGCCTACACAAGTCTCATTATTTCGTGCACTCATTGCAATCTTTCTTTAGACAGACATTAAACAACTTTGTCATTGTAATTTAATTTTGTCATTATCAGAGTCTATTTCGCTATCAAATAATGTTTATTTTGAAAAACTACTCATTTACAAGTTCTAGGTCTTGCTTCTTTTGTTTTTATCCCTCATCCAAAGGTACAGCATGTCAGGAATCCAAGTCGCTAACAATATTACTAACAAGAAATTTTGCGCTGTTATACATAAAACGTAGCTATCAGTGTAATCCCTAATCCAGCCAAGGAAGTATCCTGTAGGTGGTACAATTATACCCATAGTCAACATTCCAAGACCAACAGCGGCAGGCACTTGTTCCATTCTGCAGTTTTCTGATATAGCGATGTTTCTTGCAACAATGATCATACTTCTGCCAAATCCGTACAGGCAAGACATGATGATCAATGTTGTTAAATAAATCTGATACGCCATGACTGAAAATACAAAATAATATCATGAAAGGAGATGCTAATCTGCCCTTTCTTTCACGTAATTTTTTACTCTTATTTACGAGGATGGAAAGTAGTCCCTTTGTCAAAATAATTCATAATATTTTTGTTAATTTGGGATACTGAATAATATCCAAATTTCTCAAACGTTTCATTAAATTTAAGGCTACTAAAAAAAGTAAACACACAAACATATAACTAGATAAATAAACTTAAGTATTTACGTATCTACACATTAGTACTGAAATATGAATGATGTCATTATGAGATAAAATACCTTTATCACTTCACACAACATACTTCTAGAGATAATCTTTGATACAAAAGTATTAAGTATATCAACATTCGTAATATATATTCGTACTAACATATTTTTATCATATAAAGGCAAAACTATAAATGTCGTCCAATCCAAATTACATATTACCCATTTAAAAATACTCACAGCGATAAGACCGCTTATTGTATTGTTAACTGACATTTATATTTAACTAGCTGTGCCCGCGACGTTGTTCACGTGGAATTTCTTTTCAAAACCCCCCGATTTTGAAACATTCTTCATTGGTGCTCCGTTCCTATTGGTCTTAGCGTGATGATAATTATATTACCAATAGTCTTCCTCGATAAATGGGCTACCTAACATTGAAAGAATTTTTCAAATCAGATCAGTAGTTCCTGAGATTAACGCGTTCAATCAAACAAACAAACTCTTCAGCTTTATATATTAGTATAAGATATGCAACAAATACGAATGACTACATTCAAACATAAATTATACATATAACGCTGCCAGCCTTTTGGGATCGTGGTTTGGGACCAATAACTTATCTTTAGACATTTTTCCCTTCTTTATTTAGTTTTAGTTTTTATATTGTTTATAGTATCGTTTGTAGTTTATTTTTTAGTTTATATTTATAAGTTAATTTATTTTTTGTATTTAAAATGTTTTAAGTTAGTTTTGCTTTGATATTAAAATCTTTAAACTGGAATAAATACATCTGCTTAAAACTGTTAACTCAAAAATATTAAAAAAATATACATTACATTACATAATATTTAAACAAGTCACTCAGTGACATTTGTGTCACATATAAAATGAACAAAATACAGACAGAACTGAATTGATGTTCATATCAGTAATCATAATATCGTGATCACTGCTGGATATAAGCCTATCTTACGGCACGTCATTAAGTCAGTTTCCGGCTTATGGCAACAGTCACAACCAACAATCTTTTGCAGATTTTCGTCATATCACTGAACGTGCCTTAGACACCGTGAGACGTAACCTTCACTCAAGAGCTTGCACGCCCACCCTTTGGCGGTCACATTGGCGGCCCTTTGATTACAAGTCACTAGATATTCCAGATAGCTAACTTTCATCTTTACTTATGACACTGCTAATTCTAATACCGCTAGTGCCAATACTGCTGATGCTAATATTGTTGATGTATTGTATGTACCATTTTAGAAAAAAATCTGAAAATTAGTTATTACATATTCGCACTTATATGATTAGATTATAAATGGTCACGTCTTGGTTTAATAATGACATTAGCTTTCGATAAATTACATAATTAACAATACTCACTTTGTCTAACAATAATTAACCAAGTGCATGTCACAATGAGCATCCATCTGGCCTTAATTTTGTACTTGTCTTGAAATATCGGCAAGACAAGGCGGCCGCAGATATCTGCGAATGCGACCGCTGACATACATAGAGCAGTCTGTTTCTTATCCATGTTGGCTACTTTCTACAAATACCAATATTACAATTTATTACAGATTTTCGACATATCTCTTTATCTTTTTGACAACATCGAGTGTTTTGAACATTAATCGTAGATAAGTGGAGATTAATGATCAGAAAACTATTCGTATATTATATACCAAAAAATACGAAAAATATACATAGTTCATTTACTTACTTATATGTATTATATATATTATTTGATTTTCTCAGTGAAAAGTAATTTATTATTGATGTGATTATATTCCAAGGGCTGGTGAACAATTTAGGGTAGGTTATTGAGGTAGTGTGATTTTTTTTATAATAGTCCTTGAAAAAACCCTAAATAAGAAAATCGACGCCTGGTTGAAGATACAAAATTATTTAAATGTCCCATTTTTTTAAAATGCCATTTAATAAAATTCAAGAGTTGGTAAGGGGCTACTACCCTTCATCCAAACCTCGATTTCTTATATAGGGACTTTCAAGGACTTTTATAAAAAAAAATCACACTGCCTGAACCAAGAACCTACCCTAAATTGTTCACCAGCTCTCCTACTATTAGTTAACACCCACGGCATCTAAAGGCTTGTTTCTGAAGATTTTGCTCCACTTTTCAACAGAAAACCTTTTATTTCTCGTAATAAAAAAAATCCTTATTGTCGGCCAAAGTTATATCCTATTACTATGGCAATTTTGATTCAATTATATACAAAAGTAAATACAACAATATAAATAAAGCTGTACCCCACGACGTTTTCTATTACCAAATTGTGCAACATATTATAAAATAAATTATTACCACTAACCTGCAAGAAGAAAGGATAGAGCATACTGAAATTTTGAATCGATGTTACAGCCAAAGCTGTTCCAATAATGATATTCAAGAACCGTGGACTCGACAGTAGAGATATATCGAACAAATCATATAGTTTTCGTAAAGTACTCTTTCTCTGCGGCAATAAAATTATGCTGTTGCCTAAAAATACAATAACATTTTATTTTTTTACATTTTATTTATTTATATAAAAAATAAAACTATTTCTACATAAGTGATTGTTGTAGTTTCTATGATAAATTAAATTAAATGAATATTTATTTACGCGCATACAGGGTACATACTATTGTATTTGTTTTACTAAAAATAAAAAGATCAGTTAATACAAGGAGCATCCCAAAGGGATAACTCTGGGTACCGCGCTAAGATTTAATAACTTTGTGATAGTACATTTCTGCTTCAATAATTTTAATAATAAAAACTATTAATATTGGGTACCGTTGAGACCGTTCTGGTGAGATTTATTCATCCTAGTAATGTTTAAGTCCTTAACGCTTTGAGACTTCTTATTATTCCAGTCCATTGATTTCTCTTGGCCATTAGCAAGTTCTGGCTCCGTCGCTCGTCTGTTAGTTCTGAGATCAGCAATTAACTTTGAATCTTTATTTATTACTATATCATTAAGTTTCTCTGGTAGTAAATGTAATTTCTCGTCTATCTCAATTTCTGTTTCAACTCTCTTCATATGCCATTCCACAGGTTGTATTAACATGGTCCCGCAAATCTATATAAATGTAAATTACTGTTTAAAACACGATATTTCATAAATCGATAATGAAAATCGTTCATTTTGGGCAACGTGTGACATTACGAAAAATTCTTAAAAATACGAAAATATTTCTTTTCTGCTTTTACAAACTACTCTTTATCCAAAAGTTTTTTTGATAAATAATCTAAATGATTGTTTGATTCTTTTTTACAGTTTTCAAAATTAAATATGTTTTTATGAAATTTGATGTGTATGTTCCACATTTGATAACAGGGTGATAATATGATACTTTAAATGCTGAAAAAAGTATACATACGTAGTTTTCTTGGAATAAGGATTCCAAGTTTATGTAAACGAGGCCCAATGAACGGTAATTAGGAACGGTAACGAAGATTATTTGCAATATATGTAATTGTAATAATGATAATGAATATTAGATATTTTTTATTCCAAAAATTGGAAAAATAGTTTGTATGACATTAGAATGAGAAGTTGATATGAGCAAAGCTGAATAAATCAATTATCTTGATATAATTAGCTTTCTATAACGGGGATAAAAATACTTTTTATATTGGTAAACGATATAGTTAAAATTTAATTTACTTTTCCTTTCAAAATTACTTTCAACTTCTTTTGCTTATATAGATTTCTTTATCAGTTCTTGTTCTCTTTTTTTTTAATAAATAAAAATAAAGTAGCTATTATTTTACTACCCAAACTTTGAGCTAAAAATACTTTTTATGCAATGCTTATTCATAAATAACTGTTTTTAGAATATTTGTTATGTATTGAACTAAAAAGTTTACCTCTAACAAGCACCGAAACGGTTTAAAAATTTTCAAAAAGAATTTAAGGGATTAAAACGGGAATTGTATATTATATCTTTGCATTGTTGCAGGATTTAGAAGATACAAGTCCTTGGAAACGAAGTGGTGGAACTTACTAAACGCACATAGTTTTAGAATATGAAGTTGAGAACTAAAAAATCTCCAAAAATATTACAACAATTATATGATTATTTACCCCATGTAAGCTCAAACCAGAGAGCAACAAGCAAGCGCCTCGAAACCCGTAATGTTCCAAGAGATACTGCACTAAGTGTGGCATTAAGGTCTGTCCCACACCTGTGCCCACATTTGCCAGGCCCACTGCACGGCTCTTCTTGGAGGTGAAATAGCTGTTTATGGCCACAAACGATGAGTTTTGGATAAAGCCCAGTCCCAAACCTGAAATAAAGTTATTTGGTTGGCTCCACTGTCGATATATGGTTTCTACATTTTACTATCCATTCATTTGCCTTACTACTGGTTAAAATTTTGTAAAAACTCTATACAAGTATTGTCAATTTTGTACCAATATTAAATTAAAAGTATGTATATATTAATATAGAAACTAGAAAATAATAGTGATATAATAATAGGCTGGGGAAAAAGTCTTTTCGCATATAGTATGTATGAACTTGTAATAAGATCTCTTTGGCTATACCATTTGTAACTGGCTGGTTTTGGTATCATTAAAAACTTTTAATTTTAAAGAAGACAACTCCAAATTCAAATTCGGAAAATCTGTGATTTTCATTAGTTTTTCTTATTGTTAAAATGAGTGAATCTAATGAAGAAATTCGATACATTTTAAAATTTTACTACAAAAAAGGTAAAAATGAAACACAAGCCGCGAAAAAAAATTGGGATGTTTATGGACCTAATGCAGTATCTGTGAGAGTAGCGCAAATTTGGTTTAAGCGTTTTCAATCCGGAAATTTTGATATCAAAGATGCACGTCGCTCTGGTCGCCCTGTTACGGACAAAATTGATGCCATTTTTGAAAAAGTCGAGCAAGATCGCCATATTAGTTACGATGTAGCTGCAGAACTAGGAATGGACCACAAAACGGTTTTGGTGCATTTGAAAAAAGCTGGGTACACAAAATAGCTCTATATTTGGGTGCCTCATGAACTCACTGAAAAAAACCTAATGAACCGTGTACTCATTTGTGATTCTTTATTACGACGTAATGAAACCGAACCATTTTTGAAGAAGCTGATAACTGGTAATGAAAAGTGGATCACGTACGACAAGAACGTGTGAAAAATATCGTGGTCAAAGGCCGGTCAGGCTTCACAGACTGTGGCGAAACCCAGGTTAACTCGCAACAAGGTGATGCTGTGTGTATCGTGGGATTGGAAGGGGATTATTCATTATGAGCTGTTACCGCCAGGCAGGACCATCGATTCTGAACTGTACTGCGAACAACTGATGAGATTAAAGCAAAAAGTTGAGACAAAGCGGCCGGAATTAATGAACAGAAGGGGTGTGGTTTTTCACCATGATAACGCTAGACCTCACACATCTTTAGCCACTCAGCAAAACTAACGAGAATTTGTCTGGGAGGTGTTAATGTATCCGCCGTATAGTCCTGACCTTGCACCTTCAGATTTTCACCTGTTTCGGTCTCTGCAGAATTCCTTAGGCAGTGTCAGGTTAACATCACGAGAGGACTGCCAAAACCACTTGTCGCAGTTTTTTGATCAGAAGCCCCAAAATTTTTATAGCAATGGGATCACGTCCCTACCTACAAGATGGCAAAAAGTTATCCAACAAAATTGCACCTACATACTTTAGTGAAATGTAAATAAACTTTATAAAAAAACCTTTTAAATTTTTATATAACATGCGAAGAAACTTTTTCCCCGACCTAATATTAATTCATTTAGAGATGTTAAGATGCCTATTAAAAATTCTGTATTATAAATAAAAAATTGGTAGACACATACGGATGGTATAGTCTCACGCTAATTAACTTATATAAATATGTGTTATACAACGCACAATCCGGAAGTTATCCCAGTAAAACCCAGACTAGAATAAATGACGCAAAGATTATTTCTAAAACTTACCTTGCCAGTATGATGCAACAAGTTCATACCTAAAAACCACCCACAGAGGTCGTAGAAAGGTTATATTAATATATCCATTTCTAAACATATACTTATACAACATGTAGTTATATTTCATTTTGAAGAAAAGCAGACTATTTTAGCAGTGCACGAAAATTAGCAGTGTATATAATATATACATACATACATATTGTCACGCCTGTTTCCCATTGGGGTAGGCAGAGACGATGGATCTCCACCTTCTACGATCCTGACAAACATTTTTCGCTTCATCAACTTTCATTAATCTTTTCATACATACACGCTTATTTAAACTACTTTTAATCTGACCTTTATTCAAAATATCTTCAATTTGATCATGGTAAGTACGTCTCGGTCTACCGGCACTGACTCTACCAGTCACATTGCTGTCATATACTTGTTTTGTGATTCTGCTTTCATTCATTCTCTCGACATGCCCAAACCACCTTAAAATTCCTCTGTGTATATATAATATATACAATACAAAAATACAAAAGTTGATTTTATCATTAAGACGATTACTATAAATGGCAATTCTAGTACTGTAAATTTTCTTACGTAAGATTTGGTCCACATTTTTCCTTAGTTATCACCAATATACATTTTAAAATCTCTGGAAACTTATCGATTTAGTTGTAACACTCTATAATGAAATTGAAACAAAACTTATTATGACATTCAGTTTTTGATTTTTTATTTTGCAACTAGAAAGATTTTTTTTTATTTAAGAACAAAACTTATTTTACCTAATTTACCTACTCTAATATATATATATATATATATATATATATATATATATATATATATATATATATATATACATATACAATTTAATTATTAAAAGATAAAAACTACAAATAGTAAATAGGTACCAAATCACCGTCAGTTGGGAACGTTCCCAAAACGCTGGCCGCATTACCACATTGTATGGCAACGCATATGCATTGTCCAAAATATAGGCCAGCGTTTTGGTTTCGAGAGACATCTATCAAGCGTTTTGATAGGTCTCGATAAAGGCGATGGGCCTCTGGACCCCATGGTCCGAGAGTTTCGACACCAAAAGCCGCAAATATGTATCCACTACCAACGGATGCATATTTGCGGCGTTTTAGGCCCTCTTGTCGGGCGGCAGCTGCACCAGCTACCACAGCCGTATCGGAAAGATGGGACGCTGCCAAAGTATCAACTCACGTTGCGTCCCAAACTAATGGTCGTCCCATCTTCCATGGCACCAATGACATCCCGTCCGGTCTCTTGCCGTCGTCGCGACACAGTCCATTTGGCTCTAAAATGGCTGGGGTCCCGGTGGTGACAAGAGCCCGGCGGATAATGTCATTTAGTGCAGCATGGTGTGCCATTCTGCCGGCGCTTCTGACGCATGACAAGCCATGGTTACCTGAACCACCGACCCTATCTCCGTATTGACAGTAATGAGGGACTACAGCCAGTGCCCCCAGGCGAATAGAGGCAGCAATCCTAAATGTAATGTGCCTTAAATTTGATGAGGGCAGCGCCTGAAGCCACAAGCCTGACTCCTATTTTGAGACTGCTAAGAGGCGGGCTCGCTCAGCTGCATTGACACTAGACGATAAGAGATTTTTATATACCAACTTGCTAAGCGGCCCGTCCCATAGCTTCTGTGATTTGGGCTCTACTGGATAATTTGGCTTGGGCATGCTAGTGACCATGCGTTTCTCGCCTCAGCCAAGTATGGGACCTCAAAGTCACTCAGTGATAGATTAATTAGTTTGCCAATGAGGTCCACAGTACTATAAACTGAGGACAGAAAAGCAGGTAAAGCTACATCTGAGATTTTGCGTATTCCCAAGCCGCCTAGCCTAATGGGCAGGGTAGCTTAGGTCCACGTGCGGTCTTCAAAATCGAATGTTAAATTTAAAATGGAAGTGAGCGATTGTCTAATGGTGGAATCCAAAACATTTAGAATATTCGGGTGCCTTCACAGGGGAGAGCACCGTAGGACGTACATAAAATTTGGAACAAATAAGCAATGCCGAATAATAAAATATGCACTGTGTTTACTTATTATTTTTAGGTTGTCTATTTTGTGTGTAAAATTTTGAATTTTGTCATCAAAGAAAGAGTTAAAAGATTCTTTGAAGACAGGTGCCCCGAGGGGGGTTAAACTTTCACTTATAATTTTTAAATTTGGGGCCAGTATTATGAGTCCAGAAATGAGGTAGTCACAATTTTTATTTATGAAAAGTTCACATTTTGAAAAAATTAGTTCCAGTGCTATTTTGCTAAATTCTTCAGACTGTCATCTAAATACCAAACGTTAAATTTTGAATTTAGCTTTTCTATGACATGCTGATTGGTTAGTGAAAAAATTTCAGGCCCGAGCGGGTCTCCCTGCTGACAACCAGTAGCCGAATAAATTAAATGGTTTTTGTATAATAGAAATGAATTTTCACCGTAACACTGCCAAACGTATCTGTAAATTTTGGGAAAATGTCTTTTGATTTTTAATCTTTCTTTTTTATTGTATATTTTAATAACATATATCAATGGACAATACAATGCAAGAAAACTTAACTTATTCGTATTATATTCTACTCATAGTCCCTCAATACTATAAGTAGAATACTGAGCCCAGATCACCGTCTTCTATGGGTAAGGTGCCCAGAAGGCTGACTACGTTTCCTCGCTGGATCGCCATACTGATCCGTTGGCCGAGGTAAGCACCAGCCCTCTGATAACCTGAAGAGCCAATGAGTCGTATTCGATAAATTTTGGTAGAAGCTTATGACCTCAGAACCCCATGATCCAAGCGTCTCGACAGCAAACGGCACAAATATATAACTCTCACTGAGGGTTGCATACTTGCGCCGCTTGAGTGATTCGGCTGTTTCCGCCGCTGTACCGGCTGACCTAGACGTGTTTGGTAAATGGGATGCCAACGTGTCTACGAACTTTTGATTTGGTTCAGCAGGGTAGATCGGTTTACCGAATTAAAAGCGTTTTTCACATCCACCTTAAGAATCGTTTCACAACTATTGCTGGCAGGAAAGCTCCGAGAGAATGTACCGCCGCCTCGCCCACCTTTTGTACCGAATCCTAATTGATGTGGTAAAAAATAACTGGAGCTTAAATCTTTTATCGCTCGACAGCATATTTTCGCTGCGAGACGCCGGTACGTCATGCCGACTATAGGACTATACTGCTATAGGGCGGATACTTCTGTCTTTTTTAGTTAGCGCACATAAGTTGGCACCGTAAATGATTGGCAATATTTCTTTCGTTACTGTACCAGAAAGCATCAAATTAACCAAATCTGTCATGTCCTTCAGAAGTTTCTCGCCGGCGCTGCCAGTGTCCCCACTCAACAAATCTTTTAAATGTTGCGGAGTGAGGCCGTCTAGTCCACCGGCAGAGCCACATTTGAAAGACATGACAGCTGCAAGTACTTCATCTGGGGTTGCGCGCAAACAATCTATATCATTTCCCTCGTCCAACAACGTCCAACTCGATCCAGAAAGTGGATGTTTGTCAGCCAAAGCACGGAGTGTAATCTCATTGCAAGGAGCTATGTCATCATCTGAAAATAAAATCCGTGCGGCTCCCTTAATATCACCTTCGGACAGCTTGGATTCCACAAGCCGCACTAAACGTCTTGTGGATTCCTTACGCTTACCGGAACTGCTTGGGTTATCAGTGAAATCTAAAATTTTTAGTTATTTACAGTTTTTCTTAATTTTGGAGGTTGCAGTACTTTTATCATTCTGTGTTATATTTAAAACTTGGTAAGGGAGTAATAATAAATTCTCCAAGGTACATAAAAAAATTTAATTTACTACTTTTCTTATTGTTTGAGAAAATGTTTCGCATATTGTAATTCTAGCCGCACAGGGAATTCTTTTTAAAATTGGCAATGTTTGTTTACATGTTGATATTTTTTTCCAAAAAGGTGTAGGGGTTGTGTTGTCATTAGATTGCGGTAAAGGTAAAGTGTTTGAAGAGTCATCTTGATCTTTATGTGCTTTACCAAGATGGATCCCCAAACCTCTTATGCCTTTAAAAAAGCGTACCTGGGAGCATTTATTACATTGGATTAGATTGTCAGATGATGTATCAGGTTGTGACTGTAACATGCAAATTAAAGAATTAAAAACTTAAATAACACGTAAAAATAGTCATGATACACATAATAATATACAAGAATAACTCATAATGTAAATTAATGTTAGATATACCTATGTGTCCGATGTTTCAACTAGCGCATAGATATTTGTAATAATATATACATACAAAAAAAAATAGTTCACAGATCACAAAAACGATAGGATATATATTGTTTCGTCCATGTCTTCAACTTCCTCAAAATCGTCACATTCTCCTGTTATCTAGGTTATTTGTCGTTCTTGGCTTTTTAAAATCTTTTGACTGTAAAACTGTACTGTAATATAGATCGCTCTGTACTCTTCAAACTCGTCATACGGCTGTTGAGTGAATATTTATGTAGGAATCCAAAATATTTAGAATAAATCTGGGTGCATCCAAACGATGAATATGACAGCGTAGGTAACCATGGACGAAATCATGGTGCTCCTGTGTCGGCTTTTAGTTTCTATTACAGCTCTAATTTCTAACTTACAAAATGTAATAATTTGCTCCAGGGTATTGAGAATGTCCTTGTTATTTCTATTTTATGAAATTTTAAATTATTTTCTTCCAGAATTTTATGTTGACGGTGCCAACGTCATCTTAACTTTACTGTTTTTGATTAATTTCGTTAAAATCGTTCGGTTTTGTGGTGTGGTTTGCTCTTTAACAAAAAGCCGAAGAAGAATGAATACAGACGTTATTTGAGTAATAGTAGAAATACAATAGGCTTCAAGCTTTTTCAGTCGTCGTGTCGTGGTAACGTAAGTAATTGAGTCGTGATAGCGTAATACCTAGCGCACGCTTCCGAAACTCAAACGGTAAAGATTCGAATCCTGGCTGCACTACGTGGGCATTTTTTTGACTTAATGTGCATATTATTATAATTACCACGTGCTAACAACGGTAAAGGAAAATATCGAGATAAAACCTGTACATCGAGATAACCGATGTGTCAAACCTGCCAAGCCGCCTTGGACAAGCGTGGCAGGTATACTGTCTGTTACCCTATAGTAGGAGGCCCGAGCCCAGCAGTGGGATATTTCGAGGCTGTTATTACAAGCCTTTCTCAATGATTAAAATTCTTACAGGTCTTCTTCAATTAAAAAAAATAGGATTTAAATTTCTATTTTCTCACCTAGCAAAATGCCATATGTTAATATCAGATGCCATATATTAGTTGAGAATCCGCTAAGAAATATTCCAACTGTGCATGAACACGCGCCAACAACCGATACCAGCCTCGCAGAAGTTAATTTTACAATCGCCCCTGCGATTGGACCACCGAAGTTTGAAACGAACAACATTGTACTTAGTACTACTGCAGCGCCTTGTGTATTGTAGCCCATAGCCTCCAATGCATCTCCGTATAGCAAACTAAACAGTGACAGCATGGATTGATTGAAAATCTATAAAGATATCGATTATATTAAAAATTACAGAAGTTGTCAAAAAAAATATTGCATGTGTTCAGTAGACAGACAGACGGCTCACTTGATGGAAAGCGATTACCGTCTCCTATTGACATTTGTAACACCAAAGGTGCTACCAATGTGCTGTCGCTCTCTAAAGGGACACTGGAACTTGTCCACTAATGCCACAGAACACAACTCAAGGTTGTTTTGGCGACATACTTTAGACCAGCGATGGTAGCCATCCAGGCGAGCATATACCATACCACCTGGCTGTGGGTTGTTATGTCGCCTCTTACGACAGGCCACCCGGTCGCAGGAAGTTGTACTCTTTCTCCGTTCCTGCACGGTTCTTTTGCAATCATGCAAGAATATTAAGTCTAAGCAGGATTAAAATAATAAGAACGTAATTGTAATAATTAGTTGGTGCCATTAGAATTGTTGTAACCAGTTTCAACATTTTATTTGAATCCTGCTGGATACCAACAGTACAAAAAACATACTGAAAGAAAACTGTACTGCACACTTTTAATACTATTATAAAAACGCAGAAATAATTTTAAAATATAATGTTATATAATACAATGAAATATTTGTTACACTGGTCAGCAAAAAAAATCACTCTTTTAACTATTATGATTTTTTTATAATTTCTACACTTCTGAATATAAATATAGTATTAAAAGTACCGTTGTTCCGCTTCCAAGTTTTTGTAATTGATGTTTTAAATTAAGCGGTTTTTTTTTCTTTATATAGAAAACGTATATTTAATTATTTTGACAATAGCTGATTTAATTCCTCCGAAAACATTTAAAATCACCAAAATTAATATTTAAAATTATTTCAGTTTCAGTAAAGTCATTTCAATTTCTAGTTTTCTCTATTTTCATGTATTCTATTGTAATTCCGTGGCAAATCAAGTAACAAAAATTTGCAAGTAATAATTCTGACCGTTTTCCGTTGTATCGTTTCTCTATATGTGATAATAAGAAGAAAAAAGTTTTGCACAAAAAATATTGTGTTAGGAGTAAAAATTAAAAAAAAACGTGATAGCAAGAAACTAAAAGCAGATCTAAATTCAACATGTCGAATTCTATATATTTATCGAATTTTTATTTAAAGGAGGATTTGTTGGCAGACCAGTTTTATTTATCTCAATTCCGTTCTTATGTAGTGTAATTCATCCGTTACTGAATACGGGGGATTCAATAACACATTATAAAAACGTTGATCTATAGGTTAAGCCCCTAGCAGAGAATAGGACATAATGATGTTACAAACGATGTAAAAAACTGTTTAATTTCTATGAGACAAGGTCTAGTAAGATTATGACTCAACTATCCCCAATGAGCATACGATTTTTTTTATCGACAACATTATGTATATATAATCTTTGATTGGAATTTACACCGTGTAAAATCAATGAATGTTCTTCTTTCCTTCTGTTTGTATATTTATAGTGATTTCACAGACTGTCAGTTATTGAGATTTTAGAAAAATTGTAATAATTATTTCGCTTTAGTACTAGTAACCAATGTTTTTAATTAAGAAATTTAAGAGCGGATAACAAGCGTGTATTGATAGTTTAATAAAATATGACGCTTGAGTGATGAGAGACTATGCGTCTATTACAAACAATATTTAATAGAGGATAACATATACATTTTTAGCATAAAATTTGTTATCTTTGCATTTTTCCCACAATAGTCGTATCATTAATACTATCTTCTTACACTTAGCGATAAGCTTAACGCTCATTTATTGTATCACATTCTTAAACAGATTCTAAATAATCACAAGATTGTATTTTAAAATAATTTTGAGAATAATAATATATTGTCCTGGCCTGGTTATAAAAGCTTCTCTAGAAGTGGGTATTTTACGAAAGTTTTGCTGTCTAAATATCAATAAAAGGTATGTAGGGTTATTATTTAAGTTTGAACTAATAGCAGTAAATCTTGTAATATTAATGCGTAAACTCACATTTTATTCACTGGAATTAGGATATATTTTAAGTCATTTGTTGAGAGATACCTTTAACACTTATAAAATTATAGAGACAGCGAGAGAGAGAGAGAGACAGAAAGATAGATATAACACTTTGTTGTACACCATTACAGAAAACGCAGAAAAACTTATTGCCTAAAATATTCTAAATGTGCACAATGGGCAATCTTATCGCTAAGAAGCGATCGCTTCCAGGCAATCCGTTAGTGTCCAGTCCAGAAAATTATAGTGAATAATACCGAAGGCACAAATTAAACGCCTTAAAAATTATTTTTTTACTAATATTAGTAAAAATATTACTTTAATTGTTATATATTTAATTAATATTTAAGGCGTTCCTGGAAAAGTTCGTAATACAATAGTGTTTGCACCATCGTTAAGTACTGTGAGAGGACATTATCAGCTAATATTAAGTAAAAAGCAGTTATATTTACATTTTTTTTCAATATTTACAAATTGTATGATCCGTAAAGCAATATTCGATTCACTTACATTGCAAAGCGCTATTCCTGCTAGAACCATCCATCCCCATCCTCCATCCGGCGGCACTAATTTGATTACTTTCTGTGTTCTCGGCGCGACCGCGAACGAGCGTTTCTCTTTAGACATTTTTGTTCTTTTGTTTTTTTATCATAAATTACTGAACATAATTTGTTTTTACTTAGTAATGTGCTCGATACTTCTGAAAATAAAGGGGGATTAAAAATATTAAGTTATAATTACTTTAATAGAAAATAAGCAACAGTTGTTTGTTGTTTTTACGTTTGTACTTAAAGCTAAATGCACATTTAAGCACAATGCATTCGTCGGACGAACTAGTCACGTATTTCATAGTTCTGAATGCAATCGGAAAAACGATGGAAGATGAATAGAGATAAGAATGTACCAGTAGCGCTTTGCCTCTAATGCAGCTTTACTTTTAAAGCACTGCACTTTTTTATTGAGAAGATAGTAAACAGGCAGACGGCTCATCTAATGAAAAGTTCTTACTGTCTCGCCTGTCACCGTTTGTAACACCAGTAGTAAAACCAACACATTGCCAACCTTTTGGATGGGGAGGGATATAATTTTAGATTAGATTAGAAATATGAAGGATGGAATATAGAGAATAGTGGGCTATCGGATTTTTTTACTCATTATACGAATTAAACAATTCCAGCACGGCTCTACCACGTCTAAAATTGTTTAAATCTCATTTAAATTTATTATTCTTATTTTTGAGGAACTACTTAACACCGTATATAATTTTGCATCACTTATGCTATATACGTGGTAAGACCTATTTTTTTTATTATTTCAATCGAATTAAGTAAACAATAATAATTGAGTATATTTCTGCCATGATGCAAGTTACGTAGTTTACAAGTGGGGTGTGTCTGTATAGCAATACTACAAATGGGTTATCACACATACGACTCTTTATCAGAAGTCATAGATCACACGGGTCAGTGGGGAAGATTTTTTAATAGTTATGCAGTTGAACCACATTTCTTTTACTTAGAGACATGTTCGTCCACGTTCTCTCCAAATGTAACAAACTAACAGCAGATTGATGCGCAGTAATTATGTATAGAAAACAGACATAATGGGGAGTGGGGAAGAAATGGGAGTGACAGCAGAATTGACCAGTTGAACAACATTTTCCGAAAAGTGACTAATTATTTGGGTAAGAAACAAGGCAAGGCAGGCCTCCTCCGCCAAGTCCCTATACCTAGACTCAAGTAATACTGGATCGATTTCAAGGAAACGATATGTATGTCTAGAATAATGATCATGTGCAAATGACTGCTATCGTTTTCAACTTTTAAATTAATAATTATAAATTAATTTTACTAAGAACAATTAAATTTCAAAATACATATATCTCACATTATTTAAAACTTGGTATTGAAAATGCAATTGATTAACCCTTTTTAAAAAATAAACTCATCAAGATAAATTTTCTGTTATCAAATAGAATCAATGCACATATAATTTTTGGTAATAATAATAATAATTTGATAATGGTAATTGGTATAAACCATAAAAATTGCAAAAATCAACCCTTTATCATAACTTTATAATATTTTAATCCCCAAAACTTTTTCTATTTTTAATTTCACGTTTTTTTAATCATTTCGAGGCACTGTAATATATAGGTTCTTTTCTTCCAACCTCCTCTTCTAACTATCGTAACAAAGATCCTGTTGCACCGCAAATCTACGTGTCAATTTTCACACAATCCTTTCATTACTTTTTTTACCAACCTTTACGTCCATCAGTCTTCCAGTTTAATATTACTGTAACATTTTCCGTATCATATTTATATTTAACTAGAGCTTTGTCCGCGGCTGCACCACGTGAAAATCCCTAGTTGGTAGCTCTGTTACTTACTTAAAAACTTAATTTACAAAACCCAAGTGGCTCCTTATTCGTTTTCGCCGGAATACTCACATTCTCACACTACTTTATAACATATTATTTATTCCTAGTAATCCCGCTTACCTTAAAGTACGTTTTGAATTCCTTCGCCTTTCCACTTCCCATATTTTGGGCACTCATACGTATCATAAACTCACTACACCTACTGCACACACTTAATCCTTTTATGATAACTCTTTTACAGTGCAGGCTGACAAACTTTGGAATGCGCTGCCTTTTACTGTCAGAGAGGCCGAAATATTGCCTACATTTAAGAACGCACTCAGAAAACACTATGTTTTTAAATAATTATGCCTAATTCTTATACTATAGACTAATTAATATCTGCACCACCGACATCGCCAGATTAAGTTAAATTATTCCTGATGTTAGGTTGCCTGGAAGAATTGCTTTAAGCGATAAGGCCGCCTATTGTTTCTACCATGACAATATTGTAATCGTGCATTGTATATTTGGTGAGCAATAGAAAATATCTGATATTAATTTACTCTTTCTTGTTAAATTCACTATATATAATAACAAAGAAATTAAATCCTTACTTTATCGAGATATTAACTCGGTTTATAAGCCAGTATTATTCGAGTTTCTTTCATATACTTTCAGTAATCTCCAAAAGATGCAATCGCTGCGCCATCTTTTTCGCTATTTTCGTCTATCCCACGGAAATGACGTCATTTATCCGGATAAAAGTATCCTAAGTTACAACCCAGAATATAAGCTAGATCAGTTTCGAGTTTCATTTAAATCCGTTCAGTAGTTTTCACGTGATGCTCTCACAGACAGACAAACAGAAAGACAGATATAAAGACAGACAGACAGACAAAAATTCTATTTTTTTTAGAATTTTTGGTTTTTCGTGGTCCGAATTAGGCCCCTGATTTTTTTCACATTTTTAAACGCAATGTACAAACTCTAACCATTTACAGATTTATTATAATATAGATTAAATTAAATTTGTTATAGTAATAAATATTTTTTTAAATTTGTTCTAAAAATGTGTTATTGTCGGAAAATAATGTGAACTCTGAAAATGGCTCAAGATTTAATAATAAAAATTTAATAGATATATATAACATTATACCTATTACTTTGTCTTAAGTCAATGACCTTGAACTTTTGCATATATGACCGACTTATAATATGCAATAATGAGCACAACAAAAACAGTATAATTACGTTTTATACGTCAAATCACTTGTTTTGTAATGAGCCTTATCTCTAAACTTCGATAAACATACACGTGTGTTTTCAATTCTTCATGATTGAGTAAACATTATTACGCAAAATGGTAATTTTTGACTTTGTATGCTGTTGATCTAATTAGATCTTATTTAAGAATCCTTGCATTTTATATCAATAGTATTTGTGTCCTGATAAAATATTGATTATTTACGTGACTATAATACTGGATATATTGAAGAAAAAAATATTTAAATGTACATATACATATGAATAATACTTGAAGCAAGTTTAACTATAGTTCCGCATATGTTAGATGTATTTTTGTTACTTCGTCGGTATTTGGAATGAATCAATTATCATGAAAATTCGTACATATTTATATACTTCTGATAACGGGGATGAATATATAATAATAGCTGAGCCCGCGACGTCGTCCGCGTGGAATTTGTTTTCAAAACCCCCGATTTCGAAATATTCTTCATTGGTGCTCCGCTCCTATCGGATAGGCTATATATAGCGTGATGATATATAGCCTATAGCCTTCCTCGGTAAATGGACTATCTAACACTGAAAGAATTTTTCAAATCAGATCAGTAGTTCCTGAGAGTAGCGCGTTCAATCAAACAAACAAATTCTTCAGCTTCATATATTAGTATAAGATTTATTATTTTAAAAAATGGGATAATTGGGATAGTTTAATGGTTTAAAAGCAATAAATACCACGGTTAAAGTAGCACCAAAAGCTCTAAAATTATAAAAATAGCAGTGACACAAAAAGTTAAATATTTTGATTGTTTGTTATTTCTTCACAAAAGGATGAATCAAAATAATAATAATAATTTTATGAAAATAAATAATATGCCTACTCACATTTGTGTAAGTATATTTAATTTCCCCAAGACTGTTATATGCGTACAGTGCCTTATGTTTTTACACGTGGCTGTGTAATTACCATGTCATTGTTATTTCCTGGTATTTCAATATTCTTCAACTATAAAGAATTTTACTAGGTAAAATTGTTGAGTTTTATATAATATGGACCTAAAATTGCAAGAGTAGTTGCATTAGAAATTATTTACGTCGATTATAATTATGTTACTAATTTAAGTAAGTTTTCACTTTTATGCGAGTAGACGTGAATTCTATATATTTTATAATACATAAAATATATATGATACGAGCCATTTTTTATGCATGAGTTGAGCAGAGAGGCCGCTCTCTAAAGGGAGACTGAAACCTGGCCGCTAATAGTGGAACATAAGTACCACCTAGCTGTGGGTTGTTTTGTCGCCTCTTACGACAGGTCGTCCGGCCGCAGGAAATTATGTTCTTTCTCCGTTCCTGTACGGATAATGTTTTAAAATCTATAATATTATAAAAATTAAAAAATGCCATGTCTGTACATTGAAGCTATTTAAAAAAATAACTGAAATAAAATACATATCTTGTCTGTTTCTTCGGGATTCACGTAAAAACCGCTGGGGTGAGTTCGATACGGTTTTCACTGATCGATAGCAAATTTCGTGTAATATTATCTGATACTTTTTACTCTGGAAACCCGCGGGATTTTCCCGGGAGTGGTTTTAAGTTTTTCGGGTGCATAGAAATTCGCCGATTTCGATACAACTTTTACTAAAACAATATTCCACGTGCTTTTTCAAATGCTGTAGTTCTTAGTCTACCGAATTAAAAAAGTTAATTGTACTGAAGTAAAAATTAATTCATTACGATCTGATTGATACTAAAACATACAACCCGAGACTTTTTATCTTCCCGCAGGATTCCCGGGGTAAAAAATTCCGGAGATTTTAAGTCTGAGAATTTGATATCAATTAGCGAAAACTGGCCGAAATCGGCCCAACAGTTTACGTGAATCCCACTTTTTATATTTCCCGGGATTTCCTAACTTCGAAACTACTTGATATTAGGACTTGCTTGATAGAACAGTTTCTATATTATTAGACATCTTCAATAGGACAGATGTAGTTATGTTTGCCTTTAGTAACATTATTTATATCGAGTTTTTACGGGAATCTGCAGAATTCATCTATTGTCATACGAAAAATCCGTTGCCTTGCTGAAAATACCCTTTGATTTTAAATACTGGCCAAATAACTGTAATCTACGTTATCTGTCAAATGAGGACGAAGTCGCAAGTAAATCCTAGTTCTTTATAAGAAGACTCACTGTATTCTTTTTTTTTATGAGTTCAGCAGGTAGGCAAACGGCCCACGGGATGGAAAGCGGTTACCATCGCCTATAGACATTTGCAACATCAAAGATGCTACAAATGCGCTGCTGCTCTCTTAAGCGAGACTGGAACACGTTCACTAATGCCGGAACACAACTCAAGGTTGTTATGACGGTATACTCTAGATCAGGGGTGGTAGCCATCCAGACGGGCAAATACCCTACAGCCTGGCTGTGGGTTGTTTTGTCGCCTTTTACGACAGGCCGCCCGGCCGCAGGAAATTGTATTCTTTCTCCGTTCCTGCACGGATGAAAATTGAGCTTCAAGGAATATATTATATAGGAAGTTCAAAGTAAATTATTAAGGTTAAGCTCGTTGATATTTTTATTGTGGTTTTATTCCTACTTAAATATTTAAAAAAATAATTGATATTCATGAAATTTGTGTACTTTTTCTATATTTTATTCCGGTATAGTTTTTAAAATACTTATAATATTTAACATATTAATTAAATGAATTTTATTTCATGTCCAAGAAAATATAAAATTTGGTTTCACTAATTATTTTAATGAATAAAGTAGGTATATACACTAAAATGTACTTTATAGGTACCTAAGTGTTCGGTTGTTGTTTGCATATTGAAAGACTGTTTTTTTCCACGGACGAAGTTCTCAACTGATAATGCGATAACAAAATTGTCTCATTGAGCTTGAATTGTGTCAAATGACTGAAAGAGTTGATTCTCGATTCTTATTCACTTTTTCCACCATTAATTCCACATCTTTCGCGTATTTCTCCGTATCATATACGGCATGTCTCAAAAAGTATTTTGAGACATGCCGTAAATGATTTTTAAGTTCCTTTACCTTAAATGTTTCCAGAATTTATACAAGTACTTTTAAAAAATTACAACACATTTTTTACGATTTTAGAAGCTAATGTTTCACCAGCTATTGATTGAAGTAAAACATTTGCTTTGGACCTAAAATCGTTATAATTTTTAAAAAATTTCTAATTCTACGCCATGTGTTCATGTGTGATGTAATTTTCATAACTCAGTTTTATGTATAGAAAAGCTACAGCCAATAATTATAATTATTGCGATTTTATTATTTCGTTGTATAGGTGTTAATAAAAATAGAAGACGACGTATTTGAGGACAATGGTCCTGGTATAGACAGTTATACAAAAATTATGATATTCATGTTTTTTTCCCATTTGGTTATCAAATTCAAAAATACTCTAACTCTATCCCTCTACTACGATTTCACGAACATAGGATATTTTTATTCCGGAAAATGGGATACTTTTTTCATTAGACGAACGGGAATTTTTCGTGAGCGAATAGCACCTAGACAAAAAGTAATACAATGTACCCTGTGTAAATGCTTGGTCTCAAAATGAATTAAGGTTAAATCAAGGTCTTAACCTGTGACTAGGCCGCGGGGAAAGCCCTGGTTATTAATAAAATTAATTAATCATGTATGATATATCTTGTTTATATGTATAATATACGTTTATCCATGCAGGAACGGAAAAAGAATACAATTTCCTGCAGCCGCGGGGCCTGTCTTAAGAGGCGACAAAACAACCCACAGCCAGATGGTAAGGTATTTGCCCGTCTGAATGGCTACCACCCCTGGTCTAAAGTATGCCGCCATAACAACCTTGAGTTGTGTTCCAGCATTAGTGGCCAGGTTCCAGTCTCCCTTTTTAAAGGGACCTAGCACATTGGTAGCGCCTTTGTTGTTACTAATATCCATAGGCGACATTAACCGCTTTCCATCAGGAGGGCCGTCTGCTTATTTGCTGAACTCGTGCAATAAAAAAATAACATAAAAAATACTATGTCACTATAAAATTTTAATGGAGTTTAAAATATAAAATTTAACGGAATTTAGAAAGAAGTAAGAATTATGTATTTTTAATAACATTAGCAGGTAGCCGACAAACGTGATTGTAACAGTTGATCTTATTTTATTTTTATAGGTAGACCTCAAGGTTAAATTTACATAAATCATGCATCTTAACATAACTTGAACACACCATAGTAAAATAACTTTTACGAGAACATACGCAACAAAATCAAACGCTATCACCGGGCGGAGGTGAGGTGGTGGAAATGCATTAATATAGTACCTGGCACGTGGTAATCATGCAATACATAAATGGAAGTAGCAGTAAGATAATTCAGATTAACCTTAGCCCGCGTAAACCCATCATAAAATATTAACAGATAATTTATAATGATAATATGTATCAGTCTTTTTATTTAGTCCTAAGTATCACGGCAGACGTTCTTATAATTATTTCTTTTTTAAGGATTTCGTAGCCATTTTGCCAAGATAGAACTTTAATAAAGTCGTCATGTCAAGCTACGGTCATTTTAAGCAGAAACTACTGTGGCTACATAGATGACAGAAAAGTGTATTCCTATAAATGAATAAATTAATGTATTGAAATTTCGAAAAAAGTTAGATTAAGGTTGACCACCATACATGTAACAAAGGTTGAATTTTTTTCAATACACATGTCGTCATTTCTTGAAAAAAATTATAATGATATTGTTTAATAATTTTTAAATGAAGTCTATAAATAAGGTAAATATTAGCTTCCAATATCGTGAAAATTATATCCCTCTAACTATTGAACTATAATTTTATAAAATTATTTAAAAAATGCATGTGTGTGCAGTTCACATGCAATATAAATGAAAATTCAGAGAATATACTCACAGATAATTCTGGTCTAACTTTTATTAATAGAAATATAATTCCTGTAGGTTTCCTAATAGAAATATAATTATATTAGGAAGAATGTTTAATCATCGGTCTTATAGACTCTCTAATCTCTGCTGCACAATGTAAAACTCGTATCGCACGCTTAATCCTATAGATTTATTTGTTTTCTCTTTTTAGTGTCGCTTATTCGTTTCATCGAGTTTCAAATCACAACGATTCTAAAGTAGTTTCACTTTAAAAAAACAAACAAGGTGATAAAGCTTAAAAAATACTTTAGGAAAATTTATTTTAAACAATGTCTATTGAATAGTTTATGAGATTTGAACTAAAACAATCGACTTAGGTCATTTCTACGGAGCCCTTCGTTGTTCACGGACCACCAAGCATTTACCCAATTTATTTAATTAAAAAGTTTCTTACTTAGCCGTCATTACGGAGAATTGAGTCTGATTTTAATGTTGTATAGTTGTGTGTATAGTTTTCTATTTTGCATTATTTTTACATTTGTATCGGAGTACAAGGACACGCTGATAAAATAACAATTGAACACGAGTAAGTTGGATAGGAATTGACTTTAAATTTCATCCATTTTATGTTAGTCGATTTACATATTTAGCAGTAATTCACTACAAGTTGAGTATTTATTTAACGTATGATGTGAGATACAAAGTACTAATAGTACAACCAAACGCAGTGATGGTGAATTCCCATTTTATAAACCAGTATTTATAGAACTGTAAGGGAAGCTGAAATTTTTAGCTCGTTTTTTACATACAAACCTTTTATACTTATTTCTATTAATTTTTAAAAATATATACAATATACACATTGAACTAAGATCGGTGGAATTTTAAATAAGTGGCAAATTAACAATCAACTAACGCGGTAGTTTTAAAATTGGTTTAATCTTTGTGAAAAAAGTTACTAAGTGGCTTAAATAAATGAATAATTTCGTTTCCAATTTCTTAATAATGTTTATTTTAAACATTCGTCTGATTTTCCTCATATATTATACACAAATGTACGCAGGTTATAATTCACACATCGTTAACACCCGTCAAAATTATGCTAACAAATGGTGTAATAGTGCCTACATAACTAACACTAATGACGTAGTAATGACGGTCTCTATTGTTGGACTCATGTGAGATCTATTGAAGTATTCGTTTTCAGGAAATTATAGCAATTGGTTGAACAATATTACACGATTGTATAGGTTGTTGTTATCGAGAAGCGTTCCAAGAAAACTGGAGAGCGAGTAAGCGCGATGGGAGCCTGTGTCATCGCCACGTTAGGATGGCAATAGCACCTCTAAGGATATACTGTGACCACCAGAGTCGGGAATACCCACTAAAACCATTCGGATTTTTTTTCTTCGCTTTGTGATAAGGCTGTGGGGAGGCAAAAGCAAGAACAACTCAGCATGCCAACGACACAGGGGCCCAAGTACTTCATTCTTGAAGGTTTCAAGCCAAGCCTGAAACGCCTGAGCTGACTACGAACCTCTAGTCACAGATATAATAAAACTGGATTTTCTGTTAAATAAGCCCATGGACTATCTAGTGATACAATCTATACCACTAATGATTTTCTTATTTAAATTGTAAGGATTTTCACCAATAAACAAAGCCTCGATAAGTCTACATACATAGTATGCTGGCTGAGAGATGAGTGAATGCCTGGGATGAGAAATTTCAAATTTGTTCTAAATAGTAAACTTTTTTAATATTTTTCAAATCATTTTGTGTCGTACAATATGTACCTATTTCTCTTTAAATCCTTTGTTTGGATACATAAATATTGGTCATTCTATCGGACACGGGACAAGATATAAGCCACTTTTACCATTGTCATTTTCGTAAGCGTTTCCTAAAATGAATAGGCAGGCTTCTTTTAAAAACAACTGTTAATTGTTTAGATAGTAAAATAATAACAACAATAATTGGTAGACAAACACACTAATTATATGTATAAATACAACAAACCACTCTGGGGTCGACCCTAGACACCCACCAAAATAAATAACGAAAAGTTCGTTTCTGAAATTTACAATGCCAGTAATCTAACCCGAGCTCTCTGCTTTTCAGTAAGCTTTTTGTATCGTCGGGACTACTGGGGAGTGCAGTAATACGGAGTGATCTACGAGAGGTAATCGATGTTAGTACATTTTTATCACTGGTGCGTTATTTCCGTGTCCCTCCAAAATTACTAGTGAATGCGCTGTTAAAATTTGTATCAAAAGTATTAAAGTTTATTTATTTTATTATTTTTAAAACATTAAAAATAATAAAATAAATTTAAAAAAATATTTGTTAATTTTTACATTTTATTGTCAACCACAATCTTTAAATAAACCAGCTATCATTTAAAATCTTTTTATCTTCACTAGTTTAGTCATTAGATTCACTAAAGAAGAAATTCGATACATTTTAAAATTTTACTACAAAAAAGGTAAAAATACAACACAAGCCGCAAAAAAAATTGTGATGTTTATGGACCTAATGCAGTATCTGTGAGAGTAGCGCAAATTTGGTTTAAGCGTTTTCAATCCGGAAATTTTGATAACAAAAGATGCACGTCGCTCAGGTCGCCCTGTTACGAACAAAATTGATGCCATTTTTGAAAAAGTGGAGCAAGATCGGCATATTAGTAGTTACGATGTAGCTGGAGAACTGGGAATGGGCCACAAAACGGGTTTGGCGCATTTGAAAAAAGCTGGGTACACAAAAAAGCTTGATATTTGGGTACCTCATGAGCTCACTGAAAGAAACCTAATGAACTGTGTACTCATTTGTGATTCTTTATTACGACGTAATGAAACTGAACCATTTTTGAAGAATCTGATAACTGGTAATGAAAAGTGGATCACGTACGACAAGAACGTGTGAAAAAGATCGTGTTCAACGGCCGGTCAGGCTTCACGGACTGTAGCGAAACCCGGGTTAATTCGAAATAAGATGCTGGGTGTATGGTGGGATTGAAAGGGCATTATTCATTATGAGCAGTTACCGCCAGGCAAGACCATCGATTCTGAACTGTACTGCGAACAACTGATTATATTAAAGCAAAAAGTTGAGAGAAAGCGGCCAGAATTAATCAACAGAAGGGGTGTGGTTTTACACCATGATAACGCTAGACCTCACACATCTTTAGCCACTCAGCGAAAATTATGAGAGTTTGGCTGGGAGGTGTTAATGCATCCGCCGTATAGTCCTGACCTTGCATCTTCAGATTTTCACCTGTTCCGGTCTCTGCAGAATTCTTTAGGCAGTGTCAGATTAACATCACGAGAGGACTGCCAAAATCACTTGTCGCAGTTTTTTGATCAGAAGCCCCAAAATTTTTATAGCAATGGTATCACGTCCCTACCGACAAGATGGCAAAAAGTTATCCAACAAAATGGCACCTACATACTTTAGTCAAACGTAAATAAACTTTATAAAAAAACCTTTTAAGTTTTTATATAAAATGCGAAGAAACTTTTTCCCCAACCTAATATGCGTGTGTGTGTCAAATACATGGTAGTGTGTGTAATGTTTTTTCATTAATTTAATGTATTTATTATATATAATTTTTTTTAAATATTAGTATTCGTCGCTTCTTTATATAAACTATAAGTGTGCGAAATTTCATACTCCTCCGTCCGCGCAATTTTCGTAAAAAGGGGTACAAAGTTTTTGCTTCACGTATTAATATATAGATTACATGGTAATGTCATATGTCTATTAAACATGGAATTCATAATACATAAATGTCGTATTTATTATATTACTTTTTTACTTCGACGTGACATTGGATATACTTAACAACATTATGATGTATTTTTTTATTCGGTAAAATGTGATACGGATTGGAACGAAACAGATGATTTCAGTTGAAATTCAGGTGAACCTATGAAGCAAACTCTAGTATTTTATAAACTAAACTAAGGTTCGAATTTTTGTGATATATCTATGAAAATATGATGCCATTTTGAGAAACTAAATCTAAGATATGACTTTTAGAATATATCGCGGAAGAGAATTTCTGATTGATTGCGACTTGCTATCATGTTCAAAAAGAAGATCATGTAATTTTCCATTCATCTGCCGGTTTTATGTCTATCATACTCCCCTGTTCCACTAAAACATAACAAGTGGCAAGATCTTGCAATAACTGATCGATAACACCTTTTCAACTATTAAAATTAGTAATTGTCACTATTTATTAGAGTATTTCCTTTCTCATTTAACATTTGATACATGAGTTGTTTCTTAAAAATGTATAAATATCATTGTTTATTTAAAATATATTTTTTTTTGCAATTTATTACCAACATATATAAAATGTCACTGTAATAAAAATAATATTATTTATTATAACAATCCTTACCGGATGGACTAATTACACAGCATATATGAACCATACAATGGATTTACAGAAGGGTAAACAATAGGTCAGGCTAGATCCAGTATCTTTAAGCACTTGACACGATTGCGAGTTACACTGACTCATTAGGTCTGTTCAATAAACGACCGTCCCCTACGGTTACACAAACTTCAATGAACACTTCAACATCATATATCAAAGAGTCAAGTAAAAGCGATAAAAAATGAGTTGGATGCATCTTTAATACATCATTTATCACCACGCGAAATTCGTTGCTATGTATTGCTTGATAACATCTAAAACTGCAAATAACTTAAACTTAAAAAAGTTCGTTGACTTTAAAACTGGTATATAATTGTACAATATAAAAACCGTCTTTGCGTTCATAAATTGCATAGTGGTAAAATAATAACACTGTACAAAATTTGGAAATTTACTTGTACCTCTTTGTTACACGGTAAATACAAAAACTCTGCACACTTAATTCGTCTATTGTTAGTGACTTGAAGATTACTTACTTTCTACAAAAGTTCTGATGGCGACAACTGTATACTGTAATCTATATACTCATATCTATACTAGTATTATTAAAGGGTCTGTCTGTGATTGCAAAATATAAGCAACATTTAAGTGAAAACTGTTGTTTATAATCATAATGAGTATGTTTAGATTTTTATCTCTCAGTCTGTTTGGAATATATTCCGAAATATAAATACAAAGTCCAAGTCACTTCCAAGCGAAGTGGTAGACACAGCTAGTATGGAATAATGTCGTGACCGCACAGAAATGAATTACAAAAACTTTTAGTTGGGTACACTCCTAGTGGTTGAAATTATTTCTTATCCATAAGGAGATACTTCACGAGAAAAAAGAAAGAAGAGACACTTAAATTAAGAGAAAGTAACATTGAGAAATTAATGAGACACCTATAATGGAAAAAAATGCATGTGTGTGTGCAGTTCACACGCAGTAGAAGTGAAACAAAGTATGACAAGGGGTGGGAGGGATTCTAAGTTTTGTAACGTCAAACTTCAAAACGTTTATCTGTATAAGCATAGTGTATAAATTATTAAATATAATGTATTCTATCTCATTCTCTCGCAGGCTTAGTCCTACATATTTATATGTTTATCTCTTGTTAGTGTCGCTTTTTCATTTCATCGAGTTTCAAATCAACGATTCTAAAGAAGTTTCACTTCAAAAATCATTTCCTTTCTCAACCATTACTTTCCAACAACTTTCTTCCAAATTGTTCTCGCATGTACAAAAAAATCACCCGTAACTTTCGTTTTATGCACTATTCTGTGAGAATTAATTAATAAACAGGTATTTTTCTGCTATTTTTTAAAATCTTTTACGATTTCTATCAAATTCTAAAGTCCATCTGAAAATCGTTCGCGGCATTGTTTATAGTATAGACATCTTCTAAAGAAAATATAAACAGTCGTATTTATATTTTTCTCCATTAATTTGTTTTTCTTGTGTCGTAACTACACTCGGCCTCTATGGTTGAGTGGGATAAGCCTTTCCCAACCTACCTCAAACGCAAAGGCTCCGAGTTCGATTCCTGGTAAGGTAAATTTCGGAAACAATTTTTTTCCGTCCGTCTGGGGTCGACCCCAGAGTAGTCCAAAGTATTACAAGCGTAACTTGCTTAATTTGGGGATATACAATATGTGTGTTTGTTTGCCGATTACCTATTTATTTATTTATTCAATCTCTTATAACATTGTAACGCAGATTTTTAAGTACACATAGTCATCCAAATTTTAATACCATTTTCCTTTTATAAAACCCCATAATCATTCATATATGCTACAACTGCAACGTAGCATCGGATAAAGATTAATTTGTATCAGACTTTCACACGAAATTTAGTTCGTGCTGAAATAATGACATAACTACATTATTTTGGTCTATGATTTACTTTTATAATTTTTAATGATTAGCTATGAATGAATGAATGACTGACGGCCTCTGTGGTAGAGTGGGCTAAGCTTTTACTAACCTACCGCGACGCAATGCAGAGGTTACGGTTTCGATTCCTGGCATGGTAAATTTCGGAAACAAAATTTTCTCCGTTATTTACTATGATCTGGGTGTCTAGGACCGGCCCCAGAGTAGTCCGTTATATATTATCTGTAACAAAAGCGGAACTTGCGTAATTAGGAGATATACAATATATGTGTGTTTGTCTGTCAGATGAATGGATGGGTGAATGAATGAATGAATGAAAACACTTTATTGTTGACCAAAAATTAAAAACACGTTCTTAAAAACCAGATAATGAATGTTGAACAATTACCTGGAAAAGATCGCTTAATGCAATCTAGTAAACCCTAAACTAAGGAAAATATTAATTAAAATATGACAGTGGTGGTGTCGACAATAAATGCTACGAACCATTCAGAATAAAAATAAATAATAATAGTAGACTATATATATCACACAAACTTAAAACATATCATAATAGATACAGAATAAGCAGCACTACTAGACCTGAGAGAACCAAAAATACATAATTAGCAACCATGTGTTTGATGAACAATACTGATTTAATGGCAGTGGGTTCCATGAAAGGATAGCCTGTACCGTGAAGGAGTTATGAACGAGGTTATTAAATGTATAGAGTTTCCAAGTACGTTAACATTCTAACTCAATGACAATACGCGTGCAAATGGTTTCTCAATTATGGATACCGATGAATATGCGATAAAAGGCCTAGATGCAATCAGCACTAGAATAAACAAAATAATGATATGTATATGAGTTACAAAATTGATGACTCCTTCTTAGTGAGAATAAAAATGAGTCATAATAATAAATATTATAAATCACCGAGTAATCAGTATAACGGCTTAGATGAGATCACGTTAATCGCAATAATAACTGTACGAGTCGAGCCATCGTGGTAAAGTTTTCTTTAAAAAAAGATCTTAGCCTAAACTTCACTAATAGATATGTATAAGTAAGGTCTCATCATTAAAGTGACACACAAACATTAAAGATTATTTCAAAACTATAAATCACATCTGTGTATAAAACAAAATAACACCTGGAAATATAAGTGAAAAAGTCTTGAAGCTTTTTTTTGTGACATTATAAAACAACCTGTAGGGACTTAGGGGTTGTTTCATAATTTGATGATTTTTTTAACAAACAAAACAAAGTGCAATTTATTGTTTCACTAATATCTCTTTCATGCTAATTTTGTGTTGATTAATAATAGATAAATATACTGCATTGATTGATTGTATAAAACGTGTTGATACGGAAAAAAAAAAATAACAAATTTTAAATATTGATATCGCTCCGATTGGGGAATCACTTATATTTAATTTATATTTAATACCACCTATATTTAATTTTTAACTCACGCCTAAGTACCCTTTATGTTCTTCATTTAGGAATTTGTAGTATTAAATTATATTTTAATGGTCTATAGACAATCGGACTATTCCAAATATTGTATGGTGGCCCAGGAACAAATTAATTGTGAAGGTATGTAATAGACCTCTTAGCCTCCTAGTTTCCACACCACGATTACCTTATGGCTAATAATTTCCCGCTAATTTTCTACGAGAATATATAGACTTCGTCCAAATGGGCTGTAGTCGAACATTTTACTAGGATTTTTCGTTTCGTGAAATGTGATAGTAGCATGCGTGCCAATAAGGCTACAGACGAACTAGGCGGCCAAGTCACAGCGGTCTAACGACTAATATTACTTTTAAATGGACACTGAGGAATAAGTTCTCCTTGTGGAAATATATACGCGGAAGATAAGAAAGCTGGCCGCAAGTGTATTACATAAAATGTTATCGACCGCCGGCCGTTTGTAAGGAAAGTTTACAAACAATATTTCAATCCCAGTTTAGCCGCCACGATTTGGCCGCCGCATCTTGCCCGCCACGACTTAGCCACCGTGACCTGGCAGCTTTGTGCGTTTCTAGAATATGGGCTGCCGAATGCCGTGAATTAGAGAAGAAAAGAAGCAGACTTTGAAGTGGAGTCTTCAAATACGTTTTTTATATGTAAAACTAGACTTTTCACTGCGTCCACGGTTTCATTTGGTTTTTTTATATGAATATAAACCTCCAGTAAAAAAATGTAACTGATGATGAAAACCGCTTAAAAGTTTGCGGATATACAGACAGACAGACGCAGAAAGCGACTTTGTTTAATACTATGTAAACATTATAATACTATCATGTCTTAAATGCTTCACAGTAGGACACGGGCCTCCTCCGTTTTTAACGGATAGAACGGTATGCTGCCATCCTTATTTAAAACAGATTGCACATCGGTTATCTCCATGTATAGGTTTCCTCACAATTTTTCCATCACCGTCAACGCTTGTAAATTATAACAACATTAGATCAAAAAAGCTATCTAAGCATTTACTAGTATACATTACCCGACCAGAATTCTCACTCACATTATTAAAATGAAAACCGGTTGCTTTAACTTTACAATAACAATATAAATGCTTAAATTAATTAATTAATTAATCTGTGTGATTAAAAAATAATGCAATGATTACGAGTAGTTACATCGGCTATCGGGTAATAGCACACGTTAATGATGCACGTTGAATTCATCATTTAATTCAATCCGGCTCGAAGGACCAGAAAAGTATGTAGGATCCTTGTTTGAAACTACACACTTTAAATGCTTGATTTATTTCATCCCTTGATGTGGATGGAGATGACTTGATATGCACCGGTAGAGCACGCGCCTACACTACCTTTATGAGCGATGTTCGGAGTGATGTTAAAAGCAATCTTCGCGTGTGTTCACCTAAAAATCCTAAAATGCCGAGTCGGGAAAATGTCCGTACTTATACTTGGTGCATGTTTTACTTATTATTTTTCGTTTTCGTCATTTAGTTCATATGGTCTTCAATATCTTTTCGAGTGTAATACGAAATTAATATCTTATATTTAACTATACAACCGTAATATTTGATTTCATAGCGGATATAAGAAATTATCTAGATAATTAGCTCGTGCGCAATTATATCGCAAGGCGTCAAGTGTTCGGAATTACTTTTTGGCGCGTTACCCTTGACCAGTTATCGTTTATTTAAGAAATTGATAAGATTAACGTTTTTCCTTGCCAAAGAAACGTTTTAGACTACTTAAAGATAAGGCAATTATACTTTATGTATGTATAAACGTAGTCGAAACTATAATTAATATTTTGCATTTGTTTTAATTCTCGACTTTACTAATATATAAGAAAAATTGTCACATTAAGTATGTAATTAAAGCTAATGGTGCAAATTAACATGCGATAAAATCGTCCATTATTTATAGTATCTATATTAGTGATGTCTAGTTTTAAATTATTATAATAAACAATTAAAAAATTCATATTTGTTCTTTCACTTCTTTGGAAAGTACTTACGAACCAATTTCAAGTAACGTACACTATGTATTCAGTATATTTTTTTTTTATTTTTTATTGCAGGATTTCAGCAGACAGGCAGATAGCCTACTTGATGTAAAGCGGTTACCATCGCCTATGGACATTTGCAACAGCAAAGGTGCTACAAATGCGCTGTTGCTCTCTAAGGGAGACTGGTCACTAATGCCGGAACACAACTCAAGGTTGTTATGGCGGGATACTCTAGAACCTAATAATATTATAAATACGAAAGTAACTCTGTCTATCTGTCTCTCTGTCTGTCTGTCTGTCTGTCTGTCTGTCCGTCTGTCTGTTCCGTTTTCACGGAAAAACTACTCGACCGATTTGGCTGAAACTCGGTATATATATATTTTCGATGCCGAGGATGAGTATAGGATACTTTTATCCCGAAAAAATGGCATAGTTTCCGGGATAAAAATATATTTGTCTGTCTGTTTGTTATCCTTTTATGGAAAGACTATTGAACCGATTTGGCTGAAACTCGGTATACTCAGTATATGTAACTTTAATACCGAGATTAGACAAGGGATACTTTTCATCCCGGATAATGAGATAGATTTATGGTATACTAGAGTTTACCTAGGTTTACTAGTCAACCTCTAGTGCATGATTCCTGTTTAAAGAGGTTACATCACAGGTTACATTGTATTAAATTTCATGTTACTGCTTTTTGCCCCGAAAGATTCACTTCATTTTATATCGCAAACTATCCCATCCCGGATAAAAAGTATCTAGGCCCATTTTCTATGTATTAAAACTACATATGTACCAAAATGACCAAAAAGACCAAATCGACCATATCGACCAAATCGACGAAATCGATCAAATCGGTTCAGTAGTTTTTCCGTAAAAGCATAACAAAGAAACAGACAAATATATTTTTATCCCGGAAGCTATCCTATTTTTAGGGATAAAAAGTATCCTATGTTCATTCTCGGCATCGAAAACATATATATATATATATACCGAGTTTCAGCCAAATCAGTCCAATAGTTTTTCCATGAAAACGGAACAGACAGACGGACAGACAGACAGAGTTACTTTCAAATTTATAATATTAATAGGGATAATAGGGTTATCCCGGAAACTAGGATAGGTTTTTCATCTGTGGTTTACCATTTTCGTCATTTTGTTTATTTTGGTCAATTTGGTCGTTTTGGTCGTTTATGTAGTTTTGAAAGTTTTAGTTGGTAGTTTTGGTAGTTTTGGAAGTTTCAGTTGGTAGTTTTAGTAGTTGTGGTAGTTTTGGAAATTTTGGTAGTTTTGGTAGTTGTGGTAGTTTTGGTAGTTTTGGTTGGTAGTTTCGGTAATTTCGGTGGTTTTGGTTGGTAGTTTTAGTGGTTTTGGTTGTTCTGGTAGTTGTTGTAGTTTTGGTAATTTCGGTAGTTTTGGTGCTTTTGGTAGTTTTGGTCATTTAGGTAGTTTTGGTAGTTTCGGTATCTTTGGTAATTGTGGTAGTTTTAATAGTTGTGGTAGTTTTGGTAATTGTTGTATTTTTCTTAGTTATGGTAGTTTTGTTAGTTGTGGTAGTTTTGGTAGCTTCAGTAGTTTTGATAGTTTCGGAAGTTTTGGCTGGTGGTTTTGGTAGTTTCGGTTGTTTTGGTGATTGTGGTAGTTTTGATTTTTTTGGTAATTTTGGTAGTTTTAGTAGTTTGGGTAGTTTTGGTCGTTTGTGTAGTTTACAGAGAGATAGATATATAAATAAAGTTAGAACGAGTTTGAATAGGAAATTAAATTTTTATAGGAGACCAATCATTTCTCAAGTTTATAGATATAAAAGTTCATAATATATAAAAAAAACGATAGTAACTCGGTTTGTCTGCCTGGATACCGAAAGTGGACATAGATATTTTTCATCCCGGGAGATGGGTTAGTTTGCGATATAAAATGAAGCAAATGTTCCGAGGGCGAATAGTGCCGTCATAAAAATATAATACAATGTAACCTGTTTTAATGCCTGCTCTCTAAACAAAGAGGTACGCACTAGAGTTTGACCCGCGGCAGAACCGCGGGGTAAACTCTAGTATGTATACTATAATTAAAGTGCATGTCTGTGACGTCAAAGTAAATGCCAAAACTTAAGTGGCAAGTGTAAAAATAAATGATTGTTTTTAGATTTCTTGTCTGGCAGTCTCTTCGAGAGTAATTTTAGAAATTAAACGAGCAATGTTACTTTTATGTATTGTGTAATATGTATGTATGTATCTTATTATTTAGATGTATTTGATTGGCACACCACCGTCATACACTCTCGATTACTTTCACGCAATCCACAGGCCAGGTTGTCTGGAAAAGATCGCTCTAAAGCGATAAGACCGTTTTTTGTTCCTGTCTTGTCACGAAATGACTTTAAAATATTTACTTTATGCGTATATGGCGAACAATAAAGTATTTTCTATCTATCTAACTAATGTTATATGCAATAAACTTGCGGGCACATACCTACCGTATATAAAACAAAACAGATGGATATCTCATTACAATACTAAGTATATGAATTAAGTTTAAAATTTAAGGAGTTAGATGAATGCTATGTCAGTTGAGACACAATTGTACAAAACGCCTAAGCCATCTAAATTTTATACCAAAATAGCAAGTTATGGCGTTATACATTAATATCATATACCTTAAATAAGTCAAATAGCGTTATTAGTACTAGTTATTGTTTAAATACACATTAATATTATTACTTATATAATTGTAATTTAAAAGGTATTCAAGCGCCCGCCCTTGTACATTAAAATAGTTATAGAAATTATTATAAATTATCATATGTACCCAATTGCGTAGAGCAGCTAACATTATTTATATACTAGTAACTTCATAAGTAATAAACGATAATAATAAAGACTTGATTTTAACAACTATAAAGTATCAACAGATTACTTTGTCCTCGCACTCAATATAATCGATAAAATGTGAGCAAACAAAAGTCGATTGTTTTGAACACATCTAATCTTTCGAAATTAGATTATCTTACTTATTATTAATATTTGTTATCGGCCACCACGAATTGTCAAAGTATAATACGTTTCAAGTGAATTCTAAATAATATCACACAATTGTTCAATATACTTGCATATAAAGGCATATACATGAGGATAAGGGAATTCGTAAAACATTTGTACAAAATTGTCTTAAAATCAATAGAACTACGATAAACCGAGACAATTTCGAGAGCTGGTGAAAGGAGACGAACAGGGGCGTAGTTAGAACTGTATCACTCGTATCAATCATATGGAGTCCTCGAGCTGTAGAAGCCACGATGGGTGTAAGCAAAATTCCTAAAATGTAATCCACAACCTCAAATTCTTACCGTTAAAAGAGGACCTAGGGGCTAATTAATGTATGTTTCATTTAATATTTTTATTAGAAAGTAAGATAGTTACATGCACAATGTGGTTAAAGTACCCTTGTCGATAAAAAACCTCATCCAGAAAAGAAATATAGATGCCCTTAGAGACGTCTATTTGAATAGAAAAGATAGAAAATTAAAATCGTTTTCAGCTATAATAAGTTACGACAAAAGCAGAATAAGTATTCACTTAACTATCATAAATCCCAAGGTCATACTTTCAAATTTTACAATATATGTCAGTATATTCATAATATTGTCTAACACTATTTTTAATAGACTTATTTTATTTAGTTTTTTGAGCTTCACAACAGCTGATTTTTAAAATCTTGATCTTATCCCCCAACTAATTTTGATATAGGGCCCATCTAGGACTAGCTACGCCACTGGAGACGAAGTTAGTACCTAACGGGTTACTAAGAAAGGGATGTGCCCCGTGACAAGGCCCAAATTAACGAGGGCCCGCTCGGCTTGAAATTTACATGGGTATGCATGTTGCGCTCTTAGATAGTACTGTACTGGCAACTGGATTTAGTGCCACGAATAGTTTCACAACTCCGTATCCAAGTCTCTTGCATAAGGTACTGTAATTAAATAAGACACGAATGATCTGCGACTGAAACGTGGTAATATAAAAACTGTAGCAAAATTAAGAAATTAATTAAGAAAATAAATCATATTTATAAAAATGGAACTTGTTTCGAGGTAGCCATTTTATTTTATTTTAAGGGCTATTTACATGGAGAGAGATTATCGCACGTTTCGGGGCGAAAATCGTATACTATTTTAGTAGGCAATACTCTTTATCCAATAATCACATTGATATGTTTATATTCAACCTAAAAACAAAAACTCGCCAACGAGTATGTCATACGATAATCAAAGGTAATTATCACCAAGAGTTTTGTTTATACTATGACACAAATTGCATTGAGATATTTCCCTAAGATTTCTCGTCTTATCTAAACTAGTACTCATATGACATTTTTTCAAGTTAAAGCGAGTATCGTACAAATCAGTTTGAACCGATTTGAATGCGAGAATTGCCTTTCGAGCTCGGTAATGAGCACGGTATTTCGTATTTTGTTTACACAGAGACGTTAATATTCAATGAACAGGTGATTATCGCCCTTTCACGTACGATATCGTATGTTTAGTTTACATGATTTTTTTTCTTGCTTTCGACAATCGTATCTTGTAGGCAAGAAACTCTCTCCATGTAAATGACCCTTTATTTTGACCAAAAAGAGAACAGGCATTTTTATTAAACTATTAGATCTAAGGATGAAATGTAGTAGCATAAGCCGCTCCGTGAAGAAAAAGAGAATAGCGTCCACAGTCCCATAGTCAGATAATTATAACAGTCAGTATAAATAATTTTGTAATTGATAATATGATTATCATTGTTAGTTTGAATTATAATTTATCATTTATGTATTCATTTATAGTGTAATAGCATTTATTAGCAAGCAACTTTTTTAGATAGAATTTAAAAGAATTTGTATTTAATGATTTTATATTTTGTGGAATTCTATTGTAAATTTTTGGTGCCATGCATACGATGCTTTTTTGCAATAGAGCTGTTTTGCAAGGATGCGTGCAAAGCCTATCTTTATCCCGTCTGTTACGTGGTACACCATCTGACATACATGGGAATAAATCCTTATTATATCTAACAAACATGGCTACTTCGAGGATGTATAGTGACGGTACTGTTAGCAGTTTGTGTTTTATAAATAACGGTTTGCAGCTTTGAATAGTTTGTAGACGGGACATCGAACGAATGCAGCGTTTTTGCATAAGGAAAATCATATTTGCGTCAGTTGAATTACCGTAAAAAATTATCCTAATTTTCCTATAATTAGCTTTGATTAATGATGTCCTTTAACGACTTCTTACTGAATCTAATATATTGGGAGATAGTCGATTTTAAGTTTTTAAAGTCCTAAAAAGCATTTGCCCTCCTATTTAATATTTAAAATAACTACGATTTGGAAAATTCTGAAGAAAATTATATAATACAGTTTGAAAAATACTTTTAACAAAATTTTTTTTGAACGAGATCTATTGAGTAGTTTTTCAAAAAAGGGGTAATTAAATGCTTTTTAGGGTTATCTAGTCAAATTACAAAAACGGCGAAGGCTGGTTTCCTCTATGGAACCCTTCATTATGCTTAATCCGTCTCTCACTTACCCGAATAATTAAATACTGGATTAATTTCTGAAATAAACCAATAGTAATACCAATAATAGCTAATATGAAAAATAATAATGACCGTAAATATCCTACTTTACAGAATAAGACAGACTCCATCATTAAAACTTCTCTTCGATATTACAATGTATTGATTTATCAGATAAAATGTAATTAATTTATTTTACAATATCTTCAAAATCTTACCCTATCACGAATTTAACAGGACACGAAAATGGTTAAACTTTAATTAAAATCAGCGTGAAACCCGATTCGATCGTTTTGTTTCCGTCGCTGTAAATCAGCAATTTATTTCTTGGACGCGTACTATCGTGGTGATCGTCTGAGTGCATTTACAGCGTTCGGCGTATACTGTAACACATAGCTCCGCAAAGTGCTTAGCACGGAATTCGATTCAACTAATGCCACCTAATCCAGGAACACACAAATGGCTCAGGGCACTTCCCCAAAGGCCATGTGCATTTTGCAGTTGGTGATTGATGATAATCCTCGACGCATCCTCTCCCAATGCTAAACAATACACTAGACGATACCGACTGTATTATTGAGAATTGAATTTTCTGCTGCACACAGACAGTCCACTATCATTTTCATGCATTTTGTTACAGTAATATATGACCTAGTGAATGTGTGTCAAATATTTCAGATGTTTGTTTAAAATTATGTATTTATGTAAGTATCTATAATTAAAAAAAATCTTAAATCTATTTTTTCCTGTATTTCTGTAAGCTTTTTTAAATTTTATGAAAGAGGTTGCTTTAAGTAAGAAGGCTACCCGGTGTTTTGCTATAGAAAACGAATAATAGTAAAAATTACCCAGTAAATTAACTCCGAAAATCTTCTGAATCTTACTTGAGTAAGTAGCACCACTCTATTATCATTCTACTCTTGGTTTTTGAGCATTTGTCAAATTTTAAATTTGTGACCCAATATAAAAAAAAAAAATTTGGTTAGCAAAAATGTTTTTAATTATAAATCAATAAAAAGTGCGAGAATTTAAATTGCATGTGACGCCATATGGTTTTCAGAAATTTAAGAGAAAATACCCTTTGATTTTCAAATTAAAAATAAGTACTGGCAAAATAACTGTTATCTACGCTACCCGTCATGTGTGAACGAAGTCGCGGGCCTATCCTAGTGCGTAATAAAAATGTAGCATGTTTTATTCTAAATAAATCCCTGTCAGTTCCGGTGTATAGTGCGGCGGGGCGGAATGGAGAGCGGAAGGTACGCCTTCGGAAGCAGGATGGTGCAAGATAAAGAGAACATTTCCTATAGCACGTCTTGCAAGATTTAACAACATTTTGGCCTCGTTTTTATAATGTGCCTCCCGCTGCTAAAAGTAATTTATATTTGTCCTAATAAAATATAATGAAACATAAAATAAAAGTATACACCGCGAGCATTATTTTGCTTTCATGCGACTTGGTTCTTTTTGTGGCTTATAGAAAAGTGGTACTATGCTCTAATAAACGAAAAGCAATAAGTAGCAATGTAGTGGTTCCATAGCCAAATGGCAAACATGGAACTCTTATAAATACGTCCGTCTGTGTATATATGCAAAATTCATTTTTATCAAAAAATATTAAACGCATAAATATTAATTATACGATGCTAAGTGCTACATAATGATGCAATGAAATTTCGAAAACACTTCCAATAATGGGGAGCCACCATACATGTAATTGTAAAGTTGAAAAAGCATTTCAGGCACGCTTAGCTTAAGATTAGTTGGCTAGACTCTTAAATAATTAGTGTTTGGGGCTAAGAAGACGAGATTAATTAATACGAGAGGTTTTCGTTGTTACAAGATATATTTTCAAGACTAACTTCAACGGTGGCAGAAACAACTTAAAAGACAGCCACGTATTCCAATATTAAATTCAAATTTAACATATACAAAAAGTTTGTATATCCATCACGCCCCTATAAATTTAAATTTAATTACAAAAATATCCAGAAGATAAATTAATACAACTTAACACCTAAACCATCTAAACACTTGTAGTGTTTAACACTAGCCAATGGCTTAGTAAGCACGTCTGCCAACATGGATTCAGTGGGCACATGTCTCAACACAATGTCGTTCGTATCCCTTAAAACCTCCCTAATGTAATGATATCGAATATCAATGTGCTTGCTACGCGCATGAAACATTGGGCCTTGAGCTAAAAATATAGCCCCTTGGTTATCGGCATGAACAATCACTCGAGCATACCTCATGAGCCCTACTTCTTTCACTAGACTGTTCAAGTAGACTACCTCCTTCATACTTTCAGAAAGGTTGACGTACTCTGCCTCACAAGTCGATGTCGCCACGCTACGCTGTTTCCTAGACTGCCAGGATATACACGCACCACCTAAAATAAATGCATAACCCGAGTAAGATCGTCTGTCTAGTAAACAATTCCCCCAATCTGCGTCTGAAAAACCCTGTATACAATTATCAGTCTTCTTGTATACGATACGTTGTATGGTCCCTTTCAGGTAACGTAATACACGTTTTGCAGATTTCCAATCAGATTTTTCAGGATCCGTAACTTTTTGGCTTAGCTTACTCACCGCATTAGCTATATCTGGCCTAGTTGCATTGCTTAGGTAATTCAAACAACCTATCAATTCTCGATATGGCCAATTTTTATCGTTTTCGTCGTCATCGCATTTTTCTTCTGGTTTATATTTGGAATTAATTTCCATCTGCGTTGCACATTTATTGCAATTTTCCATTGAAAACGTTTTAATAAATTTTCAATATAATTTTGTTGTGACAATATAATGACATTGTCATTATTATTTCTCCGTATGTCTATTCCTAAAATATATTTTGCCTTACCATAATCTTTTAATTCGAACTCTCTTGACAGCTCATCTTTAAATTTAATAATTAAACCTCTTTCTTGACATGCCACCAAAATATCGTCTACGTAAACCAATACAAACAAATATCTATTTGCACTTTGTTTAAAGTGTAAACATAGCTCGTTCAGACTCTGCTTCAATCCCATAGCAATCAACTTCTTGTTGAGTTTGAGATTCCATTGACGTCCAGCTTGCTTCAAACCATACAATGATTTCCGCAATAAGCATGAATCGCAACCACTATACAATTTATTCAGCATGATTTGCGCACGTTCTTTAACCATTGGATCTTCTCCCTCACGATTCATAAGCTTAATTAAACTTTCTCTTAATAGTTCTGGTATCTCCATGTAAATCTCTTCATCCAGGGATCCATTTAAATAAGCAGTGTTTATATCCAATTGGTGAATTTCCAAGTGTAATTCAACTGCGAAAGCCATTAACAATCTGACGGTGTCTAGTCTAGCAACAGGTGCAAAGGTTTTCTCATAGTCGATCCCATATCGCTGGCTGAAACCTTGTGCTATAAGTCTCGCTTTCTTCTTTAGACTCTTGTCGACGTTCTGCTTTGTTGTCAACACATAGCGGCAGCCTACGATGTTCCTGTTTTTCGGTCTCTTTACTATCTCCCATGTACCTTTCTGAACTAAGCTTCTAATTTCAGATAATATGGCTTCCTCCCAATCAGGTTTATCATTACTTTTCAAAGCATTTTTCAAGGTGATTTCGGTTGATCCAGCAAAATCTTTAACCTCATTTGGATCAGTAGAAGTTACAGATCGCTCAACTTCCCTCGTTTGATAGATTTTCTTTGGTCAGCCTACGTTTCCTGTGCGTAATATTTTAGGTCTACCAGGAGCTCTCGTCGTCAACCTTAGCTGATCAAGCGTGTTATCATGCCTTGTTTCTTCGGCTTGCTGCTCCGCTTGTAAACGTCTAGATGAAGACTCGCCTTGGTCACACTCTGCAGGATATTCTTGACATTCACTCCATATTTCTTGCATATTGTCAATCTCTTCTGCTTCATGCCTAATTTCATCAACTTGAACATTGAATTTTTTGAAGTTGATTTCGATGAAATCCTGATCGTCGTCTTTAGGGATGTTCAATAGGCTCGGCTCTTGCTTCGAGATATCCTTCTGCATGTTTGCACTTTCGTGAAATTTCACATCTCTCGCAATCATGAACTGCCTTCGCTCAGGAATCCACACACGATATCCCTTGGCGTTCTTCGGGTATCCGACAAAGTTACCAGCGATACCTCTTGCTGCATATTTGTCTTTGCTTGGATCTTTATCTAGTATGTGTACCTTAGTTCCAAATCTTCGAAGGTATTCAATTTTCACCGGTTTGTTTCGCCATTTTTCGTAAGGAATTTCGCCCTGTAGACTTCTAGTAGGACAACGGTTTCTGACATAACATGCCGTATCTACCTCTTAGGCCCAAAAACCTGAGGAAAGATTAGAACTCAACAGCATACACCTTGCCATTTCTACCAAGGTTCGGTTCATTCGTCCTGCTATATCATTCTGCTGCGGTGTTCGAGGCATGGTCGGTCAGTCTTCGCTGTATGCCTGCTTGTTTCAAAAATTTATCAAATTCCAAATTACAATATTCTCCTCCATTATCGGTCTGGAGATATTTAATCTTCAGTCCCGTCAAGTTCTCAACGTGACTTTTATACACCTTAAAGGCATCTAAGGCTTTACATTTCGCACTTAGAAAATAAACTTCACACCAACGTGTACAATCATCAATAAATGTTATAAAATATTTTGCTCCCCCTATAGATTCACATCTTATAGGTCCTACAATATCAGAATAGACTATTTTCAATTTTTCAGTACAAGGATTATGGAAATCAGAAAATGGTAACGCGGTCATTTTTCCTCTAGCACAAATATCGCAATCATGTAAGTTTCTTACTTCCGTCATGTCAAACTTAGCACCTAGTTTATCTAAAAGCTTAGTAACATCTTTACCATTCAAATGCCCTAATCGGTCGTGCCAACAACGTATATCAGCATTCGAATCACTCAAATTAAATATGTATTCAGGGCTATTTAAACAATATAAATTACCTCTACGATATTCTGTCAATTTAATTTCACCTTTCTTATCAATAATCTGAGCTACATCGTTATTGAATGTAACATTCTAACCGTTATTTGTTATTTTGGATAATGAAATTAAATTCGCTCTTAGATTAGGAACAAACAACGTATCGCGTAGTTCAAATATATCCCTCAAGTGTTCGCTCCATGCCGACAACCTTACAGTACCCTTACCTTTTATGTCAGTACTTACATGCGTCGCTAAATTTAGTTCTCCGCTGGTCATTTTTAAAGTGTCCCCGAACTTACTCGCATCATTACAAAGGTGAGACGTGTACCCACTGTCAAAAAACCAGTCATGTTTTTGAACATTTACAGCATTAGAAACATCTAAAACATTAAAAGTGGTTAGAACGTTATCAATACAATGTGTTTCTTCTGCTTTCTGAGCTTTTCTACCTACTTTATTTTTACACTCCGATGCTTTATGTCCACGTTCGTGACATTTATAACATTTGAACCTAAAACCTTCCTTCTTTTCAGTTCCTCTTATATTTAAATCAGTTTTGTCTCCAACTGTATTTCTGTTCTTTCCACTTTTCTTACTCTTCTTAAAACACTTTTTCGTATTTGTGTACAAAACACCTTCATCCTGATTTTTATTCACGTCTCTGGATTCATGCTCTTCCAGTATTTTAATTTTTAAGGCTTCTGGTTTCGGCGACTCGTCTCTCGACTCAATCGCACATCTAAAGCTTTCAAAATTTCTGGGTAAACTGTATAACAACATAATAGATACTAAATCTTCGTTGATATTTATACCAATGTCTGCAAGCTTATCCACAGCGTCGAAAAATGTATCCAAATGTTCTCTAACATTTCCTGTTTCCGACATTTTATGCAGGATTAAACGTTTTAAAAGTGTAGCCTTCTTAGCGGGTCCCTTCGATGCATATATTGACTCCAATTTCAGCCAAACATCTCTGGAAGTTTTACAACTTCTAATATGACGAAGTTCGCTTCCACGCATCGAAAGAATCTAATCGGCTTTGGCTTTTTCGTCCTCTTCCATCCAGCGTTCAGCTTCATTAATCTCAGCTGGTTTAAGAACCTTGCCACTTACGTACTTCCACTAATTGTTTTTAATTAAAGAGCTTGTACCTGAATTCTCCAGCTATCGTAATTATCCTTGCCCAAGGGCTCGATTCGCATCGACATGCTGCTCATCGTTCTGCACCTTTTCGCAACTAATTATACTGCTTTTGAATAATTTACGATTTGTATACTTTCTATTAATATAACAGCGCCATGTACTTAGGCTGCCTGGGCCCATAACCAATGTTGGGGGCTAAGAAGACGAGATTAATTAATACGAGAGGTTTTCGTTGTTACAAGATATATTTTCAAGACTAACTTCACCGGTGGCAGAAACGACTTAAAAGACAGCCACGTATTCCAATATTAAATTCAAATTTAACATATACAAAAAGTTTGCATATCCATCAATTAGTATTATGACTTTTTATTTAAGTCAAAGGTGCAGAGATATTCGCTCCCAAAGAAATTTATCCATGCAGGAACGGAGAAAGAATACAATTTCTTGCAGCTGGGCGGGCGGGCGGCTTATTGTAAGAGGCGACAAAATAACCCAGAGAAAGGTGGTAGGGTATATGCCCGTCTAGATGGCTACCAACCCTAGCCGAGAGAATGCCGCCATAACAACGTCGAGTTGTGTTCCAGCATTAGTGGCCAGATTCCAGTTTCCCTTTAGAGAGCGGCAGCACATTGGTAGTACCTTTGACGGCCTCTGTGGTTGAGCGGGCTAAGCCGTTGCCGGCCTACCTCACTGTAACGCAGAGGTTCCGGGTTCGATTCCTGGTATAGTAAATTTCGGAAACGTATTTTCTTCGTTATTTACTATGGTCTGGGTGTCTGGGATCGGCCCCAGAGTAGTACGTTGTATATTACCCATAACACAAGCGTAACTTGCTTAATTTGAGGATATACAATATGTGTGTTTGTCTGCCGATTATTATTATTTATTATTATTATTACCTTTGTTGTTACAAATGTCCATAGGCGCTGGTAATCGCTTTCCATTAGGTGGGCCGTCTGTGTGTCTGCTGAATTCATGCAATAAAAAAAGAATTAAAACCTGCTCTCCCTTCATTGTTCGAATGTGTGAACTACGAGTGGAAAATTAAAAAAATATATGATGATATTAAAAATAGTTTGTACAAATTTTGATTTGAACTACTAACTAAAAAACTGCTCTGGTATAATGTATTTTTACTTACATTTTTAAGGGCTCTGCATTCAAATGACAGAAAGTAGTGGAAGATCATTTCTTCTGTGAAACTCCAACCAACATCTGTTAATTCTTTTGTAATTACAAATAATTCCTCCAGCGCACTGGTAGAATTAGTAGTTATAGCGCTATTATTAATAAAGGAGCTTCTTCGAGTCCCGTCACAAATTTCATAAAAAACTTTTCAAAATATATTTAAAAAATTGTTGTGATTAGAAATAAAATTGTGTGTTATTGCAGGTCACACGCAGTAGAAGTGAAACTTCAGAGAATATACTCACAGATAATTCTTCTCTAACTTTTATTAATATAAATATAATTCCTTTAGCCTATATCAACATATTATAATTCAAAATAAACTTCTTAAGTATCACTTTCAATTGTTACTGTTTTAGTCAAAAAAAGATTATTATCATTTTAATTTCGATGCAAAATGGACCTATCTTTAATCATGGGTCTTTTTACTCTCCAATCTGTACTGCACAATATATCTCATTCTGTCGCAGACTTTGTCCTATAGATTTATGTGGTTTATCTCTTTTTAGTGTCCCTTTTTCGTTTCAACGAGTTTCAAATCATAACGATTTAAAAAAAGTTTCACTTTAAAAACTATAATAATTCACAAGAACCTACTCCATAATGTCGAACCACAGCATACTGAATTATTTTTGTAAATAAAACGTACACTTCTAAATAAAAAGGTCTAACTCGCGATGTTACAATTTGTATTTTTAATTTTGCAATCTTACCGCACATTTTGAAACAAAAGCCTGTTGTCCGATCGGGTTACGAGTTACTATTTCATCCAATACGTGTGGAAAGCCGCCGAGCGTAAGAGATAGTAACTCAGTAATATATGCACGAATAAAAAACGTAGACGTAGCAATAAAAACGCGGTGCTTTCGACCTTTTGATCGCTAGTTAATTTATAGAGAAACTAGTAGTAATATATTTCAATAGAACGCGTAAATGCCAATTAAGACATGACACTGTCGACCTTTTGGTTGCTAGTCGTTAGTTACTTGAAGGTAGGCTATGGGGATTTGAATTGAAGGAAGTCATATACACTAATGTGGCAAAGCGTTAACGATATTATTTTTAACGTTTTAAATAAGACCCATTCGGCCACATCTTTAACACTAACACATATGAAGCCCCCGCATGAGAGTAATACATTAAAATTGCGTTGTCATTGTCGTCACCACGATGATTTATTTGTTAGTGAATTGCAACGGTAGCGCCAAGTACTAGCATACTTGTTCAACTTCGACGCTTTTTGAACTGCAAAAATAACATACCGTGATTCTTCTTTTGTATTACACTCGCAAAGAGAAGGTATTTTGTTGAAAAGCTTAGTCAAAAGATTTGACGCTCGTCGCAGCGGCCGGTTGTCATTGATGTGCAGACAGGTGCGTTGTTTGCAAACTTTTTCAAAGGCAAACTTTTCAGACTGTTAAAATGCGATACGGACGCTTTCTTGCTGTGATATACCTAAATATTGCAACTGTGATGTTTTGCATTTCTCTACATTTATCTAAACACGGGAATTATCCGTGCAGAGACAGAAGAAGAATACAAGCGGCCTGTCGTAACAGGTGACAAAATAACCCACAGCCAGGAGGTAGGGTATTTGGCCGTTTGGATGGCTACCCCCCCGGTCTAGAATATGTTGCCATAACAACCTTAAGTTGTGTTCTTTTAATGATACAAATGTCCATAAGCGATGGTAACCGTTTGCCGTTATGTGTGCCATCTGTCTGTTTTCTGAACTGTTGCAATAAAAAAAATATATGGATGATTTTTTATTTGTTCAAATGTTAGCTTTGATGACATAATATATTCTTTATGACTATATGGCGGTTATTATTTATACTATACATCCTGTCAAAAAAAGTATCGGGAATGGATGATTTGTTTATGGTCCCAAATTCAATTTTTTGTTTTTTTTTGTTGTTGTTAGATTGGCACAACTGTTTTTAATTTTGGCGCGGAGTTTGAGCTGCATCAGTCATTTAGATTAAATACAGTGTCGTTTTTATTTAGATCATATCTAGTGTGTATTGAAAATTTCCTAATGGACAGAAATATCGAACAAAGGGTTTGTCTTAAATTTTGCATCGCCAAAGGAATTTCATATTCGGAGACACTGAAAATGTTACAGAAGGCTTACGGTGAATCTACTTTATCAAAAACACGTGCTGATGAGTGATACAAAGCGTTCAAAAGCGGTCGAGATATGCTGGAAGATTTACCTCGCCCTGGTGCGCCATCAACATCTTCAACTGAAGTTAACATAGCAAAAGTGAACAGGCGCTGAACTTTCTGTGGCTCACGAGTCGATCCGTATCATTTTAAATCATCACTTGGGTATGAAACATGTTGCCGCTCGGTTAGTCCCAAAAAATCAGAATTTTCTCCAAAAACTCAATCGCATAAGAATCGCTGAGGACATGCTAGAAAGAGTGGAGAATATATAGAATGGAGATATATTGCAGCATAAAATTTTAGTACCTCATGTCATTATTATAACTATAATAAAAAAAACCCCTTTTATTGTATCTTTGTCTTATTGAGTATGCACTGTTTGCTACAACTCCATTAATTCTTCAAAAGTAATTCTGTAACATACTTCTGTATAAAACTTATAAAAAACGAACTTGAGATATAAATAGAATAAGTAATATAAAGAAAAACTATTTTTAGCTAGACGTGTTGCTGGGGAATTTCTTGCCGCTTCTTCTACTTAATAGCAATAACACGTTGCGAAGCGGTGTACATAGAATAGGAAGTAAAATTAAATTTTAAATTATATGTATGACCTTCAAAAAGTGTTCTCTAGTGAAACTTATTTTGAATAAAAACTTTTGAATTTGAGTCAATTTTTTTTTTTATTGCAGGAGTACAGCAGACAGCCAGACGGCCCACTTGATGGAAAACGGTTACCATCGCCTATGGACATTTGCAACACCAAAGGTGCTACAAATGCGCTGCTGCTCTCTTAGGGGAGACTGGAACCTGGCACTAATGCCGGAACACAACTCAAGGTTGCTATGGCGACATACTTTAGACCAGGGGTGGTAGCCATCTAGTCGGGCAAATGCCCTACCATCTGGCTGTGGGTTGTTTAATCGCCTCTTACGACAGGCCGCCCGGCCGCAGGAAATTGTATTCTTTCTCCGTTCCTGCAGGGATAAAAGCAATTCCAACCCAACAATCATGAAACGCATTGTGACTAGTGACGAGATGTGGGCTTATGAGTTTGATATGCAAGCTAGTCAGCAAGCTTTGGAGTGGCATCTTCCGACTGAACCGAAACCGAAAAAACCACGCCAAGGTCGATCAAAAGTCAAAATAATGTTGACTGTTTTCTTTGATTACGGAAGGTCAGTCATTAAATAAAGTATATTATTTGAGCGTTATGCAACGTTTAAGAGAGCAAAATCGACGAAAAGGGCCAGATTTGTGGAAAGAAAATTCTTGGATTTTGCACCACGATAATGCTATCGTACACATACTCACACCAATGCGCACTACCACCCCATTGCATTACACGCACACTTCACAAACAAACCAAGACACACACAAAGAGCCTAAAAATTAATAACCTAGGCACAGAAAGGAAAAATAACACAAATGGCACTAGTTAAGATATATATAGGTATAGACATAAGGCATACATGTAACATATACACTCTACATTACTATAAGTTTAGTATTAAAATTAGAAAAAAATAATATTATAAGTTATTCTTAAGGCACACTACAACATAAAATCACTAAATTAATGTCACACACAGTAACAAAAATAAACAATAAGCGTGTATGAACTCTTAATAACTTTCATAGAAATTAAGTTGTAAAAAAGGGTACGGAACTCGAGTCCGTAGAGTAGTTAAAAAAAAATGCTATCGTGGTGCAAAATCCAAGAATATCAATTCCAGAAAAAGCGTTTAAAATGATTTGATGATTGGATTATTCGTTGGCGTAGGTGTATCGTTTCTGAAGGAGCTTAATTTGAAGGTGATAAAATAAAATTGAATGAATAACTAACATTTTGTCTATTATTGATCTTTACCTGGTACTTTTTTGACAGAGAAGTAGTACTACTAGTATACGCCTACGACTTTGTCTACGCTTGATTTAAAATTCCCGCGGGATTCCTGAGACATAAAGTACCGCAACTATCGTTTTAATGAAAACTGTGTCGGAATAAGCTAATTTTTAGACACCTGAATAATTACCAACCGCTTCTCGCGGGATTCCTGGAATAAAAATAATCACATTTTTATTACATAAAATTTACTATGGATCAGTGAAAAAATTGCATCGGATTTTTTTTATCTGGCCGTTTTAAATCATTCTCAGAAAAAATCCAGAATAAAAAGTAGCGCAAATTTTAAGTCTAAGAATTTGCTAATGATCAGCGAACGTTGCATCGAAATCGGCCTAGTAGTTTTTACGTGAATCCCAAACAAACAGACAAGAAATTTAAAAAATATGTCGTGTTCTCTATCATTCATATATTCAAATTCAAATTCAAAGTTTTTTATTCAAAATAAGTTCCACTGGAGAACACTTTTTGAAGGTCATATAAATATATAAGTTAAAATTTAATTTTTCTTCCTATTCTATGTATACCGCTTCACAACGTGTTATTGCTGTTAAGGAGAAGAAGCGGCAAGAAACTCCCCAGCAACACGTCTAGCTAAATAATGTTTTTCTTTAAGTTTCTTATTCTATTTATATCTCAAGTTGTTTTTTTTTTTTTATAAGTTTTATACAGAAGTATGTTACAGAATTACTTTTTGAAGAATTAATGGAGTTGTAGCAAACAGTGCATACTCAATAAGACCAAGACACAATAAAAGGAAAGAAAAATATTATGAAAGTTATAATAATGATATGACGTACTAAAATGTTATGCTGCAATATATCTCCATAAATCCCTTACAAGCTTGGCAAGATAACATTATACAAAATATAGTATAAGATGTTAGAGCGAGCTGCTATGTAAATGAATTTTTGTCATTTAAGTATTCTTCAATAGTGTAGTATCCCTTTTTTAGCAAGATACTTTTTAATTTGGTTTTGAATTTAATGAAAGGCAGATCTAACATTTCACTCGGAATCTTATTGAAGAAGCGTATACCAACCCCCAAGAAAGAGGACAGTACTTTTTATAATCTAAAAGATGGCAATATCAGTCTATTATAATGCCTGGTGTTGAAATTGTGAATATCCTTATACTGCTTGTAGGCACTCAAATTATTACGAATATAAATTATATTATTAAATATATTGGCAGGCGACCGTCATAATATTGATTTCCTTAAAGCATTCTCTAAGAGACTCCCGAGGGCCAAGGTTGTAAATTGATCTTACGGCTCTTTTTTGTAAAACAAATATGGTCTCTAAGTCAACAGCGTTGCCCCAAAGTAAAATACCATAGGACATGAAACTATGAAAATAACTAAAATAAACTAGTTTAGCAGTCTCTTCGTCAGTGAACTGCCTAACTCTTCTGACCGCATATGCAGCAGAACTAAGTTTTCCTGAGAGACTAGATACATGAGCGCCCCAGTGGAGCTTCTGATCTAGGTTAATGCCTAAGAATACAGTTGAATCTACTAGATTAAGTCTAGTGTCGTTAAGAGAGATATTAATATCGTATTCTTTTACATTGGGCATAACAAACTTAACACATTTAGTTTTGCTCGGATTCAGTAATAAGTTATTTACAGTAAACCACTTAGATATTTGGGATAAGGCGTTGTTTACGTCGTCAAAGTTCAGTTTATTTCTATCAACTTTAAATATAAGTGATGTGTCATCAGCAAACAACACTAGCTCACACATATCATTAATAAAATATGGCAAATCATTAATATATATCAAAAATAAGAAGGGACCTAGAATAGAGCCCTGGGGCACACCCATAGATATGCCAGTCTCACAAGATTTGACATGGTTAATTTCAACGCTTTGGGATCTGTTATTTAAGTAAGACGATAATAGGTTGAGAGAATCGCCATGAATACCGTAATAATTGAGCTTTTTTAGGAGGGTCACGTGTTCAACGCAATCGAATGCCTTGGACAGGTCACAGAATACACCAATGGCATTCTGTGATCCTTCCCAAGCATCATAAATGTGTTTTAGGAGCTCAACACCTGCATCGGTAGTGGATCGACCTTTGGTGAACCCGAACTGTTTAGTATGAAATAATTTATTAATATTAAAATGTGAGAGCAATTGATTTAAAATTATTTGTTCAAAGATCTTGCTTAAGGTTGGTAAAATAGAAATTGGCCTAAAGTTGGAGGGGTCGTTTTTGTTTCCACTTTTAAATATAGGGATAACTTTGCTAACTTTCATTAAGTCTGGAAATACCCCTTTATCTACACACTATAGGGTATTTCAGTTGTTTTTTTTTTTGAAAGTAGCTTCAATGTACAGAGAGGGCATTTTTAGAATTTTCTAATATTATTTATACATATTCAAATAAATTTAACGAACGAGCACACACTCACATAAGTTGATATTCATGTGTATAGATAGAACTTTTTGTATAATGTGGAAAAATACGGGCATCTAAGAGACAAGTTTATCTGATTTCGACCCTGGATCAGTTTCATATATTTTATTTCATTAGTCACTTATGCTTTTAACTTAAAAATTATAAAACATTAGAGTTTACCCCGCGGTTGCGCCGTGGGTCAAACTCTAGTGCATACCTCTTGTTTAAACAGCAGGCGTTAATACAGGTTACATTGTACTAAATTTGTTAGTGCTATTTGCCCCCGCCAGATTTACTTTATTTTATATCGCAAACTCTCCTATCTCCCGGGATGAAAAGTATTTATGTCCATTTTTGGTATTAAAACTACATTTAAACAAAATTACACCAAAACCGATCCAGTGCTCCTAATAGTTTTTCTGTGAAGGCTTATCAGACAGACAGATCGAGTTACTATCGCACTTTTTTATAGATGATAATTTTTTATATCTATTAACTAGAAAATGAAAATGGTTACTCTTCCAAAATTTTATCCTCTATTTCAACCCGTTCTTGTTATATTTACCTGCCCCGTCTATCTATTTGTAAACTACATAAATGACCAAATTGACCAAAATGACAAAATTACTAAAATGATCAAAATCGTCAAAATGACTAAAATGACCGAGATGACTAAAATGACCAAAATTACAAAAATGACCAAAATTACAAAAATGACCAAAATGACTAAGATGACCAAAATGACTAAAATGACCAAAATGGCCAAAATTACAAAAATGACAAAAATGACCAAAATTACCAATATGACTAAAATAACCAAAAGCCAAATGACCAAAATAACAAAAATTGCAAATCCCAAAAAAACTATCCTACTTTCTGGGATAACTTTTACATAAATCTATCCCATTATCCGGAATAAAAAGTATCCCACCCACCAAATTAAAATTATATATATATATCAAATTTCACTCAAATTGGTTCAGTAGTTTTTTCGTAAAAGCATAACAATCAAAGAGACAAATATATTTTTATTAAACTATTCCATTTTTCGGAATAAAAAGTATTCTATGTTCATCCTCGGCATCGAAAATAAATATATAATGAGTTTCAGGCAAATCTGCCCAGTAGTTTTCCGTGAAAACGGAACAGACAGACAGACAGAGTTACTTTCGCATTTATAATATTAAATATTAATACGTGGAACAAAAAGGAAGCAAAAACATTGTACCCCTTTTTACGAAAATTGTGCGGATGGAGGAGTATGAAATTTCGCACACTTATAGTTTATACAGAGAAGAAGTGCAGAATGCTAATATTTTTTTAAATTATGCATAAAAAATACATTAAATCAATAAAATAGTCCTTACACACACTACCATGTATTTGACACACACGCGCACACACATACTCTTTTGTTTTTTGTTAAAGTCAAATTGGCGAAATCTGTGATTATAGAAATATTGTATTTGACAACAGAACCTTAATAATGTTCAAACTTATAATTTAAATTAATTATAATTGAATTTCGACCACTAGGCGACCACTAGTAATATTAAATAGGGATTGTCATTGCCAAAGTCCTATTTCATATCTAAACTTACTACGCTACGTTATATTTATCGTCTTTTATTTGCCTCTGAAATTCTGCACTACCGTGTCCAGCCGCCATTCTAGATAAGCAGCTACAACCTGGCAATCATTTCTTCATAGTGGATCATCTTAGAATATTAGAATTGCTTAACAAATAGGTAGATAGATAACACTTTACTATACACCAATACAAAAATGAGCTTAAAGACTAAAATTATATCTAGTTGTGTACAAAGGGCGGTCTTATCGCTAAAAAGCGATCTCCTCCAGACAACCCCAGGAATGAATTGAGATGATAATAGCTATGGTGGTATACATAAAATATAGTTCGAACTACTTACATTTTACCAATAAATACATAAATGATGTATATATATGTAGATATTTTATATATTATTACTTCTTACTACTACAATTACAAATACTTATGCGAACATATATAAGAAATAAACATATACGGACGGATTAAAACTTCCTGTTTTTAGCCTTAACAATAATCTCTTATACTGGGGCTTCATCTACGTAAGTGTTAAAGATTTCGAATTAAATAAAAACCTATATAATATGAACCTACTTAATTAACTGATAGAATCCTGACTAGAAATTCACGTTTCATAATACTTAGAAGCCTAACAATATCAAAGAGAAGCCAGATTACACATAGTTTCTGGGTAACTGAAAATTTATTGAAGTGGTTGCCAGTGCATGCCAACATACCTACGGTTAAATGAAGGGTTAACTTTTTTTTCGTAATATCGAAATACCAAGTATCGTTATCATTGTCAGACAGGCCTTGAAAAACTAACTTTTGAAGTATGAGGTGTAAAATTCCGAAAAATATCAAAGTAGTAGAGCATAAATATACTTTAAAAAAAATCGTTTCACTGATTTAGGACAAAATTATGGGGTATTTTCGATAAAATGCTTTTCTCAGGATTTCATAGACAAATGACAAATATAGTAGACGTTCGTTGCTTTTGCGAAATCATTCGGTGTGCGTGGTCCGATATGCGTGCACTTGCTCGATTTTTTTTACTTATAACTGACTTGCAGTTATTGCCTATATCTGAGCACTATTAGGATAATATACTTATTAAAATTAACATACATAAAACTCACTTGTATATTTTTGAATACTAACTATAACTATATAGGTACCTAGTTTCAATCAAAATAAAGAATTAGCATACCCAAAATTCGAGGAGCCGTTGTCCTGTATGCGAGGAGTAAACTCCCTAGATCACCAATACTGTCAGCTGCACGGTTCGACTCAAGTGATTAGTACGAGTATACACTGTAGTTAACTGCTCAAGCCACGCTCCGATGTTCACTTGGAGCTCTTGAATTTAAATTATTCCAATAGAAACTAGAGTATTCACGTCACGCAGCTTTGTTTGCGTATAATACTGTTAGATACGTTGAGATGTCGTAAAATCACTATTAATATTATAAATCCGAAAGTAACTTGTCTGTCTGTCTGCCTGTCTATCTGTCTGTCTGTCTGTCTGTCCGTCTGTCCGTCTGTCCGTCTGTCTGTTCCGTTTTCACGGAAAAACTTCTGAACCGATTTGGCTGAAACTCGGTACATATGTAATTTTAATACCGAAGGTGGCCAAGGGATACTTCTCATCCCGGATAATGGTATAGATTTTGGCATAGATTTATGTAAAGGTTATCCCGGAATCTAGGATAGGTTTTTTATTTGTGGTTTGTTATTTTCGTCGTTTTGTTTGTTTTGGTCAATTTGGTCGTTTTAATCGTTTAGGTAGTTTTGGTAGTTTCGGTAGTTTTAATAGTGTTGGTTGGTAGTTTTCGTAGTTTCGGTAGTTTTGGTAGTTGTAGTAGTTGTGATAGTTTTGGTAATTGTGGTAGTTTCGTTAGTTATGGTAGTTTCGATTGTTCTGGTAGTCGTGGTAGTTATGGTAGTCGTAGTAGTTTTGGTACTTGTGGTAGTTTTGGCAGTTATGGTCGTTTTGGCAGTTGTGGTAGTTTTGGCAGTTGTGGTAGTTTTGGCAGTTGTGGTAGTTTTGGCAGTTGTGGTAGTTTTGGCAGTTGTGGTAGTTTTGGCAGTTGTGGTAGTTTTGGCAGTTGTGGTAGTTTTGGCTGTTGTGGTAGTTTTGGCTGTTGTGATAGTTTTGGTAGTTGGGGTAGATTTGGTAGTTGTGGTAGTTCTGGCAGTTGTGGTAGTTTTGGCAGTTGTGGTAGTTTTGGCAGTTGTGGTAGTTTTGGCAGTTGTGGTAGTTTTGGTAGTTGTGGTAGTTTCGGTAGTTGTGGTAGTTTTGGTCGTTCTGGTAGTTTTGGTATTTTACCGAAAATGTACATAGATACTTTTCATCCCGGGAGATGGGATATTTTGCGATATAAAATAAAGTAAATCTTCGGAGGGCAAATAGCACCGACGTAAAAATATAATACAATGTAACCTGTATTAACGCCTGCTCTTTAAACAAGAGGTACGCACTAGAGATTGACCCGTGAGGTAAACTATAGTATATGCATAAATGCTTACAACGTAACATCAGAAGTAAGAGAATGAATAGATAATATTCGATAATTTGTCATATATAGTTGAGATGATATAAAAATTGGGCCCAACCTGGCCAGATGGCCTCGAACCACCCCGTCAGCCATCCCATGTCTCGCAGTTGTTAAATTACTATTTAAAAGATCCTTATATCATCTCAAATATAGATAAGAAGACATTGCATTTAATATGTAAAGAATAATTACACCACTGTTCGTGTTAAACGCATACCTATATTATTATATAATATTTCATTTTTGATATTGTATTTCTAAGGAATAACTCTGCACTTGACATATTATTTATAATTACTGTATAATTCTAGAAAAATAAAGTAATATTAATATCTGTGGATTGAGTGGGTTACAATCTGTTTTTGCTAATTAGTTGATTTTCATCTTTTAATTACTATTTGCATGCCTGAAAGGGCAAAAACGTGTGAAACATAATAACATATTGTAATCTAATGTTTTTACTAACCATGTTTTTTAAGCAAATAAATTATTTGATTTGATTTGATTTGATATATATACATATTCATCACTTACTCACTGAAGAACGTAACGTCGGTCGGCAGGTCAAAAAACTGTGTTTGCCTCATTTCACCGACGGGTTTTATATAATAACATATCTAAAACTACCGTCAATTATATTAGCACATGTGCGTAGTGTAAAATGTCTACCGACTTGTAAATAGTTGTTACAGATATTAATAAAAGTATTTAGTAAACAGTAAAACGTAGGCCAAACAATATCTTGAATAGTAGCGAGCAAGGAATATTTGGTTACTATTGGTGATACTGATTTATCTCTACGACTTTGTCCTGGTCTTTAAGAAGGAATCTTCTTAAAGACCAGGACAAAGTCGTAGATCTCTACTCTTCTTAAGACAGAATGTCTAATAATATTCGCAGGAATTACTTTCGTATCATGCAAACTAAAATAAAGCATGGTATCTTTTCTGATCCTTGAGACAATATAAGATGGGTAATTTCTGTCTTTCAATTTTGATAAACCAACCAAAGTTATCATAATATTATTATAACTTAGCCAAAATTCCACGAAGCACGCCGACAAAAGTAAATGCACACCTGCCGGCCATAAAGCACACTTTACTACAGTTTTTTTACCTGCCCGCATTTGGTCCTCTTTTGTTTACTTTGTGTTTAAAATTTGCCATTAGAAAAGCCGCCTATTGTATATTGTAATCTTTTATGATGGTCGTTAGCCATTTATGATTCGTAGAAATTATTGTTTACGCGGTCGAGACATATTGTAAAAAACAAGTTTAGTATAAAACAATGCCCGAACGCAGGGGTGAGGCAGTCTAGCGAGAACCACGACCAAAGCAAGACGTGTACATTCGATAAGCGATATAGTGACGGACTTTGCGCATGTTATTTAATTGTGCATTACATTTGGACTTATTGCGTCCGGTTATATTTGTACCTATGTTATACGTCTTTGTATAGTTTTAATAAATTCTATAGTAATTCCAACGGCATTTTAATTCGAGTCCCGCACTCTTAACAATATACTCAATGTTATTGAGTATTGTAGTGTTCTTTCAATTCCTCTACCTTAAATCCAAAATTAATCCATTTTGGTTGATCCGTCTAATATCACCATTATGTAACTTTATGTTAAACTAGCTGATCCGGCGAACCTCCTACCGCCATATTTTCTGAATTCCTACAAGACTTTGTTTCATGGCACAAAAACAAAATCACCAAAATCGGTCCAAGTAATTAGGAGGATTCTAGAACCCGATCTCAGCGCCACCTACCTGGTCTAATTGTGAATCTAAACCATCCGGGGACCCATTCAAACACACAAAACAAATATCATCAAAATCGGTAAAGTCGTTCTCAAGTTATGCGCGTACATATATGTTTCTACGATTCATTTTTATTTATAAGAATGTAATGAATGTCAACTAAGATCCATGGAGAAAACAGCTGAAATCGCTTCCAGATTTATATGTTAGTGTAAGAATAAACAATATTTGTATAAATTTTCCCGTAATTTTCTACGTGTCTTTACTTTTCTAATCTTGATCGTATCGCACGAAAACTATATAGATTATAAACCAGTAAAAACTCACATTTCTACTGTTGAAACGACGCCTAGGGTTTCACACGCTTTTTAACGTTGAAAAACACCACTTACAACAATCGTTTTCATTATTCAAAATATTGTTGACTAAATCAATCGCAAATCAAAGACGTTGACAAGTTTCTACTCAATTATATTTTTAAATAAAATATCAATATTAAACTTTAAGATAACACACATGTATAATATATGTTACATCTGTTGTTAAAGCTGGCGAGTGAAGTGGAACTGGTCATTAATAAAAAACATAAAGTCAGTGTATAAGGATAGTAATTTTTAATACCCATTCTTCTTCCATACTGAAATTTACAATGGGGTGGTTGATATGTATCCAAATAAATAAACTGTGTAATTGTCCATCTCTTTATTTTCTATATAATTAATAGTCGAGCCAAACATACCTCGCTCATTGGGTCAAAAGAAATCGACGGGAAGAAAGGAAGTAGTCTAATTGAACTCTGTCCTTAAACTCATAAAACGGTGAAATTAATATTAAAAGTACTTTAACTAAATTGTGTCATGGTACATATAATTTAATAATTTGTCAGACTTAATAATAGTGGGCATAAAATATAAACCATACAACAACATAGAACTGTGTCGCCGTGTAAAACATTTGATGGAGATCCGGTGAATTCCCTTTGTCCTTCCTATTTCAGTACATTAATTGTGTTCAAGATTTTGTTATATTTAAATTGAACCAAAACGTAAACAATATTTTCTGAAACAATGTTCATATAAAAGAGCCGGCATTCAAATATCATGTCATCATTATAACTATAGAATATCATAATAGAAATAATTTTAATTATTCTTTAAACTATAATTAATACTCTATTTGGCTCGTTATAGAAATGACGTCATAACTAGCAACGCTCATAAAAAATCTAGGTGGCATTAGCGTTTTGTAAGTAAGATATTAAAATATATCTCAGTTGATTTTGAACTGCCCTATTGTTTTTCGGACGCACAAACATTCCAATCGCTCCATTGTGCAGTATAGTGATGTGCACCAATAATTGTAGATCAGTGCGCGGGTCAGCTTCAAAATACGCTGACAACTCGGCTAGCCGCATTGTGCACACAGTTTACATAGTACTGCTTGCCGATGTTGTGTGCACCTACCATCTACATATTATATAACTAATTTATGCGTAGCTAGGAATAACATATTTCCTGTATCTTAACAAGTTTACTTATGATAATAATATTATACTTCGAGTTCGGGAATATCTTTTCCAGGTTGTATTTCGTTGTCGTCAGTGCAGGACCTTTTAAGTATTTTTTGGTGATACTGTTTATTTCGTCAAATTATTATTATCAAGTTTTACTATAACTATCTGTGTAACAACTTTAACGAAATAATAAATTGTCACAAGGTCCTGCACTGACGCCGACGATCATTATGTATATTTCTATATCAATAGGTGAGATTCATAATCGAATTAGGAATAAGGTCATAATTAACACTTTATTTTACCCTTTTTAACGAACCTATAAGCCTCGTATATCTGCCTAATTAATAATAATAATATTATCAATAAACCCACAGGGGGCTTTGTGGCGAAGCCTTAAGTAAGTAGCGACACCTTGGACCTGACTCCGGGAGCCAAGGCCTGGCCCCCCCTCCGTGATTGCCAGCCGACGCGGAGTGGAGATCTCTAGAGTTAAGACTCAAGCTCCAGGGGTGGAAGTGATAAATGGTATAACGTTGGAAGTATCTTCGGTCACGTCACGGCCACTTCCTCACGACACCCCTTAGCCACTCCCACCCATGTTGCCGCCTCGCCAATCTTGGCATTTGTAGGCCCATGCAGTGAGTGACGAGTCACCGTCTGCCCATTTTTTCCATGTACCTTGAACATTGCGACGGGTAGACGCCATAGTCCACATAGTCCCTGAACTGTAACTCCACTAGCATCCCAATAGCCCGGTACCTTTTGTTCTCATCCCCGGGGTTTGTCCTTGGGTGCATTTTTATATGGCGTACACAGGGAAAATCGCCGGTCAGTGTCACGCCACATTTAGATTTTAATTCACACCATACCAATGAAATGATGAAAGTAAATGATTCAAAAATCGAATCAGAGTAGATAGATAAAATAGTTCCTGAGTTATATTATGTAATAATTGAATAAGAACTATACCAATTTTGCCACAAGTAATTGGCAACCTGTTAATTTATGCAAAATGTTAAATAGTCATATTAAAAAAAGAATATTAGGATTTCTTATTGTTATGAATAAACCAATAAGGTGCCAATCATTGAGAGGGTGCCAACAATAGTTGGTCTACAACAGTGTACCCAACATGTTGATAACCTCTTAATTTGTTAATGAGGTATGCGAGAAACTAGACAATTATAACAAAATTCTGCTAATACATAAATTGTTCATAAGGGACTGCTGCATGTTATAAAGATGAAATGTTATTTATGGTTTTATTAACTTTTGGAAACATCGACATAACAAAATAATAAGTATACTTAGACCGTAAAGTTTCATCAATACAGTCCATTTTAATGGTGGCTATTTGTTGTTTCCGGGGGTGTTTTGTAAAACTTGCGCTTTTACGGTACACTGAACAAAAGAGGCGGTAATAACTCCCCACCAAGCAGCCGACGCTCCCTGTAAAAGTAACACAACTGAAACAACTCCACGGAGTTCTTAGAAATGGGGAAGTCTATCGTTGTCCACGAAGGTGTGTGTAGTTTTGAAACTTTTTAAAGCAAAAGTACTCGCTTATGATAGGAAGCATCTAATTAAATCAAAGTCCACAGTGTTAAATTACATTAATTAATAAAACCATAATATTCTTTTAATTATAACGAATATTATTGTCTTCTTTTCGCGTACATTTTACGTTTGTACGTGGAAGTATTTAGCTTTGCAACTTTCACGGTTTTTTTTGTAGTTAGTGTCCTCAGAGTTATTGTGGTCTCTTAATGGTTTGACTCATTTCACTGCGTTGGTAACGACCTATGGGCCAACTGATATTTCATACCTTTTCTATGAATCTATTCACACTATTACGACCGATACGGCAGCTGTGACGATCCGATGTTCTGTAATGCAAAGGCGAAAAAAAATTATTATATACACTACTAGGATATGCCCGCAGCTTCGTCCACGCTTGACTTCAAATTCCCGGGATACAAAGTACCGCAGCATTTAAAAAGAATGTAAGCTATCCTACTTAACTTACTTAATCCTACATTGTTTTAGTGAAAACAATGGTAGGATTAAGCTCATTTTTATGCACCCGAACAACTTCATAACGCTCCTGGAAAAATTTCCGCGGGATTCCCGGGATGAAAATATCACACATTTTATTAAATAAAATTTGCTACCGATCAGTGAAAAGTCTCATCAGAATTCGTTTTTTTTTCAATCTTTTTAAATAATACCAAGAAAAATACCCGCGAGATTCCTGATATAAAAAGTTACACAGATTTTAAGTCTAAGAATTATTTGTCGATCAGTGAAAACCGCATCAAAATCGGCCGAGTAGTTTTTACGTAAATCCCGAACAAACAGACAACAAATCCAAAAAGAAATTCATCGTGTTCTCCGTCGTTTTTATAGTCTATTCCAGCTGCTTTTTTAAATAGCTTCAATGTACAGATACGGTATTTTTAAAATTTAATATTGAATTATTTTAGATAGACTAGAGTTTGCCCCGCGTGTCAAGCGCTAGGCAATAGCTTTATTTTACTTAAACAAAATCTTTATTCGGTTTTTTTACATACATAATAACAAAAAAACTAAGTCCATACACAACTCCACAGCAAAACATAAAGGCGAGTTGAATGAAGCCAACCTGATTTAAAGTAATACAACGAATAACATGTTGTTTATGACAACGTGGTATTTTTTAGTAAATTGAAAAAATGCGATTGTAGCACCATCTATTTAGCTAATCTGTCTATTCTATAAATACGACATTATTTATCGGGATAAAAAATATCCTAAGTGTTGATTCGGGCTATAAGCCATCTCTCTATCGAATTTCGTTCATATACGTTTTATATTTTTAAAATGGATGCGATCGCAGCGCCATCGTTTTCGATATTTTCGTCTATCCCACGGAAACGACGTCATTTATCGGGATAAAAAGTATCCTAAATTACGCCCCGGGATATTAGTTAGCTCTGTGTCGAGTTTCATTTAAATCCGTTTACCAGTTTTTACGTGATGCTCTAACAGTCAAACAGACAGACAGACAAAAATTCTAAAAATTGCATTTTTGGAATCTCCTGGTCCGAATTATCCCCTGATTTTTTTTACAATTTTAAACGCAATGTACAAACTCGAACCATTAACAGGTTTGTTATAGTTATAGGATAGAGCGTTTACCCCACGGCTGCGCTGAGGGTTAAACTAGCTTTGTTTTACTTACATAAAAACTTAAATTGGTTTTTTGTATATATAAACCGTGAGTGAAAATTTATCTAATTGATGGTGACAATCTCTTAAAAATGTGTTGGGTGGTATAGGAGTTAGCGGATATACAGACAAACTGACGCGTAATAAGACTTTGTTTTATACTGTGTAAAGAAGATAAAGAATCACGAATAACTTAAATAAATTAAGAGGAACAAAATATCTGGTTAGAAACAGGAATTTGACAACATTTTATAAAATTGTGGTGGAAAAAATAAACCATAACTTTGAGCCAAACCATATAGACTATGAGCGTTTCCTATTTTAAATTTTTGATATTGTACGTACACACCCTGCGCGAGTGTACTATTTTCATGCTCGTCTGGATAAGTGTGTATGTACTTCCGTTGTTCAATCGTGTGCCTACGCTAAGTAACTTATTTAGCTAAAGGAGGTTAGAATCTATAATTGTTTAGACCTAGAACTATACAGTTTCTTGTTCAATTCACTACAATTATGATAAACAGACAAACAAAAATTCTAAAACTTGTATTTTTGGAATCTGCTGGTCCAAATTAGCCCCCCTGATTTTTTCACATATTTAAACGCAATGTACAAACTCGAACCAATTACAAATTTATTATAGTATAGATAGATAGAAGATAAGCCGGATTTACACATCTAATAGCTATAATTAGAATGTCGTTATTATAGCGTCATCTATTAGTCAACTATACCCAATAATATAATTATAGGCACACTAAATGTATGGATCCGATAAAATTCCCTCGTCATAACGTACTACATTACAATAAAGTCATTGAGCTTTCATTCATTTATCAAAATACAATTACTTAATATTTTAAACTTGTAAAATGTGATTTCTACTTTCAGTTGATATTCAGATTGTAAGCGATAATAGAGAAAGAAATTCAACAGTAATACTATCTAATCGTACTTTTGAAAAACAGTGACTGAGTGTTTTTGTAATCTATATAACGTGTTGATAAACACTTGAATGTGCCATATTATCAAATAAATATCAACACTTTTGCACGTTTTTGTAGATACAAATGCGCTCCGATAGGGTAACACGATGTTTATAAAATAATAATAAAACGGATGGTTATAGTATATTGTACACGGGAGGTGAATGTGACGAAAACTGCTGTTTTCATCCCTGTGATCAGACAACTCAGTCAAAAAAATGAAAAAATAATTTGCTATCATCATACTTTTAAAATAACATGATAAAAATATTTTAATTACAATTTAAACAATAATTAATACGTCATTTGACTAGTTAGTTCCATAATAAAGTACTCAAAGATATCGTCAACGCACCTTGGTACATAAGACCAGACGATCTCCATCGGGACCTTAAAATGTACCTCGTCGCTAGCATAATTAGAAACACACTGAAGCTCACCAGCAACGGCTTCATCACCATGTAAATGTCAAGGCTATTCAGCTCTTTGATAACAAATTTCTAGTAAGAAGACTCGAAAAGACTTTTGAGTTAGTGTTATAAAACTATCAAGACAAAGTGAAGTGCAGTGTTCTTAACATTAATAAAGAACACATTAGCAAAGTGTCTTTCCCTTAATAGAGACAATAAGGAAAGTGTTATTAGACACATTTCTACGGTGGGGCTTCATCTCCGTTTGTGTTAAAGATTTAGGCTGTGACCGAATGCGTCTTATTTAAAGTGATAAAAAATAACTTCGTAAACGCATATTCGCAATAGTATATATACATATGTTACTTATCTGTCAATATTTAACGTCATTAACAATGTTGCATCTCAAATTGCGCCTTATACCCATCGCCATATTTATATGAAACGGCATACCTTCAACTTTATCCCAGATGAAGCCGCACCATTAACATAAATAATTATGTACTTATATCTAGTATTTTAGGTCAGATTTAAATTACTTATTAATCTTATTTCTTAGATTAGATTGTAATGTTAATGTTGTGCCTTTAAAATGCCGCAATTAGTAAATAAAAAAATGTACTTGTTAAAGTTATGGTGTCATAGCTTAATACATTCGTACAAACCTAAGTAGGCTTCCGTATTTGGTATTTCCGTATTATTGGTTGAGCGGGCTAAGCCGTTGCCGGCCTACCTTTCTGAAAACGCAGAGGCTCCGGGTTCGATTCCTGGTATATTAAATTTCGGAAACGTATTTTCTCCGTTATTTACTATGGTCTGGGTGTCTGGGATCGGCCCCAGAGTGGTACATTGTATATTACCCATAACACAAGCGTAACTTGCCTTAATTTGGGGATATACTGCCGATTATTATTATTATTAGTATTTGAGAGATGATAAAAAGTATCTAAGTTGAGTAGCTTATGAACTACCCTATTGTGATCAATGGCGCGAAAAATCACATCATGCACAATATGTTTTATGTAATTTTACTACCAAATAAAATATTTTATTAACAATTGGCTGAACCGTAAAGTAAGCCTGTAAAAGTTCGGAAACACGGGTAATATCGGAGTGTGTTGGTGGATGTTACGTTATTGCGTTATAAAACTGTAAGAATCCCCGGAGCGGAGTGCACTTGGAATAGTTCGGTTTAACTTGCGAACGATCTGCAAATATGAACCGCAACCCTTACTACTACTACTTTTTGCGAGGGCCCCTTGGTGAGTCCAAGTGCCACTCCAAAAGTATTACGAGTTTCAGACTGATAAGTATCTGAAATTCTTGTCACATTCTCCTATTATATAATAGGAAAGCTTATTACTGGTTTCATAGCAACATCACTAGTAATAGTTTATAGAGTGATTGGTATTGTTAATGTTTTACGACTCTAATTTCAATTCTTTACAATTTTAATTGTTAAAATTAATATCAGGTAAATTGTAAGTTCTTCATTAATGCTAAACCAAAAGTCACTAACTATTGTGATAAAGACAATCAAAATTCTATTTTCCGATAAAAACTATAATATATTTCATCAATAAACATCTGTAAATATATTTGCCACATAGAGAAAACAAAATTACGGAAAATATTGCGGATATTAGAAAAAATTTGCAGCCTTTTGTGTACTGCAATAATGTTTACATTAAATTTGACTGTCATTTTTTAAAATTACTTTTTTAATATAGCATTCTTTGAATTGTATTCTGCAGAAATTATCTATATTTCGAGATAATCCAAATAATCTTTAGTATATAGGTATTATATACAAAACGTTAATAAGATGGAAACGAACTCGCTATAGACTACAGATTTACCAAAATTGCTATAAAATTAGCCCAAATTATGCGGAATATATGCTTTTTTGATTCCAGACCAATAAAATTTTTAAGTTATTGAATAAAATCTTCCTTTTGTGAAGCAAACACTCAAACGGGCTCCCTTATACCTTAATAGTGAGCTAATAGAACGCTATATCAGCGTTTACGGCTTGATGTTGATCTGAGAGATTAATATAGTCTATTAATTTAGCTGTACAGCACTGGTCTCAGATGGTTTGTAGTGACCGTTCATTACCCAACAAAGCTGTGGATAATTCCGTAATAATGCAACACATTGAGCGGTAATGCACTGTAAATTACTTGTCATTCTATTCTAGGTACAGCTTGTAATTAATTAACTCTGTAGACGTTATTGCAAATTAATTGTTCATTTAAGATTATGCTAGATGAGTGGGTTTCTATACAATTGTAGGTGGAATCGTACAAATTCCTAACGCTTATTATTTTTACTAATTAGTTTTCAAAAAGTAAAGGGTGTGTGTGTGTGTATGATGAAATATAACAGAAAAAAATTGTGCTGATGATATAGGATTGCGGAAAAAATAAAAACAGGTCTTTAAAAACGTAACAATGTCTTCGTCGATTTTTTTATTAAAATTCTGGCATACAATTAAGGTTCTAGAGCTGCAAAAATCCTGTCAATAAAAATGTATTCAAACAAAATCCCATTGAGTAGTTTTGAAATGGGATCTATTAAATGTTTTTTATGGTTCCGTAGCTCGAAGACGAAAGCTGAGGACATTACTCACCTATATGGAAATCTTCATCATGCGTAAATCGTTACACACTTAGTAAATTATTTATGAGTTGAAAATTCGAACGATTTTATACAATACTAGGACATGCCCACCACTTCGTCCACGCTTGACTTGAAATCCCCGCGACACAATACTGTGTCGGAATAACCTAATTTTTGTGCACCCGAACAAAGCGCTTCCGGGAAAACCCCGCGGGATTTCCAGGATAAAAAACCACATATTTCATTCTATAAAATTTACTATCGATCAGTGAAAAATCACATTGGAATTCGATTTACTTTTTTAATCTGGCCATTTTAAATAATTACCGGAAAAATCCCTAATTCCCAGGATAAAAAGTAACGCAGATTTTAAGTCTAAGAATTTGCTGTCGATTATTGAAACCCACAGCGAAATCGGGCTAGTAGTTTTTACGTGAATCCCAAAAAAAAGACAAGAAATCTAAAAAAAAAATGCATCGTGTTCTCCGTCATTTATATAGTCTATTCCAGTTGTAATTTTAATAGCTTCAATGTACAGACACGGCATGTATAGAATTTTATAATATTACTAGCTGACCCGGCGAACTTCGTACCGCCATATTTTCTGAATTCCTAAAAGACTTTGTTTCATGACATAAAAACAAAATATCCAAAATCGGTCTAGGTGATTACGAGAATTCTAGAACCCGATCTCAGCGCCACCTACCGGTTCTAATTGTGAATCTAAACCATCCGGGAACCCACTCAAACACACAAAAACAAAATCGTTTCAGGTGATTAGGAGGATTTCAGAACCCGATCTCAGCGCCACCTACCGATTCCAATTGTGAATCTAAACTATTCGGGGACCCATTCAAACACACAAAACAAATATCATCAAAATCGGTCCAGCCGTTTAGGAGGAGTTCACTGTCAACACACGTACAGAAGAATTATATATATTATACTAGCCGTCCCCGCCCGCTTCGCTGGGCGAATTTTCAAAGGAAATAAATTAAATTTTATACATCATTTTTTTATTTTTTTCCTTTTTTTGTTATTTTTTTTTATTTATATATTTTTTTGCTTTTTTTTGTTTATTTTTTTTCTGAAATTTAAAATATTTTTCAAAGAAGAGTCAAATTCACTTAAAATAAAATTTATTGATATAATAAATTATTATTATAATAAAAATAAATGTTGATGAACAACAAAACAAAGAATAAATGGAGAAATTAGTGAATAGAAATGGTCCGATTCATGGAGAAATGAGTATTAATCTTCCTCCATCTCACATTCGACGACTCGTCGCTCGCAAGTTGAGTTTGCCGGGACGTAAAACATACTCGTTAACATAACGAAGTTGAAACTAAAAAGTCGAAATTCAAACGGCGAGTAATTTTGACCGACATCAAAGCTCCGACCATACTGGCAGACCACGCGAACCATAAGCACCTTCAAAAAGTAAAAAAAAAATATTATTAAATTAAGTTCCAGATGGCATCTGTAACGCGATATGATATTTGAAAAAGAAATATCATAAAATGTTTTAATGGAAATGGTTAAACGTATAACCACTGCGGACCAATACGGTGAGCAGAGAGTACGTTTAACCACAAACCTTTTTTTTACCTGATTATCGAAATTATTATAACATGATCCCCAGAACGATCACGGATACCAAATGAAAAATTATCGGTAAAGAGTAATTCACGGTACCCGAAAAGCTCCTGAACGTACCCAGTAAATTACCCAGTAATTTATAAAATAAACAAAAAAGATTTTAAATTCAATTAAAAATTATATAAAAGACATACTCATAACGACGCCCTTGCCGGAAAAATGGTGGCCGTTGAAAATTCATGAAGTTGATGTTGATAGTAGCGTTGATGACAGATGAATGGTCTAAATGTTTATTTGCTTATTTTGTTTTAATAGCAAAAAACAATGAACCTAGTAACCATTCAATATTTTTTTTGTTTATTTATTAACTTCATGTTTATCGTTGCAACGAACATTATAAACGTATAACTAAGTATTAGTAAACGTTATTTCTTCTTTATCAACATGTAATGTACATATTCACTCTATCTCATCGAATTGTGAAACGGATTACTTTGCCAGGCGAATGACATAGATTTATTTAACCTTTTTTTAATTATTAATATTCTTTGTTCTGAAACGGTTACTTCCGGATATTGTTGGGAAAAAAGTTGATGTAATTGTTGCCTATATGTGGTCATGTCGGTCTCTAATTTGGTTATGTGAAAATAAGTACGCATGATAAATGTATTCACATCTTTGCTCCATTTCATGCGTACTCGTGATTTCCCAGCCTTGGTGGTCCCGTTCAACATTCAAGACTGGTATGGGTGGATCTGGGTTAAAAGAGAGTGTTTGGGGTGACGATGGTACGGAAGGTGAAGATGATCTGGAGGGTGTGTACGATACAGTACTTGGGCTATATGGTTCTATTGGAGTGTTTGTTCTGACTGTTAAACTATCACCATCGTCACGGATTTCTCATTCGTGTGTTCGCCTCCCAGGTGATTAGGTTTTCAATCAGGACGTGTGGTTGTATTAGGGGCTTATTATTATTATTATTATCAATATCATTATTATCTTCATTATTAATATCATCGTTGTCATTGATATTATTTTCTCTAATTTCTTCATTATTTATATCGTTGTCGTTGACAATATTTTCGTCAATTGCTTCATCGACAAATTATAATAATCAGGGACTCATTTATTATTATTCATCCAAATGACGGATACTTTTATAGAAGAAATAACAGGTATAAAAATAATTAAATAGATAACGATAGACACATTACGTAAATTTACATTTATCGATTCAGTTTTCGTGGTTATGTAGAAGAAATATATGGTTTTCAAACTTATGGAGGAAGAAATTAGTACGTTTTTATTTTAACGGGAATGCGTTCATATAATTATCTGTTTGCAGTTGAAAATGCTCCACTTCGTCATTGTTTAAGAATAAACAAAAATCAAGTAATGTCTAAGCAAAGTTCTACCGTCATTTAAATTATTTTTTTCTTCTCAATTTAATCGCATCCATTTTGAATTTATATAAAAAAAATTGATCATTAATATAGATTGTGACGATCTCAAATGCTGCGGATTTTGTTTGTCACTTCCCAACTATCAATGATCAATTTCTATCCGACTCAAAATTTAGAATATTCTTCGATCAAATCACTTTCTCGAACAAATTCGTAGTTGAAGAGTTACCAATTCTTGCAATCCATAAGATGATTATTGAAGATGAAGATGAAGATGAAGATTAAATATTATGTGTTAATATATTAATAAACTTTTTTTTTATAAATTAACTACCAAATTTAGAGTCTATAGAGGTTACAGTTTGGAAATAGAAATTTCACATTTTAACACCCACTACCGCAATCTTTTTCGGCGGTGGGCTGTTGTAAAATCCGCTCTTAAATCATTTCTGCATCACATATAGACGACTCTAGCTAAATTTGGAGTCTGTAGGAGCTACGGCTTAAAAATAAAAATTTTCATTGTTAAACCACCACCACGCAACCCCTGTGGGGTGAGCTACCGTAAAATTCGTTCATAGACTATTTCTACATCTCTTACAGAAGATTCCTACCAAATTTAGAATTTATAGGAGCTATAGTTTAAAAAACGGGAATTGTTCATTGTTAACGCCCCCGCAATCCTTTTGGGGATGAATTTCTTAAAATCCGTTTTTAGTTGACTTCTACACAACGAAAGTAATATTCCTACCAAGTTTCACATTTCTAAGTCTTATAGTTCCCGAGATTTCGTGATGAGTAACTATAGAAATTGGAATACTTCGATTATCATCGAAATTTTTAACGTTTTAGCAGACTTTTTAAAATTTTCTTACATATAAACCTTCTCCTGACAATTCTGAAACCAACAACAAAAAAAAAATTACCCAATCGGTCCAGCCGTTCTCAAGTGGTACTCGATCATAGATACGGCATTTTATTTTTATCAAAAAATGAGAGTGGGTGTGCAGGGGTGCCTGGGAGTTGGTGGGTGGATGCGTGGAAGTTTGTAAGTAGATTCTTAGCTGAATGTCATAATCCGTTTAGTAAACTCCGTTGAAATCCATGAAAACAAAAGAATCAAAAATGAGAAAACGCTTGTCTTTTGTTTTATATTAGCTGAATAAATGTTCATTGAAAGTAAAACAAAAGAATCAAGAGAATAAAAAACAAGGAACGTCAGAATTCAGAAAAATAAATAGAATTCAAACCATCTAGGAAAAATTTCGCATCGAATGGTGGTAGTTTCATGTCGATACGATCAGTGGTTTAGGCGTGATTGAGCCTCAAAGGAAGGCCATTTTCATTATATATATATAGATATAGATAAAAAACATCACCAAGGCTAAAAACGCAGCAACGCTTACATAAACCTAGGACATATATAAATATTTCAATAAAACTATCTTATGTTCTAAGATAAATATGTTCATTTTCGATATCAGAAATAATTATTATATTTATTTATATTTTATTTATTTATATGTATATTACATAGAAACGTGAACAAAGAAAATTGCAATGTTGGCAATGACAGACGCTGAGATTAACAATAAGATACAAAGAGGATATAATCACTACGCTTATCATAAATATTAAAACCTTTAAAAAGATTTTACATCTCTACACAATCTTCTTAGACAAGGTAGAAAATCAAACAACTTGAATTCAAGTAATTTTTAACTTTATTGACAAACAATTAAACATAATTTTCTGTGGAACAGTCTGTTCTGTGACTTAGTTTAAAGAGATGACATGTGCTCGCGGAACGTTGAATCAGGCATGAATTCATAATAATCGGTTAATTTCCAAGATTTTATAAACAGAACTCATAAAAATAGAGTCACTTTCATAATGTATGTTATTATTGATTCCAACTACGAGAATTTCCGTGGGAACGCTTGATTATTGTGTCTCTACAACCATTAAATGAACTTATTGTCGTAAAAAGATATCACTTAATGATCAGAAACGTGTTTATGGTATATAATGCGAAAAATGAAAGTTTCAAATTATAAGAAACCAGTCGAACTAAACGTAAGCAAAGCTGAGTATAATTAGTATAAAGAAAAATTTAAGACGTAATAAACAAAATTATATAATTGAAAGAAAAATATAAAATGCAACATAGTAATTAGTATCAATAAAGTTATAAAATAAATACATTTCTAGAAATAGGAAAAAAGTACATAGAAATGAGATATGGTGTACTCGTAAGACTAGCTCGCACTGCGTAAGTTAGGATAATTTACGAAAATTGTGAAATAAATACCTTTCAAATTGTATACAACGGCTCTGAAGAATATCGAAAGAACTATGATAGAACCTAATAAAACAAGTAAAGCCGCAAGAAAAGCTCTAGTAAGCCACAAAATTTATTACGTAATAAATTTCCAATTTCAATGAGAATATCAGTGATCTAAAATTGATATTCTTTGAATACACAGAGATTTCATATATTTAAGATTACAGTGTAATATCATAAATCGTTGTGTAAGCACTTTTTACGATATGTCCTCCCCTTAGATAACGGTCATTTTCCGTTTTCTTCTGAGTTCAATGGTTCGATTCATTGTCTCGCCCTAATGTATGCTTTTATTATATGTCTTTATTGCGTCCTTTATTTTACAAATATTCGTTGTATGAATTTTCGCTTATGAAATACCTACCTTAAAATATTTTAGAAGTGAAACTTCTTTAGAATCGTTGTGATTTGAAACTCTATGAAACGAAAAAAACACTAAAAAGAGATTAACACATAAATATATAGGACTAGGCCTGCGGGAGAATGAGATACGAATTTAACATTGAGCAGCACAGATTAAAGTGTCAATATGACCGATGATGAAACATATGTCCAATTTGGACCGAAAAAAAACTGATACTTAATATTTTTTAGACTAAAACAGTGAAAAATTAAAGCGATACTTTTATTTGAATTACATTATGTTGACGGATGTAGGCTAAAGGAATTTTATTTATATTAATAAAATTTAGAGAAGAATTATCTGTGAGTATATTCTCTGAAGTTTCACTTGTACTGCGTGTGAACTGCACGCACATACAATTCTTTTTTAATGTTTTAAATTTTAATATATAATATTCTAAATATGCCGTATCCTGGATTATACTATATAAACGACAGAGAAGACGATGTATTTTTTTTAGAATTCTTGTCAGTTTGTCGGTTTGCCTGTTTGTTCGGGATTCACGTAAAAACTACTTGGCTGATTTCGGTGTGGTATTCGCTGATCGACAGCAAATTCTTAGACTTAAAATCTGCGCTTCTTTTTATCCTTGGAATTCCGCGGATTTTTTCTGGGAATTATTTAAAATGGCTATATTAAAAAAAACTGATTCCAATGTGATTTTTTCACTGATCAATAACAAATTTTATGTTATAAGATGTGTGATATTTTTCATTCCGGGAATCCCACGGTCATTTTCCTGGGAATGATTCGTAGTTGTTCGGGTGCATAAAAATTAACTTATTCCCACACAGTTTTCGCTAAAACAATAGCTTAAATTTTTTTAAAAATACTATAGTACTTAGTGTCCCGGGAATCCCACGGGAATTTTAAGTCAAGCGTGGACAAAGTCGCGCATATCCTAGTAATAGATATAAATAATCCTTGCTAATAGAGAATAAATGACTGTACAGAATATTGATTTTGAGCTATCATAAAAAGACCATCAATAGAAAATGTCAGCTAATTAGGATTTATTAACATTTCTAATAAATATTACTCGTTTAAAATAATTTTATAATGCTGCTCATAAAATTCTCTTTAACGGAAAGGAACAGGAGAAAGTTAAGAAAAAGCACGATGTATATTAACAAGAGTGATTGATCTAGAAATAGAAGAAATACCACGTTATATCTTATTTAATAAATCCGCAGAGTAGCCAGCGAAGTAGAAGACATGGTACGTGGAAATCGTAGATTATTAGCTAAGGAACCCGCATCCAATGTCGTGGGTTCGAATCCTGGCTAGGAAGCATTAGGCAGCTTTTCTAACCTAGTGTGTGTATATTAAACGAAAATATAGTGAGAATACTTACACATTAAGATAACTAAAGTCTGAACCCACCAATCCTTCTTGAACCATCGTGGTGGGTATACCGTGCCTTGGCTAAAAATGGTAAAGCGCGAGCTGTTAGATATTTAAGTGCTGATATTACTAGTATAGAAGAAAAGCTTCATTCCAATTTTTAAAATAATTGTTTGCATTAATCATGTGCGAGTATTCACTTTAGACACTTTCAGACATAAAAATGTCAAGTTTGCGAAACAAGCACTCGTTTCATGTTGTTAAAAATAAAAAGTAGACAAAGCAGTAGCAGAGTCTCAGTCCACATCAGTATTCCGCACACCATTCGACGGGAGGAAACAAATTCCCAAAATTGAATTTTACGAAACGAGTTGAATACGACACAGGGTACATAAACTCGAGAAAGAAAACGAGATTTTTATCATTTTAACAACGACGCAGTTCTTCTGGTTTGAAAACTTATTATAACAACTCGCCTTCTGAACTGCTTTTATCGAGTTTCCTGCCAGTGAAAACCTTGAATTAAATGAGGTTCCCCCATACAAATAGAACAAAGTTGAAAATTGTACTTTTGCTTTAAGGTAAAAAGTTTTTAGGAAACAATATTCTGACATTATCGAGTACAATGTGCATCAGCGCATTGTTTTATCTTCAGATAACAAAACTGCAGCCACTTATCAACAAGAAATAAGTTCGTAATATATTTTACAAGCAATAACCTATGATCACAGTATCTTGTAATAAAAAATCAGCCAATTCAATTCAGTACGTCCTCTATTTTTCTATTTAGCTGCGACTCTAAAAAACATTTAATGTAAAATACCTCATAACTTAAAACCTACTAAACGAATCTTGTTCAAACTATTTTTTCGTTTACTCTGTAAGTTCTATAAGCTTATTTTTTAAATGTTCGTTCTCATAGTTAAGTTAGAGAGCGAACTTTTTTTAATAATTTAAAAGTGTATAATTGATTTAAATAAAAAATAGTTGAAAACATTATAAATAATTTAAATTTTCAATACACAATGTAGGGGATACTGGTAGTATTTAAATAAAACACCGAAAAATATGGCTGCCAGGCTTCGGGGGTGTGTACACGGCGTAGTAATGATTTTGTACAGCGGTTGCGTTTGCGTCTAACGGGGATTCGCGTGACACTGGTTTTCAAAATGATCCAATAGCACCGTGTGGCGCACCCCGTCGCCCTTATTTTAATTAAAAATAACAAATATTTACGTAAAATAGCGCGACTAGAATACATAATAAGCCGCGCTTAAAAACCGTTAAAACATATTCTATTATGGTTAACAAAATATATATAAGTATAATTTATATCTATATAAAATATGTGTGTGCGTCGCCTACAACCTACATATACCAAAAAAAAACTCCTTCCTGAATTACATATGTATGGCAACAAACTAGTAATTTTTAGCAGTTCATCGGTTATACTACATTATTATTGTATAGCAAAAAATAGAAGTGTACGCTGGAATTTGCGCAGGCGCTCCGAACGCAACAAGATTTAATGGAGATGATGATTAAACTTAAAAAACCAAACCAAAAACTATTTAAAGTAAACTATTTTATATAATAGGTTGGGGAAAAAGTCTTTTCGCATATAGTATGTATGAACTTGTAATAAGATCTCTTTGGCTATACCATTTGCATCTGGCTGGTTTTGGTATCATTAAAAAAATTTAATTTTAAAGAAGACTATTCCAAATTCAAATTAGGAAAATGTGTGATTTTCATTTGTTTTTCTTATTGTTAAAATGAGTGAATCTAATGAAGAAATTCGATACATTTTAAAATTTTACTACAAAAAAGGTAAAAATGAAACTCAAGCCGCGAAAAAAAATTGTGATGTTTATGGACCTAATGCAGTATCTGTGAGAGTAGCGTAAATTTGGTTTAAGCGTTTTCAATCCGGAAATTTTGATATCAAAGATGCACGTCGCTCTGCTCGCTCTATTACGCACAAAATTGATGCCATTTTTGAAAAAGTGGAGCAAGATCGGCATATTAGTAGTTACGATGTAACTGGAGAACTGGGAATTGACCAAACGGTTTTGGCGCATTTGAAAAAAGCTGGGTACACAAAAAAGCTCGATATTTGGGTGCCTAATGAGCTCACTGAAAGAAACCTAATGAACCGTGTACTCATTTGTGATTCTTTATTACGACGTAATGAAACCGAACCTTTTGAAGAAGCTGATAACTGGTGATGAAAAGTGGATCACGTACGATAAGAACGTGCGAAAAAGATCGTGGTCAAAGGCCGGTCAGCCTTCACAGACTGGCGAAATCCGGGTTAACTCGCAACAAGGTGATGCTGTGTGTATGGTAGAATTGGAAGGGCATTATTCATTATGAGCTGTTACCGCCAGGCAGGACCATCGATTCTGAACTGTACTGCGAACAACTGATGAGATTAAAGCAAAAAGTTGAGAGAAAGCGGCCGGAATTAATCAACAGAAGGGGTGTGGTTTTTCACCATGATAACGCTAGACCTCACACATCTTTAGCCACTCAGCTAAAATTACGAGAGTTTGGCTGGGAGGTGTTAATGCATCCGCCGTATAGTCCTGACCTTGCACCTTCAGATTTTCACTTGTTTTGGTCTCTGCAGAATTCCTTAGGCAGTATCAGGTTAACATCACGAGAGGACTGCCAAAACCACTTGTCGCAGTTTTTGATCAGAAGCCCCAAAATTTTTATAGCAATGGGATCACGTCCCTACCTACAAGATGGCAAAAAGTTATCCAGCAAAATGGCACCTACATACTTTAGTCAAATGTAAATAAACTTTATAAAAAAACCTTTTGAATGTTTATATAAAATGCGAAGAAACTTTTTCCCCAACCTAATATTTTTCTATCTTTGATCGATACACGCGTAGTCTGTGACTGTACAATCATTTAGTTGCGCATGTGTATATTTTTATAAAGCAGCATTATACAATAAATGAGAAACGATACACCGGCCCACAAAAAAAGTGGTACAGTCTACTCTCGATAATTTGAATGTTTTTTCCGGACCTTTGAAAAATACTTGATAAATTGAATAAAATCAATGTTAATTGGTCCCTTCGGTGATTTGAAATTGAAGGGATATTATCTTGCTCGCAAACATGCGATAATTTGAAGTCCGGGCTTTCCTACTCTCTATAATTTGAAGCGTTTATCATGCACATACCTGCCTTTTGTTTACATAAATGAGATATGAGTAAGTTCGTATTCCAGTCTTATTTCAAACGTTAATGAGTCATGTTAATGTTTGTTTTGTGCTATTAAAATGAATCCAAGAAAGAACAAATGTCTTTCCATAAGTTCCATAAGTAAAAGCTTGTTATTTTGAACTCTTGACAATTTGAAATTTATCTCTGGTCCCTTGAGTTTCAAATTATCGAGATCGACTGTATTTACTTTGGCCCAGACCCATCTATTTTTATGTATTTCGATGCTTTAAATCCAAATCTGGGGTCAGTTTGGTCCATGTACCCTTGAAAAAATTGCGAGCCAATAAAACGTAAGCAGAGAAAATATTCAACAATTTTTTTCAGTATTATATACATAGAATACGTAGGTATTCTTTAATATAAGCCGTGTAAAGTATTATTCTTCTTGCCTTTAAAACAAAGAATTATCGAAGGACAATTTTTTGTTGCTCAAAGGAGCCTTTGCCTATAATAACTTTATTTTAGATTGTCTTAATTTTAATTTATTATTCATTGAAATTGAAAATACTTTGCCTAAGTACCTCGTTAAATTAAAACGTGTAACTGATAGCGACTTAAAAGATTTGTCGTCTAAATTATTTGAATGAACTTATTTAATCCTATTTCATAAAGAGAGAGACGAATGAAAAAATTGAGACTCAAATCTTAGTACTTTAAGTCTTGGATAAGTCGCAATGAACATTAAATTCTTCACTTTGTGCAATTTAACAACTGCAGTTTCACAGATAACTCTTTGAAATTAATTTTAGAGTTTAGCTTTTTAGTCAAAGACCATTGTTATAATTTATCCGTGCAGTAACGGAGAAAGAATACAATTTCTTGCAGCCGGGCGGTCTGGCGTAAGAGGCGACAAAACAACCCACAGCCAGGTGGTAGGGTATTTGCCCGCCTGGATGAACACCCATGGTCCAGAGTATGCCGCCATATAACAGCCTTGAGTTGTGTTCTGGCATTAGTGGCTAGGTTCCAGCCATCCTTTAGAGAGCTGCAGCACAATAGTAGCACCTTCGCTGTTACAAATGTACATAGGGGACGGTAATCGCTTTCCATCAGATGGGCCGTCTGTCCGTCTGTTTAACTCACGCAATAAAAAAAAAGTTTATTTATTATTAAGCAACTGTATGCATAGAAATGTTTTATTTATATCAAATATTATTTAACTTTACTTAAACTACTACTACTACTAACTACTTCAATATCAAGTACTATTTAACTTTACTTTTTCCATACAATAATAATAACTTCTTTAGAATCGTTATGATTTGAAAATCGATGAAACGAAAAACGGACACTAAAAAGAGATAAACACATAAATCTATAAGACTAAGCCTGCGAGAGAATGAGATACGAGTTTTACATTGTGCAGCACAGATTAGAGAATCAATAAGACCGATGATTAGACATATGTCTAATTTGGACCGAAATAAAACTGATTGTACGGTTTAGAATACGGAATTTGAAAAACGATAAATGTACAACTACTGACCTTGTTTGCTGTGCTGCGGAAAACCTTCGATATTGGATTGTAAGTCACAGTCACTGGCACGATTTCTTGATTAGCTAGGGGATTAGCTAATTGTAGATTTTGGAAAACATTAGTAAAATGGACGAAAAAACAGGAAGGTCGATGCGGCGCGTGCGGTGTAGCGAGTTGCACTGACAGTTCGCAAGAGGGCAGCATAGATATAGATAGCAGTGATAGCACACACGGGGTGGCGATTCATTTGTTTTAATATGTTATGTTAAATAATGGAAGTTAATAAATACCCATGAAAATTGATTGTGCTAAATACGGAACACTGATAATATTTATTAGACTAAAACAGTGAAAAATTGGAAGTGATACTTAAGAAATTTACTTTGAATCAGAATATATTGATGGATGTAGGCTAAAGGAATTATATTTATATTAATAAAAGTTAGAGAAGAATTATCTGTGAGTATATTCTCTGAAGTTTCACTTCTATTGCGTTTGAACTGCACACACATTTTTTTTATTAACAAGATCACTGAAGAGATTTTGAAATAGCTTCCTTTGGTCGGCCACTGTGTATTCTATATATGTGATTCAAATAACTCGTATCATACGGGGATGTCCGACACATCCCCGTAATATACAAGTTATTTGAATTCCACAGTAAAATACACTCTTTAAGTTCCTGTCAAAAACACATTGATATGTTGATTATCGTTGATTTTCTAATTTCCTGCTTTATTTTGGATTATCCAATTGTTTGCTACTAACATAGCAAACGAAACATCTACCAGCAAGTAGCATAATGTTAGTTTGCCGAAATTGATATTCAACCAGCAGTGCATGGCGGGCGTGCGTCGAAAATGTAATTGTGGTCAAATGGTCAAAATTCTATTTGAAATTAAAGTACGGTATCCGGTACACATTGCGATAGTTTATAATTTGACTAGGGCTTTTCACTCGGCTTCGCTGGTATACATTTTTTGTTCTAAACGCAGAGGGAACTCTCATATTTACTGAACTAAATAATATGTCCTAGTGTTTAACTTTTATAAAGCATACAAAAACAACAACAATTATATGTATGGTGCTATTAAGACACACGTGATCGACCATTCCAACATGACTGTAATAGTAGTTGTGGGGCTCATATTTCAAAATATTAATATCAAATTACATGAAAATCGATTCATATTCTTAATAAATGAATTAATGTCCAAACAAATTTTATGATACTTTTATATAATTACTACTATGAGTGAATTACGTTATACACAGATATTTATTTCTATTTTATTCAGTTCCCTAAATAACTAAAATTGACAATATTTCTTAAAAAGTATTATGTATTAAGTTTGTAAAATAATAATGTAGTGGCCAAAATATCAAACGAATATAATAATGGCCCTAACCTTTACAATTTGATCCTAATTACGTCTAACAATCGTGAAATTTCTAGAAAGTACTATAAAGTATAATAAACTTGCTTAATTACTCCGTTGGAAATTTTTAGTCTTATAAAACTGATTAACGGAAAATCACAAGAGAGATGGAAACAAAAGGCAATTTTCTCAACTAATTATTCTACAAAGAAAACGTGTTAATCGATTTTATACAATGAAAATATGTCATATTGTCGGCTGCAATAAAAATCAATTAAAACTGAAATAATTCAATCCGCTCTGGGAAAATAAATTAATTTCAGTCACAGGCGCGCCTGCTTACCGTTTTATTTATTTTACAAAATGATTCGTCGAATATTTCAAGACTGGAAAATTCTCTGGCGCGGCTAATGTGGCCCACTATAGTTGCCTACGAAATTTTAATTACTTAACACTAAACGACAAAAGTAATTAGCAAAATTACAACACGTAGGTGAGCTTATGGTCTTAAAAGTTATAATAGAAAGGGCACTTTGTCATGTCAAGCTTTTAACAGGCTCTTTCATTTCTCTTTGTGCAGTAAATTTAGACATAAAATCGTTTACGTGAAGGTATAATGAAAGAGAGAGGTAAATGAATCAAAGCTCTGTGTGTATATTATACATAACGTAATTGCATATACGTACTTTGAATAAATTATTGGCATATTGTTCTTGGCGTCGATTTACATGTAATAAGAGTATTTTTCATAAAGCTGTGGTGGCTTAGTAACGACATTCGCGTTTCATTCCAAAGACTCGAATTAGACGTGAAAGTATTGTCATAAACATAACGTTAAGTTTCGGTGGCGTTTCGAGCGTTCGCTTTAATACCCGGTGCCAATTTTCCTATTGGTTTTTCTTTGCTTCGTGTATTCTTCGGCACCTTTAACTATGAGTTCATGAGCACGCATGTCTTTCCCTGAAACATCAAGAATATCTTTTTTTTATTTAGAAAGAGCTTTGCTGCTTAACGGGCATGTCACCCTATAAAGTACCCAAATCCTAAATAACATTTCTCATCACATCTCTAATTAATTTAAAAAGCAAAGCTAAACATCTTGGCATTTCTTGATAACGGATATGCCAGAACGCTATTACATTCCCCTACGGCAGATAAACCTCGCTCTTCAAGTAGCTCTTTACGTAGTTCTTTGTTCTGAACATATTCTATCAGAACATGTTGGACATCTTTAGTTATATTGCATATTACACAGTTGGGGGAGTGAACGTTCTTAATGAGATATCCAAACATGTTTGAATTAATGTATCCAGAACGCAATCTGAACAATGTTACAGCGTCTTTTCGCGTCATAGCATTTCTTGAGCCTACTCCTTATATCAGGACCACCTGACGGACGGAGGTGGCATAGCTAGACGTTTGTTTCCCATATAACTAATCAGTTGAGAACATAGCCTGTTAAGCATATTATGTTGTTTATTGTAATAGGCACGAGCTGACGATATAGAGACAAATGTTAAGAAAACCTATTAACTACTAACATCTGCTAATCCGTCATAAACAAGCGTGGCGGATATATCATCTGTCCACTTAAAATGGGGGCCCTTAACTCAGCAGTAACTTCTGAACCTAAATTTAACTAACTCCGACTACATATTTTACAAAGATAGATATACAAAAAAATACAGCCACGGTCATGTATTTACTGTCGCTTTAAAAACACTGTATTGAGAGGGTAGTTTAATACCGTTTCGACCAAATATTTGCACATTCAAGTTATACTAACACTCGTATCGCCAAACATACAACTGGATTGTGCTTTCTGTTCTTGTGTCACAGACTGGTACGCTCTCCTAGATTCAATTTTAAAAATTTGTTCTACTTGCAGTTCGCATCTTGAATATCAATAGGATAAAGTTATGACTAGTGTCGCCGTAGTCCGGTTCTGTCTTTTGTTTTAATTTATGATATTATTGAATCGTTTCAACCCACATGGTGGTTTCATCTGCGATAATTTTACAGATATATGCTGTTTTACGAAAATGTGGCGATGGATGTAATGTGATATTGTTTTTAATTGTTAATGACGTTACATATTGACATACAACGTATGTATATACATTAATGTGGCCTTTTATTAACTGCGTTATTTTTAAGGCTGTAAATAAGACGCATTCGCCTTTTGGTAAATATCTTTTACGAACATTATCGCAGGTGAGGTCGCAGCATCAAAGTATTTGAATATTTTATTCACATTAATTTAAATCATGTGTCTATTAATCTATTATTGTCTATAACCTGATTAATGTGTACATACAATGTATCCTATACTTTTAAAACTGAAAGCGTAACAATGGAATAATAAAAAACCTATCTCGAGCTTTATAACATGAAAAGTATTAAATTGGTCATATTCTGCTTTGGCTTGTACATCGCCTCGCTTTTACCGGCAATTAAAATAGTTTTATGTGAAAACCGCCAATATTTGATACAGCAATATGAAGCTGAAAGCGTTTTTAATTTACAATTTTGTTATCATAAAATTATCCGATTTAATTATTTTCTTTGAAGGATGTAATGTGACAATGATGTAGTAGAAGTATTTGTTTCTCTTCACGGCCTAGATATTAATTATTAGGATTATTATTAAAACTGTTTCTACCTGTAAAAATATAAGATTACACGAGGCAGGCCCAAAATTTTTACAAGTCCAGTCGCTTGGTAAGTTCTAATTTTAACTAATTACGACAACAATAATGAACACAATTTTAACACATATATATAAGTATATGTATGTAGGAATGTTAAAAATGGTTTGGATGTGTATCGGAATAGAAATATAGATTAAATAAGATGAGGGAATGAGGATTTAACGATTTTTAAGTTCTTTTCTAAGGTGTGTTTTAAATCAGTATTGTAAAGGTATTTCAAAGAAGATTAAAGTGTTATTCGAAGAAGTTTTGATTTAATTCGAGCGAGGCAATATTTATCATCACACGCCCTCCCTCCCTACAGTTTCAAAAGTGTGAACAGAATTTTTAACATTCCTACATGTATCTAACATTAGATCTTTTATGAAATGTGTGTGAATCATAATACATGTAGTAAACAACATTATTTGGATTTGACTGAAACAAACGCTCTTCGTTAGCTCAGCATTAGCTTAGAAGTTTATATAATTATTGTAAATAAAAGGGAGAAAGAGAAGTCTGAATTTTTTATTTATTTTTATAATAGAAATGAAGGTTTAATTTATCAAAGGGTATGGCGTCTAACGCAAAACAAAAAAATCTTCAACAAAAAATATATGTAAGTAATAACAGAACCTTATAAAATCAAATATAACTATTAGCGAATGAAATTAATCTATGCAGCTCAATATAATTGATGACAAAAGATCTTCTTCATAAAAATCTGGACACATGAAATTTATCTCGTTATGTTTCAGTCAATAACGCGACTGACAGGGCGGTACTCAAACTGCACTGGCGGAAATTGAATATGAACTACTATCAACCATAGACAGCGTACTAACATGACGCGATGGACATGTACTGACATATCTGTCCATCAAGCCTGGACACAAAGACAGTCATATACTGTCCGTAACATCAAAGACTGGCATGTTTCGAATAGCTTCAAAGACGCGTGTAGATTAATAACCAATATTTTTTCGGTGTGATTGTTTTTCTTGCTTGGTATATACCATATAAAAATCGAAATGTATAAGAGTGAATTTTTTTAAGGAACTCTTATAATATATAAGTATATCTAACTCTTATAACATTATTCTTAATCATTATTGAGTCGTAAAAGTATCGCCTTTATCTTTTGAAAAATGTAAAATGGAAAGTTGTAAAAATCAAGGTGGTAGGTAAAGCTTCAAAATCGTTTCAACTGAAATTGGCTTTAATAAGATCCGTTAACTAGTTTTCAAAAATACCATATATATTTTTGAACACTTTTTTCAGGGTACACAAATTATAAAAGCAATGATCGTTCTTCTGTTTTTCAATACCCTTTACTGTGCCCGGAATGAATTAAAGAGTTTAAAACTTTATTCAATACCTTTAATTTACATTAACGTACACTTACGTGTACAGACAACAATATGGTATCGTTAACAACTCCTGTAGTATTGTGTTGCAGTTTACAGTGCCCCCTTCCAAACAACTCGATTATTATACATTAAAAAAATATCTTATAGTTAAATGATATGCAAATGGTCAATGTAATTAAAAATCATATTAAACACAACTTCAATAGGTATAATATAAAAGTTGACTAGTCAATGAGTATAATAAAGTAATAGATTCGTATAGAACGGGTCATTCGTAAAATAGGCAACATGTTCAAGTTTCTTCCGAAACAAAAACCTTGGTCGGAAGTCACGTATCCAAGTAACTAAAGATTCCCAAACTATCACAAACTTTCAATAATCCGGCTAAGTCCATTGTAACAAAAGTTATTCCCTTGGTTTCAGGCTAGTCTGCGGCAAATTTACCCAATTAGCTACTAAGTAATGACATCATACTTATAAGTTTATTGCCGTTTGCTCAAATCTTTTTGGACAACTGTTAATTTGAATTGCTTCTTGTAAGTTTATAACGCGGTGAAAATTTCGCGGTAGTTAAGGTGAAGAATGGCAAGTTATGTCTCATTCTAGTGACGAATTATGAATTAGAACCTTGTTTTTATAATATTGTTTCTATATTAAAATTTATCTAACACACGTAATGACTAAATACAATGTAGTATAATGTAGTTTTTTTAATATACATGTAGACCAATTGAAAATTTCCTCTTTTTCACACGGTTAAAACTATACTGGACAACAAAATATCACCAGTAGAATATTTTTCAAATCTTCATCAATGTTACTTCATCAGATTTTTACCCAGATTAGGTGCAGAAAGTTACACAAAAACTGATTTTGTATAAAAACCGTTTATTGTGTAGCTATCTTATACTAATTAGTATTGATTATAAAATGTGGAATGTATCCAGTACACGTTAAAAAAAGAAAAATATATCTATGCAAATTTCAAGTTAATAATTCCAGACTACAGAGCATATTTTTCCAAGTATAATTAAGGTCCGAATAACATATTTTAATTTCTACGACGGGTCTAAACTTTATAGTTTGACCTTTAGTAGTGCTCAAATAAATTACCTATCAACCTAAAACTCCCCAGAAATTACCGAAAATTGTAATCCGACTGTGAAACATGCAGTAAAATGTAAATCTGTTTATTAGTTTCTTTATTTCGTATTCCACTAGTTGTTACCCACGACTTCTTTTGCATGTATTATTTATTATACCTAAACATACATGAATTTTCATATCTTTCACGTAGGCAATTAAGAAGTAGTGTAGAATGCCTGTAATTCCGGTGGAATTATGACCTGCTAAGTTCACCGGCAAGTAATAGGGGAGTGGACACATGTTACAATAAATTCTAATATTTTTACATATAAAATAACAGGCGTTAAAATAGCAACTTATCATCTAACTTTTAAAATATCATCACAGAAATAATTTTAATTACCTTTCAAACAATAATTAATGCGCTGTATGACTCATTTTTCTAGTACCCACTTATGACGTCATAAGTAGATTCGCTCGTGAGGATGGGACGTTCTGTAATTTTATAAAAGTATCTTAGTTGATTTGACAGTCTGCTCCCCCTATTTTGGAAAGTCCTGCGTTCAACTACGAACATAGATTGGCTGAAGATGATACAATAATTCAATAGACATAGTAAAACAACAATTAGTAATTATGCTGTCCAGTTAACCATAACACATAATATTATAAGTTATTATATTCTTTTAGGCATTAAAATATCAGCAATGTTAGTGATCCTTATAATCCTTAAGTCCTATATACTACTATTAAAATTTGGCATACGCCATTAGCGCGCCTGTAGGTGGCACCGTCACCACGTCACCACTGCGCTGCCGCCACGCTCCACCGTGCTGCTATTCTGTGAAATTCTATGTACAACATACATGCGAACGTTGTCTGTCCTCCAACACCGTCGCCTCACCACTAACGACCGCTTGCGACGGTGACGCGGCAGCGATGTCGTGTCCACACACCCTGAGACTACGCTATTCTCGTTTAGCTTAAATTAGTGAAATAGTTAACTAGTGCTATGCGAAATTAAGCAAGTTCATAATGAATATTTATCGGTTTAATACCTTCCAGCTGGGCAACTCCGTGCGGATTTAACAGCGAATAACAATTGGCGCTGCATAGAGGCAATTGGTGCTCGGTAAGCGAGAATTTTTATGGCCACAATCCACTTCCGAATGAGAAAAAAGTAATGTGTGAACATTTAGAAAACATCGGCTATAATTGGCTTTTTAAAATGTACAACCCTTTTTTATGAAGTCAAAATTAGTTATTAGTTTTTAAAAAATGAGGTTTCTTCAAACATAATTATTATAACAAAGATTGTGTCTATGTTATACGTTGTATGACATATATCAATATATAAATTCAGATTGTCACTAAATATGATAAAAAGGACTGCTGATAACATCATAATTTATATGGATGGAGAATGAAAATATAATTACTTAATGCTAAAAAAATCTCTTGTGCACAACATTGTTTTATAATAACGCTGGTATTTTTTAAAGTAAAAAGTAAGCAAAAAGAACAGTATAGTGGTATCTTTTGTAAAGTTGCAATGCAGCTGCTGCTTAAACTTCTCGATATGTTATCGGAAAGCAACCTTGTCCTGACTTAGCTCATTTTGAATTTGTGCTCAGGCGCACAGAGGCTTATCTCTATTTGAACCACTTACTAGTATTACATTCAATTTAATTACTTTTTGTAGTAGCGTTTTTTTTTTAAATGTTAATGATTATTTTTGTTGGTAATTTCTTTATTTCCGAACGGAATAAATACATTTCAAACATTTATTTCTGAACGATGCAATCAGCTATTGCCTTAATTAAATAGTAATTTTGGTATATTCAGTTTATAATGTAAATTTTATATGGAATAATTTCATATAATTTATCATAATTATATGTAACAGTAATTATTTCAAATATCATGTGGTAATTGTATAGATTATAATCAAGGCCTCATATTTGACTGTAGACGATTATGACCTTAGAGAACTTGCTACAATTTAGTATCATGTTGGCACAACCGCTAGATTTTTTTTAAAGTGTTCGATTTATTTATAAACATAATTTAAATATAGTATTTTATATAAAATATTATCTAAATTTCTTAAACAGTAATGTAACAAATTCCTTGTCACTTATAATCTTTTTAAAATAGTTTATCAATGATTTCAATCTACTATCGGTTTGCCAATCACAAAGAGAGTACTTAGGTTTCCTGAACTGTAAAATTGTTAGCGGAAAAGTGTGATAGAATTTTAGTGGAAAATGTGTTTAAAAATGTGCATCAGCGCAGACTGATCACAGTATTTGAGCCGCAAGGTTCACTTATTAAAGCCATCGTAACCAGTTGCTGTTCCTTTCTTGCCCTAAACCCTTTTGAGCTGTTCTAAGTGTTACACTAGTCATTCGAATATTGTCGTCAAAGTCCTTGACGATCATGCACTCAGCAAAATTACATTACGAGCTGGTTTACATATTGTTATTTTGTTACCATGTTGCCTCGCATGAGTATGACACTATCATGATAAATTGCATAATTGAACTCTGAATGTTATTTACAAGTGACTTTCAACAAGGTCGTTTGAAATACATTTTATTATGTATTCACAGGGATCGACTGTGCTAAATTGTACTTTACTCATCGACAAGCAGGTATTACCAGTCGGGGGTCCGATTTATATGCTCTGTCAAATACGCCAAAGTACGACAAGTATGGCATTTACAACATTCCTCTATCATTTCGGAGGTTATTTGAGACTATAACAAAATGAGAGACAGAAACTCATAAAACAGTCGTTAATCATTAGAGATCAGACAGTCTAACGTGCGGCAGAGGTAAAGCAAGAGCATAACTCAAACTGAGACCAATATTACACATAATAATAGTTCTTAATAAGCTAACTTTTGTCTCAAAAAAACTATCTTGAAGGGGATGAAATAGGAGAGAAAAAGTTATATAGGTAAGTGTTATGACTTCACATTAAAGGTATTATAAATAATAATATTTAGACCTTTGGTAATAAACAAATAAGTGTTTTAGCGGTTTTGAAAAATAATTTCTGAGGTGGTAAAGATAGACAACTCTTCACTGTACACCAAAACATAGACAAACAGAAATAGTGAAAGATAAAATATAGTATAATAGTATAACGGACGTAGGGGAGTGAAAATTGGAGGTCTTCTATAAATGCGCAGTGTAATTATATACAGTGGAAAAAATAAATACGAATTACGTCGCATATAACTGACAGTATTGCTATATAGTATATTGAAATAAAGTTACAAGGTAAATTCATAGACTACCTCTTCATAAAATATACAAAGCAGTTAAGGCGATTTTACGGCGGGCGTGTCCACACTGTGACGTCGGTCACTACACGTAAGCCGTACTTTCTTGCTAAGTTCATTGCAATACGTTTGTTTGTTCCGGACCGTATCTTCCTTTTTATAAGATGTCTTCAGGACTAGAGAGTTACGGGTCGGTGCGCCAAGTAAAGTTTCGAACCGTTTAAGACATTAAACATTCTCGTTTTCAGTTCGAAAAATAGGGTTTTATGATCCGTAGCCATTTTGGCAAAAGGGAACCTCTTATATTTTCGTCATGGCTGTCTTTATGTGTTACAGTCATATTCCTAGTTCATTTCCCTGAATGATGGGCAAGCTTTAGTATAATATTATATACCATACCTATTCAAACTTATACTATTTAAAACAGCTTTAAGAATGACTCAATACTTTCAATAAAAGGAATGAATGTAGGATTTCCACTTCCTCTCCCACTATCAAACCTTCCTTTTTTGTTAACGCAGGGGAATGTCATTGGACACCATCTTCGGGCCTGGGGGTGGCTTTACACAGAGTGATGTGTGGGACTCCTGAACGGCCGTATTCCCAACGTGACCTCAAGCGGAGGCCCCGGATGTCGACTGTCAGATTACCCACTATTCGTAAACCTGCGCCTCTATCTCACACGCTTTTACGGGGCGCCAAAGAAACTAGTCCAATAGGCACTACATCCCAGGGTGTCCTGCTATGGAAAACATCCTCTTCAAGAACAGGGGGGAAGAGGAAGTTCACAGGCCCCCCGGTTCCACGCGACCGCTTATATTGGAAGTTTTTCTGTAATCCATCAAGGACATCCCACCGCTCGGGGATAGCAGTAGGATAATGTTGGACTCCCGATGGCATGCTCGGACCTACCAACTAACCATCCCTATGTTCCATCTCATCGCTGTATGTCAGGCCCTCGGGAACCAGAAACGCAGCCAATGGTCCTGACGGATCCAACCTTTCCCTATCCCAACCTCCTTCCTATTCCATATAGGCAGTTATTTAACGTAGTCTTGTGATATTAACAGAATCTGTATATGTAAATAGATAAGGTAAAACAATGTAAATAGATCGAGAAAATAGATAAATAAATGCATTAAAGAAAAGTATGTATATACAATAGAATAAGCAATTATGTAATAGACACATATAATGTAATAAATTTAAGATTAGATAGAAAAGAAAATAAATGATATGCTCTTCAATGCTTTTCGCAGATGATATTGTCCTTAAAGGCACGTAGTTGATGCAATTAAACAATCTGATCTTTCATAATATATGTAATTTTGTATGCAGTTAAAAGGATTTTTAATATCTAATTTCAGTGACGACTTTTTATCTATCTCTGTTGTGACAGTTGTCAATCACCCTCTTAAAAAGTGACCTGTCAGCCAGTGGGCGAAAAGGTTTGCTTCGCCACATCCTGGTGGATGAAGATGGGGGGTGGCACTTCAAAACAAACTGGTCAGGTGGCGGCAAGCGCTAGAAGGCGTTGGATTAAAAATCAGCAGAACCAAAACCGAATACCTGTTTTGTGATTTCGGTGGGATCTCTAGTGCTATGCCTCTTAAACTACAATCAGCCACACTACCATGTAACCCCGAATTCAGATACCTCGGTTCACTACTGCAGAGTAATTGTGATATAGAGAGGGATCTAAGGAGAAAAATAAATGTAGCATGGTTAAAGTGGAGACAAGTAACCGGTGTGACGTGCGACAAACTAATGCCACTGAAACTAAAAGGTCAAATATTTAATTCTGTCATACGACCAGTCATGCTATACGGGTCGGAATGTTGGGCCACTAAAGTGATAAACCACAAACGTCTCCACTCAGCGGAGATGAGAATGTTGTGATGGATGTGTCGTGTTATAAGAATGGATAAGGTGAGAAATGAGTACACAAAGGGGTCTTTGATAGTTGCACCCGTGACTGAAAAATTGAGAGGAAGAAGATTAAGTTGGTATGGGTATATAATGAGGAGGGATGAAAGTCACGTGACAAAAAGAATGTTAAACTACAAGATGGATGGGTACAAATGTAAAGACAGGCCATAAAAAGATGGATAGATTGTGTGAAGGATGATATGATGATATGTGGTGTGACAGAAGATGTATGTCAGAATAGAGAAGTGTAGAAGGAAAAGACAGTGTGCCGACCGCAAATAATTGGGATATGGTGAGAGAAAAGAGATAGAAAAGAAAATATATAAAAGAAAAAGTATATCCTCTGTCCTGCCTCATGATAGAGGGGATGAGAAAAAAATATCTCCTATTTCATTTCCTTACACTTTATCCCACTTTTGATAAAGTTTGATCCCACTATCTCATCCCCCTATGCCATCCTCTTTATACCATCCTAAAAGCTGACAACTCGTTGGCTCCACCCTTGGTCTTGCTAGCGCCTTTAGGCGTCGGTAATCACTGTCCATTAGTTCGGCTTTCTGCTTGTTGCTTGGCAATAAAAAAATGGATAAATCTGATTGAAGAAAATGAGATAATCTATCTATCTCATCTGGACATAAATTCGAGGCTCATGCAAGCGAAGTCACTTGGAAAGTTGTTATGGTTACATACATTAGAATACATAGCAATCAAAAACACAAACCAGCGCAACATCTTTACAATGAGTTTGTCTGTTCTTTAGGAACAGGTAAATGCATTCCAATAACGTTTGTATTGAATGCCTCATAGCTCGATGATACGGTCCCGCGATCCCTGACGTTGTACAAACAATCCACAAGGTAAATGCGAATGGCTAACAAAGTACAAACATAATATACAATATGTTGTAAAAAACTTTTGAGGTATCCTCTTAATTATATTTCATAGATATAAACACAGGTGGATATATAATGTTAAAGGAATATGAAACTTTAATTGCCTTCCTACTCGAGTTTCCGTTTTGAAACGTCGGTAAATAATGTTAATTAAATGTTATAGAATACAAATTCTTAGTAACATTATCTTTCCATCTGCAAGAGTAACTTGAAATTAAAAGTACGATTATATGGCTTCACATGGTTTCTAGGACTGCTCAATGGCATATATCCTTCAATTGACCATGACTAAAGCCAGTCTTAATGACTCATTATATAGTAATAGCAACATATAGGCTCAATATTCGTACTAAACATCCATATAGACCCAGTAGTTATGGTAAAAATTAACGTTTTAAATTAATTTCTATCCGTGCAGAAACGGGGAAAGAATACAATTTCCTGCGGCCGGGTGTGGTCTGTCGTAAGAGGCGAAACAACAACCCCAGCCAGGTGGAAGAGTATTTGCCCGTCTGGATGGCTACCACCCCTTGGTCTAGAGTATGCCGCGAAAATAACCTTGAGTAGTGTTCCGGCATTCGTGACCAGATTCCAGTATCCCTTTCGAGAGCGGCTGAACATTGGTAGCGCCTTTGGTGTTACAAATGTCTATAGGCGGTGATAACCGCTTCCCATTAGGTGGGCCGTCTGCCCGTCTGCTGAACTCGTGCAATAAAAAAATTGTAACATACAAAGACAGACGGGTAAACGAACTATTGTGCTGATTTCATAAGAGTTCCATTTTTACCAAAATAATTAGAGAACCATAAAAATATTTCAATTTAAAAAAGCCTTTCGAAAATTGGTCTATTGTTCTTAAATTATACTTTTTTGGTGTATGAATATTATAAACAGACATATTACAGGAAGATGACTCTGTAATAGGTATGTAACTATCAATCTCGATGTAAGTGATTACCAATAATGGAACTATTAAGAAACTAATTTGGGCAGTCCGTCAGCCTCCCGATGACACCGGGGTGTCGTGTCGAGCCGGTGGTCTCAATGTCACGATAAATAGCCGGTAATACACTTAGGCACGGGACGAGGCGGCCGTAATAGCTTCGGGCGTAACGTGATTTGCTGGTTCTCTATTACCTTAATGCTCCACAAGAATTCCGCCAACAAAGGAGGGATCTTAATATGATATCGACGGAAAGGCGTCACGTTCCTATGTGTAACGGTGTGTGTTGAATTTAAATTTCAACCGTATCCGCCAATTTGACGATACCTGTATTGCTAACATTAAAGCCGTCTCGTAAAACTTCCTTTATTCTTGCGGCTTTGTATAACATTTGTTTTAGCGTGGATCATGTAGTCTTCTTGCGTTTACTTACATACCTAAAAATCGTTTTAATATTCTGTTACAAGTGTAAGCGTCATCAATCATACTTAATTTTTACATTTTTGACATTGTATTTTATATGGAATAACTCTGCACCTGAAATATTATCTATCATTACTGTAGAATTCTAGAAAAAAAGTACAATTAATGTCTGTGGATTGAGTGGGTTACAATCTGTTTTTGCTAATTAGTTGATTTTCAACTTTTAATTACTATTTGCATGCCTGAAAGGGCAAAAACATGTGAAACAAAATAACATACTGCAATCTAATGTTTTTACTAACCATGTTTTTAAGCAAATAAATGATTTGATTTTAATGGATCGAAACTTCGCATAATAAATCAATAAATATATATCCTAACCACAGAAGCATGAGAAAGAAGAACTGTATTCAATCATTTGATAGAAACACATTTAAATATAATACCAAGATGGCATAAAGAATGGGCCTTACCTGGCCCGATAATCTCCAACGGTCTCCGTATAGTCACCCCAAGCCTCGCAGTTATTAAGTTACAATTTCAAAAGTCTTTATATCATGTCAACATTATACACATTTTAAATAAAATACAATTTATGATTTACGCAGTTTACTGAAGATCGTAGAGCCTGGCGAATGGTAGAACAACTATGTCTGCCTCACCTCACGCACCGCTTAAATACTATAAATTACTCGAAAGTATCGCAAATTAAATGCTTGCAATCTAAAATGTCTCCAGCAACTTGTTAATTACCTGATGCAAATGCCACCAAAACGTTTCGTAAATATAACAGTATCGTATTCACTAATGCTTTTTATTCACTGCAACAGATCAATAAACATCTGGCATAAATAGCTATTGTTTAGTGATACCATACGTAATTTATTAAATTATGAAATTGTTATACGAGTAATTACTAAAACTATAGCTTCATAACGTCTCCTGTAAATATATATTAGCGGCTATAAATTTAGTTTGCCAACACAAGTAAGGTTAATATCATCTGCTCTTTGGTAGGGGTCAAACAAAAATAGCGAAAGATAATGTAGTACCATCGAGACTTTAGAAAAAGTTGATTCAATTGCATAACATTAAAAACTGTATTTATTTACTTGCTTGTACATTTCTAGTAAATAATATAAAAAAAATCTATGTATATTATTGCTTCGCTTTTAAGATTTCTCTGCCAAATAGAAGAATAAAACCCTTATTATATCGTCTTATTCGTATGTCTTGTCTCTCTCAGTTCATCCATCAGTTTGTGTCTTTATTAGTTTACTAGCTGTGCCCGCGATTTCGTCCGCATGGAATTTGTTTCCAAAACCCCCCGATTTTGAAGCATTCTTCATTGATGCTCCGTTGCTATTGGTCTTAGCGTGATGATGTATAGCCTTCCTCGATAAATGGGCTATCTAACCCTGAAAGAATTTTTCAAATCAGACCAGTAGTTCCTGAGATTAGCGCGTTCAATCAATTAACAAACAAACAAACTCTTCAGCTTTATATATTAGTATAAGATTTGGAGACTATTATCTCTATTAAAGATCTGTTATCCATGAATCGCTAGGCAAGGAAGAAGCGAAATTGCGAAAAAACAAGTAGTACGTCATACATGTGCTATATATACCACGCAATACTCTGAAAAAATATTGTTAGATATATTAGAGAATAAAAACACTTTCAATAAGGTATATTATTGGTAGTTTTTATATAATTTTGAATTTTCATGCTATTTTTACGGCTACGTAGCCAAGTGAGAAAATTTCTTCAACGCTCCAAAATATTGCTTCTCAGAAGCATCAACGGTTCGGTTTTTGTATCTACTAAATTAACAAACAAACTGGAGAGATACATCACTGATATTAATTTTCACAATAGTACTTTAGTTAAGACAAGAACGTTTATATTTAATCCCGCAAAGCTGCATAATATTCTTATATTCAAAGAGCAGAGTACGTCATGAGTGCCACGACTTAATATCATGATTTTAGCTATCAGACGGCCATCGCCGCCGTCTTAAGTGCACTTCACGGAGCCGTCACTTTGAGACATGGTACTAACACGCCTGATATTGACACCGGCTTGCATTATACGAACATGTATTTATCTACTACTAAAAGTGGGCAGAAAATTATGTTTTCTTCTTTATTAATGCAGCAAGAACTTTAGTAATTTAAGTTTGAAAGCTGTATAATCAAACGAAAGTTACGAGATGTCTTTTACATTATTTAAATTAATGTGTGAAGATTTTATATAGCACTGGTCAGGAATGGTTTTGTTACTCTTGATATTAAAATGGTTTCGAATAATTTTATGCTCGCAATTAACGAAGCTTTGAATGATTTGGGATATTGACTCTAATCCCTATTAATATTATACCTAAATGCGAAAGTAACTCTGTCTGTCTGTCTGTCTGTTCCGTCTTCACGGAAAACTACTCGACCGATTTGGTTGAAACTCAGTATATATATGTTCTCGATGCCGAAGATGAACATAGGATACTTATTATCCCGAAAAATGGGATGATTTTCGGGATAAAAATATATTTGTCTCTTTGTTTGTTATACTTTTACGAAAAAAACTATTGGACCGATTTGGCTGAAATTTGGTATATATGTAATTTTAATACCGAGGGTGGACAATGGGTATTTTTCGGTTCCGATAATGGGACAGATTTATGTAAAGTTTATCCCAAAAAGTGATAGGTTTTTTGTGATTTGCCATTTTCGTCATTTTGGTAATTTTGGTGATTTTGGTAATTTTAGTCATCTTAGTCCTCTTACTCCTCTTAGTCTTCTGACTCCTTTTACTCCTCTTAGTCCACTTACACCTCTTAGTCTTCTTACTACTCTTAGTCCTCTTACTCTTCTTAGTCCTGCTACTCCTCTTAGTCCTGTTACTCGTCTTAGTCCTCTTACTCATCTTAGTCCTCTTTGTCCTTTTTGTCATTTATGTAGTTAACAAGACGATTTGAAATAGAGGATGAAAGTTTGGATAAGACCAATCATTTTTCAAGTTTATAAATATAAATTCATCGTCTATAAAAATGCAATAGTAACTTGATATGTCTTTCTGTTAAGCTTTCACGGAAAACTACTAGGAATACTGGATCGGTTTTGGTGTAATTTTGTCTAATTGTAGTTTTAATACCGAAAATGGACATAAATACTTTTCATGCCGGAAGAATACTTTTCATCCCGGGAGATGGATAGTTTGCGATATACTCGTAAAATGAAGTGAATCTTCAGGGGGCAAATAGTACTGACATAAAATTTAACACAATGTAACCTGTAGGTATTAAGGCCTGCTCTTTAAACAAGTTTGACCCGCGGCATAGCCGAGGGATAACCTTCCACCCCTTGTTACACTTTGTGTCACTTCTACTGCGTGTGAACTGCACACATACATAATTTTTTTATAAGTTTTAAGTTTCATCATGATATTATCATATTTACCCGATCAATTGCAATGACATAACGGCTTATATCGTTCATACGCACTTTGAGATACACGATCGCGCAAGGAATCATCAGACCCACACAATGTTACAGGTGTGAACGTTGCATTACAAAAATAGATTCATTTTGTCATTTACTTCGTACGAAAGCCTTCCCACAAAAATTGGCAAATAAAGAATTTGTGTGGGGGGATCGGGTATTCCAGAAATATCTATTGTTAAAAGTTACCTTAAATGAACAGTGAACCAGTAATACACTTTTACGTATTAAATGTAATTTTAATTTACATTTTCCAGTTTAGTATTCTTACTAATTTTATACGTGGAAGTGAGTTTAATTCGATGGTGACATTTTTAAAATTTATTTATGTTCCTTATTCACAGCGTTAAATCTGAACCGGTTTTTAAGAAACATGGCGTAAACTAATATTATATACGGTAGATACTGGAAATGGTTATAAATTTTGCGATAATTTGAAACCAGAGTTTAGGTAAATGACTAGGTTGAATATTGAGCATTGATTGAGCGGGCTAAGCCTTTGCCGGCTTACCTCACTGCAACGCAGAGGTTCCGGGTTCGATTCCTGGTATAGTAAATTTCGGAAACGTATTTTCTCCGTTATTTACTATGGTCTGGGTGTCTGGGATCGGCCCCAGAGTGGTCCGTTGTATATTACCCATAACACAAACGTAACTTGCTTAATTTGGGGATATACAGTTGTGTGTTTGTCTGCCGATTTATTATTATTTGTTATTATTATTATTATATTATAGAGTTGGTACAGCTCCTTCACCGATATTATCTATATACTATATATTATCTTGATATATAAAAATGAATGTTTGTCTGTATGTCCTTTATAGAATCGTAAACTATACATACATTTGATCATGTGATGATCTTTAACAAAGTTGTTGTGCATGAGCCAAAGAAGGTTTCTGAGTTAGTTCACAATTATTATTTGACCCGGTAGCAGGTGGCGCTGCTGTCGGCATATCGGCAGGACGACGTCTGCCGGGACACCTAGTTATATAATATTATAAAGAGGTAAAGTTTGTGCGTTTGTGACGCTGTAGGAGGTAATCTCCGAAACTACCGAACCGATTTAAAAACTTCTTTCTTAAAAATTAGGAACCTTACTAAAATTGCAATAGTGTAACCCAAGGTGTAAAAAAAATACCTAAAATAGCGTGTGCTGCGAAAACTATTGATAATAAAATAAAATAATGTACTACGACTTTGCAGAACACTTCATTATTTACAAAAAGTGTCTCGACAGCATATGTCTAACTATTATAGTTATACCACAATAAATGTTCTTTTATTTTAATTTTTTTTATTAGAACGCCGCCGCTAGAAAAGGCTCTTTATTTGTATCTTAGTATTCATCCTTATCAAAATAAATTAATTCATATTCTAGACTGCTTCAATACCTTTATATAACTTTTTGAATTATTCAATTCGGACATTCCATTCGAAAGATATCACGAGTTTAAAAATGTAAGTATTAGAAAAAAGTTGCGTGGTCGCCGCGCACCCTAATCGTCTAGATAGGCTTATGCGATGTAGGCATCACTGGGGTACGGGTAGTACCAAAGGGGAAATATTTTGAATTCGCTTAGTAGGTAATTAAACTCAACAAAAAATAAAAAGGTAAAGTTTGTGACTTTGTGACGTTGTAGGGGGTATAATCTATAGATCTACTAAACAGATTTTGAAAATTCTTTCACCAGTAGAAAGCTACATTATTTCTGAGTGACATAGGGTATATTTGATTGTGATTATAATAAAAAAAATTCTGATGCCCAGAGAAGTGGGCACGGGTCAGCTAGTTACAGATAACTTGCTTATAAATGACAAAGTGTTACATCATTGACCTACCAAAACTATTTTGAGTGTTGCGATCCAAGTATATGGGTAAATGGGTTAATGAAGAGGAAAATGATGTCATCCGTCTTAGTTGGATTTCTCTCAGCATCCTCGTGGCATAATGTCGAGCTTAATTTACTTCATTAGTGTTTTAATACAGTTTTTTATTCAGCATAAAAATACAAAGATAGCTGAGAAAATAATGGCTTCATATATACAGATTTGTTTATCTTGAAGTACATTAAATGTTTTATTTGTTCAACAAATAGTGGATTTAAAGCCGTTAATCTAATTAAGTTAGCAAAACCCGATGTTTTGCTAACTTTACATACTAATTAATTAGAAATATAACTTTCAGTTAATTTTCCAGCTAATTAAAACATAAACTAAACTTTGGTTTTATTTAATTATAACACACATTCCATACACAATTATCCTACGGCTGGGGTCAGGCCATTACAATAGAATACACATAATAGTCACGCTTGTCTAAGATGAATTGGTGAGTGTCAACAAATGGTAATTAATCTTAATGTGCAAGTTTTGTCACAGTATTTTTCAACACCATCAATATGCGATAAGTCGTGGTAGCCTTGAGTTAATGCACTCGCGTTTCATTACAATGGTAGACAATATTTTTGAACTATTAATTGTTATGAAACCTGATCATCGAGATAACCGGTGTGTGACATTCACTAATCTGCCTTAGACAAGCGTGGCTAGTATACCATCGGCTCCCCTAAAATGATAAGCCCCGAGCACAACACTAGGACGTTTATGGATTGATATATTATAGTAAATCGTAATAATGATAACAGCATGCACATTAGACTGGAAAAAAACTCTATTCAGGACACGTGTATCGGCTACGACAGTGCGGATACTTTCGTCACTGTATATTTATAATTATAATAAATTAAATCATGAAAAGAGGCTGACAAAACAAGTGTATGGAAAGAGTGTTATACTCTGGAAGAATTTCCCGCATGGGGTCCCCAACGGCATGATCTGATGTCAATCATCGGTAGGGACTTCAAATTCAAATTCAAATTCAAAGTTTTTTATTCAAAATAAGTTCCACTGGAGAACACTTTTTGAAGGTCATATATATCATATATCATATACTTCTCGCTGAGCAGCGTAGTCGACCACACTACACTCAGCACACAGCGAGTAGAATTGGCTAGCGGTGGACTCCTTCTGCGATGACGTTATGTCCCAGAAGGAGACCGCCAAAAGAATAAAGGAGGGGGATGACCAGGCGGACCCCTGTCGTAGACGGGAACACAGGAGTTTGCAGGCGGCGCTTTGCTCATCTCCTCCCGGTAGCGTAATGCGATTGGGGGGTCGGGGGACCCTCCTAGCGAGCCACACCCAGTGCCGTGGGGTGTTCTAATCCCAGGGACACCCCTCCTTGTCGGCTTGCATCGAAGTGTCACGGCAGTCATACCCATGGTTCCAATCCGCTGAGGGACGCTGGAAGGTTTAGTGAGTAGTCTGGCGGTCGGTACTTGCAAGCTCTAATATGAAGCTTGTGTGCAACACCGGCAGCCGGGACTCCCATATACCCCTTGGTGGCCTCCCTCGGGGCTTGAGGATATGCACAAATGCATTTCCCCAACGCAAATCGCAAATGTCTTAAAGAATGGCCACGTAAAAAGCGCTTATAATAAACGTGTATGTATGAAGAGATTAATGAATGTAGATGAAGCAAAAGATATTTGTTAAAATCGTAGCAAGTGGACATCCATCGTCTCCCTAAGGGAAACAGGCGTGATAATATGCATGTATAATGAATTATTAATCCACATAAATATACAGCGAATAGAAGTTTGAGACCCGTCGAATTTGATAGAACCCCTAATACCTTAAATAACAAATAACTCAGGCTATATAAATACCTGAAGGCAAAACTAAATTATTTAGCAATAGTGAAGTAACTAACCCGCTTCGATCTAGTTAAGAAGTTAGAAATACAACAGTGTGTGTGGCTTTCTGTATACATTAGGTATACAGAAAGCCACACACACATGTGCATATGTTCTGTTTTAGTGTAACATACGTAGAGTTCTAATGTTACTATTTTTAAACTAGTTAGTATAGGGAGTTATAAGCATTTTCCTCCGACATGTTTTACAATATTGTCTGTATTCAATATATACTAGTAATCTAAAGAGCTTATAATGTAAGTATATTTGAAAGCGCTATTAGAAACATAATTTTATGAAAACAGAAATTCATTATACCTATGACCTGTTTAATAGGCGACGATATATTATATAACTAATATGAAAGTAAGTTTGTTTGAATAATTTATATCCCTGAAAATAAAATAGATTCCCCAGGATACGGCTCCAGAAATTATACGAGTAAAGCTGCGTGATAAACCCTAGTATATTATATTTGGTTTAGGACACAAATCATACTCGACCTTCTTTATTAATTGTATTTTAATAATAAATATTTTTTTATTATATTAATGATTCGGTCACACAAATTGGTATACGAGTATTATACATCTTACAATAAATTTTAGAACTACACAAAAAATTGTGCTACCGTTAGTTCAGGGGTTATCAGCTACCATATTGCCGATTGTTCAAAGGTACCTGGAATAAATATAAAATTATGATAGAAATGAACGTAATAAGACCTCCAGTAGGTATAAGCTTGCTTTTAACAACTTATCGTACACGATAGTTCAAACTACCGTAGGCATCTAAGCGATCATTATTACTTGGCACAATGAAGGCTAAGCGTCTTCCCCGTATATTGTCGATATCACTGGGTGCCCATCCGTCCTTTACCGTCACTACTGCATCTCTGTATAGGCTGTTATCCCGAACATTCCAGCGCTGCCTTCCCGTTATCGCAAAGCCCAAGCCAATGCCGGGCGGTCTTTATTTTGCATTGTCTCGACCGGCGGGATATAATTTTGTATCAGTAGTCAAGCAGAAGCTATTTACCTGGATAGGCCAGACTCAAGCCTATGACTGTGACAGTATTTTAAACATAAACTTAATGAGAATTTTAGCTTAGCTGCGTAAGCGTCTCATCATTTCAAAAGGCAATTGTAATAAATGAAAATAAGTTAACTTTTTAATTAATTGAGATTGATTAAGAAATGAGTTTCGGTTAATAAGTCCTGATACCTTTGTGATCAACGATTACGAGTCTTATTTCAATAATCTGCGTTCGAATCCTCGACGGAAGCATACGCTGCTTAGGCAGTTTCCTAATATAATATACATATTGTTACAATTAATACGTGCTGATAGTGAAGCGAATCACGCTGATGAAATCTGAGCATCGAAATATCTGGTGTGTGAATGCTGCCAGTCGGTTTTGGACAAGCTTGGTTAGGTATACCTATACAGTTACACTCCCGTGTTAAGGGAGGTCTGAGTGTAACCCTGGGACGTTTATAGTCTGATATTACGAAACACTATGTGAAACTTCTTTAGAATCATTGTGATTTGAAACTCGATGAAACGAAAAAAACGACACTATAAAGAGATAAACACATAAATCTATAGGACTACGCCCGCGAGAGAATGTGATATGAGTTTTAGATTATGCAGCACAGATTAGAGAGACAATAAGACCGATGATTAAACATATGTCCAATTTGGACCGATATAAAACTGGTAATAATATTGTTAGACTAAAATAGTGAAAAATTGAAAGTTGAAAGTTTAAAGAAGTTTATTTTGAATGATAATAGTTGCCGGATGTAGGCTAAAGAAATTATATTTATATTATAAAAAGTTAAAGAAGAATTATTTGTGAGTACGTGGGACTCTCAGACAGGTTTGCGAAGGTAGGTAGGTAAATATAATTTTGTTAAATCTTTTCAAAGTACTCTCCACCAGCTTCTATACAAAGTTTCATGCGTCTGAATCAGTTTTCGAAACACTTTTTTCAGTCTGCCGCAGACACCTCGTTTACAGCTTGCTCGAACGCTGACGAAACGACACTGAACGAAAATTGTATCCCTTTGAGCTGATTTTTTATTTTCGGGAATAAAAAGAAGTCACACGGTGCTAGGTCAGGGCTGTAAAGAGAGTGACCCAGGAGTTTGACTAGCGTGCTGTCCAGGAAGTCGAGGGACTTTTGAGCGCGGTATGGGCGAGCGCGTTGTCGTGGTGGAGCAGTAGCCCGCGGAGCCCTGTGTTTGGTCGGTTGATTATGAGCGACTTAAACTTTAACTATTGTGCATCAGTATTCAGGGATATCATATCAAGAATATCTAACTTCCTTTCGATGCAGTCCCTAAACACGGTTTTTTGGAAAGGGCTTAAACCTAGCTTACGTTAAGCCGGTCTTTTAGGAATTTTCAGTCGAAGAGCATAATTAGCAACCAGCAAGTTATGGTCAGAACCACATTCCGCCCCCGGATAAGTTTTTACGTTGAACACTGATTGACACACCAGCGGTTGTTAATCAGAATATAGTCAATCTGATTTCTGAGTTTGTCACCAGGGGACTTCCATGTACATAATCGCCTCGGATGATGCTAAAAGCAGGTGTTGAGGATTGTTAATTTCCTATATATGCAGAATTCAATAAGTCGCTCACCACGATCATTTCTTACACTAAGTCTAAATTTCCCACCACGTCTCTAAGGTTATTATGTGACACACAGACGTGTGAACTACACACACACGTGTGAACTACACACACACATAATGTTTTACTTATCAGAATAAACTGAACGACCACTTAGAAAATTAATGACTAAAAATGTGACATTTTCTCTAAAGGGATTCTTTTAGATACAGTGGTCTTTATATAAATCGAGTTTTATAAAAAAAAAAACAGCAAATTGATATTTAATACAATTTCTAGGATAACAGTGGAAGTCTGCACTGAAAGATAATGCTCGGACGATTCTATCACGCTCTATGCCCGATAACGCTAATCCGATTTCAAGTCATCCCCGTCCGGCCGGTCGGAACATCCGTACAAAGAACTTCCATTAACAGACCAAAAACCCTTGAAACGTTTTACCGTAACGCCTTTCGCTGGCACTACTGTATCTCACCTAGGTTGTCACAATAAAGCTTATCGGGGCATACACGTATGATTCGAAGTATACCTGTGTCATGTGACCTTAGCAAAACTTTTATGATTCGCGGTGCTGTATGAAGAAGAGGCAGACATAGATAGAATTATATAAACTAAGGCACTTTAACATTAAGGTATGTGTGTATGTATGTATAATAATATGAATATAGGTTCGCTATGTAGATATTTAAATAAAGCTCAAATTAAAACTTTTAAATTTGGAATATGCTGTAATAGAAGATTTATATTTCAGTATAGCTTGACAGCTATCTCTTTATTGTACACCAATACAAAAATGAACTTACAGACTTAAACTATATCTAATTATGCACACAGGTCGGTCTTATCGCTAAAAAGCGATCTCTTCCAGACAACCCCAGGAATGAATTGAGATGACAATAGCGATAGAAGTATACGTAACATATAGTATAACTACTTACATTTTAAAAATGAATACATAAATCATATATATGCAGAAGTTATATATATTAAATAGATATATACTGTTTATACATATCATACAAATAAATGCATATTTACAAAAGTATTTACATATTTTTGTATATATATTTCAAATTTAATTCGAGTATTTGTTAAAACGATGCGTGGGTTATATTTTTTTTATTAATTCATTAAAGTGCATAGTGAGTTAAAGCATTCATTAAAGTGCCCACTTGTCGTGAATAACGTGACCATGATAGATTAGAATAGATTTTTAAACTTTTCCCATACTCCCTCCTACCGGTAACTTTGAGTCCCCTTATGGGAAATTGAAACAGAAATCAGAAAAATCCGCCCTCATAACCCAACGAGGGCCGATCACAGCAATAGTTTGAGCAAAAAAAGAGACAAAATTAATTTATTAATGAAATCTCATAATTTTAGGGAATGATTTGCGTTCCTTTGCCTCTCGACTGCTCCCAATTTGCGCACTCATACATACCGTAAACTTGTGACACCTGCACACACGTCATCCTTCTATGGTAATTCCTTTACAGTGTAGGCTGTCCCACTTTGGAATGCACCTCTTAAAGTCAGAGAGACTAGAATATTAGTGACGTTTAAGAATCTACTTAGAAAACACTACCTTTCCTTAAACAACTATGCTTAAATTATCTATAAACAATACGTTAAATATATTGGGGAAGTGTTTCGCAGTCCGCGCACGGTTAGGGTTCACTCAACGGATATAATAATTTTCGTTGAAATTATATTTTAGGCTTTAGGGCCTTGATTTTTTATAAATCAGTTCATAGTTTAAAAGTTAAAGGGAGGATATAATATCCACATTTTTCACGAATTTTCTACATAAATTGTAGCCTTAAATTACACCTTCCTCTCAAGTTTTATCTATGTAGACCCAGCGGTTTCCGAGAAAATAACTATTACATGCATTGATATATCGACAGACCGACAGACAGACAGATAGACGATCGGCCGTACATGGTAATTACATAAGACTGCCGTTTTTGCCAAAATGACTACCTAACCTTAAAAAAGCTTCATAAAAATACCATACTTATCTTGAACTAAATCCGCTCAAACATTAAATACAAAGCATTTATATATTAGTACGTATAGATTTTTCTGTACAATAGAAGATATTGTAGACATCTTGAAGTGTGTTTCTCTTGCGTCAGAGCTGGTTTAGATGGGTGAATTTCATACAAGCGCTGGTATGGAATGACTGAACATTTATTTTTATATATACTCGTAATTAGTTACAAAATAAAAAAACATAAATTGTGAGAAATGTTAGTCCAATATGTATGTCTAAGATTTCTTATCATTAATTAATTCCCTTTTATATGTATTTCCGTCTATTAATAAAGGAAAGTAAATAAATAAAAGAGAACACCGTAGTTTTTTAATAAATTCAAGCATTACTCTGAAAGTAATTAAACGACATTCAACTTTGTAATTAACCTTCGGATTGAAAAGAAACTATTAGAAACCGAAGTCATTTTATATGAACGGCGATCATTGTAGTATGCAAGCGGCTGCCTTTCCGAGATTTTGGGATAATATGGATAATCCACGCCGCTCGAAATGAAGCTACCGCGCGATCCTTTGGCGTTCATCCGACTCGAAAATTATTTATTCATTGCCCGTTTATGACTGCGATTATGTGGTTACATTAATAACATCGTAATTATTATGTTTAACAACATTTATCATTTGTGCGGTTGTTATGTTTTACCAGTAAATAATCTTTTTATTACTGGTCTGATATTAAAAAAATAATTACAAGTGTTCTGTAGTTCAACTACGTCAAAAGCCTTTGCTAAATAGTATTTTCATAAGTTGTACACATAATTAAAACTTCGTTGTAACGGTTCTAAACGCGGTATTCATTTTATTTTGACTTATCGGCCACTTTTAGTAGCCGTGATCACTTTGTTTTCAGTGATTATGGCTACTGAAAAGTGGCTGAAACGTCGAAATAAAAATAGAAACCAAAGAAAATACCGCACTTAAAACCATTAAAACGTACGTTTCCATAAATATAGAGGATTTCACTTTAAAGCTAGATTTAGTGATTAAATAAGGTAATACGCTTAAAAGTGTTTCAGTAGTTAAGTTTTATTTATTTAACAAAGATCACACAAAGATTTAATGTAATATAACAGATTCGTATTGCCTGATTTGACAGTCGGTATATTTTAAAGACAATGTAAGCGCCATTATTAGGATTAATTTGTAAGTGCAATAAAAATAAAAGTCCATAGTATTCCGTACTGTGTATGTATACGTATCTGGAAATGGCTTTGTTTTATTGTAATTACATTGAATGTTTTTTTCATTCCTTTGTTGTCTTAAGGGTCAACCGATTATGATAAAATTCAATAGTATGTATATACTAGGGTGACGCAAAAAAAAACGAGTTTTTTTGAGTCTCTAATGAAAAAAATGTTAGTTTTTGATGTTTTAAGAACTGCCTCCCTCCAAAGGACACCTGAAAAAAATTTTAAGCGGTCGCTCCTAATTTTTTAGTATTTCAAAAATCGGTAAAACCGATTTTTATTTTATTCAAATTTTTTTTCGTTACGGTTTAATTTTATAGACCAAAAAAGAAGTTTCTAAGTTTCAGTTCAAAATTTGATTTTTAAAAGGTCGCTCATAATTTTTTATTTTATTGACTAGTGCATTACTCGCTCGAAAAAATCCAAAGGGAGTTCTTGAAACATCAAAAACTAACATTCTTCATTCGAGACTCAAAAAAAAGTTGTTTTTTTTTTGCGCCACCCTAATGTATACATAGTTAGTATATATACATAGTAAGTATAATTTCAATAATTAGGTTTAGCATTAGATACTTTTGGCCTCGCAAATGGGATATTTTTGCAGGAAATGGACCTATTTTTATGCTAATAACGTAAAAACTAACTAACGATCAAAAAATTACGTAAATTAACTATACAGTACATAGTACAGAAAGCGTAGACATAGTTTATCTTTTACCAAACAAACACTCTTTAGAAAAAATAAAATCATGTAAAAAGTAAAATTTTGACAACTCTAAATTCGTAATATGTAATTAATTATTTTGCTATATTACTGTGATATTCGCCAAATCTCCAAATTAGAATAGAATAATTATTTTCCATATTTAGTGTATTGAACGTACTTATATTAAACAAATGAATCACGTAATAATACAAGTAATTTCTATGTGTCTTTCCTTCACACTTTACAGTTCCTAATAACTCAATCCTTATCCTATAATTCGCCATTTAAAAATATCACACCGCCTAGCTGATAGTCAGTCGTCAATTTATTACAGCTGAACTTAAACGTGCACGTGCCCTACCCTCTTTGCTACTCTTAACAAGAGTTGTGAAAATTATTGCAAAAATTCACACTGTATTGTGTCTCCTGGCTACGTCATTGATCAAGAAAGATCAATTCAGTGAGTCCTATCTAGAATCCTATGCTCTGTCAATAGAGTGTTTTTCGTTTTTTTTTTATTGCGTTATACGTTCTGCCATTTTTGCAAAGGCGACGAAAATCCATTTACGAAACCAGCACGTAACTATTTAGAAAACGTCCATTACAAGTTTCTTTGTCATATGTAAAATGCAAGGAGAGATTTGGGTAAGAAAATACCAAATATTAACTATTTGGGCAGGGTTTCCCCTTTAGTGTTCAGCCTTTGATGTGAATATTCACACAGCACAGTAAGCAATGAACACACACAGTCTACACGCCACTACACCTTTTATACGAAAATGCTACCCTACAAAACAATAACATTGCATCATTGCTAAAAATAGCAATTACATCATAGTGTTGCCAGGATCATAAAAACAATTATAATAATTAGTTACTGATGCACTAAATTATCTAGATGATAATTTAGTGGGTTTCTAAAATTAACTAACCGGTAGAAAATGGTAATTTAGTTATAAATCGAATCATCTGATAAATAGACTAAAAATATTATCTATGACGATTGTCTATGTGATATCAATATACACTATAGTTCTCATGACTACTGTGGTGGACATCTTGTAACACATATCATCATGTGGTGGATGCGCGTGAGTTTTCGTATATGTCCCGTATTTTATATATATATATATATATATATATATATATATATATATATATTTTTTTTAAGTATTGTACACTACCATCTTTTAGTTCGTGGATAATGTAGTTGGATAAGCATTGATTTTATACTATATACTTTTTTTTAATGTAACTTTATGTATATCTGTTTATTATCCTAAATAAATAAAATAAAAAAAAATATCACCTTAATGTGTAGTAACTTTTCAATTTAATATTTAATTTAAATAAGACCGATTAACTTAATTGGATGCAATCATACTACATCATTTAAAATTATTGAACTGGAATATTTTAAATATGGAACATTGGCAATTTGTGTTATACATTTATATTTGAAGTACATTCACAATTGAATCTCATAACTATAAGTGAAGTAAGCAAACGTATTAGGTCCTCATCTTTCTATCATTGACCGAAGCAATAATATTGAACTCTCACAAGTACCGATTCACAATATCTACTTATTATATTCCTTTTTGTTCTTATCTTTAGATCTGAACATTTATTACTGTCTTATTGCTTGTGGAGTGGCTGGGCTTGCGAGGGGGCAGCACAGTCAACAAGAGGTTATTATGTTGAGACTGGCGAAAAATGAGCAAGAAAAGATTTTGCATTTCGCCCTCACGCTGTTGAACACTTGAAAAACTTCCCTGCTTCAAACTTTTGAATATGTTTTTACTGATTTACTATGATCCTACTTTCTTCGCAACACTTTTCTAATATATATCTCAAATACGTACGATTTCATTTGCGATCTTTTTTAAATATCGACAAACATACTCATATACTACAACAACATAAACATACACGTACTATATGTGCGTATAGTACATTCCCAAGTCTAGCAAGTTACACTTGTATTACGAGATACATACAAATCACAAATCTGGGGCCGATCCCAGACACCCATATCATGTAACGTAACATTACATGTATTTAAAAATAAATATTAAAATATAAAATAAATCTAAAATACACTTTAAAATAATAAACGCGAGCATAGCCGAGTGAAGACACTACCTTTTAGTGGTCTGAGAAACCGGTCAAGGCGGCCCTTTTTCTAAATTGCGGTATTTTTTCTAAGTTATCTTAACATTGATTATTATTTAAATCTGAATATATATATTAAACATATATAATAAAACTGTAGAGGTCGAATTTCTGTACAATGAAAAAAAATACTAACAACCGAGTCAGGGGGATGTAAGAAGTAAAATAGAAGTAATTTAGTTTTTGTTCAAATTTTTTATTTGTCTGTTTGTCTGTCTGTTTCCGAAATCTCCGAAACTACTGGATCGATTTAAATGAAATTTTGTATGGTGGTAGCTTAGATCCCTGATCAACATATAGGTCCCGAAAAATTAAAGGTAAAAGACCGTACCACGCTTAGAAGTCCGGGCATCAGATCAACATATCACCTCATTAGGATATTTTTTATTTGATTTCAATTTTTTGATAACTTTATGTTCTGTTATGTTTATATTGTTAAACTCCACCTTCCCCAACTTTCAATTTTTTTGTAACTTTTCTGCCTTGTTTCCCCAACTATAGCTTTTCTTGTCGCCGGTCGAGGTGGCCGACGTTTGGAAGCGCTTCCGCTTTATATTAACACGCTGGACGTGGATTACAGGTTTTTCCCCTTTTTTTTTAATTATTGGCTTGGAGTTTTGTGGGAAACAAGTGGAAGACTCATTGAGCAGTGCATCTGGAAGGTCATCCCCTGGCTGTCGAAGATACCAAGCCCAGCCCCATCGACGCCACCCTTTGGCCTGCGTGACGCTTCAGGGCGTTACCGTCACCAAAAAAATCAAAACGATAGCCAAGGCAAAAACTCATCCCACATCTATCTGTCAATCTAACTCATTATTTTTTTAGTTTAATAAATGTGTGCGGTGTTGTGGTACATTTTTTGTAGTAATTGCCACAACGATTTTTACGAAACTTGACCTGCCAGGAATCGAATTCAATGCCTCTGTATCTAAGTAAACTAGCCATGTCAAATTTTAGATTACTAGACTACACAGGCCAACATTAACATCTTTAAGAAAATCGTAGAAAAATATTACGGTCTGTGTTAACTTTTCCACCCCTTCTTTCAATTCAAGATATTCAATATTCGAAACAAATATATTATATGTTATTTATTATTATTGTATACCTAATTATAAGCATTAAAATACTATCATGTAAATATGGCTAGTGAAATCAAAGCTATATTTTAACATTTACAGTTTATGGATATGGATTATCTTCTACCTACCTATTTACCTGTATTTGCTGTATCCGTAACTCGTTCGCGTGGAATTATTTTTACGGAACACTAAGCTACTTCTTATAACATTAGCTATCTGCCAGTGAAAGTCCCATCAATATTGGTCCAGCCATTTCAGAGATTACCCAGAACATACAGACAAAAATCCTAAAAATTGCATTTTCGGAATACATCTCCTGGTCCGAATTATCCCTCCTTGACATTACAAACCGACAATTCAATTTCATTAGTCTGTATAGATAAGGTAAACGATAGATTAAAAAGATTCAGAGTAGCGAATGATGGTATTTTAATTTTTGATGTTTATATTAATATTGTGATTCTAAATGATCCAATGTTAAATATAAGAACCCTATTTTTAGGACAGAGTCTTAAAAGTAACAGAAGAATATTATTTAATATAAAATTTAAATATACAAGATCCTGGGCGCATGGCAGAGCTATATTTTACTCGTCAGACGCCGTTTCAGCAGTGCCAAAATAGCAGTACAACCTACGCAACCACATTCATTTTAATTTAATTTTCCATTTGCCACCAACTTGGTCTTGTTTGTCTCGAAAACATTTATACTATTCTATTTGCATTAAATTTTATCTCTATTATTACCGAAGGCTGTACGCGGACTTTCTTTGTTGGAGGCAAGACCGGAATTTAATATGTTTCTTATACTCAGTTGAGTAATACTTAAATAAACTCAGATGTATTATATTTTCATGAGTAAACAAATAGGGCATAACCTGAAAGTAGTTGATTTCAGTAATTGGCTCTCAAATGAAAATTTCTTGCCAACGATACCTGTACACAATTATTCTTTATTCTTCTTTCTTTGGAAATTCATTTGCCATGCAAGCTGTTTGCCTGTGGAACTCTTATCCTATCCAATTGACAATCGGACAAGTTAAATCAATATCTATATTAAAACAAAAATTAGTTATTGCATATATAAAGTAATGTATGTATATTCTTATTTGCATGTGTATGTTATTTATTTTATATGTAGTATATTTTATTATTAATTTCGTCCGATTTGTACGTTGTTAGCCGACCGTTGCCCATCGCTGGACGCAGGCCTCCCCCCCCCTAGTTTGCGCTACATATCCTTCCACTTTCTATTCCCACATTACGTGCGTCTCCACTATAAGACTCAACTACTCTCTCGTCCTGCGACAGTTATCTGCGGCCCACTCCGATTTCAGCTTGCATTTTGCTTTGTTTTCCTACACCATCAAAATGTTTTAATTTTTGTTTAATGGTCTTTTTGGACACGGGGTAGCCTCGAAGAGATCACTATGAGCGTTTAAGTCACCCATTGTAATTTATATTTATTAAAATTAGAAATTAAATACATAGAAAGTAAAAGAGAGTAAAAGGTGTAGTCCAGATCGCTGTCGGTGGGGAACGTTCCCAAAATGCTGGCCGCATTCCCACCTTGAGATTATTAAGATTTAAGCTCATGATAAATAATTGTTATTCATTCACTCCAGTAGAGGGGAACGTAAACAGCAACTAAGCAACAACGACTGGGTGCAAGGGGCTAAAAATCAGGGAAATATTTAATAGTCAAACCAGTAGAGTGGAGCGGATAATTATTTTTCGTGCGATGCTAATATAATAGTGAAAATTTGATGCCATTTAAACTCCTTAATTAATCTATATAAAATATTGTTAAATTTGGTTTTCAGAAATTACCTCCGCAACGTCATTATATTTTAAAAAAACTTAATTTTAGGCTCAAAATTGGTGCCATGTAAACATGTGGAAATTAAATAAATATAACAATTTTTTCACCAGTTAACAACAAATTTTGTCTATTTTTAACAAAAATCAAAAAGAAAGCATGATCTTATGGAGTTTTAATAATTTAAAATATTTAACTCTATCTTTTTTCCTACGTTACCTAAGACAGAGGGTTTGGAGTGTTAGGTAGAGAAGTATTGTTTATTTTGTCTCACAGTAGATTAGTTATTGAGTCTACTTTCAGACATAAAATGCGAAATAAAAGATTACTTAAAGTAAAATAACTTTATAAATTATAAAAAGGTTAGAAAATGCTACAGGACTAGATTTATTTAGTTATGGCAAAGAGTTGCGACAGTGCGGTTGTCAATATGGATAGGTATGACTGTATTAAGAGATTACTTGAAAAAAAATCTACAAAAATCACTCCAATAGGGAGTGATTTTTGTAGTTTTTTTTTGTAATTTGCTTACTAAACATGAACAAACTGCTTTTACGACGCATGTTTCTTGAAGAATGTACTTCAGAACTTATGTCTTTAAATGGTTCCACAACGAATATAACCAAAAATTGCCTGTTAAAAAAATTAAATGTAACAGATATTCGAATATAGAAAAAATCGAAACAGATATTTATCCAGAAATAGTCCAAAATTTCATTATTAATTAACATTCGTCTCACAAAATCATCTCAGCGGCACTTTCAAGTAATAACAAGAAATTCCAGGACAATAATACACAGACAAAATGTCACACTTGCTAACTGAATACATTATTAGACCAAAAACACGATTTAAAAAAATTTACAGCTTTGGCTAATTTGTTGTAAAAGTTCGTTATATAATGAGGACACGAGATATCTTTTGGACACAATTATAGTCTCCGAGGACCTTCCGGAAGATCAATAAATCATATCAATACTACTATTTAATGAAATAACCAGTTTTTACACCTCGAGAGTATATTCTTGCAATAATAGCTGTTGGCAGGAAACACATTCAAGAATTGGTAGCCAGGCGCATATTAAAGGCACGCAGTATACCTGTAGAGTACCATATAGAATTTTCAATGCTTAATCATTTAATATTTATATTAAAAATGACAGGTAATAATATCTGAACCATTGATTAGGAAAAAAAATACTGATCAAGAAACTGAGTACATGGTTAATTCTGATAGTGAAGGTGAGCTGTGATTTACTTGTCATACATACGTTGTTGAAGTGCATAGAAGTTGTTCCTCCTTTTTGCGCAAAAAACCACAATTGGGTTATATAAATACTAAATTGGAACCACAATACGTAACGCATAAATTTGCGACTGAAAGAAATTTTCGAGCAAATTAATTATTTCAATATTCAATAATATTACTAAAATTTGCTTATGTTTTTGCTAAAACATAATTAAAAACACCTAAATGTATACTTATACATACCATTTATTTCACATTTATCACTAAATTAAATTAATGTTTTATTACATACACTAAGTGACGTTGCTGATTAACTAATTTTGTTTAAAGACGATCGTTATTCGTCTTTAAACAAAATTAGTTAATCATATTAAACTGTCTAAATACGTTTTGCAGAAAACGTATTGACAGTTCTTTAAACATATTTTGCGGCAAATTTTGCGTCGTGTAAGACGCTAATTGTATTTAAGGGTGTTAAATGTGTTTTGTGTTTTTTAAATAAATTTAAGCAACCTTATGCAAGCGGCCCTAAGTACTTTTCCCATACATTGAGATTTGAATTCGGTGCGGAGGCCGAAGACGTTTTACAAATGAATTAAAAAATTACACTTACTTTTACTTTAATATAAGGCAGCAAATCCCTTCTATTAAAACTCAATATCTGAACAACAAAAGAATCTCCATACATTTTCGCTCCACCCTACTAAGCAGTATATGCGCGAATTGATCCCCACTGTGCAGTTACAGTACTCTATCTTAGAACATAATCAGAAATAATAATAGTTTAATCAATAAGTGCGAAGAGTGCCGCAATAAAATAATAGAATAAGATTATTTGCCCCTAACCATATATAATACAGTAATAACGTTCCATCTTATGTACATACATGTGTTTACAAAAAACCAATAAAGAGAAAACAGATACCAGTTATTTGTTGGGTTTAAATGTATTGTGCGGCAAAAAAGAATACTCGGTGTTATGGCATAATGCGTATAAAGGTACATTTGGTGGGGATTTATGAAGGAGGCCTCGGTTGGTTTATGATGACAATGCCGCCACCGCGCGCCCCGGAGCACCACCTCATTTCCTCACTGAAAGTTATAAAAACATATTGAAAATGAGATTCCCGCAGTGGAAGACCTAGCGAATGTTATCTTGTTTTGTGATTTGCCTGTTTTTATATACGCCTCCGAGGAAAATAAACGTATTTTAGAGAAAGACCTTTAGAATTCAAAGTTGGAGTAAATTCTGCGACTCTTATTCTGCTACCGCTTTTTTGTCGGTTGTTAAAACATGTTCCGCGCGTACGTACGTCTTGGGGCTCTTTACTGTATTTCATGTTTTTATAACAATTAATTAGAATTGCAAAAGTAAGTACGAGAGAAGTCATATAATTTAGTTAGTGAGTTTGTTATTCACATTACTCGTCATTTAGCAAAAGATCCCTTACGGAGCGCGGAACTAATTATAAAATATATGTCGGTAAACTTTAATGTAATTTTAGCTTTTTAGCACAATGACATCTCATCCAATTTTCCATAAAATAATTTGAGTGTTTTCTAATTAGAGTACACGTTAACTCATTATCTTCTTAATATGAATATCGATTGGATACTTCCAGCAAACTTTTACATTCATTTATTTGAATGCATTAGATATTTTTACGTTTATTATACTGCTACAATGGCGTACATGGCGAACTGATAATCCTTTTTTGAAATTGTGTTTTATTACCCATGGTATTTAAATGATCTGTAATTATTTTAATGTTTGTCATAATTGTTCACTATCACTTGTTTGCAGAAATTTTCTAAGCATTGAATTGTAGGTAACCATCTATTGGTAATCGCTAATCTCTTTTGTGTTTATTGCTGGCCGTTAAGTAAAATCATGAACCGTTTTTATAGTTCAAATATTGCAGTAAGTGCTTAGAAGCCATGTTTTTTTGATTAAGCTTACAAATTAAAGAATTTCAATGAATGATTTGTGCATGTTTATTGAGAGAGTCTAGTTTAGTTTAGTTTCAACTAGAATCGAGACGTTGTTAATTGTACTTTAGAAGTGGGATCTCACATCGACAGACTGTGTGTTATGTTATTGCGATCTGCTACCTTAAAGACTAGAATTAGACTTGTTATATTTGGTTGGGTTTGTAAGAACTGTAAATTACTTATGTGTACTTTTAATAAAGTTTGTGAATTTTCAATCGATATTTAATTCGAATACCGCGAATTCATAACAATATTAAAGGTAATTAGATAATCAGTGAAGCACGGAGCAGACCATTTACATTAATGGGTATAGTAGGTGTTCAGCAGATATTTCTTAATTATTTGCTAAACACCGTCCACAATCTTCGTACACAGAAAATAAACAATACTCAAATCTATCAATCTACAACTACCAATCCAACAACCTACCAAAATTATCAGAGCCCATTGAAAGTATTAAAACATAACTCATGACAACGCTTTAGTATATAACTAGCTGATACCCGCGACTTCGTCCGCGTGGTGCGATTTTTTAACTATCCCACGGGAATTCTTAAATTTTTCGGTATCAAAAATATCCTATATGTTGACCAGGGATATAAGCTACCACCATGCAAAATTTCATTTAAATCGGTGCAGTCATTTTTGAGATTAGCCGGTACAAACAGACAGACAAACAGATAAACAAAAAAATTGAAAAAATCTAAATTAGTTTTATTTCACTTCTTACATCCCCCTGACTCGGTTTTTAGCATTTTTTTTTCACTGTACATAAATCCGACCTCTACAGTTTTATTATAGGTATGTACCTATAGATAATGTACCGAAATATTTAAGAAGTAAAATTGTTCTTACTGTTCAAAAAAACTATTAAAAAACCACATTCTAAAACTACTACTACAATGAATTACAATAACAAAAATTGCCGCATATGTTATTTCGTCCGTCGTTGATCTTTATTTCGCTTTTTACAGCTCCTTATGAATACTTTAATATTAGTTACATATTCTACATGAATATACTCATATATATCAGCTTAGATTACTATTTTCTATGAATAAGTTGCTCAAAAAAATCACTATGATACCTTGTTGTATCACTATACCATCCCGTAGTCAAAGAAGTAAATAACCAACTTTTAAATAATTTTATAGAAACTTGAGACATTACAACCCAATAGTCCACAAATCTTAACAATACGATACGCTTAGTTATTATGTACTTTAAGTTGCATTAATAACCAGAAAAACTTCCTCTGTTACGGATTGGAGCAGGTTACGTTTTCTTAGTTTTATTTATCGTATGATATAAGGTATATTTATTTTATTTTTCATATCTCTTTATAAAAAATATGTGTGCCTACAGTTCATACGCAGTAGAACTGAAACTTCAAAGAATATACAGGTGATCATAATAATTATATCTACAACGATTAGAACTACCAAAATTAATGAAAATAGCAAATCACAACAAAATCTATCCTACTTTCTGGGATAACATTTACATAAATCTATCCCATTATACGGGACGAGGGTGGACAAGTGTCCCTTGTCCACCCTCGGTATTAAAGTTATATACGTGTACCGAATTTCCGTATTCGAATCTTATAGCTTTCCCGTAAAACCATAACACATAGGGACAAATGTATTTTTATCCCGGAAACTATCCCAAAAAAGTATCCTACATTTATCCTTGGCGTCGAATATGTATATATATATATATATATATATATATATGTGTGTGTGTGTGTGTGTATACTGAGTTTCAGCCCAAATCGGTCCAGTAGTTTTTCCGTGTAAATGGAGCAGACAGACAGAGCGAATTCTATGTCACTCTCTCGCAAGCTTAGTCCTATAGATTTATGTGTTTGTTATCTTTTTTCTATTTTATTTTAGACGTCTTAATTCTTAGGTATTTTGACCCTTATTCGTAATAATTCAATCTACATTACATTTTAAATCATTAGCATAAAGCGCAAAATTCAATGTACTGCTACGCACAAATTCCTTTGATCTACGTATAAAAGAATATCTGCCCTAATATATACAGATAGAGTTAAAATTCATTTGAAATATTTTGTTATATTTAAATTAAAAAATAGCTCATAAAGAGGAATGTGTTTTATATCCAATTAAATAATGTTGAATTTTATGTGTTTATCTTTTTTTTTGTCGCTTTTTCATTTCGCTTTTTTGTTTCATCGAGTTTCAAATCACAACGATTCTAAAGAAATTTCACTTCAAAAAGTTTCATTATTAATATAAATTCATCTTTTAGTTAATACTATTTTTTACAACCTTTAGTGGAATTTATCCACTATACTAACAACTAACAGGTTAAAGCGTAGTCAATTAAGCGATGACTATTAGAAAGAGCGAGGGTAAGACAATCCTCTCGTTACGCCCTTTATCCGTGAAAGTGCTCACAAGTTGCTGTTGTCTGTTGAGGGCCAGACTGTATACTAAAGATTGTCTTGTCACGAGCCGCCGAGACCCACCGAGAGCTCAGTGCGACGCGCCACTCGAATCTGGGCGGACGCTACGATATGCACATTCGTAGCCCCGTAGCTACTACGATACTTCTACGTAAACTTTTGTCTTGCTACATTTAATTTTGTTATTAAAAATTTTCAAAACAGTTAATTCATTTTGGATTTAATGAAAATAATTTGACCGAGGTGATCTTATTGAACTGAATCGATCTGTTTCAAGTGGACATTTTTCTCTTATAAGGATTTGTAAGTATTACATATTATAATTTTAATAATAAACTAAAATGTGATAATAATTTTAATGATGCTTTTTTATTTTTATTTAATTTATTTTCATATTCAACAGTTTGTGTTATTTTACAGGTTCATTATTATTATTAGTTTTTACGAGCATACATCATCAGTTTACTTTTGACGTAAATAATAATAAAATATTCGGAAACGGCACAAAGTAAATTAAACTTGAAATTATAATAGTTTTATTATAATGTCTTTAACATTCCTAATGTTTTAAAATTAATTAATTAATCGGAGATGAACGCGGTGGTTATTTATTTTTCTTTGATGCTACGTTGGGTCAAAGTCAAAGTATAACAAAGAAAATTTCGACAATGACGTCTACGTAGGGCCTTCAAGATTTTATTCCAAGTCCCTTTTGTTTTCTATCCATGAGCTCTTTGTCAAAATCGCTTTATTATCGTTGCCAATTGGAAATAGATGAAACGAAAAATTAGTTACGATAATGTAAATTCCTAGATAAGATTTAACCCTTATGTGCTGTCGGGTAAGTTACGATACTGACGGCTTACCTGATAAAAGTGGTGATCGTTGTCTATGAACATTTACAACAGCAGATGTTATATGATTCCCTTTAAACCATTCCATCTTCGGACAACAAGGCGCTCTGGTCTACGCCATCGTTTAACAGTGGAAACACCGCCGATACGGATAAAACTTTTCGCCTCTACGTCCCTTTAGCGAAGAAGAAGAAGAACTGTGGATTGCACTACCAGAGTCAGTGTCCTGAAAAGTACAATCCGGCTGTCTTAAATAGGTATTTTCTAGGTAAGCGTGTTCCATCTTCGGCCGCATTATCGTATGACATTACGTGTGATCTTAATCAAACGCGAAACTGTTTATCATAAAAAACAAGAGAAACATTCTTGAGTGTAGAGGCTTTTGATAGGACCCAATTATGCCAAGATATATCAGTCAAATGAAATTAATATCTAGAAACACATGTTTAAGTGTGAGTTGTATTTATACTTACGGTCCACTAGCTAAATTAAAATTTAGTGAAAGCTAATTAGTGCTTTTGACTTCAGAGCTTTGATACATATTTGATTTGTTTCTTTAATTATTGACGTGCATTAATTAATTACTGGAAACACGGAAAAATTTCACAGAACACAACAATTTTCGTAATTAATTATTTTTATGGAAGGTTTCTTTTAATATATAGATAGATATTATGAATAAAGTTGTGTTATTTACAGATTTACGTAAGAGCATAATTATATTAACAAATATAAATTTGTACAGCAAATGAAACCTATATATATACACAGCATAACATAAAAAAATATAATAATAAAAATTACATACAATATTTTAATTATTTAAGTACTTCTAATAATTGAAAATAAATACATTATATACGGTATATTTTGGCGAAAAAGAATCGATCATGGAATAGATCTAAATTAGGTATTACATGTGTTGGATTATAGTTCTTTGGATTCTTGTTGGATTATAGTTCTGAATACATCTTTACGTGATATTTCTCAACAGTAGTGCCATATTCGGATCAGTTTGGTGTTTTTTTGGGTGGTTTCATTTTTATATACCTAACTAAGGCCGCTTCCTGATTTTTCGGTGCACCAGCGATGCGCAACCGATATGCTTTGTCTATATTTCTATAAGTGTTTCCTGATTCGTTCAGTATGTGCCTCTTCCGCCCCAATACCAACCCAATCAGGGAACGCTAATTATTTGCCTCCTGAGAAGCTGCATCTCTGTACGTATTCCACCACCTAGACTACTTACTAGGAATATTCCGAGGAATCGTTTGATCTGGTGCCAACGCCTAATTTTCACAACCGCATCGCTCGCCATCGAGGAGATGTTAACCACCATTTCATTCACTACTAGGCAACGATTCTCTAGAACGTTTGTTTCTCGTACAACAATGATCTGAAGGAATCTTCCCGCCATGGTATTCCCTCTGCGCTATGACATGGGATTCTTTAAGAAGGGCGTTATAACATTTCTTAGCAGTAAGACGTATCGACTTTGTCAAGAAGAATATTTTGTATTCCTAAGGCTAAGTGTGTAGACTATTATATTAATTCATATTATCACCAATAATAGCACACTTGTTGTATTATAAAATAAATAAATAAGAACTTATATTTGTCTATACAGACTGAATTTTTTAAGTGGGGGATTTTTCGAAAATCTCGTGATTTCGCTTTTATTGTCGTCAAAATCGGCTAAGAGATTCCCTTGAGTTTTGTCGCTATTTTATATAGTTAGGTTTGGCCACGTAGGCCCACTTGCATGCACGATTCACCTGCATGTAAAACACAGAATAGTTTATTATTTCTTAATTAATCAATCAGGTACGGGGATGTAATTAAGTTATATTATAAAAGCCTTATTAATACACTTTTTGTTTCATTCCCACTACAACAATTTTTGAACGCCTTTGGTTGGTTAATTACTAAACAACCAATTCTTCAACAATGCATAGTTCAATAACAAACTTTTGGAAATCCACCCTAATTGCTTGACTTAACCTAAATAAAGAGAAATGTGAAGTTGTTTAAGTAGGTACTGACTACCGAAATTGACTACCGAAAAATAGACTCTAGAAACACATGAAAAATCGTAACGTTGACCAGATAGTAATGGAACTCATCAACCATATAAACTCCTATATAATAATAAACTCATCATCAAATAACTTGGAATGGAGGCGTGTCATAAAACAAAATAACCAGAACTGTGAACAGAAGCTTATAAAGGTATCTCAATGGACGCGTCGAAAAAAGGCTTGCCCTCCTAATATCTTAACTTTCGATTATTAAGATGACGTTTTGACCTGTCTATTCGATCGTACATTTCTGGCCCCCAATATTGCTAATACAATATCGTCAGAATCGTCACCCACTATCGTCATAATGGCTGTTTTTCATACAAAAATTTGATGCCGGGGGTCAACCATTCTGGCGATATTGTAATAGCAGAATTGGGGCCCTGGTCAAATATAACTGTACGTAGAAGCTAGATATGAGTATACGAACGGCTTCAAAATAAAAGTTTTAATGATCACAATGCAAAGCGGTGCTGTAAGTTTGTATTATTTATATACCTACAATTTATAAATAATATATTTATAAAAAAATATCACTTTACAAGAAAAAACTAATTACTATGTATTTCCTTTATAAAATAACATAATAATATTATGATTTTTTTATGTAAAAGGTTGACTCCCGTGTCCAGCAGAGCTGCATTTTGTATCCGTCCCGTCATTCACAAACCAAGCGAGAGCCTTCCAACATGGTGATCAAGGCTCTTCGCTATTAGTCCATACACTGACACCACTATCGGCATTAAGATTCTAGAGTCGAATTTTCACGTATGGTTAACCTCGTGAGAAAGATCAATATCAGTCATTTTTATGGCCCGTGGTCTAAACCACAGACTATAAAAATGGCCCAGGCTTTTGAAGGGCTTGCGTAGGGCCATGGGAAGGCCACCACGTAGAGGCCCCTCTACAGATTTAATGCAAATGTGGCGTGACACTGATCGGCGATTATCGCTGTCTACGTCATACAAAAATGCACCAAAGGACAAGCCTCGATCAGTGTAGTATTATTGTAGAATATGAGAACAAAAGGTACCAGTGTACTGGGATGAACTGCTAATGGAATTAGGTATGTGAGACTATGGGAGCTATGACGTCTGCCCTAATAATATTTTATAATTTAAGTGGTTCTAAAAATTTCTATTAACCGTCTTCGGATCTTCTAAGTGTGTGGGCAAATTAGATGGTCGCAATGCGACGACATGTTTGAATTTCCACACTTAATGGGTTTGGCGGTGATAGTTAATCTAAGGTGAGTGTAAACACTTCACATTCTAAATATATATTTTTTTATAGCATGAGTTCAGTAGACAAGCAGATAGCCCACTTGATGGAAAGCAGTTACCATCGGCTATGGACATTTGCAACACCAAAGGTGCTACAAATTCGCTTCTACTCTCTTAACCAGGTTCCAGTATCCCACTGGAACCTGGTCATTAATGCCGAAACACAACTCAAGGTTGTTATGGCGGCATACTCTATCTAGACCAGGGGTGGTAGCCATTCAGTCGGGCTAATACCCTACCACCCGGCTGTGGGTTGTTTTGTTGCCTCTTACGATAGGCCGCCCGGCCGCAGGAAATTGTATTCTTTCTCCGTTCCTGCACGGATGTTTCATCTGGTGGTAAATCTTATAATACTATAATATTATGTACTAAATGATTTCGCGCACATATATTCGCAGTGTAAGAGTCGCATTTGTATTAAATTTGAAATTTTATTATGACGTCGCCGCGTCGCACAAGGTTGCTGTGGTACAGATCAGTGTGTTCTCACTTTTATATCTCACTAGAGTATTACATGCGGCTTCGCTCGCACAAGTTACTAATACATATCTAACATAAATTATTTAATTTTATAGAATAACACGTGAAAAGATTTAGATTAAATTCATGGACAGCTAATAAATCATAAATTTACATAAATGAAAATAACGAAAAGTTAACCGAATCTGATAGTTATATTGTATGCTACCTATAATCGCTTAAGATTGTAAGTAAAAAACTCAGACTGAGTTACCGTCTTATATAAGTAGAGTACCCAAAACGCTGGCTTAGTCACATCTTTTGATCACAATATTTCCATCGACTGCAGTAGAAATCAGCTCTATAATCACCTGAAGAATCGATTCGTAATAACCAGAATGCTGGTTTATACTTCGCACAGCGAATTAACATTGTTATCCAGCGTGGCTATGCAGCCAGCCTTCTGGGCACACTTGCCTCTCTTAGCAATGTGGTACATTGTCTTTAATTAGCTTATAGTTTTAATTTCGTATTTTTAAAATTAATTTTATGATTTTAATTGTGTTTTTAAGTCATATTTAAGAGAAAGAAATATTAAATTTAGAGGAGGTTAAAAGTTTAATTTGTAAAAGCCATAGGAATGCTTTAGTAATTTAATACAGGCTTCTGATTCTATTAATTTTTAATGTGAACTAACGGTTAGTTTACCCTTTTAACATTTTACCCACTTAACAATAGGTAGTAACCGTATTTTAGTATTTACAAAGCAAACCCACAAAATTGATCGGTGCCATAACTCCAGGCAATTTTTCCATTGTGTAGTATTAGTCTTAAAATTACCATGATTAATAGCGAAGTTGTTTCACTTTTTTTGTTAACCGAGCGCGGGTTACCTTATATTTGAAGTTTGTTACGGTATCCCAAAACTTTGCTTCAAGTCCGTCGTCCCAGGAGTAATTACTTATCGATCAATTGTTACATGTATATTCAATGTAATTTGTGACCAAGGAACATGGGGGACAAAGTGGCGAAGTTTGCCAAGCGTACAGTTTAGTTTGTTACCCTCTTAGTGTATTATTAAGTCCGATATAGGATAGAAGGCAATGTATTCATAGTTAATTAATTTCATTTATAAATATAATTTATAACCACAGAAGAAGAATATGTAATAGATGCGATATTCCACATTTGCACTGTTTACCAGAGAAGGGTCCAATTCAGTTTTCTATTTTTGATTTAGAACAACATCAGTAAAACTTACAATGAAATTGTTTCAAACATATTTTTATTTCAAATCTGTTACAGTTTTTTAAATAATTCTAAGTATAAATAAAATAATTACATGTATACATTTGCTTAAAGATAAATAAACTTATAAATAAAATATGGGTACAGATCGCTGTCGGACGGGAACGTTTCCAAGTTGGATGGCAATGCTTGTTGCCATAAACACAGCCAACCTTTTAATCACGTGAGACTTCTACCAACCGGAAAGATAAGTCTTGACAACAAAAGCCACAAATATGTATCCATTACCAATGAAAACATAATAACTTGATTTAATATTTAAACAGAATATTAGAAATAAATCAATATGTTTCCGCGGTTGTTACGCGCGTAAAATTACGAAGAATAGGTACTAGTAACATTGTATATTCTTGTAAGACAGTGAAACTAACTACAACTGCAACACTTTAATTTACGAGGATTATCATATCTAACATATTTCTTATAAGACGGAATATACGAGTACTTCATCATTAAGACATATTTGAAGAACATTTTTACTACTGCCAAAATAGGCGATTTTATCAATGAAAGCATTTTGTAGCAAATTTTAAAACACGATAATAGCAAGGATTTCAGCAACGACTTTTTATAGCAATTGTTTTAGAATTGATTATAACATGTATTATACGCCCAATTTTGTGACAGATGATTTGTAATTATTAATATGTAGGTACATATATTAAAATAAAAATATTTTATATGTGACAAGTTTCCTTCCACTAAATATTAAACAGTATTATGTTTCCGTATATTAAGTTCACACACAACCTCTTCATACAAACAGACCATAACATGTCTTATTAATTATATATAAAACCTCATAAAAATAAGTATATGGCGTCATAAAATAACCATAACCGTGACAGTACTCGACTAGGGAAGGCGTGTAAGTAAGAGATTGAGCTTACTTCCTCATACAAGTCGTACGATATATTCACATAACAACAGTATTTAAAGACACTGGCACACGCAACAGTTTCATATTTTGTAACCTGCTGGGCGGTTAGTTTTAGCGTATCAAAGTACTACTAAGAGTTTTTCATATATAATTTTTTAGTAGTAGTCAAAAATTTGCATCTTAAATTTTCGTAACTACTTACTCAATTAAAACAAGTTGTCATATACGAGTTGGAGTTGCACATATAATGAAATATACCTCATTGCATAACATTAAGATACAGGTCATGTATCTTACACTAATATATAAAGCTGATGAGTTTGTTTGTTTCTTAGCTTGAACGTGCTACTCTCAGGAACTACTGGTCTGATTTGAAAAATTCTTTCAGTGTTAGATAGCCCATTTATCAAGGAAGGCTATATATCATCACACTAAGACCAATAGGAGCGGAGCACCAATGAAGAATGTTTCAAAATCGGGGGGTTTGAAAACAAATTATACGCGGACAACGTCGCGGGCACAGCTAGTTCATTGATATTTTCTCACAAGTATATGTATAAATATTATAATGTAATGAACACTAATTAATATATAATTAATGAAGGCATTATTCGAGATAACTGAGTGGCTAACGCCTCCTTGTTGTATCAAGTACCGTGAGTTCTAATACTGGCCGGAAAGCATCCACCACGATGTAGTGTGGATATTATTAAACTCTCTCACCTTGTGCTGACGACCTGTTAAATTTGCGAATTCATCTTGAACAAGCGTGACGGATGCAATCCCGGACTCAGCAATGAGACGTATACATATGGTTGGGCGCATAGACGATTGGTATCTAAGTTAAAAAGAAGAAGATGAACGGATACTCTTTACCGCTAAAATACAGATTTAAAAAGTATACAGGCCAAAGCCACACGGAGAGCTCAATTAAAATGTTATTTCAAAGGTACTTAATCTGTTACAAATTATTTTCAAATATACTAACTTTACATAAATCACCAATTGCCAAAGCTTAAAATGTCACGTGTGCTTACGACCTAACGGCACGGCAGTGTTGTTGTCCGAACTTATTATCGTTTAATTTATGGCCACACATTACCGCTTAAGGCGCCATTAAGCCGCGCCGGGAAAGACCCGAGGAATAAATAAACCGGCAAAGTTCACATGATGAACAACCCTGGCTCGTTTGGCCGGCGGCGGTGTGCATGCCACGGCTCTCGGTCTGCCTCAGCTCAGCACGTGTTTTCTTTAATCTGTTCCCGTAACTGGTCATAAACAGTTTATTGTACTATTGGGGAGGTTAAAGACAATTAATCTCTCACTGAAAAATGATATACTGAGATAAACTTTAATTACTAGCTATGCCCTCTACTTTGGCACTAACGGAAGATCAGTGTTGGTTATTATCAACCAGCATTTGCTGAGTTAGGGCCTGTTTAGAGTTAGTTAACCTTTGGCTTTTGTTAAAATTTAAATAAACATTATTTTCTTTCTTACTTTACTTGCGCTGTAATTGTACTTTATATTCATATCTTTCAAATCCCGCAAAATATTATAATGAAATATAGACGTAAAATTAATATAATAACAAAAACAAAACCGACTTAAAACTAAAAAGCAGAAAATAAATATTTAACCGCCTTCTTTCTACAACATCATGAAATTCGGTGCTAAGTAAAACATAAAAAAATAAAAACAAATGTGCAAAATTTTATGTTATTTTTAAATCACAGGCAGACGTTTTAATTTTGTGTGTGCGATTTTCATGTAAGGCCCCCAGTATGGATATTTTATGAGGAGTGGAATAATACAACTGTTAACTCAAAAGGGTTACGTTGTTTTATTATACATAACAACATACAAACAAAAAAAATATACAGACGAATTGAGAAGCTTCTCCTTTTTGAAGTCGGTTAAAAAAGCGGTTCGAACTTCAACTCACTTAAACGAAGGTGTGCGCTTGCAGTAACGTCAGTTTATCGAGTGTCAATACTGACTTGTAATCTCTATAAATTTATATTTCATAAACAATCTGAATTTAATTTACAAGTTAGACTTAATAAGACATTACATTTTAAAGAGGAACCTCCCATGTATTATTCAAGTCTAACTCATACACTTATCACTTGTTACATAGTACAGTCCCTCATTATCCAAGTTATAATTAAAACCTTATTATGCAAATTTGTATAATTACCATGGCTACCCACGCGCCTTCAGTCACGTTAGCTTCATATCTATATGTATATCCCACAAGAACTATTACGTTACCGGGATAAAAGTATTCCATGTTCTTTTTTGATCCGATATTATAATAATACTTTATTTATTAAAGACAACACAGTCCAATACATACACACAGATAAACAACTAATAATAATAGCAGTATTTTTCCTTATAGACAAGTGAGTAATCAATGACTAATAATGATTTGGTCCTCTTAACAAAAGACCAAATCAATGGGCAGCCTTTATCGGCTATTCTGTTCAGGATGTTTTTGCTGATTCCGCGCAATCTACTCAGTAACAATGCTGTTTTTTTCGCCGTAAAGTATCAAAACTATTTACATATGTACGCTTCAGCCAACACAAACGATGCACTGCACTGACATACTAACTGTATTTTAAAATCAGTTTGAGTCTAAATTCGTCTAAAGGGAACAAACAAATACAAAGATAAAAACCGAACTACTAAATAACTTTTACCTATATGCTAACTGTGCCCTCTTATTCTAACTTCGGGCGGAGCCTGGACTTCATATTCTACTTTATATAATAGATATCTATTAAACCCTGCGTTTTGTTTCCCGAAAATCTTATTATTCGAATATTCGAAGTACTTGCTTATATTGTTACTAACTGTGCCCGCGACGTCGTCCGCATGGAATTTGCTTTTAAAACCCCCCGATTTTGAAACATTCTTCATTGATGCTCCGCTCCTATTGGCCTTAGCGTGATGATATTAACCTATAGCCTTTTTCGATAAATGGGCTATCTAACACTGGAAGAATTTATCAAATCAGACTAGCAGTTCTTGAGATTAGCGTGTTCAAACAAACTCTTCAGCTTTATATATTAGTATAAGATTGCTAAGCCTAGAACATAGGTTGAAATACAAATTTAGTATTGTGAAACTGAATCGACCAAATCTAACTGCCCTTTTTTGATGTTTATGCTACATCCTGCAAGATATCGAAAATGCTGTTTATTTAAACAGCATTTTATTAGCAACTAAGCATTTTATAGTACTCAAGCGAAGCTTTGAAGCGAAGAACTGCCGAAACCTTCTAAGCCTCTAGACAGAATGACGGACAACAGTACTAAAAAGGATATATTATATAAATAGCAGATATCGCTTAAATGTTGGCATAATATACTACCCTGTCAAAAAAGTACCGGGAAAAGGTCAATAATACACAAAATGTTAGTTATTCATTCAAATTTATTTTATCACCTTCAAAGTATGCTCCTTCAGAAACAATACACTTACGCCAACGAATAATCGAATCATCAAAATATTTTTCAAACGCTGTTTCTGGAATTAAGTTTAGTTCTCGTCGCGAATTCTCTTTTATGTCTTCTACCGAATGAAAACGGGTGCCACAAAGTGGTAATTTGATTTTAGGAAAACGAAAGAAGTTAACTAGAGCCATATCTGGTGAGTAAGCTGGTTGCTCGATGGTATTTCTTGAGTTTTTGGTCAAAAACTCGCTCACAATGATGACCTTGTGCGAAAGCGCATTATCGTGGTGCAAAATCCAAGAATTTTCTTTCCATAAGTCTGGCGTTTTTCGTAGAGTTTGCTCTCTTAAACGCCGCGTAACGCTCAAATAATTTACTTTATTTTACCCTTTGACCTTCCGGTAAGAATTTCGAGTGCACAACACCGCGATAGTCAAAGAAAACAGTCAACATGACTTTGACTTTTGATCGACTTTGGCTGGTGGTTTTTTTCGGTTTCGGTTCAGCTGGAAGGCGCCACTTCGAAGCTTGTTGACTAGTTTTCATGTCGAACTCGTAAACCCACATCTCGTTACTAATAACAATACTTTTCATGAATGTTGGTTGGGTCACAATTGAATCGTTCTAGCATGTCCTCAGCGACTCTTATGCGATTAAGTTTTTAGAGAAAATTCAGGTCTTTTGGGACTAGCCGAGTGGCAACACGCTTCGTACCCAATCCAATATTATTATTATTAAATTTTCAGTCACTATTTCCTTTACTTTTGCTGTTAACTTCAGTTGAAGACGTTGATGGCCTACCAGGGCGAGGTAAATCTTCCAGCATATGTCGAAGGCTTTTAAATGCTTTGTACCACTCATAAACACGTGTTTTTGATAAAGTAGATTCACCGTAAGCCTTCTGTAACATTTTCAGTGTCTCCAAAAACGAAATTCCACTGGTGATTCAAAATTTAAGACATACTCTTTGTTCGATCTTTTTGTCCATTATGGAATTCGTAATACACACTAGAAATGATTTAACTAAAAACAGCACTGTATTTAATCTAAATGATCGATGCCACTCAAACTCTGCGCCAAAATTGAAAACAGTTGTGCCAATCTAGCAACAACAAAAAAAACAAAAATTGAATTTGGAACCATAAACAAATCATCCAATCTCTATACTTTTTTGACAGAATGTATTTTAAAGTCACAGATAGGCTCTTCAATTTCATTGGTACAGATTAATATGTAAGATTTAAAAAAAAAAACGTGTGCGTCTCGGGACGCCCGACAGAAGTGATAACTTAAACTAATCTAAGTTGAACTATTTAAAATTGAAATTGTTTAACTTGAGAAAAGGTTAGGTTATTACTTAAATTTTATGTATACAGCGCGTGGGTTAGAGTGAGAGAGGAGGAGTCTGCCTACCGCTGCCGTATGCGTGAGAGAAAGGGAAGCCAGGCAGACTGGCGCCGCAACGCGTTACGTAACGAAGCGATTTACCCTCCCATAAGAAGTTATCACTTCAAAAAATCAGTGAATAATTCAAAAGCAATTACAGTTTTAATATAAACCAAATTATAATATTTATTTTCAAACAAATCTAATCACTATATAATTAAAAACTGATCTCCAAGACTTAAACTATATAATCAGTAAAGGGCAACGTTTAAAATCTTAGAAAGTAAACATTGATTTTAGTAATGTTACAACTTCGGCAATCCACATGGAAATGGGTCTTGTAGGAACATTTTGAGTTTTCCTCATTGCCACGTACACGCTGTTATATTACGATTGCAATCCATTAAGCGAGGCCTAACTGCTAAGGACGACAACAAAGGGCAACCAATTTTAAATAGTATTATAGTAAATTCACGCAACCCGATTTCTAAGAAACTATTCATATGAGACATTATAGAGAATTCTATGAAGTATTATTGAAAGTAATAATTAATTCATGTTTATGTTAATATATAATTAAATAAGTATACATGTAACATGCCCGTTTCCTTCCTATAGAGGTAGGTAAATACTGTGAAACTCCTCTACTCTATATCCTAACATTAAGAAAGGGTACATGTTAGTTTCAAAACTAAGACACTTTTTTACTATCTACAAAACTCAACTATGTACTCTTCCTAAACCTGATTTGATTGTTACATGAGAGGTGAAAGTGACCTATTTAGGCATGAGGTGGTTTGGCGCCCGAGCGTATCGAGGGCGCTAATAGTTCGAATGCCTAAATAGCCTTTCACCCAAGATTAACACCAGAGTATACCGAAATGAATAGCAGACCAAATTAAAAAGTATCTTGCTTAAAACGGGATATTACACTATTGAAAAATATTTAAGCGATAAAACTCCATTTACATAGCAGCTCGCTCCAGCCTCTTCTACAATCGTCTGTATAACGTTTTAATTTTTCCAAACATATAAGGAATTTATGGAGATATGTTGGAGTACAAACTTTCAGTACGTCTCGTCATTATTATAACAATAATAATATTCTTCTTCCCCGTACTGTGTTATTGTCTTACTGAGCAGCACTATTTGCTACAACTCCATTAATTCTTCTAAAATTAATTCTGTAACTTACTTCTGTATAAAACTTATAAAAAACAGAACTTGAGATATAAATAGAACAAGAAATATAAATAAAACAATCTTTAGCTAGACGTGTTGCAGGGGAGTTTCTTGCCGCTTCTTCTCCTCAACAGCAATAACACGTTGCGAAGCGATGTACATAGAATAGGAAGTAAAACTAAATTTTGACTTATACATATGACCTTTAAAAAGTGTTCTTCAGTGGAATATATTTTGAATAAAAACTTTTGAATTCGAATTTGAAAAGACTGTTCATTTCGAATATGAGGTAAATAAATAAAAACTGATTCGTTAAACAAACATCTACGTCTGTAATGAAATCAGGCATTAAATCCTGTGAAGTCATTTAATACGTCGCATATGAAACATTAAGTATATTTCTTTTTCTGTGGCATTCTACCAGCCAGTATTTTCTTGCCACTGATGATAGTAAATATTTAACTCAAATTTATGTAAATTGAATAATAATTTAGTGAAAAGTAATTCATAAGTATAAAATTATTTTACAAAATTGTAGTTATTTTTTTAATACAATTTATGTTGCGGTTTAACCGTGACTGTAAAAAATGTTGGGACATGAGTCGTAAGTATGGTTCGCATAGTTTTCTAAATTTTTTGGCAGCAGGGAGAACCCTGTCATTAGGCAACTCCATGCGTTCTTTCAGTATACGAGAACTGTAAAAGAAGTTTACAACATATATACTTGCTCAATATACCTACACATCATAATTCGTTTTTCGGGCAAAGATACCTTTATTAATTTATTGAAGAAGAAATAATACTATGGAATTATTCTCGTCCAGTAAAAAACGTAATAAGTAATACGCGCTCCATTCAAAGTTGGCATCACGAATCTATTTTTTGGTTTTATAGAAAATCTCAATTAAAACTTTCAATCAACCTCTTATTATTTGAAAAATGTTATTTTTATTTGTTATAAATTGAAAGTCCTAATACTAATAAGTTCTTTTCAATATAGTACATTTCAATAAATTGAAAGGAAGATAATTAAGAATTTTAATTTGTGACTGATTTAAGTTTAAAAAATATGTTAGGTGCTATGTTCTTCTAGTACTAATTACTATTTAGAAAATAAGAACATTTCTACCATTTGACTATAGAACCCTCAAAATCATTTAGTTAAACCCCGTATCTCAAAAAGTCATCTCTCCGGATTTTGTTCAAACCAATTTTCGTGGTAAAAATTTTAAACTTCGTTACCTTAATCTTTTTCATAATTTCATTCATAGCAAATGTCATCGATTTAGACCTAGTAGTTTTTGATAAAAATCCCTGTGACACACACAAAAAGATGGATGGACATGGCTATTTTATAAGGATACTTACTACTTTGCCAAAATTATTACTGAATCCTAAGGAAGGGAAGGGAAGGGAAACCTTGTATTGTAATATTCGGTCCAAATAACATCGTTGAAATAAATATTTGCTAAGAACTACTAGTTTATAGCAGCCACCCTTTTACATAAAAATGTAAATATACAAAAAAGATCATAGAATCAGAAGAAATGTATTATTGTAAGAATCAGAAGCCTAAACCGAACAGCAAAGTAATATATGATAATATGGTTTATTTACTTAATGTTAGGGCTCGGCAAACGAAAATAAGTTTAAATACAAAAGCATTATGTTAGCTTTTCTTAAAATAAAGATATAATACAACCAAGTAAGGCAATACGGTCACTAAGCTAAAGAAATTTGGATTTAAATTTAGACGCTCGCTTCTGTTGAATAAAATAGATACCTGTACAAAAATGTTTTGTCGCAGGGAATTACTTCTTTGAACCATAGAGTACATTTTGGTTTGACAAAGGTAGGCTTGGAAGATTACCTAGACATGCAGACGACGATAAGCGCCGAGTCGTTATAGAGGTTGTCGTAGACCCTCAAAATATAAACATCGTCCAGATGTCGCAGATAAGGGCGGAGAGCTTTTTGCCCTAATGGCAGATTACTTGAGCCGAATGTGTTGCGTGCCGCCGCCCAACGCCCGCACCGTGGAAATACGCCGGTGTCCCGTCTTGTGACGCCGTGGCTTATTGAAATAGAAAATTTCTTACAATCTGATACAATTTAATAATTCTTTAATGTTTTTTAAAATTAGACAGTTTTTTTTTAATATTTTCACGACCGTAAGAAAAATACGTTTTAACTTGTTTTGATTATAATCTGTTCTATTTAACCGACTTCCAAAGGTAGGAGGTTCTCAATTACTCTGTATGTTTTATTTTATGTGTTACGCGATTACTCCATCAATTGTGTACCGATTTTCAATGTTTTCCTTTATTCATAACTGTGGTCCGAGGTGATAACATAGTCAACAAGTCAGAATGAGATGAACCCAGAGAAATCGAGAGTAACCTTTATTAAAGATCACTGAGCGCCTACATTCTTCGAAAAAGCTCGTATACACGAGCCACTATTACATTTACTACAGGCATTTAATTTTTTAGTATGCCTGTTACACGATTTCTGCGTGAATTGTGGACCAATTTTCAAATTCTATTTTTTACTCGATAGAGTATACTCCCGAGGTATTCCCATGGTCATAAGTCAAGATCTGATGAGTGGGTCACAAATAAATCGAGAACAACCCTTGTTGACGGTGTCTACACCGAAGAGTGAGATAGCAAACCCTGTACCAGTAGTACAATTTCTACAAGCGCTTAATATATTATTTCTAAAGCTATATAATTAAACAATTACTACAACTAAAAAGTAATAAACAAAAAATAACAAAAACTAAACCGACTTCAAGGTGTGGTAGAAAGAAGTCGGTGAAATATTTATTTTTTGTTTTTAGATTGAAGTCGGAATTGTTTATGTTAAAAAATTACTAATTTTAGTTTGCTAAGAAATTTCTTATATCGTTTCTTCTCTCCAACTGATAACAGTGTACTGTATAGTGACGACATTGCTGTTAGACTAGGCCCTGCAATATGGTCGGCGCCTGCCACCATATGCGGGCAGGCGATAGCGACTTGCCGCGTCCAAGGAGCACGGGTAGTTTTAGAGGGTATTCCGGCAATAGACTGGTGAGTCTTCACACGCCCTCACCGTGATCCTCAGATGATGAGATGTCTGTAAGTGGATTTTGGCTCGTAAAAAAAAGGCTCTGATAGAGTATATTAACGTATAGTAACCATACAAAAAATCTAATAATTGAATAAAGTTGAGGAGAATTAAGAATAAATTTGGAATTACTCATTAAAGCTTAACTCATGAGTCAATATTTGATTTTAATTGACTCAAAACACAGGCCTTGTTCCTAGTTTGAGAGTCGAAGGTATTCCTACTTGTCTTAAATTCCATAGCCGTATTTTAAATTAACACATTTTTACTGTTTCCTAATTGTCTCTTTTTTTGTTAAATTGTAAAATACTAAAGGCTTTTAAAAAAAAGTGTCATCATAGCTAGATTGTGGCCGCCAAAACAATTTAAATTTTAAGTTTGTTTAAATATTAAATTCATTTAGTCTATATTTATATGATTAGGAATCCCCACACACCTTCATTAGCGTAAAACTTCTTTTCCAATCTTGTAAGCTCTCTCATTGTCCAGAGTAAAAATAAATTCATATCTAGTTTCTAAGGTACGTCCATGCCCATTTTTTCATATTCAAGTCATATGAAGTGGACAGAAACATACTAATAAAATTCAAAATAGGTAATAGTGAATTTTAATATAACTACATAAAAATTCCAATCATAATTATGTAAATGTACCTATTTTAATTAACATTATTAACATTTGAGTGTTTTTATTTTGGCTTACCACGTAATGGCTATATATTTATAATATGACTAACTAGAGTTCTCCCCGCGTCTACGTCCCGGCTCAAAACCTCGGAACTAGCTCTATTATACTTACAAAAAAACTTAATTAGTTTTCTTATATATAAACCCTTGGTGAAAAAATATAATTATCTAAGTGATGGTGAAGGCCGCTTAAAAATCAGTGAAGAGTTAGCGCCTTTACAGACAGACAGATAGAAGACAGGCGCGGAATGCGACTTCGTGTTATACTATGCAAAGATAATTATATAATTCACTACTCGCATTCTTCGAAATGGTGTAATGGATGTCATATAATTATTCACAAAACGTTACAAATAACGTATAAATTGATCAGATCGAACACGAAAATTTGAAATATTTGTACCGCAAAAAAAATCGTCGATAAAATTTAAACGAAAACATGTCTATTACAGAATATCTTTCAAATTGAAACTACGTTTACACAAACATTCATATCATATTGTGAATAAAACATATACACGATGCTTCGTCCGCGTAATAATTGGAATTATATCGCTCGGGATCTCTTTAATTATTCGGGAAATATTTACCAATTTTCATATAAGAATATTTTACACCCATAGCTGTGAAAAAAGGAACAATTAACTAACCAAATAACCATCATACCATGTTCACACTCTGTGTTCACATATGTCGATACTCGGTTTTCGCTAGACTGTATTTTTATTAGGGGCCCGTAGCCGTTTTGGTTAAAACAAAATCCATTTAAATTTATTGTATTCGTTCGACATAAGAACAGAAAGTGTTACTTTCTTAAATACCCCATATCATAGTCCTTTAAAAACCGCGTCTGGTAAGCTCAAACCATATCCCTAAGATGCATAAGAGAATCGATTTTCCGAGAAGCGTGATGGCTGACGAAAATTCGGGTAAAGACCAGATGACGAGCGATACGATGGTAGTAGGAGGTTGAAGCCGCTATTCTGAACAGTTCCTCAAAACACTCCCTATTCCAAAGACGGTGTCAAACGCAAAAGATGCAAATTAATATAAATAACAGATATTAAACTATGTTATGTCTCTTCTACACCTGTGATAATGTTACTGTTGGTGAATGTGTCTATATACTTCTTACTTTTAGCGTTAAAATTATTGACTTTAATACATACATAGTTATATAGTGTACATATATATACAGTTATAAACGAGATATTTATTAATATTTAACGTCATTAACAATGTCGCATCTCAAATAATGCATTAAACCCTTGGCTACATCTTCGTGACAAAGTCACTAACACTAACATATCCCAGGTGTAGCAGAGGCATTGGAGTATCAAAGCATATTGAATTAACAAAATAACTAACGATAAATTCTTAACAATTTACTTTCAAATAAGGAGTAAGAACAAGACGATACTATGCTCGATATCGGTTGACAAAATACCTCCCTCGCTAGCACGGTTTGTTTGTGGTAATTAGGTTGCCCTAATGAATACAGGGTGGGGTTCATCCGTAGTTGTCTGGGTAATTAACAGCTGTGATAGGAAATATTAATATTTATAAGCCTGAGAGCAAATTTTCGTAATACGTTGGAGAAATGTTGTTATAAATTTTACATACTGTTTTCACTTTTCAATTTTAATACTCGGTTATTTGAAGTGCCGTTTCATTTTTTAGGAAACATTAGCATATATCCTTTAATAAAATTTTGAGTATTTTACACCTTGGTCTAAAGTATGCCGCCGTTACAACCTTGAATTGTGTTCGGGCATTAGTGGGTAAGTTTCAGTCTCCTTTTAGAGAGAGGCAGTACATTGGTAACACCTTTGGTATTACAAACGTCCATAAGCGATGGTTTCCGCTTTCCATCAAATGGGTCGTCTGCCTGTCCGCTGAACTTGTGGAATAATAAAAGTACTGTTAGGAGCCGGGCTTGTGTAATAGAACGCCGATGCTAATCTTAACAGCTTCAAGAAGTGTTTTATTCAAATTACGAAAACAAAATAGATTTTTGTTTTTATAACAAAAAAATTAAACCTAGTCTTTGTTTGATATTTATGCATTAATTTAGTAAAACCTCCTATAGGCCAAACTATAGGTCTTCTACTCATGCCAAGTAACTGAGTGCTTGTGGCAACTCGAAAAGACACATTATATAGAACAGATGAGATATTCCACATAAAAACGCCATCCGTGTAGGAACGGAGAAAGAAACAAATCGCTGAAGCCAGGCGGCCTGTCGTAAGAGGCTACAAAACAACCCACAGCCAGGTGGTAGGGCATTTGCCCGTCTGGATGACAATCAACCCTGGTCTAGAGCATGCCGCCATTACAACCTTGACTTGTGTTCCGTCTTAGTGGCCAGACCAGTCCGGCAGCACGGTAGCAGCTTTAGTGTTATAAATATTTATAGGCGACGATAACCACTTTCTAACACAGTTGGGCCGTCAGCCTGTCTGTTGTACTCAAGCAATAAAAAAAATATAGAAAACCCAACTTTTGTTTAAAATAATAAACGTCCTAGAACTATACCACATTACTATTGATATTTATTTATATGTTTTCTAAAAATGAAACTAGGTATGGTAATATAGCCTAAAGCTGTTTCTTGCCATGCAATAAAATCTACCTACATACAAAAAATAAACAAATATAGACACTAGTACAAATTGCAATAGATGACAACATTATACATAATTACCAATACACAGAACCACTTGTTGATTATATAATGTTATAGAAATATGTGTTCAATGAAAACAAACAAAAATTCCATTAAAAGGATGTTTTAGTATTCGTTTTATAAATGGTTATATTTATGAAAGTTAACGGTCACACATAAAGTCTCGCGTTGTTAAATCTGATTTTATTTTTATTGCGTTAACAAAAACAAATCGTTTTATGTTCAGATTTAAATTTCAGTGTTCCGTCGGGGGCAGAATATCCCCGCTGTAATAAGGCGATGTTTTTATTACGCTGAGCCCTTCTAATAAGCGGACACTCGCTGTTTGTTCACAAACAATCTCATCCCATTTCGTAATTTTACACCTATATCCACTGCATAACGAAACAAAATTACACAGGCTAAATAAGTTGAAACAACAAGGCTGCGAGTCTTCTATGTAACACGCTATTCTTAGGAATGCCTACTCAATTTTAATTTCATGATAACTATTACACCAACAAAGAATTTTTTTATTTCACACTTCAAAGCTTTCCACTTTCGTAAACTTCACATACGTATCCCGCAGAAACTATCACACTTTTTGGGATAAAAAGTCTATGTTCATCACTATCGCATATACCTTACATCCAAATATCATGACGATCTTTTCATTCTTAAGACTGTGAAGAAGGAAAATTTTAACTCACAGATATCTTCATGGTAATTTGTTTACAATAAAATTAATATTACCTGTATTGTAGGCATAGAAGGATAATTCTTACTAGGAATGAAAATCGCCTAATCTATATAGGTATAATAGGTATATAATACGCGAAGTAAAAACTTTGTACCCCTTTTTACGAAAATTGCGCGGACGGAGGAGTATGAAATTTCGCACATTTTTAGTTTATATAGAGAAGAAGCGACGAATGCTAATAATTTTTTTAAAGTATGCATAAAAATACATGAAATCAATAAAAAAAAAGATTTCACACACTACCATGTATTTGACACACACACGCATACATACTCTTTTGTTTATGGTTCAAGTCAAATTAACAGAGTAGCTTTGGCGAAATATGTGATTATGTCTTTGACATTAATTATTAATTGACATTATTATGGGCGAATTTCGAGCACGGGCGACCACTAGTAAAATGTTATTCTAAAAAGCTCCTAAACGCTATATGACATACATAACGCCACAGACTATTTAATCTGCTGTTTTTGTAAACATGTTTTAGGCCGTATCTGTCAGAAACTGACAAGAAACTTATTATTAAGTGTAATGTGTCGTATTGTATAGTGTACGGTAATGCACCACTGGCAAAACTTACGTTTTTGAGATTGGATATATTAATTGGTATAGAAAAAAAATCCAGTCGTATCGGCAGTTCTAACAGCGATATCTGTTATCTGTATTCACATAGGAGGACGTTCATGCATTGACCATAATGTGGTTAATGCATGAACGTGCTAGGGTTCCCACTCGTGCTAAAATATAGTACGATACCATATATTACAATATATGGTATCGTATTATATTTTAGCCAATTGTGCTATATATAGTATAAAATGTACTATATTTTCATCGCTAATTCAATTATCGTCCTTTTTGTTCAGACTCATATGATTATTTTAAGTATAATATATATATATGCTGGCTAAAGCAAAAAGTATTTATACATACATATACATTAAAAGTTCAATAATGAAGTAAATAACATATAAAATAAATCTATCTATAATATTATACATTTCTAAACATGCCTGTCTGTACATTGAAGCTTTTAAAAGAACAACTGGAATAGACTATATAAACGATAGAGAACGCGATAATTTTTTTTAGATTTTTTGTGTTTGTCTGTCTGTCTGTTTGTCTGTTTGTTCGGGATTTACGTAAAAACTACTGGGCTGATTTCTATGCGGTTTTCGCTGATCGACAGGAAATTCTTAGAATTAAGATTTGCGCTACTTTTTCTTCTGGGAATACCGCGGCTTTTTTCTGGGAATGATTTAAAATGGCCAAATTAAAAATGAATTTCTATGTGATTTTTTCACTGATTGATTGCAAATTTTATGTAATAAAACGTGTGATATTTTTTATCCCGGGAAACTCGCGGGTATTTCAAGTCAAGCGTGGACGAAGTCGCGGGCATATCCTAGTGATAAATAAATGTCTACTATTTTTTCCCTAAAAGTTCCTAAAAGTAGGTGCTGTAACGGCTCCGATGGTGAGCCTCGCTTTGCAGGTATACAAGAGTCGTACAAATGAAGAAAACACGTAAAAATTCGTATATTATGTGGCTCACAGAATAATATTTTTTTTAATATATGACGTCTCTAGACTCATTCTCAATTCGAAAATATTAGAAATCCTTTTCATAATAAAATCGTCCGAATACCAAAGAGGCTGTTACCGTACTATACTTTATATAACAAAAATACTATATTTTCTTCGAAAAAAGTGGCACCCCTAGAACGTGCTCCTATGAATATTATTTAAATAAGCTAAATTATACATCAATAAATCTTTACATGAAACGTGACTTAACGTACGACAATAAAGCTTTCAATTTTTGACATTTATATGAATATTCAACTTTCCTGCCAGTTATCCAGTCAATTCGATATCTTCCGTATTTGGAAATATATTCAGTGCTTGTTAAAAATATAGTAAAATGCTTATTTTGTATGTATGTAAATGTAAGTCCTCATTTCAAATTATAACGAAACTTTGTATTCTCAAATTGTTAATAAATGAGACGCTAATATGACAGTCAAGATTCAAGAAATTAGCGAGTGTATAATAAGATGTGGTATTAACATCGAGCTTGGCGTGTATTATAACTGCATTACCATTTAAATATTCATGAGGAGCAAACTTCCCACAGAGTGAAACTGGTGACGAATTCGACTCATCCGTCGCAGCCAGTTTAGTCTATGAATATGGAAAACGCGAACATGCCGCCGCTTAGGTTCTATTGAATAAAAATGAATCTATAGAAAAATTTAAGAACTCTCCCAAAATCGAGTGTAGGCCATCTATTCGTAGCAACACCCTCTAAAAGTTTAATTTATATAATATTTTCCGTACTTTTATTAAGTCGTATCAACTTCAATAGTCTAAACATTCCTTTACAATTATAAATATTTGATTAATTTTAAATATTACATCATCCTTGTTAGAAAGCATAATATATACATTTCTAATAACTAATCTATTTACACTTTTGTGTTCCTATAAAGTTTTAATTTATTGAAAAGTAAAAGTAAACGTATTTAAGCTGAAATGTGTGGCATTTACCTATTTTGTTATTTCAGCTGTACAATAGTTAAACTACAATTATAAAAGTTTTTTCATAAAAAATACTAATTAGTATTGATCTTATATTTATTGTGAAAACTTCGTTTGAAAAAACCGACTTCAAAAACTAAAAAGTATAAAATATCTCAATAAAGATTTTTGACTAAGAATTTATTTAGTTTACTAAGAGACAAAATAATATAAAATTTTCTACATTTTGAAGTCGGTGCCGAGCAAACCATAAAAATTACCATATACACTATTATATATAACAACAAAATGTTGCAAAATATTGTAATTTTTATGGTTTACTTGGCGCCGACTTCAAGACGTAGAAAATTATATATTATTTTGTCTCTTAATAAACTAAATAAATTCTTAGTCAAAAATCTTAAGTTATTTTATACTTTTTAGTTTTTAAAGTCGGTTTTTTTAAACGAAGTTATCTTTTATTTGTTTCTTTTTAGTGTCTAGCTATGGGTAGGCCTACGAAAGATGGCGCGCGCCTTAAAAAATATAGGTCCCAAGAAACGTGAACGGAAAATTTTCATAAAAAATGAATGAATGAATGAAAACACTTTATTTTTTTTTATTTTTTTTTTGTTCACCTAAAATAAAAAATGTTCATAAATAGAAAATTACTGGGCCAAACTATGTTAAATTTTTAGGAGATCAAATGGCATATTTCGCATCAAACTAAAAAAGAATCACGTAAATCGGATCATAAATCTCAGCGTAATCGGTGTACATACATAAAAAATATACCAATCAAATTGAGAACCTCCTCCTTTTTGAAGTCGGTTAAAAATAGAGTACGTCTAATCAACCTTTAAAGTACAAATAAGGACATATTACAATTCTCTTAATGCCACGAAGTAGCATATTGTTACGTGCGAGCGGGGGTACGCACTTAGGATTGGAAGAAAACACCAGTTTTTAACTAAATGCTTTTATTAACCTACAGGAGCCGTACGTGATTCCTCTCGCAGAGTTGCCCCTTCACGCACAACTAACGACGCACTCTCCCGACGATAAAATGTCTCACTCACAATACCGTCACCGATATTGCGTAGACCACCCTCTGCTACTGCAGTGTTCACCTCCGAATTTACCGCGCGTAGCTCGCTTCTGGATCTTCTCTCAAACTACGCTACACTCCTCCTTCACTGAACTTTCCACTAAACTTTTCACTAAATTCACCACTAAACTTGTCACTGTCTTCTATTAAACTTCTCTTCCAACTCTTTCGTATTGCACTTGTCGCTTCACTGTCTTGAATTGAACTCAACTCTAAACTGCCCGGTAAGTGCGCTATCTATCCCTTTCTAAACATCTATCTGTCTCTGTCTTTTCTTTCCCGAACCTTCTATTGTAGAACTTTCGTAGATCGTCTATCCCTTTCTAAAATGTATCTGTCCTTGTCATTTCCTTCCAGAATCTACTACCTTTTTCTAAAAGTTCTTAAACCAACTAGACGATTCCACTATCACTCGCCACAATATAATAAGCTGGAAAAAGTAGTTCGAATACATTATTTAACTAAGGAAATCACTTACTACTGGTAAAACGTACGTCACGGCTCATATAACAAAGTGAGCTAACATGGGTCCCGGTAATGTCAAGTAGATAGCCCAAGGATATTGATTAAACTAGCCCGCGAAAGAAGTCGAGTGCTATCGGATAAATAAAAATCAATATCTGAATCGGTTGCGAGTTTTCCTCACAGTCCATTTGCTATAAGAACGTAGTGCTTTTTCAAAGGGATCTCTCCAGTCCTTATTTCGAGATCCTTTAGAGCCACACTTGAAGAACAGCGCGGTGCCTTTAGGGTCCCGCTTCCGCCCCTCCGAGAAATGCCCGAGATAAGAGAGACGTTTTGGCGCCATTCATGTTTATGGCGGGGCAAATAGCCTTAGAATACTGCGCACTTATTATAAATAAATACATACCTACAATATATTTAAAATGATTAGAGCTAAATTGAAAAATGTGGCAACACTCCGATTCATTGCTCTATTAAGGTCTTAGTTAAAGAAAATTATAAGAATAAAAACTATCATATTATATTGAATAAGGATTCCAATATTGGTAATGTTCTTTTAAGTTTTACGCAATAATACAGTATAATTATCTAATTTAATAAAAAATGTATAAAATAAATTTAAGAAAATATCCAAAAATTTTAAAATAGAAACAGAAACATAACGTCTGCCAACCCATTTGAAATATAGGTTTAAATTTAAAAAATCCCACTGCTATCCGCCACGCTTTTTCTAGGCGGATTGGCAGGCTTCACGTATCTGTTATCTCGATTTGTGGGTTGTTCCTAATATACATATTAGTAAAAAAAAGTGTCTATGCGGTGTATGCTTTCGAGATAGAAATTTTCGGATCACATCCTTCGCATTAGACTCGATTTTCTTAGGCACTTAGCTCCTAAGTCGGTTGAAATGGAATACGGTAATTTGACAAAATAGATATTTTCAAAGTGCGAAACGGAGGGACGAGACAATATTACTTTATTTTACAAAATGTCGTCTGCGTAAAATTTTATGGCGGCCCGTTTGCGAGGGGTGAGAAAAGTGATGATCACTAACAGTCTACCTATACGCTAGCGGCGCGCGATGCGTCGCTGGTCGCCGCGCGCCGGCCTGCCGACCGACTCGTTTATTTCAATTACTTTCTCGACTCTTAATATTGAACTAAGTCCTTGCCATAAGTTGCTTTGATTTCTCTTTCATTAACAGTAACAAAAAAATTATGAGATGGTTTGTAAAGTTTATGTAAATACTTACAGACTGGCCAAATAGAATTGAAAATAATAGGGGCACTACTTTCGCTAATTTGTCTAAACTCTTTCAACTTCAATATTACATCAAGAGTAATTTTGATACTTACTGGATTTTTTTTATATTACGTTAAAAATCATGCAAGTATTTGCATGCAATTGCTTTATTTATGACATATATATTTTGTCAACATAACCTATGATGTTTATTTTAATAATAATGAATATAATTTAGTAAGCAAGAGCTGTAACACCTTATGGTAGTTAATGGAGCAATTATTTAGTAAAAGAAGCGAAACGAATCGTTACAAACCTGTCGTCATGTCGACGGTTCATTTGTAAATATCGTCAAATTATGACTAAAATATTTTTGTCTTATGTCCAACTAGACATCCTTGATAAACTTAAAAAAATATTGCTGATGTGAAACTTAGTATTTTTAGATTAGTTAGTTATTTTTAATGGTTTTAGGTTTTGATCAACGTTAAAATTAAATTAATCTGGAAATATTGCGAAACCCACATGTTCCACATTTTTTTCTAATCCATAAGACCGCCTATTATTATCTGTACTTTAACTTCTTGAACTATATCTTAATGCTATGCAATAAAGTATATTCTAGTCTATATTCACTTTGTTTACAACTCTGTGACATTGACTACAGATAAGATAGAACATTGCTATAAAGCAAAACAAATAGTTCATGTTTTAGACATTATGACAAGGTTTTACATTGTTTATTTTTACAATAAAATCATAATCTAAAGTTATATACATAATTATGTAGTTTGATAACGAGGATGAATATATGATATCAGCCCATAAGCGTCCCACTGCTCGGATGTATCCTTTATATTTCAGGAAATGGACGATATACCGCCACATTAGTACGGGTTACATACATCGGTAACCATGGTGTACAGGTTTTACTCACGATGTTTTCCTTAATATTTTACACCTGATATTTGTGAATAGATGATAAAATCTGCCTAAGCGAAACATGCTTCTTGGCTGGTATCTGAATTCACGTCATTTAACGAAAAACAGGTGCGTTAGCTACTACAAAAGTGCTACAATTTAAGGGAATGAATATACAATAATTTTCCGCAAGATATGCAAATAGCAAGTAGTTATCACATAATGCACGAACAATAAGAACAATATATAAATAAAATTGACAATACAACCTGTCAATTGTCATTAAAAGATCTAAATGCAGTCTAAAGCCGAGTTTTCGCTAGTAAGTGCGTATCCCTAGATACTGTTAGCACTAACTGAAATACTCGTAAACAAGCTACATCGAGCTCGTCCGAAACATAAAAAGTGGAAATTGGAATATAGAGGTAAAGCCCAATAGGTCGGCGCGGGCGGAGTTTAGGCGTGTCCTCTGGGGCACTTGCCAAACAAAGTTTTTGTTTTATCAAACTGGTAATTCACATTTTTTGTTTTATTGCCCTTAAAGCCCTTGAGATTTATGGGTAGCCACTTTGCATTAATTTCCCATTCATTACAGATCTCCTGAATTTTAGGCATTTTTTTAAGAGCGGCATTGAGTGTAACCTACCGTGAAGAGCGTTTATGTATTCTTACTGGGTACAAATAACGTTATGAATTATTTAAATTATGTTACGATATAACAAAAGGAAACCCCATAATAAGAAGAAATACACAGTAGCAGCCCTTAAAATCCCCACTCTAGGGTCCTCGCACAAACAGTACGTATACGCATTATCCCTATCCAAGGCGGCTAGGTGTGCGAGTCTTTCACTGCGAGAATTAGATAATTTTAACAGTACACATTACAGAAACTAGGATTTGGAGGTACATATTTAAACTGAGACACATGTGTGCGTAAAAAAGCCCTAGTAACTTAGTGGTTAGCGCTCATCACAAACACAAATCGAATTCGAATCTTGGCCGAAAAGCGTACACAACTTAGGCAGTTTTCTGACCTAATGTGCGTATTGTTATAATTACCACGTGCTGACGGTGAAAGAAAACACCATGATGAAACCTGCACACCGAGATACCTCATCAGATATGACACATGTATCTTAACATGCATGACACATCTGTTACATCTGCCAATCCGCTTTGGACAATCATGGCAGGTATACTGTCCAATCTCCTATGAAAATAGCAGGCCCGAACCTAGCAGTGGGACGTTTTTGGACTGTTACTGTACTGTACTAAGCTACCATAACATACAAAAAGAACGAAAAGAAGTAAAAGTATTCTAGTCTAACAACCATCCATATTGGTTATCAATTACAGATAATTAAATATACATCTAAAAAAGCTTAATTAACAACCCATTTTTAACCTCCTCAAAATCTCGTATTGTCCTTATAATCCTAACAGCTTTAATTGAGGTTAGAGTTAGAAGACAGAACTATTCAATTACCCATGTGATATGTAATGCATAAGACAATTACAGGGCGTAAATTTCACAAATAAATTAATCATATTATTTACTAGATGATGCCCGCGACTTCATCTGCGTAGTATTTATTATTTCCTTCAATTAAATTTTTGTAGATCGCAATACCTTATAAAGCTTCTTTATAGACGACATTTAACGTAAACTGATTCGGAACATGGACAAGTAGGTTGGTTGGCTGACTTATACGGGAGAAAGCAACATAGAGCTGGCCGTGCGAGAAACAGCTGACGCTGAGGTCCACGCCCGCAACACGCAGCGTCTGCCCTTGAGCTTTGTTTATCGTTATTGCGTAACACACACTAACCGGGAACTGTAAGAATAACCAAACGACAACCCTTACACAAGAACTTTTTTTGTCACCATCGCGATGTAGAATACTGTCAACGCAATCTCGTTTATTTAATACAAATTAGAGTGGGTAACATTATTTTTGAAGCGTTGGTTATTGCAGTGAATTGTAAGATTTCACCATCGCGATGTAGAATACTATATCATGATGAAATACGCTATGCTAGACACTGTTTTTGTAAGGTTTTACTTTTTCGCGGACTCTCTTCTTTTTAATGTAAAATTGTTTTTTAATAGACAAATTGTTTTATTGTATGACGATACCGGGAATATCAATACTTAATTAGGTGCATAAGTTGTATAATAAGTAGTTTAGGTAATTATTTTTTTTTAACTATCCCACGGGCACTCTTTAATTTTTCGGGATCAAAAGTATCTTATATGCTGACCAGGGATATAAGCTACCACCATACAAAATTTAATTTAAATCGGTCCAGTCGTTTTGGAGATTAGCCCGTACAAACAGACAAATAGAGAAACAAAAAAATTGAAAAAAAACGAAATTAGTTCTATTTCACTTCTTACATCCCCCTGGCTCGGTTTTTAGTATTTTTTTTCATCGTACAGAAATTCGACCTCTACAGTGTTTTTTCTTTTTTAATTTCGTATAGGTTCGCGTTTGACCATTATCTCGCTCGATTTGAGCGGAGATATGGTCTAAGATTGAGCACGCTTACCTAGAAGGTACCTATTCACACGAGACTTGAAGATACCCAGTGTAGGCTTCGGGAAAAACAGACTCCGGCAGAAAGTTCTTATATGAAAGTTCTTTTATTTTATTATCAATGGACAATACAATGCAAGAAGACTTAACTTATTCGTATTATATTCTACTCATAGTCCCTCAATACTATAAGTAGAATACTGAGCCCAGATCACCGTGTTCTATGGGTAAGGTGCCCAGAAGGCTGGCTACGTTTCCTCGCTGGATCGCCATACTGATCCGTTGGCCGAAGTAAGCACCAGCCCTCTGATCACCTGAAGAGTCAATGAGTCGTTCCGATAAATTTTGGTAGAGGCTCATGGCCTCAGAACCCCACGGTCCAAGCGTCTCGACAGCAAACGGCACAAATATATAACTCTCACTGAGGGTTGCATACTTGCGCCGCTTGAGTGATTCGGCTGTTTCCGCCGCTGTACCGGCTGATCTAGACGTGTTTGGTAAATGGGAAATAAATTTATTTTATTATATATTAATTTTTAATTCACTTTATACACCACTATGTGGTAGAATGTACTGTTCACCTACAATTGTATAACACCTGTATAAACTACATTTTTGCAAATAAAGATATTGATTGATAGATTATCCCGCCTTGGTATTAACTTTGCTTTAAATATATAATCACCGTGTTTATTTTTTATTGTGTATTACACTGTACTGTGTTATTTAATAAATGTGGATGAGGCAAGATGAAAACCAAAGTCGCAAAAATCGTTTTATTGCTCCATTCTAATCTAAAAATCAAACGCCAAAACTATAAAACATCTTATTTTAATTGTTGTTAAATTCACCACGATGGCAGATAACAGAAGTACTATACGACAAAAGAACTATTACTATATATACTACAGATCCCACATACGTGCGCATAGGCGAAGATAGTCGAGCGCACGGACCAGTTTTTGCGGTCTGTACTTAACGCGCAGGAGAGACATCGATTACGCCGTCAAGTCCTATATCTCAGCAGATTGCGCCAAGTGGCGTGAGATATCTAAATGGTAATGAAACTACGTTTTCAGTTTTAAGCGCGGTATTTTATTTGATTTTCATTCCGACGTTTCGCTCACTCTTCAGTGAAAAGTGGCCGAAACGTCGGAATAAAAATCAAATAAAATACCGCGCTTAAAACTATCAAAACGTAGTTTTATTATGTGTACTAGTCGTGAAAACTTTAGAAAATACTATCTAACTGGTGTCATTTGTGACCCTAAAGAGCCGCTTAATCTAAAAGGCCTGTCCTTTTCTATGGCAATGAAGCGTGGCCTGTACTTGAGCGACACGGGCAAAAGCTGCGTGTCACGGAAATGAATATGCTGTGGTGAATGTGTGCGTCACGCGAAAGGAACACGTTAGAAACTATTTACGTGGGTAATAAATATCTAGTCGTGCCCCCTCCGCTAGGGCCCGGTGGAAGGTGTAGACCCAAGAAGTGCTGGCTTGTCGTTGTAAAGGATGACATGCGTACCAATGGTCTCACAATTAAGAATACCGAAGACCGTGCGAAATGGGAAAGAAAAAGTAGAACAACCGTCCATACAGTCTTGTCCAATGTAATTTTCTGTATTAATTCAATTCAATTAATTTATTCAATGCTTAAAGTACATAGACATGATTACACATTAACCCTTTTAGGGTATAGCATGGTATTGTAAATTAACACTTAACATATATATTAGTCCTATTATTATTTAATTATTATACAATTGTCAATTATTACAAAAATCTACATATACTGTATAGTGTCATTTAAATAGTCGTTAATTGAACAATACGTCTTCTTCATCAAAAAGATCTTTAATTTACCTTTAAATTCAGTCATAGTTTTAATGTTTTTAAGAAAGAGAGGAAGTTTGTTTTATATTTTTATACCCATAACAAAATACTGTTACCATACATAGATGTTTTACAGCTAAGAATACTTAATATAACTGTTTTGCATTTCAACAAAACAGGTATTATGTGTTGAATAAGACACACAGTGTTGCTAGAAGAAAGCATGTAAAATCTGCCTTTTATTTACTATCTATGGTTTAAAACTTACCAACTTAGCTATGGTTTTATACCTTTCTCTTTTACTCACCATCATGCATCTCTTTCCTTGATGTGACAGATTTCAGATAGCTGTCAATTCATATAGTCTTCAGCACACCAGCAAGAAACTTACTGCAAAACTGTGTGTCTTATTCAACACAATATCTGTTATGTTGGAATGCAAAACAGTTATATTATGTATATATATATATATATATATATATATATATATATATTATTTTAATTATTGATTTTAATTCCGTCAAATAGAAATGCTGATATCCCAGACAGATAGTGTTCTTAGTTTCTGGTTTAACAAGTAAAATGATCTTAAGTATTTGATGATCATCTTACATGTCTGTTATTGTTATTATATGATAGATAGAAAACACTTTAATGTACACCATTACAAAAACTTACGAGCTAGTAATATAAGTTAGTTTTTCAAAAATATTTTTGGCGTTATTTTTTTATTTGTTTACTCTTAGGTTCTTTGTTATTATTATACCAAAATAATCAATGTTTATTGTAGAAATATAATAATTGTAGAGGTAAGTATTATTAAAGTAGGTGTCTGACAACTACTTTTGATAAGTTTTGCTATTTGTGATTCAGTAAAAGACTTGATCATTCAAATTTTAACTTTCTAAACAAAAAAGGGACAATCTATCTGTCTGCGCTGGCCGTCTACTGAGATCTTCCTCCTGTCTTAAATGAGAATTGTTTATAATTTTCGCTTTCAGGTTCAGCATCCAAAAGCCTCTGGTCTATTCTGGTATTATTAAAAGGAAGTTTCCTTTGAAGTTACATATATATATATATATATATATATATATATATATATATATATATATATATATATATATATATATATATATATATATATATATTATTTTAATTATTGATTTTAATTCCGTCAAATAGAAATGCTGATATCCCAGACAGATAGTGTTCTTAGTTTCTGGTTTAACAAGTAAAATGATCTTAAGTATTTGATGATCATCTTACATGTCTGTTATTGTTATTATATGATAGATAGAAAACACTTTAATGTACACCATTACAAAAACTTACGAGCTAGTAATATAAGTTAGTTTTTCAAAAAATATTTTTGGCGTTATTTTTTTATTTGTTTACTCTTAGGTTCTTTGTTATTATTATACCAAAATAATCAATGTTTATTGTAGAAATATAATAATTGTAGAGGTAAGTATTATTAAAGTAGGTGTCTGACAACTACTTTTGATAAGTTTTGCTATTTGTGATTCAGTAAAAGACTTGATCATTCAAATTTTAACTTTCTAAACAAAAAAGGGACAATCTATCTGTCTGCGCTGGCCGTCTACTGAGATCTTCCTCCTGTCTTAAATGAGAATTGTTTATAATTTTCGCTTTCAGGTTCAGCATCCAAAAGCCTCTGGTCTATTCTGGTATTATTAAAAGGAAGTTTCCTTTGACCTAGTCCAAGTAAGTAAGTATTCTATTAGGCTGGGTGGGGAAAATTGCCAAACCTAGTCGAAAGTCCCATTTTCTAACAAATACATTGTAGAAAATTGAGCACACCTGTCTGGGGCCGATCATTACATACTTTGATGAAAATAAGTCTATGCCTGGGACGCTCCAAATTTTGATTCATTCATTCATTCATTCATTCCAACCGATACATATCCGAGTACGACTCTGTCCATCTTACAATATTGTTCGGATTGTTGTTCCAATATTTAAAAATTGATACAATAGTAGGTGGCAAAGTCGCATCACCTTCCAGCTTCTGCCATAGTATTCTATCATTTACAAGATCAAACGCCTTCGACAAGTCCAAATAACAATCAAAAATAGTATCCTTTCTAGCTGTATTATATTGAATAGTCTGTTTAAGACATACTATCGCAGTCTCTGTCGATAATCCTGTTTTAAAACCAAACTGAGCGTCGTGTGACTTCAAGTGTTTGTCAATTAAATTGTCAAGCAAACTGTCCAATATCTTGGCAATGACAGTAGCCAAGAATATGGGTCTGTAATTGGAAATCTCGGAGGCATCACACGTCTTATTATTCGGGATTGGCACTACCTAAACATAAGATCGTTAGGTAAGCAACTGTGGGTAATAAATAAATTAAACAGCATTGCTAGTACTCGAGGGTGATGAACGCCAGCATATTTGAGATGTTCTATATCGAGGCTGTCGTGGCCGGGAGATTTTCCTCTGACTATCTTTTGAATTACAGAGGCAACTTCCTTTGCAGTGAAATTCATTTTCTCGTCTTGTACACCGACCTTGACAGACATAGCCGCGAGCTCTGGTTGTGTTAGAGGTGATTCGGGTGCGGTATAAGGGTAAGGTGGTAGCCTATGTTAAAAAAGGTCGGATCTGTTCATAATAAACAAATGTGCTCTATAACTATACCCCACCCGGTGATTTGACCTTGGAATGCCGATGAAATTCATTGGCTATACATGAATTTCAATCCCGGGGGTCACGGTGACCGCGACGCTCACAGAAAGACTCGAATTTATATTAAGTATGTTTGTTAATTTCTAAAAATGACTAAAATCTTTTGCACAATGATTATTGGCTATCAAATCCATTCTAATCTAGCTTTGATTTTATTTTCACAATATATATTACAAAATATTTACCAAGTTTTGGTACATGTCGTGTAATATAATTATTACACTGTGATTTCTATTACAACACATATTATTACAGCAGTCATTAAATTCTGAAGGAAAGTCAATAATTTTAAGCCTAGAATTACAATATTCAAAATAGTCCCTAGTCTGTCTGTTGTCTCTTTATTCCTAAATTATTTCATTACAATTATTTGATGTCATGTAAATTTTTGCCACAATTAAATTAATGTTACAATTCATCAATAAAGGAATGTGATCTGAAGCATAGACGTCATATAAAACAGTAGAGTTCACTACAGAAAGTCTCGCCGCAGTACTTACAATACAGTGGTCCAGCCAGCACAATAAGCCATTCGCACTTGTATGCGTGTCTGGTGGCAAAATCTCCAAGTCCACACACGACCAACTTTGCTCCTCACAAATTTTTAATATTTCATTGGCCAAACGCTCACCAGGGTGTGCGTTAGTCATCATGTATGTATATATATATATATATATATATATATATATATATAATATAGATATATGTAATATAGATTCTGAATTTAGAAATTCTAGTATTGAAATTATCTCACTAAAATACTGCGTGAATTCAGCCATATTGTCATTTGAATTTACTAGCATATATACTGAAAAATTAATATTACATTGACCGATCACAGTTCACTAAATTAATAGCCACTAGCCACAATTTATTATTATACTACTATTAAATGAGAACTAAGAAATTTAATTAAAATTATAACAATGTAGGTACTTTGAAAGCAAACCTAATTTATTTTGTGTATCTCTCTTTATTAAAAGAATACTCATGCGACAAATCGAAAAATTTATGTTTTATTTATATTGCTGCATGCTGGCAATATCATTTGTGTAGGTACAGCTGTCAGATTTGGATAATTATAATAATTAAGGTTAGGAATCTACAGAAAACCTTAACTTTAATATGTATATTGATAATTTTTACATTTTTTACATATATCCAGTTATTCACTGTGACTGGCAAAAGCAAAGTCGAAGGTGTTGGAGTCAAAAACAGAAATAGAAGGTTAAGAAGGACACAAGATCTGTCAAGGGAAATAAACAGCGCGAATTTATAAACACAAGATACGCGAACGTGGCATACTCTTGCTGACCACTTCCCTCGTCACTTTCCTGCTTGCTTCCCTAGAAATGGCTATTATATCAAGGAGTGATAATAATATTTTGAATAAATAATGGGTTAAATATCAAATTTTCCAAAAGGTTTGGTGTATGTGTTTTAGATATCAGTGATAAGTAAAGGTTTATTCAAAATGGCCAAACGAATAACATAAGTTAATTAATATACTATAAATATTTACATAAAAAGTGTATAAAACAGTAGTTATAGGGTATAATTTAATATGATCCACAAGAACGTTGCCGACAAACTGCGTTGCAGTTTAGCAAAGTAATTGTTTATAAAAACTTGTAACTATTTTAAAAAGAGATAAATTAAAAAAAATGCGTCATTCTATTTACACGGAGATTTCCTTCGTTTCAAAGGTTGTAGTTTCATCACTCATTTTTTATAGCCGTAGACCAGCTCATAGCTTGGCGGCCAATATGATGAAAAGTGGTTACCGTCCCCTGTTAACATTTGCAACACCAGTGTACTGCCGATCTCGAAGGGGGCACTGGAATTAGTTAATATTAATGCCGCCGACCTATTTGGTTACAGTCTCTTCGATTTCTTTTTATTTTCGTCGCATCTTTCACTATTTTAATGTGACATAGTCTACGTTAGACCGCTGGTCGAACCGTTGCTTTCGCGCAAACTTCGCCGCGTTCTGTGTGTCGTGCCGCATTCTACACTCGCCTTTATTAACCCGCGTGTTGGGAGGTATTCCGCTATGCCGTACCAGCAGGTCCACTCATCGAAGGAACCGCCAGACATGAAGAACAGATCCCGAGGAAGACGTACCTGGCGCTGCGAAGGCCGCATCGTTCATAGCGTGTCTGGTGCGGCGACTTGTCCTAAAAGTCCTTTCCTTCTCTCGTATTTCCGCAATTTCTCGCCCGCGCCGACAGTCACTTGTGCTAGAAAACTATTCAAGATTATTATAGCGGCATACCAACTAAGTAGTAGTTATCCAGGCATGCAAATGCTCTACCACCTGGCAAACTTAACTTTAATTAGTTTGTAATTACATAATGTTAATGAACATCATAATCCTTCCTAATTTTAAAGTTAGGATGATCTTTAATGGCAACTAATTTGTATAAGCATGCGAATAGTTCAAAACACAAAGACGATAAGGTCACAAATATCTGGTATTCTGGCGGAAACCGCACATAGCTTAAGTGAACCATTAATGAAGATTAATTGTTGACGACGACGCGCATATACCAAGTCACAGTATGTACAGCGGCGTGAATATGTTGTACGATAATACATTGGTGCTACACAGACAATTTATTGACTATGGAAAGTAATTTATATCAAACTGAAAATGATTTGTATAATGAAATCTATCTCTAATATTATACAATTCTAAACATGCCGTGTCTGTACATTGAAGCTATTAAAAAACTCGAATAGACTATATAAGCGATGGAGAACACGATGTAATTTTTTTGTTAGATTTATTGTCTGTTTGTTTGTTTTTTCGGGATTGACGTAAAAACTACTGGACCGATTTTCGCTGTTTTCGCTAATCGATAACAAATTCTTAGACTTAAAATCTGCGGATATTTTCTGGGAATGATTTAATATGACGAGATTTAAAAAAAATCGTATTCCAATGCTACTTTTTCACTGATCGATACCAAATTTTACGTAATAAAATGTGTGATATTTTTACCCGGGAATCTTGCGGGAATTTTTCTGGGAGCGGTTTGTAGTTGTTCGGGTGCATAAAAATTATCTTATTCCGACACAGTTTTCACTATAATAATAGATAGCTGCGATACTTTGTGTCCCCAGGAATCCCACGGGAACTTCAAGTCAAGCTTGGACGAGCATGCCTAGTATACGTGTGTGTGTATATATTTATATATACACATATATATATATATATATATATATATATATATATATATATATATATATATATGTATATATATATATATATATATATATATATATATATGTGTGTGTGTGTGTGTGTTATTTTAAAGTAACCATATGATCGAAGTAGTCAATAGTCAAATATAGAGTATTCTTTCATGAAGTAAACGGATATCGGAAGTCATATAACCGGATGTCGGAAGTTCGTTTTATGAAGAAAGTGAAAATGAAGTGGCGCCTAAGCATTACTGGATGGTGTCACTGCGGCGCGCTACGAGGACCTTAAATACGCGGTGTTCGGGCAGGGAGAGGACAGTCTACACAATGAAAGTGTACACCAACAGTCTATAAGAGCAGTTTGAGCCAAGGAGCGGATATATTGTGGTGGATAATTACTGCATGATAATCGCTGTATTCTTGGAGGGCAATTGCTGCTCGACACCTGACAGGCGTGGGTGGAACTCTTGGAGTTGTCCTAGTATTTCTATGTATTAGTGTGCTATATCTAATATTATAATTGTAATAATTCTAGTGTAATAAACATTGATTATAATATTTTATTTCAGAAAATTGAGTATTAACACTTTATGCAAACAAATTATAAACACGGCACAACAATTAATTAATAAGAGAAATACTAAGGCATTACACCCGCGTCACTATTATTATTATGAATATTCTACTCCACGGCGTCAAAAGGACCAAACCACTTCAAGTATGGACTCCGCCGTGAGGCAGCAGAAAACAGTCAAACTACGTGTGCAGTTGCACTCATTTATGTACCGGCAGTGAGTTCCATCGATCTACAAGAAGCCCTAACATGCTATTGGTGCTGCCACGGACGTGTGTATGTTCATATATATACAAGGGTTTCGTACCAGAGTGTGACTCACAGCGAAGCCGCGGGAAAAACTCTAGTGGGAAATAATCTCAGTCTAGATTTAGATCTGAATTAAATTGGAAATTTGTTATATGAGTAGGTATAAATAATAGTAATACTTTTTAAACCGCTTAATTAAGATATTTATGGTAACACCGCTAATTAATTAAACCTTAATAAAAATAGACTGCACTAGTTAACATTAAAATAGTAGAAAAAAAATAGGTTCGTTGTGAATATGGCAATTAAAATATTTAATGCAACATAATTATCAACATTTAGTATCCATTAACTCGTTGTTGTATTTGATCTTCATTTATATGCATTGTTACTAAATTGCTTCTGACACAAGTGTACAAATGTTTTTCAAACACAGATCATCACTAAGGTTTCCGATTTAAAGCTAATTTAACTTATCCGGCCCACAATCATCAATAACTTTTTATTTAAACACAAGAAATCAAAATTAGTTTTAGGAAAATAATTAAACCCGCGCAGTGATAATTTGAAAATGAAAATGGCTTTGTTAACTGAAACCGCTAAAGGGCAGCGCGTTTTCCTTCATCAATTTCCTTCTGGAAACGTTTATATGAAATTTTTACATTAAATAACTGGGCAGTGATTGGTTCGTTGGTTCATAGTATCTTTAGATTATAATCTGACGATTGGACGCGATAGTATTATAAACTAACGAAAACGTATAAACGAATGTTATATTGTGAACTTTATGATCCTCTTGTTAGAATTTTTGTCATAAAATCTATAATTAGTGTTACATCATATATGAAGGTAGGGAAATATAAAATCTAATAAAGTTAATTTGATATTAATTTGTCCATAAGTATTACACTTTAGCATATATACATTTTATATGTATATACATTTTAGCATAAAAGAAATAATTAACATAACATTGATATTACGCTAGGCAAATGGATTTGATAATAATAATTAGACTAATTACTTCCATAATATTATCTATGAAGCTACTATGGAAATTTCCAGCTGAATTAATATATTAATAAATTAAAATAGTATAATAAGGCAATAAAGGAAACAAATGGCATTAATTGAATTTTTAATTTCATTAATCAATATACCACGTTTATAATATTATTTTTTTATCACAGACCAAGCGATATGTTCCAACTTCATAGCTGTGTATTGATTGGTCGCCAGTTTTCAACACACAATCTATTTTAATTTGACGCTTCATTTAAATAGATCAATCCTGCTTATCAAAACCACAGAGTGAAGTTACTAACTAATACTAATAATAATAATATATTAAATATAATAATAGTTACTAGCTAATGGCCCAATAAACATTCTGAGACCAATCATAGATTGGTATAGACATAGACAATAGGCAACATAGTCTTTGGAATCAGTGGTCCAATCAATGCCAACTTTCTCGTATTTAATTTAATATAAAGTTGGCTTCGCTGGTGACATACATTTACCCATTAAATGATTTCCGATTATTATAAAATAAATAATATTTTTCTGACAGGCTTATAATGTATGGACAGTTTTATTGGACTATATTAAAAACTCTTATTTCCATATCCACCAAGCGGGCAGTCTGCCTGCCTTACCTGATTCAGGCACTAAAAAAATAATGTACAGTATTTCGCCAACATAATTATACCATATATACATATAGCCATCTTATATCAGTGTAAATAACTTACTTGACAGTAGATTCCATGGCATCCGCTAGCCCCTTATCGTACGGAAATGTTTGTTCCCATTGTATAGCGCAATAGTCGTAATCGACCAAGCCCCCGACTAATGACTTTCTGATTAAACCCAAGTATTCATGCATTACATGAGTCTCGCATCCCTCTCAAGTTGACGATAGCTTACATACATAGATATAAGTATTGACCATATCTTGCATAGACAACTAAATATTGATCACATCTATATTTCTGTGCTCATAGACTTCTCCTTTACTATTTCTTATTGTTATCGGACTAAACGGGTTTTATTTACTGACCGATTTAAATAATGACATAAGTCAAAATTATACAATTTATGAAATGATAATTTATTACAGTTTTTATTTAATTAAAAACGATTTTATCCTTTTATGTTCATTTAGAACATAAATTCTCTACTCACTCAAAATCCATATTTTGATATGTGCCACTTTTATTCAATTAATTATTTACAGAGATAATCGGCCTGGGATACCATCGTCTTTCTTGCCGCCGCAGTGCCGGCAGATGGTCACGCCACGCTGCCTTGAATGATGTCTTACGGAGGGCACTTGCCACCGCTAACGTGCCGGCTTTATTAGAGCCGAACGGTATTGCACGTGACGATGGTAGGCGTCCTGACGAAATGACTCTAATTCCCTGGCAACGTGGCAAGCCTTTGGTGTGGGATGCGACTTGCGTAGACACGTTGGCCGCATCCCATTTACCAAACGCGTCTAGATCAGCCAGTACAGCGGCGGAAACAGCCGAATCACTCAAGCGGCGCAAGTATGCAACCCTCAGTGACAGTTATATATTTGTGCCGTTTGCTGTCGAGACGCTTAGACCGTGGGGTCCTGAGGCCATGAGCCTCTACCAAAATTTATCGGAACGACTCATTGACTCTTCAGGTGATCAGAGGGCTGGTGCTTACCTCGGCCAACGGATCAGTATGGCGATCCAGCGAGGAAACGTAGCCAGCCTTCTGGGCACCTTACCCATAGAAGACGGTGATCTGGGCTCAGTATTCTACTTATAGTATTGAGGGACTATGAGTAGAATATAATACGAATAAATTAATGATTTAAATTTTAAATACCTAGTGGTAATTTATTTTTAAATTTGTATCTATTTAGATTAGAAAGGTCGCGATAGTTGTAATGAAAATACATAACATATTAAACAAACATGTTTAAGCTATGCCACGATGATTATTTAAAATATCTATCATATTATAAAATTGTAAAAGTGTAGTCTTTTGTTGCTTCCATTTTTTTGAACTTCGCCTGTTTTTTCTGAATTCACGCAAAAACTACTGGGGCGATTTTTATGCGGTTTTCGCTGATCGATAATAAATTTTCTATCATAAAATCTGTGGTTCTTCATATCCCGGGAATCCTGCGGGATTTTTTCTGGGAGTGGACCCAAATTGTTAGGACACGTATAACTTAGCTTATTCCTTCCAACGAGGACGAAGTCGCGGGCGAATCCTAGTATAAAATATAAAAATTATATAAGTTTCGAATTCGTGCTCCATCTTAAACCATAAAATATCTTCGCTTATCATAAGGTGCACATAGAATCAGTGCAGATAAAGTCGCGATTCAAACGTAAGCTATTTTATTTTTCTATTAGCCAACTATTACACAAGAAAAACCACTTGTAAAACAATTTACCAAAATGCTTTCATAACGATAATGAAATAAAATTAATGATTTATTTACGTGAAAAAGCTGTATCGTGAGAAATTCATGAGCAGATAATGCTAACTACAAAGAGATGATAAAAAGCAATTTATTTTATGGAACCACGGCAAAATATTTAAAAGGATTTTCGCTTTTATATAACAATTGTTTTGGCACCGTTTAATTAATCGTTTGAGAATATTTCTTGTTTTATACATTATTGTGTAATTTATATTGGTTAAACATAAAGTTCCAAATTAAATTTATGATATTTTTTGGAATTTTGCTCTCAAATTAATTGCGATATCTTATAGGATCTAGTGACTCTTAGCATATTTTATTCACTGAAATGCAGAGGTCTCGGGTCCAATTCTATTTCTACCTCGTTCACGAAATTGGTAAAATCAATTATCATCAACTTTATTATATATGTACTTGGAATAACGGAAATGAACATCCGATATTTTATCCCACAAAATAGTATACTTCTTGTGTCCGAGTACAAAGTTTAAACCGACGAAGTCGCAACAGAATTCTTTGTCAAATATGTATTAAACACTTCGATTGATCATGTATACAATGAACAGGTATAGTAAATGAAATATGGCCCCGCAAATATTTAAAATAATGTAAATGAAGAACATCTCTTTTCATTTAAAATGAATTTGCCGCGATGTTATTGACATGTGTATTGCACAATCTATGTGAGTTTATTAGATAGGTTTGAACTTTGAACCAATGGAAGATTACGTCAATCGTTTTCATTTGTAGTAATAAAATATAGTAGTAAAACGAAAAACGCTAAAACACTATTAAAATAAGTGAACTTATACAATTATTGCAGCCTTAAATGTTGTTCCTCTTTTCAGGTAAAATGTGCACTCATAATAATATCATAAAACAGTTGCATGTTAGTCTGTTTCATGTGTAATAAACATAGCATGTTATCGGAGCAACTTGAATTCAGTTTGGTGTCTATTTCGCAATCGGATCGAAAGGATGTAAAAAACCATACTGTATTAATATTAATAACTGGTGGTGTACTACGCGTGCGCAGGTTTGCCGATAACCTCATGATGTCACGCGTCGGGTCAGTAGGGTTGACAAAAAAGTCTACATAAATAGTTGTTGCAATAAATTTATCATTGTATACTTACTTATGTTTACATAAGTACATACAATAATAGTAAGTAATACAATACAATAATAGTAAGTAGCCATCGGCAAAACTTCTGCGCGCGGCTTATGTAAACAATTTACGTCGTGCCATCTATCTCGCAAATACCTCAACAACACAACTTTACTAAATCCCATCTGCCGTTCCGACAATAATATCTAATCCACTTAAACGTCCCTCACTGATGAAATCCATTTCATTACATCCCTTATAAATGCAGCGGTGCCGACAAAACCTCTGAAAGCGGATAAACTAAAACATAGTTGCAAATCTAAGGGTTCAAATCACTTCACAGTGTCGATATTGTAGAGAGGATGGTGGTAGTCATTTATCTAAAAGCTGCTTGCTCCCTTCTTCCATCAAAACTATATCAAGTAGGGCGAGGAACATAAAATCGACCGCCCTTGCAGTTAGATAAAATGTAAAGGGAAGTTTGATTCACTCTCGTGACACCACACGTAGAGCGGTTCGTCCAACCAACCCCAGCCCTCGGTAACGACGTCTTTATACTGAACAATCTCTCTATTTGACTACAGCTCATATCTGACTTGATGGCACTTAGTGGAGTGGAACATTTATTGGAAATCTTGAACCTACTTTTCAACTTTAATAACCTGTCTAATATGGTAATATTTGGAACTTAATATCGTTTTGCGTTCCCTAAAGTATTATTGCGATCTAGTATTATATTATTCCTCTATTTCCAGATTGTATTTACCATATTTTTAAATTTATTTATATTTTTCGTCGTTTTTCATGTATGTTAAATTATTGATAATAACTAGAAACACTGTACAATACATTTTCTTTTATAAAACTGCAGGTACGTGTAGGGACTTAGCAGGTAAATAATAATCTAAAAAAATCGGTTACCCGTTTTGGTGCCGTCTAAAATTAACAAAAATAATTCGGAGTACATATTTTTTTATGTACAATTTAATAGAATAAAATAAATGTTATTTCATCGTTCATAAGCGCGATAAAAGTTCTTAAGTAAAGGTTTCTAAGTGGTATATAATGCACGAAAATGGAGGCTGTTAGTGGATTTCGAACCCTTACTACTGTGACAACCACTTGTGATGTTTCTTAATAACTTATCAAGTTATCGCCACTAACTTTTAAACTACTAGTGCCATTAGTAATACGAATTTGGCAGTAAAAAAGCTAACTCAACCCATCTTAGTGAGCAAATATCGTCGGTGACCACTGAGGTTAGGTTCATCTTGAGATGAGCGGCGGATAGACGGCGTCGGCTAGCATCTGGTCCGGTAATTAAGCGCATCTGCCTGCGTTCAATTTTGAAACGCGGCGGATGAGAGTTGGCCCGCGCGCCTTTGGGCCCATTCGGAGGGGGAAGAGCAAATTGCTTAACTTTCAATTAAAGAGTTGTTATTCAAACCGCTCCGGGTTCCTTCAATAGAATTCTATTTTATTTCACAATGTCTTATTGCTTTTTGTTTTACGATTTACTTAGCCACTGTTAGTTATAAGATTAAATGGAAAGGATTCCTATTTATTTAACAAACTGTTTTAATTAAATGAGATACTGATCACTTACTAATCACCATTAGCGTCCAGTGTTTCGGATTTCGGATCCTAATGAGGCTTTTTATATTGCTGGAGAACAGCAGACAAGCTGGCGGCTCACATAATGGCAAGTGGTTACCATCGTCTATGGACATTTTTTATTCGTGCAGGAACGGAGAAAGAATACAATTTCCTGCGGTTGGGCTGCCTGTTGTAAGAGACGACAAAACAACCCACAACCAGGTGGTAGGGTATTTGCCCATCTGGACGGCTATCGCCACTAGTTTAATGTATGCCGCCATAACAACCTTGCGTTGTGTTCCGGCAATAGTGGCCAGGTATCAGTCTCCCTTGACAGAGCAGAACCGCATTTGTAGCACCTTTGGTGTTGCAAATATCCATAGGCGATGGTAACCGCTTTCCATCAGCCTGTTTGCTGAACTCGTGCAATAAAAAGAAACAAAAAAAATTGCATCACCAAAGGTACTGATAATATGCTACCGGCTTCGAAGACTTGAACCTGATTACTAATGCCAGAACATATTTAGCTCAAGGTCATTATGGCAGCATACTCCAAAACAAGGTAGATCACTATCAACACGAGCAAATGCTCTACTTGGCTGTGATTTGTTTTGTCGCCTCTCACGACAGGCCTCCTGGTCGCAGGAACACTATTCTTTCTACGTTCCCGGACGGATGTTATCAAGGTTTTGTAGTATATAGGTTATGTTTTCTGAAGCAAGAGCACCTAAGTTCTTCGCAGAAATGAAAACCCGTGTTACCTATTGAACTAGTAGGTCTTATAATGAATGACTAGAAGGCTATATCGTATAATATGAAGGAGCCCATGTTCAGAAAATAGTTATTTGTTCACCTAAACAAGAAAAAAAAATGCTATTTAGATTGAGTTTCATAGTTTTTAAATTTTTATTTTAGTATGTTAAATTTTTCAAGTAGGGCTTCAGGGGCAAGACCTAAACTATACGAAATAGCGAAAAACACTCAAAGATTTCTCGAGGCCGACTTTGGCAAAAACTAAATACTTATGATTAGCTTATTGAAAATTTTTGGCATAGTTAGATTTTTGAAAATCAATTATATTGTCAGGAATCGAATCGGCTGATTTTGAAAAAATAAACACATTCTGTATTATTATACCGAATCTTGATTTCGTTTCTATGAATCAATTTCTGTGAAGGAATGTCACACCGCAAATCGTTATTTATGTATATGTATATCTTGTCATTAGTGACCTAAGGCCTAAAGAGATGGATTTCGCAAATTCAGGTCAATATGACAAGTATGAACATAAATTGGAACTTTATAGTATGTCTTCTAACTACCAGTATATCTACACGTGTCAATTTTACTAGGCGATTCTTAAAAGTCGACTGCTTTAGGCTCTCTTACCTAAAATTAAAAATTGAATATTGTTGTTTAATCAAGATTAAAGGCACCAAGACTCCGACTTCCTGCTGTAATAGTTTATTTTCTTGACGGATTCGAAATGCCAAAGTATTTTTGTAGCTCGTGTATCAGCTAGAATTTTTAGGAACATTTTCCTTGCTCAATCAGACAGACCCTCGTTCGGACTCGACACGCAATGAATATCGTTTTCAGTTTTGTTTCGCTAACCTTAGCTTTATTATTCTACCTACACAACGAAGAGCAGTATCTTTGGTAATAACAATATGTTATAGAAAGGTACGTATTGAAACTACGTAAAACTACGAAAAGGTTTTTAGTACACATTTAATTCCACTATTAAATTATTATTCTAATATTGTTAAGAAATGCAGAAAAATTAGTAACTGACAACTTACTGGTATAAATATAATAAATAATAGGGAAGAAAAAATGTTTATTGAGTAAATAGCGACTTACTTACATTTCTTACATGTGATTAAAAAAATAGCATGTCTTGAGTTGTTGAGTAGTTGTTTAATTTTTTTATAACTGTCAGAATAAGAATCGTCACTACTACTATATTTCCAAGCTAAGTAAACTACGGTTTAGTTATGAGTAAAATACAAGGGATAACTCAAGGGCGAATTCTAATAGGCCCGCCCACCCTTTAGAAAATATCCGAAAGGTTGTTTCTAAAATTTATCCTGCCAGGATTGAACCAAACCCCTCCGCATGATAAGTCAAACTTAAATAGGTTATATTTGCTGTTAAAACAAAAACTTTATTTGGCACCGACTTCAAGATGTAGTAGAAAATAATTAATATTTGCTTTTTAATTTGAAGTTGGTTTTGTTTTTGTAAAAAAATACTTATTTACTTGAATAATTTTAGAAATAATATTTTTAGCGCCTGTAGAAATTTTACTACTAGCACCCGTATACATGTTTTGCCTTTCCAAAAAAGTAGGGTATTAGCGCTCTTCAACAAGGTTTGAACCCGACTTAATCACAATGAAACCACCTCAGCAGTATCCTCTTTCGAATAAAAGAAAAAAAATGAACATCGATCCACAATTTACGGAGAAATATAGTCGAATTGAGAATCTCCTCCTTTTGGTAGTAGGTTAAAAATCTAGATTGCATCGTTTGTTAAGATGATAAAAAGTGTCTCAGTTCATTTGCTTTTGGTTCACTATAGACCTGGACCTTCAGCTAGTTTCAGTCGTTCTGTCGTAATGAACTGTAACGTTCTATGTATATATATTCTCCCACATTATTCGGCTGCGAGCATACATGGACCTGATTTCAGAAAAAGTGGGTTTCGTGTCATACAAAGAGGCAAAACAGCTGACCCATAATAGAAAAGATTTGAGGAGGCTCCACCAACAAGAGCTCATCATATCATTAGATAGATAGATTATTCGAACATCTACGTCTCAGAATGGCTTGCGTTTGACTCGAAAACATTGAATTATTTATTAATGTGCATTTATGTGTTATTGTTTCAGCGTCACTGGTGTCCAGTGATTGTTCGGCTCGATGTGCGTCCGCAGCGCCAGGAGGGAGCATGCTGGTGCACCTCTTAATACTTAGCACCGCCTTCGCGGCAGCCAACACCGGCAAACACGGTACCTACAAACATTTATCATTGCAATTGTTCACTTGCTATTTGAATTCCGTTCTTCATTGCAATCTAGTGTTACAGGAGATTTATACAGCAAAATACATAGAACTTTGAAAACTGTTTAATTCGACTTTTGAACGAAGAACGAACGAATTTAATTATAATTTATGGTTCTCGCGCAATAATTAGCCACCCTATAGAGCTACTATGACATGTGTCTTCGGCCAAAGTCGGAGTGACAACGCTCTTTCACTGTGCCCGCTCGTTTTATATCCGATTAGTAAACAAAAGTACCCGCAAATATTAAAATAGTGCTATAGGAGGTGGCATTACTCGGAACAAATGTTAATAACAGTAGGTACGTCAACTGTGACGATCTGTTTGATGTACAAGTAGATCAAAACGTTGAACTTTATGCTATTTAATCTGGTCTAGGTGTCTAAGAGTGGCCGTAGGGTTGTCCATTCTATGTTACCAAACAATACGTGTTTTTCTTGCGATTAAAGGAAATAGATATTTGCTCTAAAAAAAAAAATATTATATTAGACAGTCGCTCGCGGATAATTTGACTTAATATCCCGTGGAAAGTATAATGATTTTTTAAAATTTATTTATGTTTAAAATATTACTAAACTTTACATTGCCAAACTGCAACACAGTTTGTGGGCAGCATTTTCGTGGATCATATTAAATTATACCTTATACTTCTGTTTTGAGTATACACTTTTTATGTAAATTATTATTAATTGAAATGACTCCTTTATCCAATTATTAAGAATGTAAGTATCCAAATATTAAGCTTCACATTATTTATCACCAATATCTAATATATATATATATAAAGTACCTAATCTTGCCATAAATATTGTAACAAAGAAAAAAAAATTTTCTGTTACAAATAACATTTATAAGTTATACAGTGTGTTAGTTTAATATATAAATATAAAACAATTTAAAATATAAAAAGCTTATTCGCAATGGTCTCCATTGGCTGCAATACAGTCCTTTAAACGTTGAGGCCAGTTATCAATAGAAGAACGCACTCTTTCCGTGGAAAAATTCTTCACTGCCAATCGTATGGATTGTTTTAGGGACTCCAAATTATCATGGCGTTTAAAGCAAGCCATACTCTCTAAAACTGACCAGAAATCATAATCCAGCGGAGTAAGATCTGGACTAGACGACGGCCAGTCTTCAGCTCTGATGAAGTCTGAAACGTTATAATCAAGAGTGCGTGGACCGAGCTTTATGACCCGACGCCGAGTCTTGCTGGAAGGACCATTCTTGGTTATTGAACATAGTGTTGTTAATATAGCATGATCAACAAAATCGAAGGCTTTACTGAGATCAAGAAATAGAGCACAGCAGGCAGTTTTATTGTTTAAATTATTTAGAATTAAATTTATAAGGTGATAAGTTGCCAAAGAAGTAGATTTGAATTTCCGAAAACCGAACTGTTCTTTTGCTAGGATATTAAATTTAGTAAAAAATGAAACTAATCTATAATAATTAGTTTTTCGAAGATCTTAGATAAAATCGGTATTTGGTCGGTATTCCACTTGGTCCACTTAGTCCATTCTGTCCATGTTGCGTATTTTGTCAAGTTTTGTCATTTATGTACTTTACAAATAGGCGGGGGGGATGGTATAGTTTGCGATATAAAATGAAGTCAATCTTCCTGGGGTAAATACATAAAATTTTAATAGTAATGTAACCTGTACCGCCTGCTCTTGAAACAAGAGATGCGCACTAGAGGTTGACCCGCGGCGCGCTCCGCGAGTAAACTCTAGTATATATATATATATATATATATATATATATATATATATATATATATATATATATATAATGTGAGGTTTAATATGTGGGTACTTACCAAATACATACATATTTTTCTATTGAAAATATATAACAAGTATTATGAAGACCATTTTCCTTTTAATAGAATTTGGGAGAGAAAAATTACCCATATTCCTTCTTGTTATCGAAAATACATATATATATTGTTTTTTCTTACGAGAGATATTTTAAAATAGAATATTAGATAAATAATGTATCTAGATGGCTTATTTAAAATATTTGATATCTAACTTTAGATGTACCTTAATTTTGCAGAGACATTTACACGTCGTTATATAGTATAACTGTTTGCGAAAATCATATTTGTGTGATGATGTATGAAAATGATCATTTAAGGAAAAACAATGTATACTAAATAACCGTCGGTTTATTGGCAGGACTACGAAGAAGGAACAAACGAAACATTCGTAAAAGTTGTTTTACACTTATATAATTGTGAGTATAAATATACTTTGCCCTAAGGCACACGATTTTACATAAATGCTTAAATCCAACCAAACAACAAAATTATAGAGTAGCTTAAGAAGTTTAAACTAATGCATGTGATAGGTCCAGAAGTATATATAACAATCGACCGCAGAATGTCAAACTTTCCAGAAGTTTAAACGTATTCAAATCTCGGCTTAGGAAGTGGCTAATTGAGCTCACTCCGATAGTTTAACGGAGTTCATATAACGTAATTAGTTAACATAGTGAAACTAGATTATTTAACCAAATTATAGTTATAGTTTAAATAAAATTCAGTATAATTTAAATAAAATTCAACTGACAATTTTCATAAAAATAATGCTTATTAAGGTTCAGTAGTAAAATAATAAAAACAGCTGATGGAACTTGACACTGTGCGTAGAGTGAATGCATTTGAACGTTATTTGATTGCCTGAAGCAGGCCAACAGGCAACCTACCCAGAAACTCTAAAAAAGCAATTTATACTTGATGGCCGATTGTCAAACCTGCCAAGCCGCCTTGGACAAGCGTGGCGGGTATACTGTCCGTCCCCCCCTATAATAGGAGACTCGAGCCCAGCAGTGGGACATTTATGTGCTGATATTACTATTTATTTTTATTTACTTGATGGCCTCTGTGGTTGAGCGGGCTAAGCCTTTACCGGCTTACCTCACTGCACCACAGAGGCTTCGGGTACGATTCCTGGTAAAGTAAATTATGGAACGGTATTTTCTCCGTTATTTACTATGGTCTGGGTGTCCGGGATCGGCCCCAGAGCAGTCCGTTGTATATTACCCATAACACAAGCGTAACTTGATTAATTTGGGGATATACAAAATGTGTGTTTGTGTGCCAATTATTATTGTTATGTGTATGTTACACAAGTAACACTTCATATAGTTTTATAATAAAATGGAAACTATATTGTATTTTAGAGTAGTATTTAATACTGGCTATTACCGGCGACTTTGTCCGCGTGGAATTTAATTTAATTGAATGTGTCTTCTGGTGCGGTGATGGCGGCGGCGTACGCGTGGGCCCTTGTCAACTTTATTTTCTAAAATAAAAGTAGCTTAAGTTACTCTTTATAACATCAGCTATGTGCCAGTGAAAGTCCCGTCAAAATCGGTCTAGCCGTTTCAGATATTAGCCGGAACAAACAGACAGACACAGAGACAAAAAAATTAAAAATTGTTTTTTTAATATAAGTACCGTATTTACGGTTACGGTTACGTATTTTCACATGCATTTAGTAAAAACCTGTCATTTTGACATTACAAACAGACACTTCAATTTTATTTATTTGTATGTATCAATAGTTGATTTTACAGATATGGTATTATGTAGTTTTACGACACACCTATTGCGAGGCTTCTTCTTCGAGATGTGACGTGGAAAACTTAAATCCTTACAAATTCAGGTATTAAAGTACTTGCCTAAACCAGGTATAAAGTAGATAGACACTTAATAATTTAACCGTATTGCAACCCCTAGTAGGTAGGTAGAAGTACTGAAATTCTATATTCACTTCTAGTTGCAAAAATATTTCCATCGATTATTATAGATTGTTTGGGCGTCTATTTTTGTTTTAGAGAAAAGAGGTTATGATGATATTTGGTAGGTATAAATATACTTTTTGATAGGAGTATGAACTTTATTATGTTTGTTCATATATAGGTAAGTTTCGATGAGATAGCAATCCAAAGGACTAATAACCCAAGCAAACTTAATATAATATCTTCACAAAAGCGTCCTTATTTTGAATATATCCCATTCAGATAAATCAGTTTATTCTGAATGGGCAATTTATCAAGTTTTGACGAATATAACGTTGCTTCTTGTTACTCAATGTCTAGAATAATATAATTCTAATAATGCCAGCGATCTCTTTCATAACTGTTTATACGAGAACTTCGGATATATTTCGAGACTTAAAATATCTTAAAGCCAGACTAGCCTAGAAATATGATCAATTAAGTACGAGTCCTTTTTATATGAAGAACCTATGACGGTATAATAACTACATTGGCTTCATATTGTATGATCATAAGTGTAATATGTAAAAATGAAGAACAAAAGATTTTAAATGTGATCATAGAATTTGACAGATATGAAGTCATATTTGTATAATAAATATATGATAGTGTAATTGGGGTCTTACAGCCTGATCCCATTATATATACCAGGTATATATATCATAATATTTACTTAAAGCTATCACTGTACTGAGGCGAACAAAATTATTTTTTGCAGTGCTGTCCATGTGGTGTAGGCAGACAAAATGACAAAATGAAAATCTTGAAATAAATTATTTGCATTGAAATAATTTACTCATTTCAATTATTCGTTTTACAAATAGAACGTTTTAAATTTTTTTATGTTGTGGATGTTTAATTTTACATATGCAGGTGAACTTTTGAAGTGAGCCTTCAGGACCAAGTCTTAAACTATGCTAGATAACGAAAAACACTCAAAGGAGTTTCGAGGCCAATTTTAATGAAAACTAAAATGGTATTATTAGATTTTTGAAAAATGAATTACCTTTGTCAGGAATCAAATCGGCTGGTTTTAAAAAATTAACATATTCTATATTATTATACCAAATCGTAGAATATACATGTATGTATATATATATGTGTGTGTGTATGTATATATATATGTGCGTATGTATGTATGTATATATATTGTTACGAGTTACAGGACTCGAATTAAAATGCCGTTTGGAATTACTATAGAATTTATTACAACTATACAAACACGTATAACACAGGTACAAATATAACTGGACACAACCAGTACACGATTCAATAACACGCGCAAAGTCCGTCACTATATAACTTATCGAATGTACACACGTCTTGTCTCTTGTGACCATCGCTAGACTGCCGATCTCTCCATTGGGCTTTTGCTTTATAATGCACCGATGTAATATGTCTACCTGGCAAGCGCGTCGATGCAATTTCCCAGAAAACGTAATCCGCACACCTGCGAACGGCCATAAACGAGTACAATACACAATTGGCTGTTTTCTAATTACAAATTTTAAACATAAAGTAAACAAAATAAATCCAAGTGCTGAAAAGGTAATAAGCTGCAGGTGTGCATTGGTCTTTGTCGGTCGTAACAATATATCAGACTCTTTAAAAAAAATATATATATACATATTCAAAGAGTCTTCATAAATTACTACAAGCTATTAAATATGATCGTCGTCTTATTGTTCAACTAAGTTGTTGAATTGTTTTATTCAAAAAAATAGAATAATGTTAAAGCTGAACCGCTGTTGTTTGCAAATAATAAAAACACAGACTTGGGAAGTTAAAAAAATTATCTTTTAAATTTGCATAAACCTTGCGAGGCCCTGTTCAGTTTTTCTTACTTTTCTTTTTATCTCATCTCTTATACGATCTCGAAGTTATTTTATTATGAGAATTTCTGATGAACTAAATCATAACTTATTTTCACCAAGTCATAACAACACGTTTTGAGATTGTATTAGCAATATGCAAACGAACTCTCTTAGCATATAGACCTTTTTACGTAGACGTATTTTACGTTTTCACTATCCGGAATTTGAGAGAATTTCCTGCTTTAGCCGTAAAACGAACCAAAATATTTACGTAAAAAAATCCTAGTAAAATCTTATATCCCGAGTAACCCTTCACATACGTTATGTAGGTTATATTATATCTTGTGAGAAACACGTGTTATTTCAACGTTGAGCCAGCTAGATCAAACATGACTCCGATCTACACACATCCGGATGAAACTCTCTACTTTCCCACTTGATTTCACTTATTCTAACTATATCATCAAATATTACCAAAGCTAATTGTGCTGTTTTAAAATTAAACTAAATATTCTACATATAATTTTTTTTTCTCTGCTAAAATATAAATGTGAAAGTGACTTTATTTGGAGGTCCCATTTATTTTCTTTATGGAATTTTATAGTTTATTGTTCACTTTCAATATATATCTATATATTGAAAGTGGCTGTCTTTTTTAATTTTTATACTATATACCAGTTTACCATATCTATGGTAAACTGGTATATGGTATAAAAATTAAAAAAGACAGCCACAAAGATAGACAATAGTTTAGTGGGGAAACAAAATCCCTGTAAAGGTTCAAAAGCTTCAAGTTTAAAAAAATTGTTGAGCAATGTTTGTGTGCGAAAGCTACGACTAAATATATACCTATATTATACGACTAGATTTTCTAGGCAACCGCAGCGAATGTGAATAATGCGATCGCTACCAAGCTCTTTCAGTAATCTATATACATACTAGCTGACCCGGCGAACTTCGTACCGCCATATTTTCTGAATTCCTAAAAGACTTTCTTTCATGACATAAAAACAAAATCACCAAAATCGGTCTAGAGGAGAATTCTAGAACCCGATCTCAGTGCCACCTACCGGTTCCAATTGTGAATCTAAACCATCCGGGGACCCATTCAAACACAAAACAAATATCATCAAAATCGGTCCATCCGTTTAGGAGGAGTTCACTGTCAACACGCGTACAGAAGTTGTTGTTGTTGTATATATATATAGATATAAAACAAAGTCGTGTTGGTTACACCATTTATAACTCAAGCACGTCTGGACCAATTTTTATGATTTTTGTGTTTTTGGAATTTTCTTCGTCCAGAGTAGGGGATAATAAGTATTAAAATATGATATTCAACCATAAAAAAGAAATTATCATTAAGAAAACATCATTCACAACATCAGTCTAGCCATTCATTCATTTGTTATGATCTTTTCCGACCGATTTCGGCAATGGTGACTGCATTTAAACTCATTTTCATTTGTCTGAATTAGGTTAATTATTTTTGTGTGTGTTTAAGTGGGTCCCGGGGTGGTTTAGATTCAAATTTGAACCAGGTAAATGGCGCTGCAATCGGGTTCCAGGATTTAGGTGAAATTATTTTTCTGTGTGTTCAAGTGGATCTCGGGATGGTTTAAATTCACGATTGGACCCGGTAGGTGGCGCCACTGAACACCTCTTTAACGGTGGAACCGATTTTGATAAAAAAATTGTTTTTCAAGTAGCTTCGAGAATGGTTAAGATTAACAATTGATCCCGGTTGATGACGCTACAATCGGTTTCTAGATTTTTATATTTTAAGGGCAAGATAACGTCTGCCGGGTACCTACAACTAGTCGTAGATAAAAAATAATATACATTTAATACTTGAAAAAGAGTTAGTTTTTGAAGGCTATGGATCTAAAGCTAACTCTGGGAATAAAATATGTAACTCTCATGTGTATTGAATAAGCAATGAAAAGCCTGAAGTGGGACATTTTATAGCAGCTGGGCCCATTTGTACTAATATGTATAAAGAAAGTAGCTATTTACAGAGACATTGTGCCCTATGTTATTAGATTTAATATGCACAGACTTTTGATAAGGTACAGGGTTCGCATTTAATTTCTAACGTACCTGGCGTTATCATTTAGTTAGTTTCGCTCTCGCTTGTGATCCAGGCCATGACGAGGAGACCACCCAGATTAGACGCACTCATCTTATTTTGAGAAACAGCAATATTCACTAATAAAGCGTTAGTACGAGAGAAAAAGTCGCCCTTACCCACACACCCAGGACTAGACAGCGTCGAAGGGCGTCGGTAGACGCCTGCACAGGGGTGAAAAGGCCTACTTGCTACAGTAACACAAAGACAGGCGGGCACATGCCAGAATCGCGGGGCTAAATCATTATCTTTTGATCCCTGTTTTGGATGATAGAAAAAACATCACAATGATATAAGTGCTATCTGTCACCATGTCTTCCACAATATCTCTCTGTTTGTCCCGAAGCTTCCATAAAGCGGGAAAGTCCGTCTCCCGGGAGCGGTTTAAAGTTGTTCGGGTGCATAAAAATTTGCTTACTCCGACACAGCTTTCACTCAAACGATAGTTGCGGTACTTTGTATCTCAGGAATCCTGTGGGAATTTCAAGTGAAGCGTGGACGATGTCGCAGGCATATCATAGTTTTTTTTTATTATTAATATAGTTTTCCATACTGCTGCTTCATGTGTTACAAAAACTATTTTACTTCATAGATCAAAAAAATATAATTAACCTGTTGATTGGTTACCTACCTACCTATAGTAGTATATATATAATTATACACTGATTGACTGAACTTCGTTCTTAGAATACCTATAAAAATACATAAGCAATTACTAAAAGTCGTTGTTCATACAGGAATCCAGAGCAGATAAAAAGGAAATACCTAACGTAGCATTGCCTTTGTGAACTTAGAACCGAATCCCCAGAGGTTTATGTCTTTTCGGATCAGGCGGCTTACCGGGGGACGCGCGAGGAAAACTCCTTCCCCTCATAAATATTTACTTTATGAAATAACGCGCCCCGGGCTCGGCTTAGTCTTACCCACACGCTCTGTAGGCAGGTGATAACTGCCAAATGTTAAAAAAAAAACTTATAATAAGGAAAAGTATTTCGTAAACATCTTTAAGCTTTGAAAAGGTGAACTTCTTTGTGAAAGGAACGAAAAACAGAGCAATATTATAATCCAGCATTTTTGTATGAAACAAAATATATTAATACCTACTTAGTTTATGCTCTTTTGTCTTTTAGATAACCGGTGCTCGAATAATGAAAGTTACAAATAGAAGTCTGATATTTAATGGCATGCATCATCAATTCAGCATTTCTCAAAACTAATTATTATTATATTTTGATGCATATAGCAATGTGATTATGATCCAGAGCCTCGCAAATATGGAACTTTAGAATTATGCATACAATACTTCTTTTAGTTCCGCAGCCAAATAACTAAAAACTAGACTTTCGACACCTCTAAGAAACTGTCACTAAGCAAGGACTTCCACGTACTTGATTATTTTTAAAAATTAGCTTTGGATTTCAATGAATCCTTATTAAACAGTTCTCACAAGTTCATCATCATATATAGAACTTAATGCTCTGTTACAGACAAATCAAGTTTATTACCTACTGACTTTTTAAAATTATTTTACATTAATACATCGATTTACAAAAATGCGAAGCGACGTATGCATCCAATTTATGTATCAAATCGTAATTATTAAACGTTAAAAAACTTTAGTATCCCTAGTTACGATTACCAATTGCCGACAGTGAAGGAAAACATCGTGATGAGACCTACACATCGAGATAACCGATGTGTGAAAATCGCCAATGCGCCTTATGACCCGTTCCTATATCTTACCAACCGTTTACTTTCCTTACTATCGGACAAAATTTGACATAAACTATGGAGCTTATGTCTAATTTTGTCCGATAGTCGTTCTACATACATGACATGACATGACTTGTATGGACAAGTCATGTCAAAATTCAACAGATGGTAAGTGAATGAATAGTAGGATATAAGAACTGGCTATTTTCACATTACAGGCCACAAGTGTGACGGATGTACTGTCCGTTCCCCTTAAGATTAGGAGGTCCGAGCCCAGCAGTATGATATTTATGGGCTGTTATTATTTTTATTTAAGGACCCATTAAATAACTCTGATTGTAGTGATTTATAGTTTATTTCTGATTTAAATTATTTGATTCGTAGTATTTTCTTAAGTTTTCACAACTAGTACACAATAATTAAAACTAAGTTTTAACGGTTTCAAACGCGTTATATTATTATATTTTTATTTCTACGTTTTGGCCCCTTTCTAGTAGCCGTCATCACAGAAGCAAAGATGTCAAGTGTTAATAAGTAATGTTAAAGTTATAATTTAGTCTACCCTCAACTTGTTCCTTTTAATTATTTAATTTTATTTTTTGCTTTTTATTTATTTATTTTTATTTTTTGTTATTATTTACATACTGACTCTTGATATCTTTCCCTCCTGTGATCACGGCTATTGAAAAATGATCGAACTATCGAAATAAAATTCCGGGCTTAAAACTATTAAAACGTAGTATTAATTATTTGATTCGGTTAAAATTAAGATCTTAAATCGAAATACCGTATAATGGATACATAATAATACATATATAGATACATAATAAATTCGTTAATACATTACTCAATAGCATTGGCTTAAATTATAGTGGTTATTCGCGTGTGAAACATTCACAATGCTGAGCGGGTTGTGCGTGTGTAGTCGCCGTCCAACGTTGCTCGATGCACTGGTGAAAAGTTACATCCAATTAGCAAAAACCGATGACGCGTAAACCCCCGCCCGAGCTCGTGTCATTTCACGTGAATGACTTTGACAACCACTGTCATGGTTGATTTTTGTTATATTTTCTACTGCATAATAGTAACGGTCTGTATTCCTTTTAGCTATAGTGGCTCATTAACAAAAAGTATGTTTTATAATTGAAGTAAAGCTGGCAGAAGTGCGAGAAATAATTATTCGATAATCATAATATTTTTTACTGCATAATAATAATTTACTCTAAGGGGTCATCCATAAATTATGTCATACGTTAAGAGGGGGAGAGAGGGAGTCGACGAAGTGTGACATTGTGTGACAAGGGGAGGGCTCGTAAATTTCGTGACGTTACATTTCAAAATCTAATTTAAGCTTTAAAACACGACATTTGAACTATTAACGAAAAACTTCAAAATATTTCTAACTCTATCTATATGAGCATAGTGTTTTATTATTATCTATATATATATATTCTTCTGTACGTGTATTGACAGTGAACTCCTCGTAAACGGCTGGACCGATTTTGATGATATTTATTTTGTGTGTTTGAATGGGTCCCCGGGTGGTTTAGATTCACAATTGGAACCGATGGGTGGCGCTGAAATCGGGTTCTAGAACCCTCCTAATCACCTGGAGCGATTTTGGCGATTTTGTTTTTGTGTGTTTGAGTGGCTTACCAGATAGTTTAGATTTGCAATTAGAACCGGTAGGTGGCGCTGAGATTGAGTTCTAGAATCCTCCTAAACATCTGGACCGATTTTGGTGATTTTGTTTTTGTGTCATGAAACAAAGTCTTTTAGGAATTCAGAAAATGTGGCGGTACGAAGTTCGCCAGGTCAGCTAGTATATATATAAAAAATAAACACATATTAAAAAAATATAAAAAGATGACGTCCGTCGGTAGCGGGGCCTAGAGTCCAAACTACCGGTGGTTAAGGCTCCAGAGACAGGAACTTCCTCACAATACATGCCGTGCTCAGGAGAATCGCCTTCTGTATCAGGCCTTCACCCATTTACCGAGCGAGAGAGCCTGTCTAGATGTCGGTCGAGGCTCTTCGCTACTACTTCGCTATTTTTATTATTTCACATATTTATTTAGCCTCAAGTTCTTTTACATTTTTATTTAAATATATACTATATAAAAAAAACATAAAATCAAAAAAAATGTAAAAAATCGATGTCTATAATAATTTTATTATTATTATACATGTACGTCTCTGCAGACCACGGACCATAGACCCGGACTTTTGGAGGGCTTGCGTGGGGCCATGGGAAGGCCAACACGTAGAGGCCCCTTGACAAATTTAATCTAAATGTAGCGTGACACTGACCGGCGATCGTCCCTGTCTACACCATATAAAAATGCACCCAAGGACAAGCCCCGGCCAGTGTAGGACTATTGTGAGATATGAGAACAAAAAGTACCGGGCTATTGGAGTGAAGTGCTAGTGGTACTAGGGGTCTGGGGATATGGGTACTATGGCGTCTGCCCGTCGCAATGTTCGGGGAACATGGAAAAATGGGCAGACGGTGACTGGCCACTCCCTGCATGGGCCCCAAAAAATGCCCTAGAAGACAGGGGCAACATGGGTGTGAGTGGCTAAGGGGTGTCGAGAGGTGGGCTGCAGGTTCACCGAAGCTACTTCCGACGTTAGGCCATTTATCACTTCCACCCCTGGAGCTTGAGTCTTAGCTCTAGCGATCTCCACTCCGTGCCAGCTGGCTAAGGCAAGCACGGAGGCGGGGGCCTTGCCTTGGCCCCGGAGTCAGGTACGAGGTGTCGCTACTCACCTAAGGCTTCGCCACAAAGCCCCCCTGCGGGATTATTATTATTATTATAAAAAAGTTTTAAATAGAAATAAAAGTAATGGAACTGCTGTTTTAATTTAATAATTTCTTGGTGTAAAATAAAATAGGTATATGATGTCACACTAGGGAGGGAGGAGTCTCACGAATGTGACTTTCTGTGGCAAGGAGGGGGAGGGTCAAAAAATCATGAAATTCTTGTGACGTAATTTATGGATGACCCCTAATCTATATCCTATTATGTCTCTGCTCCATCGGGAATACTGGTAGTGAGTGTTTCAGGCAGATGTAGCGATGGATTTAATGTGTTATGTGTGACGCGATATTGCTATTAATTGTTAATGACTCTAAACATTGATCGATTACGTACGTAACGGCGTTATTTTTAAGCTGTAAACAACACGCATTTGGCCACAGTCACTAACACTAGTGAAGTGGTGAAGGAAAACATCGTGATGAAACCTGCACATCGAGATAACCGAGGTGTCAAATCTGCTAAGCCGCCTTGGACAAGCGTGGCGAGTATACTGTCCCCCCTATAATGGGAGGCTTGCGCCCAGCACTGGGATATTTATGGGCTGATATTATTGTTATTATACATTATACTAACATAAACATTATTGGAGATGGGGTAGAGACAATATCGATAGTGGTATAGCTTTTAACTCTAGTTAAGTAAATTAACTTAGTACCTCATTAATAAAAAGTATTTTCTTTTAAATTTGAAGCATGGCTGGCAGAATAAAGTCTAATGGGTGGGAAATAACTATTTTTATATTATTAGTAATAAAGTAACATTAAACTAAAGTTTTAAGTAAAAATGCTTAAAATAAAACACTAAATAGACTTAGTGTTTTCGCAGCGCAAGATTATGTAGCTCATAAAAATAATCCAGAAAAATTCTGGAGATTTCAGATTAAAATATAATTCAAATAATATGTATATCTTTTGTGTAAGTCTTTAAAATTTTAATTCCGTTTAAATGTTTCTTCTTCGGTCGTTTTTATCATCATAATTATGCCATAAATTAGTATATATTAGCTTTATGAAGAGAAACAATAAATAAAATGACTTTTTCGAGTTAGTCTCGGATGGGTTATTCTGCGAACAAAAACAAAACGTTCAGAATACCGTAACGTGAGATACAAAGGAATAAACGCGTGTTCCAATACAGGAAATGTCAATAATTATACGGGTATTACAAATAACGATGTGGGTAGGGAGGGAAAATTTTCCTTGCTGGTGCTTTTTTTCTTATTTTCATAATACACATAATGGTGCTAAGCTGTTTTTGGAAGTAATAAGTGAGATAGTAGATATAGAGTACTATATATGCAGATGTGTGTATTATGATTGTGCCAGTCCCATGCACATATTATATATACATACTCTTTTCTTTCACCTTCTCCCAACTATTTGGGGTCCGCACAATATGTCTTTGCTTCCACACACCTCTATTATATTTATAATTACATACATAATTATATATTTATACTTGTATACCGCTGTAAGTTTTTGAAAAGGGTGTTGATATTAAAATCAGTTGAGTCACTTTTTTATAATTCAAGACGTAAGCTTCCTTGATTTTATACGAGTCAAATATTGTTTGAACATTAATTTAGTCTTTCATGATATTGTAAAATTATACTCATGGGGACTCCAACTCTTTTATACAAAAACGTTTAGAATTTATTATTAAATATTTATAAACCGAATCTGAAAAGTATTTTGCATATAAAAATATAGTTAAGCGAAATTATTTTTGGTGAGCATTTACTTAACATATTTAACCTCTTATTGTTAGTTACGTAACCTCTCTCATACTCGTATAATCAAAGTATACAAGTCACGTCTCAACATACGTATGCTCACGAGACATATTCTAAAACATTAAGGCACTTTCAAAGTTCTTAATACACCTCTCATACTTTTACAGTATGTTAAGCGTTTACATTTTTTCATATAAGGTAATCCAACAAAATCTTTGTCTCAAAGGGTCTTGATTCACACGAGGAGACTTCTAGTTGATATATTTATAATGGTTTTTAAGAATTTAATAAAGCTTTTACAAACAATATACTGAGTTACAACCAAATAACAAATATGGAACCTTTATAATTTTATTACGTCCATCCGTCTGTTTATCTGTGTGTGTCACAATCATTTTTTTGAAGCTATTGGCCCTAAGATGAAATTTAAAAAGAAAGTGTATTCTATGAACGAATATTGTAGAATATTTTAGAGCTCACTAGTTATATGACACGTTTTATAATAAATTCTAAACTATCTCTCTCTTTCTCTCTCTCTCTCTCTCTCTCTCTCTCTCTCTCCTTATACATTTTCCTTATTTGGGATTCCCTTAATATTTATTTCCTTCCATACTCTTCTATTCTGACATACGTCCTCTGTCACACCACAACCTTCACACCATAAATCCATTCCTTTACATTTGTACACATTAATCTTCTAGTTTAATGTTTTCTTGTCTTACGACTTTCATCCCTCCTCATTACATGCCTATACCACCTTAGTCTTCTCCCTCTGAATTTTTAGTTGAATTATAATTCTATACATTCTAAAGCTACGTGAGTATAGCAGAGCTAAAATACTTTTATTATCTTATTTCTATGACTGGTTTCGCTTAATCGAGGATACGTTTTAACTTAGGATACAAAACCTTGTCACATTATGTCTCTACGTAAGACGGTTAATATTCCTGAATTATAAGGTTGCATTATAGTATATTAACTTCATAAATCTTTTATGTAGCACATCCATTACGTCTGTATTTTTAGAAATCATTTTTCTCCTTAACAAGAATAATGTAATACACCAGTTTTGAGCTTTTTACGCTTTTAATATTTTGGGAATAAAAATACAAGCCTATTTCTGTACACATTGAATTCTTTGTGTTTTAATTTTCTTTATGCTATGAATACCATAAATTAATTATTACAAACAGACGCTTGTTTAATTAAATCACTGACTGATCTTCAAAGGAACACTTTATAAAAGATTGTGTGCCCGGAAACAAAAACCTCCTAATTTTATCAATGTATTTTAAGCCTGAAGCTTTATAGTGACTACTTGAAAGGCCGTCTATGTCTTATTTTTCAAATCAAATTGGCTAAATGTATATCAGACCACATACATTGGAAGATTCCATAAAGGCGACGAATGACGTCTATTTTGGTCTTATGCCGAAGAAAACTTTAATTTTTCAGAATTTTCCACTTCATACTTCAAAAGTATGAGGGGTAGAACGTTTTTATATGAATTTTAAATTAAATTAAACAAAAACATCAGTAAGAAACATGAACATGATTTTTCACTATCGATACTTGATAAGGTTATGTATACTGAGAAAACTTTTATTTTCATAAGATATATGATGACATATATGAAATTTAATAGGGATACCTATTAAATTTCATATATGGTTTCTGAAATAAGTGTCACGTATAAACACAAACTGACTTTACAGTAGGTAGGTACTTCTCTTTGCTAAAATAGCTATGGAACCCTAAAAACATATAATTTGTTAATAGTACAACGTGTGAATATGTTTATGTATGGAAATCTTATATATTTCATAAAAGTTACTTTTTGGGTTGCAACAACCTTTTGTTCAACTTCAATCTTCATATTTTTTTATTGCTTGAGTTCAGCAAACAGGCGGACTGCCCACCTGATGGAAAGTGGTTAACATCACTTATGTACATTTGCAACACCAGAGGTTATAGTTTCGTTGACCTGAAATTTAATCTAAACTTCAATGTAGGGTCTTAATATATTTTTAAATTGTTGCTTCTTTTAGTGTGTATGTGACTAAAAATATATTTAAAATAATAAAACGTCCAATACGATATTGAAAACTGTAATTACTAAATCAGGATTGAAACAAGGTTTTCTACGAAAGTAATCTGCAAGAGCGGCTGAGTTTTCAACAAACAAAATGGAAGCAGGAGGTTTAATCTCTATGAGGTACAAATTGCTCGTTATGTAAATTGAGTCTCGTGCAAATTTGAATCGCATACATAAGCCAATTCCCTCTGAATATAAACAAAAGGCTACTTTTAAAAGATTTTTGTCTTCATGTATATATCGATAACACTAAATAATGCCCATAATATAGTTAGGAAAGTGCATGATGTAGGAAGTGCAGTTAGGAAGTGCAGAACGAATAGTTCGATTCTACGATTAACCCTGCCGGAAATCGAACCTGAGTTCTCAGCTCCAACACTTAGACCACTAGATGCCAAAACACCGTCCCTATTGTTTCTTGTTTTTTGTAATGGGTTATTTACAAATCAAAAAATATTAATAACAGCAAAACTAACACAAGCCTTTGTCAAGAGATGTTGTACTTAGTAAATAATAGCAAAAAACTTTTGTTCTTTCACTAACTTGGTTCAGAGCAATAGCATGTGTACTTTAGCAGCTTAAAACTGCTGTGTCTAAAAGGACCATTGCACGAAAGGGCACTTCAGTTACGTTGTATATTTTCAACGAGCAGTACTCGTATGCGTCTAAATGTGCACAGAATCTTACACTGCCTTCAAGATTTAAGCTCACAAGAATTAATAATAAAAGTACTGTTTGAGGTTAGCATTTTACCTTCAATATTAATTTTATTTTTGTATTAAAATACTAATTTATATTAGTACATAAAACTAACTTAACATTTCAACACTACTTAATGCGTTAAAAAGGTGATTTGTCGAATATCGATGTTTACTGCGTTTAGATTTATTATTTTACGTTTCGTGCTCACTATCCTGTAGCAGTTTAAAAACTGTTAGGTATTTTTAGAAATAAGAAGTTAATCTTCAAATATAATCTACACTTTCCCGTCTATCCGAACAGAAATTTAGGGAATCGCACGCTTGAGAGAAAAATATAAAACATGTAAATTGTTATACCAAGTTGTATTCGATTGTAAGGATAAATTACGCCTGTTATAACTGTACGTCGTTGCGAGCTGTTACCCCGAGATACATTAACAAGTGAGCAGTAATAAAACGAACAAAAGAGTAGTTCAGTTGCACAATGACGGAGCTAGACATGGTGTCAAGTGCAGAAAATTATGTCCATTCATCTAGCGCAGCGGAGGATTAAGCGAAACGAGGTCGCATCTTCAGCATCTGACTTGTGACGACCGACGACAAGTTTAAGCGTTCCCAACATCACGTAAGCCTACTAATTAAAATGTTTGTTGCAACTCTCACAATTACGTACCTTTATTAAAACATGCACATTCCCCCTCTAAAATGAAACATAAATCGTAAGCATAAAAGTAAGAACAATATGGTATTTATATCAGATACAGTTCAGCGTCTATTTAAGCAGCCTGGGGCAAATTATGAGGCCTTCGTAGTACGATTCACGTAAAATGTCATGAATAATAAAGCCATCTTTAATTAACGACAAAGGGGGAATGAGATGTTTTGAATTTGAGCAGGTGTATTGTTTTCTGTGTTAAATAATTTATATTGATTGGACAGCTTAAATATTTTTTTAGTGTACTAGGGCTTTCGATGCGGCTTGCTCGTGTAAACTTAACCGTATATGTGCCATTAAGAGACCAATTTTCTCCTTTTTCAATTATAACTTTACCTGGTTTGTAGTTTACTCAGTGTTAAATATTTAAGGATATTTAAAATTTAGGTTAGTCTTCAACTATGCTGATTTTTTATATGGACAGATATATTTTTTTTTAATATACTAGGTCTTTCCATGCGGCTTTGTTCGTGTAAACTTAAACCGTAAATGTACCATACTTACATACAAGTAACCATAGTTCTTCATTTAAAAATTACTTCACTTGGTTTGTAGATTTAGTCAGTTTCAAATATTTATTGATATTTAAGGTATAGGGTAGTCCCCAAAAAAGCTGGCAGCAGGTGACAGTTGGACCTGAAGTTCTTCTGGCAATCTCTCAAAGTCATATTTTAGTAAACTGTAAGTTTGAGTGCACAAACAAGTACTTTTTGCTTTAAAACACTCAATATATCATCTACTTTTTTATAAAATGGGTATGATTTTGAAAATAAATCTGTATAGACAGCAATACAATACTCTTCAAATTCCCGACAAGAACTCTCTTAAACCAGATCAGAATTGTTTATACACTCTACTTCAAAACAAAGCAAATGGGGTGTTAAGTTATAGAAGTTTAAATGAATTAAAAGTAATTTCAGAAAGAGGAACGGCAGAGACAGAAGTAAGAAGATCTCGGATAATGTCCTCTGGCACTAATTAAAACTTTGGTAACAGCGAGAAAAAGGGTTGAGAATTATTGCGTTCGGTGGATAGTAATGGCGCTGTGGTCGTGTTTAATTCCCACGGTTTTTCTTCGAGTCGTCTCAAATTAGAATATTAAAACTACCGCAGTCGTACAAAGCACAATCTTGAGGAAATACCTTTTTTATTTTTTATAATCAGGTTTGTATTTGTTCGGTTTCTGCCGATTAGCCTTTGAATAAAGTTAACGTTGATTGTGTTTAATTTTTAGATTTTTTGTAATCTGTAGTAACTTATTTTGCAATAACATTTCAATTCAATTTCAGCTAGATTCATGGGCATCATGCCTAAGTAAGAGATTAATATTATGTCCTTTACTTGTAGTCCCCTAAAATTACAACACAAACTTATCACTGACTAAATTAAGGTATAATGTATTCAAGTTTCTTGAATGTATTAGCCAATAATTGGTAAGTTTTTCAATTTCCAGATTATCCTCCTTATTCATTAAAGTTATAAGACGTACATAGGCTCGATAAAAAAGTTACAACAGTATTATTCATAATCGCATTATATGTATGGTGTATGTTTAAATAAGGAATAGCTTATAACAATATCATGATTATGTAATTACTAGATAATAATTGAAATGTATAATAAGAAACTCGAAAGTTTTGCAAGTTTAAATAAAGTTAATTAATATTCACTAATTATTCATAACGTTCCTACTAACAACAGCCAAGTATAAAAGACAAAAATATTCAGTGGGCCTTCCACAGTACTTCGTCTCGTACTTGTGTTCCGTCCCTATGCGATTTTGAATTTGACATAACTTTACATTGTCATTCCTCAATATAATATATATCTAGTAATAATATGATCCGAATAAATTTTACATAAGGATAAACATAACATCTCTCTTACATCCATCAGGAAAGGTATTGTATGCTATATATGTGTTAGCTTATTTATCTGCCCCTTCAATTTGAAAAATCCGCCAATTATTTATGATAATACATTTAACAGTGAAACTAAAATAGTGTTTATGTCTTAGTGCGCTAATTTTGATTTTTTTTGCTCTACAAAAGGAAGTGGCGTATTAATTAGTTCCCTCATCAATCATTGCCGCTTTCTCCCTTGAGGCCGACGTCATTCACATTGTTACAAGTAGACGCGATCTCGCAAAAATAAAAGTAGGTAACTACCCCCCAGCTAACACCTTCTTTCGCACCAACGAGTACTTCAATATTGCTACGCCACTTCTCGTTTAATGAAAAATCATTGGCACAGTGTTTACTTCTTATAAAACCTACTAGAGTTTTTCCCGCGACTACACCGTGAGTGAAGCTTTGGGAAGTAGCTCTATTTTACTTATATAAAAAACTAACTAGGTATATATATAATTCATTTTTTCATTATTAATTCTTCAGTGAAAAATTATCTAACAGATGGTGAAAACCGCTTAAAAATCGGTTGCGTGTTTTACGAGGAGTTAACAGATATACAACACAGACATACGCAGAAAGTGACTAATACACACATACGGAAACTACGTTTTAAATTATGAAAAGATAAAGAGTTTGTTGTCTATACATTTAGTTCATAGTCTAGAAACTTGGAGCTATTATGGACTCGCGATTTTGTAAAAAATAATATATTTATAAAATAGATATAGCTAAAGTTTGTGTTGTGAAATTAGTTAATAACAATCGTCAGATTGATCTCTTAGTTCATTATTAAAGTCAATTTCAAATGGAACGGTATGGCTGACACATCCATAAAACGTAATTTGTGGCGATATCGTGAACTTTCCTACGAAGTAAATATTAATTTAATTTAAATAAAAATATAGTTACTACTTAATAATAGGTAATAACCTTATCTTTAGAATCACAATGTTTCTATATTTATGTAATTTATCTCATACCTTTGAATCACATGTTTAATCTATAATATTATAAAACACGATTGTACGTACAACACATTCACCAAAAGTTGGTCAATCGCGATTCCACACTAGGATAATAAAAAATATATTTATACTAGTATTTAAGACATGTAAACAATATTTGAAAATTGTAATACAGCTAGTAATTAATTTATATTAGATTGATAAAAGAAGCAAAATGAAATAATACCAGCTCTCTAGACAAGGGCCTCCCTCTCCATTTTAGGAATATGGGCGATATATAATAATACATTAGCTAAAAAAACGTAGTTAGGATGATATTGAAAATTTGTTTGTACTGTTAATTTAAATAACTTAGCAATAAATGGACACTAATTGACCTACTAGTTACGAAAGCAAATCTTATTTTTGAAAATATAAAATTAAATATTTACAATTTTCTTATGCTTAAAACATTTTTTTTAAGACATTGGAAGGAATTGACTAACACCTAAGAAACAGGCTCGGCCTAGCTTTGGTGTTACTTAACCAAATAATATCAATTACATAATAACAATAATACAAACCAAATATCCGTAAAGTGAAAATCTATATTTTGTATGTGTAAATGAGTTTTGTATATAATTTGGTGTCAACAAATATATATTATTAATTACTATGTATCTGCTATATGAGTCATTGGTAATGTTAGCGTGCAGGTTTTAGTAATTAATTTGAAGTGGTAATCTAATATTCGAACCGAAGTAATTGGGAAGGACTACTAACCTAAGACATTAAGGATTCTAAGACACTAATACTCAGCAATAATTAGTTTAATCTGCTTTGTAAGTCAATAAATTATTTTTTGCAAAAAAGCTTTGGTGATACTTAAATGAATATAATAAAAAAAATATGTTTATTTCGGAACAACGTTACTACGTTACATATATATACCTACACAATATAGTACGATAATATTATACACAAAAATTTACATTCAAAATTATTTATATTTTATATTTTTATTTTGCTACAGCTTGTATTACATTTTTAAATTTATTATTTATAAATTTAAATTGGTACTGCTTGGTAATTAATAAACAAAACAAAAATAAACAAAACATCATAATTGCCGATTTGTATGTAAAAATATACGAAGCTATATAAAGACGACAAGAAGTCCGACATAGATCGTCTAATAACTAGACAGTGCGAAAACGTTTGCTATTTGGACGCAATCTTTCGGCTTCCTGTCGAGTCTCCATCGACGCAATTAGGCGCAGGAAGCTCGCTAATGACGTACACAGAACCAATCTTTTCATTCGCACCCACCTCACTACCATCTTTAACAAAAAAGATACATCGTATATTTTATACAGACAAGAAATTATTACTTATGAACCAAATGTATCAGACATAGTTATTTTTTTTCTATACTAGTACTAGTACACTAAAGCTATTTATTA